>OY728133.1:29431194-30681194 GCA_963277665.1 Viscum album
TTCATCTATTCAACATACAGAAACTCTGGCTGATATAGCTTCAAATCCTGAGTTGGCACCGTCTGAATTTTATGAGTTGTTGTGGTCTGCTGAGGATGCCTTATATCCTGGCAGCAAGATGAGCAAATTAGAAGCAGTTGAAAAATTTATGGCTATCAAATCAGATAACGTAATGGCAAACACCTGTTTTGACCAGATGTTTTCTTTGCTTAAAACACTATTACCTGAAGGAAATGTTTTGCCTGCAAATTACTATGAGAGTAAGAGGCTAGTTCAAAATTTGGGACTTACTTGTCAGAAGATTCATGCATGTTCAAATGACTTCATTTTATATTCTAGGGAAAATGAGTCATTGGATAGTTGTCCCACATTTGGGAAACTGAGATATAAAGAAGGGCAACATGGGAAGTCTGGTTTGATTCCTGTAAAACAGTTGAGATATTTTCTGCTTACATCCAGACTTCAGCGTTTATTCATGTCTAAGAATACAGCGACAATGATGTCATTGAATGAAGCGAATATTTCAACAGATAAAATCTTAAATCATCCATCCGATGGTGATTCATGGAAACATTTTGATAGAGTGGATCCATCATTTGCTTTAGAATCTAGAAATGTTCAACTGGGCCTTTCCACTGATGGTTTCTGTCTGTTCGGATATTATGGTAGTCAATATTCATGTTGGCCTGTTTTTTTAACTCCGTACAATTTACCTCCATGGATGTTGATGAAGGATCCATATATCTTTTTGACTTTACTTATTCCAAGACATCCGAAGAAGAATATTGATTTTTATTTGAAACCATTGATTGATGAATTATGTTTATTGTGGAGTACTGGTGTCAGTACATATGATGTTGCTAAGAAACAGAATTTCATACTGAGAGCAGCATTGATGTGGACAATTAGTGACTTCCCAGCTTATGGGATGTTATCTGGCTGGAGTACACATGGTCAGAAATCATGTCCTTACTGTATGGGAGATAATAAAGCATTTATGCTCATTCATGGAAAGAAACCTTTTTATTTTGACTGTCATCGCAGATTTCTTCCAGCTGATCATCCTTTTCACAGAAACATATCTCATTTCAGAAAAGGAACAGTTGAAAGGGATGAACCTCCCAAAATGCTATCAGGTTCAGAGTTAAAATCAGTTGTATTTTCATTACCTCCCATCACTTTTGGTCCCACAATAAACCAACAGAAAATTTCTGGTTTTGGGAAAGAACACAATTGGATTAAACGTAGCATATTTTGGGATTTGCTATATTGGTCTGATTTGTTGGTCCGTCACATGTTTGATTTCATGCATATTGAGAAGAACTGTTTTGATAATTTGTTTCATACAGTTTTGGATATTCCAAGAAAGATAAAAGACAATGTAAATGCACGTTTAGATCTTGCCCAAATTTGCAGGCGTCCAGAACTGGAACTGTTTGAGAATGTCAGAACAGAAAGGTTACTGAAACCAAAATCAGCTTATACACTGTCTAAAGAAAACCATTTATTATTTTGTTAGTGGATTGCATATTTGAGACTTCCAGATGGTTGTGCTTCCAATTTGGGTAGATGTGTAAAGAATGGTCATATTACTGGATTAATAAGTCATCATTGTCATGTTATAATGGAAAGACTTATACCCATTGGATTAAGAGGTCTATTGAATTATGTGATTTGGGATTCTATAACACACATGTCTAATTTTTTTGGGAAATTTGTGCGGCTACAGTAGATTATGATGCTCTATGCAAACTTGAAGAACATGTTGTTGTAATTATATGTAAACTGGAAAAAATATTCTTATCGTCTTTCTTCGACTCAATGGAACATTTGATGTTACATTTGCCATATGAAGCCAAATGTGGAGGTCCAGTACAGTTTCGATGGATGTACCCATTTGAAAGATGCATGCAAAAATTGAAAATAAAACTACGTAACAAAGCATCTGTTGAAGGATCTATTGCAGAAGCTTACTTGCAATATGAAATTTCTTTTTTCTCCTCCCATTGTTTTGAATCTGAGTATCCTTCAAAAAACAACTGAATGGGATGGAACGAGAAGAATATTGATGTAATCGACAATCAATTATCTGTTTTCAACCAGCCAGAGCTTGGTTTTGGTGGAGGTTATGAACGCTGGCTTTCGGATGATGAACATCACAGAGCTCATACGTATGTTCTGCTCAACTGTGAAGAGATGACATCAGTTGTACTGTAAGTGTTTATATCACTTATTCTATCATTTATGTTACAGTAAATAACTTTGTTTTTTATAGGTTGTATGATAATCATATCAAGAAAAAAATTCCACAAATTACAGCAGCTGCTCTCGAAAAACGCCGACAGAAAAATTTCTATCAGTGGTTTCAAAAACTAGTAACATAATTTATTTATCTTTTAGCAACTCATTCAATGTATATTTTACTATATTGATAATTATTTCACAAATTTTTAGGTGTCTCGACATGCTGATAAAAATGAAAAACGGCTGTGTATATTGAGTAACCCACCTTCCAAACTTGTTAAAACTTATAATGCATATGTGGTGAATGGATTTCGATTTCACACACATGCATATGGGTAATCAAAAAAAACAATGAACAGTGGAGTTAGCTTGAGAGGATCTCATCATTGAGAAAATAAAGCTGAATTTTATGGCATACTTGATGAAATCATTGAACTCTGTTATCTTGGACAACATTACATAACCATGTTCAAATGTCGATGGTTGGATACAGAGAGAGGCGTGCATGTTCATCCGACTCATGGAATCATCGATATTAAATGTAAAAGTGTTCTCATAGTAAATGAACCATTCTTATTGGCTCAATAGGCACATAAATTTTATTAAGAAAAGTACTGTTCTACGTCAAGAGAGTTGAATGATTAGTGGAGTATAATAAAAATCAAAATTCGAGGCAATCAGTTTAGTCAAAGTGAATGTGCTTTCACTGATATGCAATGAATTGATGTTTTTCAAGAGAGTACTCAAAATCAATCTTTTTTACAAAGAGACATGAGTATCGATGATGACACCCCACATTTAAGAGTCAGTGATGACGGTGATGTTAATGATGTCACATATGAATTTGAAATGTTAAGAGATGAAGCAACTGGAACTCGAATGGATATCGATGATGTTGAGGAGGAATATAAAGATGACATTGACATATATGAAGATGATGATGAAGATGAACACTGTTAGAATTCCATGGTAGTTATATAAAATCATAACTAATATATATGTATATATAATAGTAATTATCAATTATTTGCTAACAACATTAACATTTTCTATTTCATATGGAAGAAGACACATTTCGTGAGTTGGCGGATGCTGACCTGCCTTTCGATGCGGATGAGTTACTGGTAGATGACCCTCATCCGGCAGGCGCTCCAGGGAGTACGCGGAGGGGGTGCGGTCTTGCACGATTGATGATTCCTGACCCCATCCTCGAGCGACGTCCACGTCTTGGGTTTGATCCACGCACACGGAGGTGTAATAACCTGTGTGATAACCTTGGGATTTGACTAATATTTCATTAATCTATTCACATAATAAATGTTTATTATTTTTATAGTTTTCCGCATATAGCAGTCGGACAGGGCAGTGCTATTTTGCGCAACTATTTCTCTCAGCCTTGGACCACATGGGAGTAGATTCCCATTGATGTGCAGCAGGCCATGTTCGGCCATTGGTTGGTACGTACGTAAATAAATAATTTTTATTTTTAAAATTATTTCATTTCTAACTTGATACATTGATTTATTTATAGGGTTTATGGTATCCGATCGAGGATACCATGCGTGACGCCATCCACGAGTCATTGGAGGTGGCCATGCATGATCGCTTTCGTCATTTTTTGCACAATTTAAGAAAAGCAGCCACGAAGAAAGTATGAGTGTTAGTTTTTGACGAGTCATGTAGAGCACACCGACCAGAGTACATTTATCCCTTGTATGGGATGGATTATGTGCGCACTGGTTGACTGATGCCTTTCAAAGGAGATCATCAGTGGGGAGGCAGAATCGGGGGAGACATGAGGTGACTCATCGAGCTGGGAGTCGTACTTTCAGTACTCATAGACAGCATCTGGTACGTACATTATTTATAAATATTTTATATAACTATAAATATTAACAGTTTATTTTTTATTCTTATAGGCTATCGAGCACCCCAATATTATGGAGTACGACGTATATCGGAGGATGTATAGTGATCCTGCTACTGGGGAGCTCAGAGGTGATAGTCAGCGTCACATCGTGGTCAGTATTATTTGTTTTCATGTTTAAAAATTAACTACATATAATATATTCACAATTTTAATTTTAAATTGAAACTACAAGAGTCATATGAGGCCGTAGCGTCATAGACCCAACTTGAGAGTCAGGACGAGTCATCAAATCAGACCACTGGCCATTAGTTTGATGAGGCGGCATGGATGCAGGCCACCCAGTATGCCTTCAAGAAGGTCCGGATAGTTGGTATCAGCTCTCGACTGACTCCTGGAGATTATTATGCCAGTGCTGCGATGTCGGCGTCCATCTCGAGAGGAGCTCGTGCATCTTCTTTAGCTACACAGTATGAGGATCAGTGGCAATCTCAGACTGCACTGATAGAGAGTCTCCGACAGGAGCAGGAGAAGATGCGTCAGCTGCAGCAGTAACATGAGGAGGAGCGTCGACGCCAGTAGCAGCTGTAAGAGGAGCAGATGAGTCGGTGGCAGCAGTAGCATTAGGAGCAGATGGAGTACATGCGCTGACTCACTCATGCTTTAGGGATGGAGTTTCCTCCACCAGCATCTGCAGATACCCCCCTCCCCCCTCCCCCCCTCCTTCAGATTAGAGTTTGTTTTTATGTTATAAAGTTTGTTAAATCAAAATATGATTTTTTTTCTATTCGTAGTTTCTGTCTCATTATAAAATATTAATAATATTATATTTTGAAATAAAAATATTAATATGAATAATAATATTATTTATATTTTATAATATTAAATTATATATATATATTAAAATTTTATAATATTATAATTTAATTATATTTTTTTGTAATATTAGAATTATTTTAATATTTGAATCTAAAATAATTCTATTATTTTTATATTAATTAAAATAACTTATTAATATTTTTTTATTTATGAATTATAATTCTAATATTATTATATTAATTAAAATCATTTATTAATATTCTATTATTTTTTATTTTTGAATTATAATTCTATTATTATTATATTAATTAAAATAATTTATTAATAATTTATTATTTTTATTTATGAATTATAATTCTATTAGTATATTAATTAAAATCATGTATTAATATTTTTTATTTTTGAATTATAATTGGATTATTATTATATTAATTAAAATAATTTATTAATAATTTATTTTATTTTTATTTTTTTATAGTATTTGCGACGGGATACTATGCCCGTCGCAAATAGTATTATTATTATATTTATTAAAATAATTTATTATTTTTTTTAATTTTTTTAAAAAAATACTAATTGTGACGGCCCCGTCGCAAATACTAATTGCAACGGGCCCGTCGCAATTAGTTTTTGCGACGGGCCCGTCGCAATTAGTAGTTGCGACGGGACCATCGCAAATACGTTTTTAAAAAGTTTTCACAAATATACGGACTAATATTTGCGACGGGAAGGATCATAGTCGCAAATAATACCTTTATCGACGGGCCCGTCGCAAATAATTATTATTGCGACGCCATTTTCTGCTATGGGCTGTTTGTGACGGGACCCCGTTGCAAAAGCCTATTAGCGACGGGATCCCAACGCAAATGACCCGTCGCAAATGCCATTATTTCCAGTAGTGTAAGTACCAAAATTCCCTCACAAAAAATTAATCAATCCATGTGGTAGAGAATATTTGTAACACCCTGGGAATTTAAACGAAGAAAATTGTGTTTGATGACATTAAAAAAATAAAATACTATGATTAGATGAGAATGTAACACCTTGGGACATTACGATATATTCATTTTTAGTTAAATTTAATTTCTTAGATAGATTTTGGTACACATAACCCTTAATGTTTTATGTTTGATAGCATATTCAACATGCAACCACAAGCTTAAATGAACTATGATATATATAACAATCCTCGCCTAGACATTAAATTGGTGAGTATGAATATTAATAACTATTTTATGACATACATAAATATATATAAATATATATATCTGTGTGTGTGTGTGTCATACTCAATATAAATTATTTATACATGTTTAATAAATAATCAATCATTTTTTAGTAAAGTAATTTTAATCTTCAAAAATATGTTTTCTTCAAAAATGAATTTTATTACTTTTCATGAAAAAAATATCATAAATAATTTTTGAAAGATTTAGAAAATATACTTGATAAATTTTAATTTTTTTTTAATCAAAAAATAAAAATTTATTTTGGGTGAAATTTTGGGATTTTTCAAAAATGTTGATTTTCATGGAATAGTGAAAAAAAATCATTTTTTTGCAAAAAATGTCATTTATTTTCAATAAATTAAGTAATTTAATAGTCAGATTATATTATGAATAAGATTTAAATTAACATAATTATTCTTCACTTATATTTAATCATATTAATTACATTTTAATTTTCATTATATGGTATTTTAGTAAAAGTTTTATTTTGGGTTTAAAAATATGATTTTTTTTTTAAAATGTTTTAAGGTAAATTATGTTTCTAAATTTTAATTAATTGAAATAATACATAATTAGGGATTTTTTAAATCCAATTTATAGAGAATATATCAATAAATATTAGTTGTGTTTTATAAAATAATTGTTATTAGCCATAGAGTTCATATAAAATCATCTTATACTTGAAAAAAATACACTTCTTGAAAACCCACTTTTCCCTCACATCTGCGGTTTTGTTTTGAGATTAATTTTTTTTCAATATTAGAAAATTTATTTTAATAAATAATATTATTTTTTAAAATCATCATTTAAAAATTATATTATGGTAACGTTTTGGGAATTTTATGAAAAGGTTATGTTTTTGATGAATAGTGAAAACACTCAATTTTAATTAAAGATTATCTTTTCATTTATATTATTTATAAATTAAAATAATATATTAAATTTGTATTAAAGTAAAATTAGTTTAATTATATATCTATAAAAAAATTTATTTCATTTTAATCTATTTCATATCGAAATTTGATAAAAAATTTAATAAATTTTATCTTTGAAAACTTTCTCGTCGGTTCTGTGGGATTAATTTTAAATTAATATTTTTTAAATGTGTGAATTTAATTTTGAAAAATGGATTACATGTTTGGAATAAAAATAATATATATTACCTAGTAAATTTAACTTTATTTTTTACCAAAATTAAGAGAGAAAATAGAAAAAATTAATTATCACAGTAAAGGTACAAATTGATTTACTAGGGGCTTAAACAAAAATGACAAGAGTTAAATTGACCTAAAAACATGTCTAAAATACATTTTCCTGACATATTTATACCTTAAACTGTCTGTTATAGATAATTAATCATTATTTTATCCTTTTTACATAAAAAAATCATTGATGTAATTCATTCTTCATAAAATTACAAGTATGTCACTCACCCCAGTTATAAAAGGCCACCCATGCTCCTTTTATAATCACACCTTAAAACCCCATTGTTTCAGAAAATAACTGCCCAAATCACTTTTAAAATACCTTAATATCATCCTATAGTCATTATTTTTTGCATAAATTCAACCAATTAATTCTTTTGGTGTAAACCAAAAGAAGTTACCAAAAGATGAGGTAATATTATTCAACGAGCATTTTTATATTATTTCTTTCTATAAATCCTTAAATTATTCTTAAAACATGATTTTATAGTAAAATATTTATATTACTTATAAATATATTCTACTAAATTAATTTTATAACCTAAATCTTTCTCCTCTTCACTCATATGGGTTACCAAATCATCATTCATGTATATAGTGGACTACCTCCTTGCGAACCGATGTCATTCGTTGTTTCATCACCACCTCCCATGGTTAAGTATGATGATGGATCTAAAGTAAGTAAAGGATATTTGTACCATTATTATACCTCTTGATTCATTATATAATTTATAACTTTTTTCTTTCCCTTCCGTAGGGGATATGATGACGTCACTCATGTGTACGGGCGACTAACGCCTCGCGAAGGGATGTGATTAATTTTCACTAACTCTTTACATAGAAAATAATAAGGATTAAATTAATATATATATATATATATATTAAATTATTATGATATTAAGGAAATATTAATCAGTATTAAATGGCAATATATCATTTTCTTACCTAACTTTTCACTCATTGAAAGTTGATAACGTCATTTGTGTCTGTGTGGACAACTCCCTTCATAAAGTGATGTGTTTCTCTCTTTTCATAAACACACCACAAGGTTGATATATATATAATTATATTTAAATAAATGATATTTTATTTTTTATATCATTATCATTATGGTATGAAAACATATTACTTACCTCCTTTCCTTAATGATCATTGAAAAATGGAAATGTCACTCAAGCATACGTATGACCTACCATCTCTATGATCATAACATACTTCATTTTTTAAACCCAAATTGAAAATTGATCCTAATGTTATAATTTATTTATATAAATATTATAATTATTTCATTATTATTATTCTAGAGATGATAGAACAATATTATATGCACAAGAACATGAATTTTTATAACAACCCCCAATTGAGAAAAACAAGGCTAGTAACACCCAAAACAATAAAAATAGTGAAAGATTATTGAAAAATGGGTGGTAAGATTCTATAAAAGGATCATATATGATGTTATAAATTTTAATATTACTCTTTAATAATTTAATATCATTTTTAAAACAACTATATAGTATGATAAATCACATTCAATCAAAAGTAAGAACAAGGTAAGGGATTTCTTAACTCAATCTCCATTCATTGGGTTAAACTTATACTTCAAGGATTGTGTCATGCAATTATTATGTGTGTAATGTAAATTTATTATTTTATGTTGTATTTCCACTTTAGTTTTATGTAATTTCTTTTTATAAACATAATAAATTCATTGATTAATCCCCACTTCAATGATATGATCTTTATAAAGAATTTTTGTCTGAATTTCCCCTTTTTTAGACTTATGTCATGTTATTAACTAGTATTATTTTATGAGATGTATATACAGCCCCATTGACATGTAATATCATGAATTTTTTTATTATCATGATATTTTACGTTTAATTAAATATTAACCTTTCCTGGGGATTATGATTCAATGGTACCAAAGTGGTAAGATTTTTATGTTATAATCTGACCAATTAAATAGACTGCTTATGATTAATTATATAATGTTGAAATATTATTATATAACTCTCAAGGATTACCAAAATATTTCCTCTATTCAGGTTATTCATGATAATTTCATGTAATATTACCATTTTCCCACTATTTGGTAATTAAAATAATTTTAAAAAAATTAAGAAACATTGTTTTCATTCCTCTATTATGTTGAAAACTATTTTCCTTCCAAACCCATGTTTTAAAAACAATTCCAAAACGTTTTTATAATTATTAAAATTATATATTAAAAAAAAATTACCCACATTTGATTTTGTAAAAAAAAATTGAAGGGAATATTCATGTCATTTTACAAATAATTCATGTGTGGTATTTACTAAAATGTGGAAGTAATATTTGTTTTTACATGTTAGGTATGAAAAAAGTTTCCTCCATTATGGAAATTATTTTATTTTAAGGTTCCATTATAAATTTTCAAGGTTATTTAAAAAGAAATGTATTTTCAAAATGTAATAATTTTTTTTTCCAAAATGGAATGTATATTTTCCTCATGAAAACTTTTAAAAGATTTTTAATGTCTCCTTTGTATGTTTCCAATTTTTTTTACAAATAAAATTATTTTCACAATATTTTTTGAATTTTTTGTTTTTAGAAATTGATATGCCAAAATTGAAAAAGTTACATTCCTCCAAATTTATTTAATTATATTTTAATGGTATCATCATTCATCAACATCAAAAACTATTATTTTTAATTATGCTCTATGGGGATATTTTGTAATGTTATTATTCTAATTCTTTCTCGGGATGGATTAAGATTTCTTTAAAGAGATTGTTATATAACCTGTTTATTTTCACAAGGTTAATCAACTTTCGAAGAAATTTTTTTGTAACCCATTTATTTTCCATGCTTTAATCATGTTTCAAAAAGATTTATATAAAACCCATATGTTTTTAATACTTTAATAATTTTATAAAATGGATAATTGTTGTTTTATGTGTTTTATTATGAAATAAAAGCTTTATGTACTTATTCCATTCTTTGACTCCTGGAAATTTATTATACGATGGGTGTGAATAGATAAAGATACAATTCATTGGGTAATTATTATGTTCTCTGTAGAATTATATTATAAGTCCCCCATATGGTTATTCAAATTTTAAGGGTTCTGTAAGTGTTCTATGATAATGATGTTCTAAGATATAAAAAATATTTATCAATGCTTTCCATGAGTTTATAATTTTTTGTTTGATCAAGATTTATATCACATGGATCATGATTATTGATTCATATGACTCTTTTCTTTTTTAAATACTTATTCCATGTTTCTTTATTGAAGATTCAGGTATTTATGGGTATTATTTATTTTACAATTCACTCAAGCAATCTGATTATGTATCAATACCTTTATTTTATTATTATACTCATTGATGATATTCAATTGTTAAGGAATATTTTTACCCTTACTTCACTTTTTATCTCCTCATTATTATTTTTTCTTTTCCATGGTTTATCAGGTATGATGTTGAATTAATAATATCTAGTAGGATTTCATATTGATAGTGTTGATGACCTAATATAGAATATAAAAAATTGGTTATATTTGTAAAGATATTGTTTTGAATTCATTGGTATTATATGTGTGATATTTTGGCCTAATTCTGTAAAACTCTAAACCTAAAAGGTCTTTGATAATGTAAGAGATTAACTTTTTCCTTTTGATATTGTATGTTTTGGAGGAATAAAATTATGTCACAACTATTATTATCAAATCTAAAAATTAAATTTTTACATTTTCAAGACTTGATTTGGGAGTGTGGGTTTTGGGCTATTATAGTTGCGATCATAGGTCAATTTAGATAAATATGAAGATTATGATGTTTTCATGTGATGTTCTCTTAAGAGTTATAGATATTTTAATAGGTCTATAATATCAAGTATGAGAATAATTTCAAGCTACTAGACACCCCTTTGAGGTTTTAAGCGATGAGATCTTAAAGTAATGAATGAAATTTTAGGAGATGTTTTATTAAGTTGATGTATATTTTAATATTTGATTTAATATGAGATATGAGTTTAAATTTTTTTCAGACATATGTTTTAAGATATAAATAACCTTTTTGTTTTATTGGATCTTATATATTGATGTAATTTTTGTAATACCAGTTTTATCATATAGAAAAATATGGGATTTAAGAGTATGGTGACTAAGTGATTAATGTTATTTAAAAAGTAGTTCACCGTATTATTCTTCCTGTATGATGAAAAGTATGAGATAACCTTTGAGGTAAAAATAGTCTTTAATGTTGATGTTTTGATGTTATTTGGGATATAGAGATATTTATTCATGGAATTATTTGTGTAAAAATTTGGGCATCACCATTAAATTTTGAAGATTAATGTAACATGTGAATGTTTATCCATTTTTTGGAAATATATTACCTTGATATAATCATATTCGTTTTGGATAATTTAAAGAGATATGTGGACAAGTTTTATTATCCCTTTTATGGTTATGTGGTCTTTCAAAGTTGATTTTAGTGCTTTAGGCATGAAAATTTCATTTTGAATACTCATCATTTGGATAAAAATATGATATTGTGGTGGAAATTGAAAAAAGGATGAAATTATACTCATCAAGTATAATTCCATATTATTATAGTCTATATGGAAAACTAATTCCTCGATTTTAGGGAATGGATCTTGAACCAAAAAATTTCATATTATATTCATATCTGATGAATCATATGGCCTTTTAAATCATCATAGCTTTTTGGTTTTGAGACCCCTTAGTTTCCATGGATCGTTCACTAGTTTTTTATCAATGACCTCAACCACTCCCCATAATTATTTTTATAAGGACCCGGCCTTAAACCTTACATAATATTGAATTAAATTAATAATTCACATTGAATATCTTTTCAGGTTTGGATTTTTAGGGAATTAAGACATAACAATTACATCTCAAAAGATTACAAAGTAGACACTTCTACACAGTTTCCATTTTTTTACAAAACAAGAACTCTTGAAAAAAAGAGTCATGTCTAGTTCCATGTTTAAGATATCATGACTTTTCCTTGATCCCATATTTGACCCTATTCCACATTATGTCCTGTGAAAAACATTTCAAAAACTTGGGATGGGCAAAAAAACCTCAATAAGGGATACACAAAGAAGGAAAACTGTTATTTTTTTCAAACCAATAGGTAAAACATGAATATTTTATCATAAGTAATACTTTTCACTTTTATGAAGTAGTAAATACTCTTCACTAAATAAAAGATCATTACTTAACATTTTGTAACTAATATATTACCATAAAACCCATATAAAGAACACATAACATATATAGGTAACATGGGACATAAAAATACTTAAATGGAACAATCATATGGTCAACTTCCACAAAAATAACTAAATGGAATAGCCATACGGCCGAATTCCATACCCAATGCATTGGAGGTTATAACATAACCACCCTTCCTAGTATTCCCGGCACCACCCGTCATTTGGTTCATCACGTAACCACTCGTCAAATGTCCAAGTACAATTATAAAATCAAAAGACATAAAACAAATATAAGGGAAAGAAAAAATTTCCAAATTTCAATCAAAATATATCACTTAAATATATTTAAATAGAAAATACATTATAAAAACCATTTTCAATACCAAAATACATAAAATACTATATGTTTTTTATTTTCTTTTAAAAACATTACGGCTTGTTGAGGAAGCCAAAGATCAAATAATACTCAGGGTGGCAGAAAAGGTCGTTGTCACTGCTTATGTTAAAAGAAACATTTCGTTCTTTCATTTAGTAAAAATCTTCATAGAAAAATATTCCCTTTTAATAAAAGTAAAAGTCAAAGGGGTTTATTCACCGTATAAAAGAAAGTTGTGTATAAATGAAAATATGCCTCAATCAAAAGAGATTGAGACGAAGTCCCTTGCCTCGTGTCCGACTTGACTCGATCTTCTTTAATCTCCTAAATAATAAACTAAAGTTAATTTCTACTTTCTTGAGAACCTTTTTCAATTTTATTATTCCTTTTATATCACCTATTACCATGTTATAAACATTATGTAATCATTGAAGTTAATGATGTTTGTTTTGTCGATATTTGGTACTTGAGTCAAAAATGGACTCCTTATAATTACATGTTGTTCATGTGGTCAATGGTTCTTTATATACAAAAATATATTCAATATTTTGATATCATATATATCATATATATCCAGTATATACATGTATTTATAATAGTACATAACATTTAAAGGTAAGAAATGAAATTCCCCGTTCATGGAGACGGTAAGTCGTACGTACGCATGAATGCTACTTCCATTTCTATTTCATATTTAATGGAATTAAAACATAATGATACATAGTAGTATTATAATTACAGTATTTTTTTATTATATAATATCATCAAATACATCCTTTATATGTACAACCTTTGGTATGAACGAGTCATATCACTTTGAGGGGGCGGTAGTCCGCACTTCCTCAAATGAAATTATCATGTTTACACATAATGGAAACCATAAAGTTTTCTTATATATAAAAAATACAGACTCATAAATATAACATAAAAATAATATATATCATATATAAATACTGTTCCGTCAGAATGGCCACCATGAGAGGCGGTAGGAGATAATCGAACAATCATCGTTTCGTGAGACGTTAGTTTTCCATCCACAGAAACATTATGTTCTTCACCCATTAGATGGAGGCGTATGTAAGTGTAGTTTGAATCCTTCTCAAAACAACATCTTAGTATATTGAGGATACTGGTGTTATTACAAAATAAAGTATTAAAAAGCGTTTAGGGGTTGGATAAGTAAAATAAAAGAAAACAATTTAAGAGAAAATGTTACCTTTAATTTGGGTAACTTCCTTTGGTTTGAACCAAAAGGACTTCTTAAAGTGCCTTCTACCAAATGTAAGGCTTCTAGGAGGAGGAGACAGATGTAGGGAGCTTAATTGGTCAGATTTTGGATGATCAAAAATGCTTGAGAGGTGTGAGGAATTGGTTATAAGTGGTCTCCTTTTATAAGGGAGAGGAGGGGCTCTTTAGGAAAGTGTGAAACTGTTATTTTATTATATAATGATATTCGGTTTATAAATGTAAAAAAATAATTAGAGTCGAAGATAATATGAATATTGATCGAAATAAAACTATCCTACTGGAATTGTATAGGTTTTGGATAATATTTTAATCATTATAATCTTATTTATTTGAATCATTTATTAATGAGGTAAATATTGAATCATTATTGTGTCATAAATAATATAATTTATTTGATGACTAAAAATTATAAAAAAAATACCATGATGTAGGAGATAATTTTATCTTTCCAATGAATATTTATATGCAAAAATATTACTTTTATCACACCATATAAAAATTAATTTACCAAAAGATATTTGTTTATGTCATTTTTGCCTTTACATTAAATTAATTAATCTAAAGTGTCATTATCACTTCCACATGGCTAAATGGGGTCCCAAAATCGACCCAAAGATTCCCATGGTTGTAAATGACTCAAACATCAATGTTTGGACAAGTGTTAAGGTAATTTTGATTTATTATAATATTCTTTTTACCTTGAATTACCTTATTTACCTTTAACCACGTTAAATAAAAGTCAAAAGTTACCATTCACCAAAAATTATTTTCATATTATTGAACCAAATTTTACTTATTAATAACAACCATGTATGTCAAATTTTTGAAATTAAATTCACGGAAGCGGTAAAATTTCATTTAAATCAAAAAGTCAGTTTTTTTACTACTACTAAGTTGTTTCACTGTTCATCAAATATTGAAGTTTTTCATAAAAATACCAAAAATTCATCCTAAGATATAATTGATATTCTGAATTAAAAAATGACGTCTATTTTAACATATTATAAACATAAAAGGGGAATTAATTAATATAGAATTAATTACCGTTGCTAAAACAAATAGCATGTTTTTAAGAAACAATAACTATCAAAAGATTGACACTTGTTTAAGTCTAATTTCAAAGTGAAATTAATTCCAATGATCAAAATTGGATTAAATATTAAAAATATATTTTAATTAAACTTTAAAATAAATTAAAAGTATAATATAACTATGTAAATAAATTAGATTAAAAGGCACCATTGAATTAAAATATAGTATTTTTCACTACTCATTAAAAAATGAACTTTATCGGAAAAAATACAAAAATTTACACAAAGTAAATTTTGATGTCCCCATTCTAAATAAGGATTTTATTTGGTCATATAGAATGTATTAAAGTGACCAAATATAGATTAAAATATGGTTCTCTATTAAAAGGTGGTAAATTAACCTTTTAATGTAAATTATGCTTAAAATTAAATTCATTCATATTTTAAGCCTCAAACTTTTATTGGATAAAAGTAAATACATTTAAAGAACATGTATAATCATATTTTAGTTAGTTTTTTTCATTATTGTCAATACCAAGGCTAGGAGTAAACTACCATTTAAAATTATAATATTATATTATTAGTGTGCTAAGTAAGATTTCAAAGAAACTCGTTGTTGCGTATCGAGTACGCTATCAAACATAGCAACCCTTTAAAAGTAAGATTAATACTTAATTCAAAAATATTAGTAAATATAAAAATCTCTTATTATTCATTTACCTGGGATGTTACATCATTCCCCCCTTTTTTAAATTATGTCCTCACAATTTTTATTCACTTATCAAAATAAGTGGGGGTATTTATCCCTCAAAGCATTTTCAGATTCCCACATCGCCTCTTCAATCATATGGTTTTTCCACAAAACCTTTACCTAGTGAATTACCTTATTCCGCAACAGTTTATCTCTATGGTCAATAATCTGAACTGTTTGTTCTTCATAAGAGATATTCTCTTCCAATTGAACCACCTCTGGGCTCAAAACATGATATGGATCTGGAATATACTATCTCAACATCAAAATATGAAAACCATTGTGTACCTGAGATAAAATTGGAGGTAAAGCCACTCTTTTCGCAACTGATCCAACTTTATCTATAATTTCCTAAGGTCCAATGAACCTTGGAATCAACTTTCTCTTCTTACCAAAACGCATTACACTTTTCCATGGAGAAAATTTGAGAAAGACATGATCACCTACCTCAAAAAAAAGATCATCCTCCGGTTATTTGCATAACTTTTCTGTCTGCTCTAAGATGTTCTCATGTGCTTCTAAATCAACTGAACATTCTCTGCCATATCTTCTACCAATTCTAGTCTCATAGGCTTCCTTTCAACTACTTAATCCCAAAAAGCTGGAGTTCGACAACACTTTCCATATAAATCCTCAAATAGATCCATCTGTATACTGGAATGAAAACTGTTATGATAAGAAAATTCAACCAAAGAAATATGTTGGTCCAAACTTCCCTGATAATCCAGTGAACAATCATGTACCATATCCTCTGAGGTCTGAATTTTTCGTTCTGACTGCCCATCTAATTGAGGATGAAAAAATGTATTAAAATTTAATTCAGGACCCAATGACTTCTGAAGGCCTTTCCAAAAGTTAAAAGTAAACCTAGGGTCACGATCAGATACAATGGATAGGAAAACTCCATAAAACCTGAATATATCTTTAACATACAACCGAGCAAGTTGATATAGAGAAAAAGTATCTTGAATAGGAAATAAATGAATATATTTATTCAATCGATGAAAAATAACCCAGAATGCATTATTACATCGAGATGTCTTTGGTAATCCCACAACAAAGTCCATTGATATATTTTCCCATTTCCACTCTGTCACTGGTAAAGGCTGAAGCATTCTTTTTGGTAACTGCTGCTCTGCTTTAACCTACTAACAAGGAAAACACTTCACAGTAAAATCAGAAATATCTCTTTTCATTGCATCCCACCAGTAATACTTCCAAAGATCTCTATACATCTTAGTACTACCTGGATGAAATGAAAAAAGAGAACTACGAGCTTCATGTAACAACTCATTATTCAACTGTGAATCACATGGCACACATAATATCTACCCAAACCACAAAACACAATCATTATCAATGTTAAATTTAGGCAACATACCCTTCAGAACCAACTCCACCTTTTTCTGCAACTCACTGTCTTTTTTCTTTGATTAATTTATTCTATCTGATAGAGATGATCTCACTAACACCTGATAAAAATAGAATATTTTCGTACACCAACAACTTCTATGACAATGTTCATCAAATAAAAAACCAATGGATCTTCTTCCAAACGTAACATAGTTAATGAAGAATTACTTTTTCGAATCAAAGCATAATCCACTTTATTTTCTTTTCCCATACGGTAAAGGATCATGAAATTATAATCCTTGATTAATTACAACCATCTCCTTTGTCTCATGTTCAATTCTTTTTGAGATAATATATAGTTTATACTTTTTTGGTCAGTATATATTTCACATTTTACTCCATACAAATGATTACTCCAAATTTTTAAAGTAAAAAACAACAGCAGCTAATTCCAAATAATGTGTAGGGTAATTTAACTCATGTGGTTTCAACTGACGTGAAACATAAGAAATTACCTGATCATTCTGCAAAAGGACACATCTGATTCCTTTCAATAAGGCATCACTGTAGATAACAAACTCACAATTTTTGGAAGTTAGTGCTAAAACTAGAGCATTCACCAATATTCTTTTCAATTCCTGAAAACAATCATCACATTCTTCTGTCCAAATGAACTTAACACCACTTCATGTTAACTTAGTCATTGGACTAGATAACCGTGAAAAATATTCAACAATCCTCTGGTAATAACCTGCCAAACTAAGAAAACTACGAATCTCAGTTATATTTGTGGGTCTTGGCCATTCTTTAACAACTTTTGTTTTGTAGGATCAACTGTTATACCATTTTTTGAAACAATGTGACCAAGGAAAGAAATTTTTTGTAACCAGAACTCACATTTTATGAATTTTCAAAATAGTTTATTCTATTTTAAGGTTTGAAAGACAACCCTTAAATGACTTTCATGTTCCCCATTACTTTTTGAATAAACCAAAATATCATCAATGAACACAACCACAAACTTATCCAAGAACTCACTGAAAATTCTATTCATAAGATCTATGAATACAACAAGTGCAATGGTTAACCCAAAAGGCATAACTACAAATTCATAATGTCCATATCTAGTATGAAACACGGTCATCAAAATGTATGATTCCTTTACTTTCAACTGTTGGTACCCCAACCGCAAATCAATCTTTGAAAAATACTGAGCTCCCTGGAGCTGATCAGACAAATCATTGATATGAGGCAAAGGATACTTGTTCTTAATAGTGGTGTTATTCAATGCTCTATAATCAATGTAAAGACTCATTGAACCATCTTTCTTTTTAACAAAAAATACAGGAGAACCTCGTGGTGATGTGCTACGTCAAATGAAACCTTTAGCTAATAACTCTTGCAATTGCTTCTTTAACTCTAAATGTTCAATTTGAGCCAATTGATAAGGGGGTTTTGAAATTGGATTAGCAACAGGAACTAAGTCAATAGTAAATTCAACTTCTCGATCATGTATTATGCCAGGAAACTCATTAGGAAAAACATCAAGGTACTCATTTACCATTGGCACATCATTAATCTGAATAGTTTCTTTATTTTCAACAATATGTGCAATGTATAATTAATTTCCATCATTTACTAGTTTCTCAGCTTCTTGATATGTTATCAAAATAAAGGGTTCTTCTTGTACGAAAACTGTAAATCTTTCTAAAAAGGATCCTCTTTAGCTCTGCAATCAATATTATCATGATAAACAGAAAGCCAATCCATTTCTAAAATAACACAAACTCTACTAGAGGAAAAACAATAAGGTTTGCAGGTAGGTTCTTTCTTCACACAAGGACATGAAGGTTCTTATAATTTATTTTTGTCTCAACATTCCCTCCATGTGTTTTTACCATATGTTCGGTATTCATATCATGAGATGGAATTACCAATTTACTAGAAAACTTCTCAAAAATTAAAGAGTGTGTAGACCCTGAATCAAACAACACATTGGCATAATCTGAACAAACAAACAGTGTCCTGATACAACTTCATTTGATGGCCCAACATCTGCTGAAATAGTTTCAAAAGATTTCACCACCCCTTTCTGCTTATATTCTGGTTGCTTTCCCTCAGTTGAGTTCTTCACTGGACACTCATTTTTATAATGACCCATTTCATTACACATAAAACATCTTACCAATGGATTTTCATTGTCTACTTGATAATCTTACTTACAGTTACAAGCAATATTACCAGACTTACCACACCGGAAGCACTTTCTAGAATTTGATAATCATTCTACGGGATGATTTTTACCACACTTCTCATAAGATGGATATTTAGTTTTATTACCTCTAGGCTTCTTTGATGAATTCTTCCCCTTTGCCTACCAACTAGACCTCTTATTCTGTTGTTTTTCAAATAACATCTGATCATATGCAAACTCCATTTCCACTTTCTCCGCACATCAATCAAGTTTTTCATAAATTTTGAAATCATGAGAGGCTAATGCTCTTCAATATTGTGGCTTATGTCATGAGTAATATTGATTTAACTTACTACCAAGATCTCGAATGAAATTTGGTGCATTCTTTGCTAGCCGAGTGAACTTTTCTTCATAAGTAACCACTGATTCATCCTCCTTCCTCAGTTCTAGGAATTTTTTTCCATCCTAAGATGAACCACCTTAGAAAAATATCTCTCAAGAAAAATACCATTGAATTAATCTCAATAAAGAGCATCAATCTCCTCTCTATCCCTGATATTTTTCAACATTGACCACCACTAATCAGCTTCACCTTCAAAACGGTAAATAGAGAGTCTAACCTTTTGATTTATGAACAACCCATGACATTGAAAATCTTCTCCAGTGCTTTAATCCACACTTCCGCTAGCACAAGGTCAGATGATCCTCTGAATGATGGGGGATTTTGCCTCATGAAATGATCCACCACTGACATGTTCCTATGCGGTTTATCTAGATGATATTGTGCATGGATACCACCACCATTTACAGCTTGATTCTATTGTGCCATCGAATCAAAAAAAAATTCAGTTCCGATTCCGACCATCTCAGGTTGCTAATTTTGAAGGTTATCTACTTCTTGATGTCGTCCCAATAAAGCTGCCATGTTTCCTCTACAGAAAACCATTCTGAACACAGAAATATCTTAGGCAAAGAAACATGGTAATCTGTAAATGCTATATCATTTCAATATTACCATAAATTAATTTATGGACATTTATTTAACAATACCCTAACTCCTAAATTTATCTAAACTAACCTCTGATACCAAATATAAGAAAACATCCTTAAAACTTACATAATACTGAATTAAATGAATAATTCACATTTAAGATCTTTTCAGGTTTAGAGATTCTGATAATTAGTACAAAACTATTACATCTCAAAAGATTACAAAGTAGACACTTCTACACAGTTTCCATTTTTATTTACAAAACATGAACTCCTAAAAAAAGAGTCATGTCTAGTTCCATGTTTAAGACATCGTGACTTTTCTTTGATCTTATCCTTGACCCTATTCCACATTATGTCCTGTAAAAAACATTTCAAAAACTTGGGATGATCATAAAAAGATCAATAAGGTATACAGAAAGAAGGAAAACTGTTAGTTTTGTCAAAATAGTAGGTAAACCATGAATACTTTATTATAAGTAATACTTTTCACCTTTATAAAGTAGTAAATACTCTTCACTAAATAAAAGATCATTACTTTCCCTTTTGTAACCAAATTATTTCCATAAAATCCATATAAAGAACACAAAACATATAAAGGTAACTTGGGAAATAAATATACTTAAATGGAATAACCAGATGGTCTACTTCCACACATATCACTAAATGGAATAGCCATACGGCTGACTTCCATACCCAATGCATTAGTGGTTATAATGTAACCACTCTTCCTTGTATTCACAGAACCACCCATCGTTTGGTTTATCACATAACCACCCATCAAATATCCAAGTACCATTATAAAATCATAAGACAAAAAACAAATATAAAGAAAAGAAAAAATTTCCACATTTCAATCACAACATATCACTTAAATATAATGGCATAATAAATCCATTATCAAACCCATTTTAAATACCAAAATACATAAAAGACAATATGTTTTTAATTTTCTTTTAAAAACATTACGGCTTGTTAAGGAAGCCAAAAATCAAATAATACTCGTGGTGGCGGAAAAGGTCCTTGTCACCGCTTATGTTAAAAGAAACATTCCTTTTTGTCATGTAGTAAAATGCTTCATAGAAAAATATTCCCTTTGAATAAAAGTAAAATTCAAAGGGTTTTATACACTGTATAAAAGAAAGTTTTGTATAAATGAAAATATTCCTCAATGAAAGGAAATTGAGATGAAGTCCCTTACCTCGTGTCCGACTTGGCTCGATCGTTCATTAATCTCTTGAATAATAAACTAAAGTTAATTTCTACTTGCTTAAGAACCTTTTTCAAGTTTATTTTTACTTTTATATCACTTATTACCATGTTATAAACATTATGTAATCATTTATGTTAGTGAGGTTCGTTTTTTCGATATTTGGTACTTGAGTTAAAAATGGACTTCTTATAATTACATGTTGTTCATGTGGTCAAAGGTTATTTATATCCAGAATGATATTCATGATTTTAATATCATATATATCCATCATATACATGTATTTATAATAGTACATAACTTTTAAGGGTAATAAATGAAATGCACCATTCATGGAGATGGTAAGTCGTACGTACGCATAAACGCTACTTCCATTTCTATTTCATATTTAATGGAATTAAAAAATAATGATACATAGTAGTATTATAATTCCAGTATTTTATCATATATAATTTAATCAAATATATCATTTATACATACCACATATGGTATGAACGAGTCATATCACTTTGAGGGGGTGGTAGTCCTCACTTCCTCAAATGAAATTATCGTGTTTACACATAATGGAAACTATAAAGGTTTGCTATAAAAAAATACAGAATCACAAAGATAACATAAAAATAATATATATCATATATAAATATAGTGCCATCATAATGTCCACCATGAGAGGTAGTAGGAGATAATCGAAAAATCATAATTTCATGAGGCGTTAGTTTTCCATCCACAGAAACATTTTGTTCTTCCCCCATTAGATAATGGTTTGTGTAAGTGTAGTTATAATACATCTCATAAAAACATCCTAGTATATTTATTATACAGGTTTTGTTACAAAATAAAGTAATAAAAATATTTTAGGGTTTGGAGAAGTAAAATAAAAGAAAACAATTTAAGAGAAACCGTTACCTTTATTTTGGGTAACTTTCATTAGATTTAACCAACAAGACTTATTAAAGTGACTTATGCCAAAGGTAATGCTTCTAGGAGGAGGAGAGGAATGTATGGAACGTAATTGGGTAGAGGTTGGATGATCCAAAAGGCATGAGAGGTGTGAGGAATTGGTTATAAGTGGACTTCTTTTATAAGGGAGAGGAGGGGCTCTTTAAGAAAGTGTGAAACTATTATTTTATTATATAATGATATTCGATTTCTAATGTTCCAAAAATCATTATAGTATAAGATAATATGACTCCTGTTCAAAATAAAATCATCCAATTGTAATTTGAAAGGTTTTGGATAATATTTTATTCATTATAATCTTATTTATTTAAATCATTTGTTAATGAGGTAAATACTACATCTTTATTGTGTCATAAATAATTTAATTTATACGATGTCTAAAAATTATAGATAAACTACCATTATTTAGTAAATCTTATTATATTTACAATGAATATTTATAGGAAAAAATATTACTTTTATAACACCATATAAAAATTAATTTACTGAATGATTTTTGTTTATGTCATTTTTTCCTTTACATTAAATTAATTAATCTAAAGTGTCATTATCACTCCCAAGTGGCTCAATGGGGTCCCAAAATTGACCCAAATATGCCCATGGTCGTAAATGTCTCAACCAATAAGGTTTTGACATGTTTTGAGGTAATTTTAAATTATTATAATATTTTTTTTACCTTTAATTACCTTATTTACCTTTAAACGAGGTAAATAAAAGTCAAAAGTTACTATTCACCAAACATTATTTTCATCTTATTGAACCACATTTTACTTAATAATAACAACCCTGCATATCGGATTTTCAAAATTCAATTCACAGAAGCAGTAAAATTTCATTTAAATCAAAAAGCCGTTTTTTAACTACTACTAAGTGGTTTCACTATTCATCAAAAATTGAAGTTTTTCATAAAAATACAAAAAAATCAGCCTAAGATATAATAGATATTCCGAATTCAAAAATTATTTCTATTTTACCGAATTCTAAACATAAAAGTGGAATTAATTAATTTAGAATTAATTCCCGTTGTTAAAACAAATAACGTGTTTTTAAGAAACAATAATTATCAAAAGATTGACACTTGTTTAAGTCCAATTTCAAAGTGAAATTAATTCCAATGACCAACATTGGATTAAATGGTAAAAATATATTCTAATTACACTTTAAAACCAATTAAAAATATAGTCTAACCATATAAATGTAAAGACCCATAAATTTCAAGGGAAATGTTTTCTTAATTTTCTTTGGGATTTTACAAGAAAGCAGTTTTTTACGACACTTGATTCTGAGGCCCGGTGTGCCCAGAATTTCAATCCGAAGTTTAGCTCAGGTACGTTCAGTGAACAAACGAGTGGGTTTTTCTATCTTTTGAATTAGTGCTCAGAATCGAATTCTGAAAGCACCGATGGATTCGCAGTGCTGATAATAGCTTAGGGACACCTTTTCCAGAGTTGTGTTTACATGAAAGAAGTTGTTAAAAATTTTGGAAGTTAAAATAAAATGTGAGCTACAATTTTTATTTTCTCTAAGTGGTTAACCTTTGGGTGGAAGTTGGGTAACCACCCAATTGTGGTTATGAGGGTGGTGGGGCCCACACAAACCCCACCCCTTCATCTTCCCTAACCTTCCATAACCCTCGTTTATTAAGACAACTAGAGTTAATTAATTGAGTGGATTAATTCAATTTTTGAATTTCAAACTTAAGTCATGAAAATAAAATAAGTGAAGGACTTATTTTATTTTTGGGGTTGGACTTGTTGCGTTGAGAGGATTTTGGAGAAAAGATAAGGGGCTTGATGATCTTATTCTTCTTCGACGAAGAACACGAAGAATGCCAAGAATGCCGGATCCTCAGAGATCGACGACGTGACGCCGACTAATCTTTTCTCCTTCCGTGACGCCTTCTTCCGTGATGGTTATTTCTGCGATGAAACCTCGCTCAACGAATTCGACGAAGTAGGGGTTTTATGCGTTTCTATTCATGAATTTCTTTTGTCATCATTCCTCATACAATTGGACCGCTTGTTATCAGTTAACGGGAGGGGGTCGGACCGCACAAACATGGCCGACCCTCCTCCCCCATTTCTCTTGTCTACCTTGTGGTGGAATGAATGAGGATGGTGCGGTGCCTTCGAACTGCGCGGGGTCATGCGGCGAGGAATGCGTGGTGTCGTTGTGTCGCGTCGTTGAATCGAACATGATCGTGGCGCTGTCGCGCCGCACCGGAGAACCCTGAAGGCACCTCGGCCGGAGCAGGGCCGCGGTGGAGGGGTGTGCTTCCATCGCGCCACGCCGGGCGGACCAAGGCCGCGGCCATAGTCCGCAGAGGAGCAGGGACCGGTGGCCGGTTCCGGGCCGCCGGCATCGGAGCCGGGTGACCGGCCAGCACCGGTCTCGTGGCGGCAACAGTCGGCCGGCTGGAGCGGGTCAGCCGCTCAAGGGAGGAGCCGGGGGTTACGACCCGCGGCTGGCCAGCATGAGAGGCCCCCCATAATGGGGGTCGTGGTTTTACACATGGGGGTAGTGCCCCCCCCCCCCCATTCGCTCGGCTGAAACGGCCGAGCCACCTGGCGACCAGGCCGCGCCAGCGCACCGGACCGGGCCGCGCCCCGTCCAGGCCGGGCCGCACCCAGGCCGGGTCGGGCCGGGCAGCGCCCAAGCATGCTGGACCCGGTTCGGGTCGACCAAGGGGGTACCGGGCCTGGTCGAATCGGGCCTGAACCCCCTAATAAGGGACCTCTCACGGTCTTTTGCCCATAACTTGGGCTGCAGACCTCCGATCGATGCACCGTCAGCTGCGATGTGATCCTTGGATCGAGAAGGTCGTTTTGGTATATTAAACTCAAGGTTTCAGAGGACTTTGTGTTTGGCCGGGTTGGTTTGTACACGAAACCAATCGGGCCCTCGGAGTGGAAACACTTATAACTTGAGCTTCGGACGTCCGATTGACATGTCGTCGACTTTGATGGTTTTCCTGTTAGTGAGATGGACCTTTTGGATTACTCCGCTAGAGGTTTGGATACAGTTGGAGTACGGTTGGGTTGGTTTTGACTTAAAAACCAACCGGACCTTTGGGACGAAAAAGCCAATAACTCTCAGACTGAGCGTCTGATTGATGTGTTGCCTATGACATTGAGTTCCTGTTGATGATACAAAAATTTTGGATACATCAACTCTGGACTATGTGTCAGTTGATGTATCAGCCCATCGGCTTGTGGAGCGGACCCTCCCGAACGAGCTTGCTATGTGCGGAAACCCAGACCTAGCTGATACCGCGATGATGATTAAGACTATACAGAAATCCTCCGTGGATTAGACAGTGATGACTGCAGCACTCAGCGATCCTACGTGAATCAGTGCTACCGATCTTGTGTGGGTCAGATCCTTTGTGGGTCAGCGCTCAGCGGTCCTATGTGGGCCAGCGCTTACAGATCCTGTGTGGGTCTGATCCTGTGTTGGTCATTGCGGGGGTTAGTTACCTATCGATCCTTTGTGGGTCATTACGGGGGTTAGTACCTATCGATCATGTGTGGGTCCAGCAGCTTAGATGAATTAGTGGTTACATATGATCATCTATATCATCTTACAAGGAAGTATGCCTGTGTGAGCGGAATCTTGACTTTAAATCCTTATATTCGATAAGTTTGACTTGATATCCTGTGTGGATTATGCTATGCTTTCCTATGTGGATTGGGTTGTGACTTCCTGTGTGGACTGGGTTGTACTTGAGCTCGGATGTTGGAGCCGAATGAGAATTGATGACTTAGGTATATGTATGGGCATATACCTAAGTAGTGTCGGATGTTACTTCGTGATTGTATCTTTCCTTTGTGGATTATCCTTTATGGATTCTGGGAGACCTTCAGGGGTCTCGGGGTCCCTACTGAGTAGCTTATACTCACCCCTGCATGGGCTATTCCCGCACTATGTTGTGTTGGTTGCAGACGACAGACAACACTGGTCGTGGTTGAGGCACGAGGAGCAGGTCGATACCCGGAGGTGGACCACTGGGCGGGGCATACTTGGAGCGGATGGTTGGACCCGAGGAGTTGTGGAGGCTATCGGTACCCACACTTCAATTGGGACTTCCATTGGATGGCTCGACGTTGCGGCTTTACTTTTTAGTTGTTTTACTCCCTTTTTCAGTTGTACTTTACGTCAATTTGGGTTTGTATTCTGGCCCACTTACTTTTCCGCACTTACTGTTGTACCCAGTTTTTACTTATTGTTTACTTCTGCTTGCTTGCTATGTGGTGTTTTTTTACTTTACAAAGGAAATGCCTTCCCTTTTTACTGGGAATTATGCCATGGTTCTAGTCTCCATCCCCTGGCCTATGGAAGGCCGGCTTGGGGTAGTCATGGCACGGGTCCCGAGGACGGGTCGTGACAAATTGGTATCAGAGGAGTTCGGTTCTACCGCAGAACTCAGGACTCTGATATTTTTCTATGTGAAGAAATAGTGTTAAGAGTATTGAGTGAGGATATCAGTCCAGGGAGTCCAGTGTTGGTGCGGCGGCCGACGTATTCGTACACCAGGACCATGACTTCTAATTTCTGACTTAATGCACGAAAACATTGATTGCATGTGTGTTTCATGTTTTCTTTGTGATTAGTTTGTGTTAGCTCACCAGGTATACTGTTTGACTGTGGCGCACCTGTTTCTTTTTAGGATGGCCCCATGACAGCAACCGCCTAGGTTTCTGAGCGTTGTGCGTGACGACAGCCCACCGAGCGACGAGGCCTCGGTACAGGGCCCTTTGACAGCAGAGGCACTGGCGGTACCTCTACCCACCGAGCCACCGATGCTACCATCCCCATCCGCTGACGATGCACGTCGCCTTAGTGCGCTGCACGAGTTCCAGCATCAGCGACCGCCCAGGTTTCGCGGGGAGATGGACCCTCAGGCATCCGAGGATTGGCTGGAGACAGTTTTGCGAGTTTTCAGGTTAGTGAGGACACCAGCATACCTCATGGTGATCCTCGCAGTGAGCCTCCTGCACGCGATAGCAGGCAGATGGTGGAGCTTGATGCTCCAGGTGCACGATGAGGCATCTCTACTCTGGAAAGACTTTGAGAGCCTCTTCCTCTCGGATTTCATCCCAGAAACCCTCCGTGCGGTGCGCATCTAGGAGCTTCTACAGCTGCGGCAGGGAAGCTTGATGGTCTCCCAGTAATCGGTGAGATTTACAGATCTCTCGCGCTATTCGATGGACATGGTACATGACCCATTCTTCCAGGCCCAGACCTTTGAGCAGGGATTGAGGCATGAGATCAGGGCATCACTGATATCCCTCAACATTCTGACACAGGCAGGGGTATGGAGCGAGCCCTTCTGATTGAGAGCTTCCTTACTGAGCCTACATCAACAACGAGACCTACCTCAGGGCGGCACGTAGTAGAGTCTTCTGCAGCAGGTAGTCGACGGATGACTCATGGGTCCAAGAAGACCATTCCCTCTAGAAGACAACATTAGTACACTAGCTCAGTGGTACGGGGCACACATCACGGAGCCAGTCTTTCGAGAGGCAGACAGTGCTACGCATGCGGCGGGCAGGGCCACATGGCTCATGACTGCCCGACCCACCGTGTGGAGGAGCTGCAGACGGTTGAGGGACCACCCAGGCAGAGGTAGAGGGTCGACCATGGCGGTCCGCAGGGAGCAGGCGGACGAGGAAGAGGAGATGGCTAAGCAGCAGGTGGTGGGGGACGCTTTGAGGCTCTACCACCACCACTGCCAGGAGGCCCACCCTGACCACAGGGAGCTGGAGGGCAGAGACAAGCACAGCTTTAGGCAGCATAGGCCTACGACCACGGCGTGCCTGAGATGATTTGAGGTACTATCTATGTATATTACACCCTTGTTGCAGTTCTTATAGACACCAGAGCGAGTCATTATTTCATAGTCTCTTCCCTTGTTTGGAGCTCGAGGATTCCGATAGAGCCGTTGGCTCGATTCTTATGGTTAGAGACTCCTACCAGAGCAAACTCGATGATTACACACCAGTGTCGGTAGTGTGAGCTTACTCTAGGAGGTGATAGCTCCAGCTTAGATCCTCTTGTAGCGGCGTCGAGGCCTTACGATGTCATCTTGGGAATGGATTGGTTATCTACAGTCCATGCTCATATTGACTGTATTTGGTGAAAGGTGCGATGTGTACGCACTGATGGAAGTGAGTTCACCTTCACCGGTGAGAAGGGAGCCTTCGAAGCACATGATGGAATCTCACAGAGGAGAGGACATCCCATCACTCATTAGTTGGCTAACCTCATCCTATGAGTTGTTGACGTGCGGAGTCCTGGTTTTCCTGCAGTGGTGGATCAGGGTGCAGACGTTTTTCCCGACGATGTTCCAGGACTACCTCCTCGCAGAGAGGTAGACTTTTATATTGACCTATACCCCCGGGACAACCCCGATATCCACCCCAGCATATCGGATGGCCCTCGCTAAGCTTTGAGAGCTACGAGTACAGTTGGAAGACTTGCAGGGAAAGGGATTCATCCGACCTAGTGTTTCACCCTGGGCTTCCCCGATTTTGTTCGCCAAGAAGGTGGACGGGAGCTTGTGACTTTGTGTCGACTATCGTCACCTGAAGCAGGTGACTATGAGGAACAAGTATCTGCTATCGGGGATTGACGATCTCTTCGATCAGCTCAAGGGAGCACGGTGGTTCTCGTAGATAGACCTCAGGCCAGGCTATCATCAGCTCAGAGTTCGGGACGAGGACGTGCAGAAGACGGCCTTCAGGTGTTGGTATGGCCAATATGAGTTATTGGTTATGCCATTCGGTGTAACCAATGCTCCAGCAGTGTTCATGGCCCTCATGAACATGATCTTTCAGCAATACCTCGATCGATTTTCCATGGTCTTTATCGACGACATTTTGATATACTCGACCACTGAGGAGGAGCACGCCTACCACTTACGAGTTGTACTAGACACACTCTGAGAGCACCAGCTCTATGGTAAGCTCCCGAAGTGTCAGTTCTAGATATGCGATGTCCGGTTCATGGGACACGTCATCTCTGAGGTGGGAGTTGCGGTGGATCCTGCGAAGATCGGGGCAGTGCTAGCTTGGGAGCCACCCAGGAGCATGAGGGAGGTGCGTAGTTTCTTGGGACTAGCTGGATACTACTGGAGATTTATGCCAGAATTCTCTAGAGTTGCGGTACCACTCTCAGCTTTGACGAAGAAGGGGAAACCCTTTGTGTGGTCAAACAGATGTCAGAAGAGCTTTCAGGAGCTGAGACAGAGATTGACCAGCACACATATCTTGAGGTTGCCGGAGGAGGGAGTAGGGTGCGTAGTCTACTACCATGCATCGGGGATCAGACTCGGATGTGTCCTGATGCAGGAGAGGGTAGTGATCGCCTATGGATCATGTCAGTTGAGGCCGCATGAGCAGAACTACGCTACCCATGACCTGGAGTTAGCAGTATTGGTCTTTTCTCTAAAGACATGGCGACACTATCTGATGGGCGAGTGCTTTACAGTTTATTCTGACCATCATAGTCTCAGGTACATCTTCTTGCAGAAGGACCTGAACCTGAGACATCGGCGATGGATCGAGTTCCTCCAGGAATATGACTTTGAGATAGTCTATACTCCTAGAAAGGGTAATGTAGTAGCCGATGCACTTAGCAGGAGGATGGGCATTCAGCTACTTGGGGAGGCGACAGATCAGCTAGCCACTTTTCAGATATCCTTCGTGGATATAGATGGAGAAACCTTCCTTTAGTCACTCACATTCACTTCTCCACTACTGCAGTGAGTCAGAGAGGCACAATGTGGGTACGTCGACTGTGAGACGCGGCGTGCGCAGATATCCTCAGGTTAGGCACCTGATGGTTTCTCTGTAGGAGGAGAGCACGACGTCTTTTTCAGAGGACGTACCTTGGTACCAGTTTCTTGATGAGAGTAGGTGCTGAGATAGTTTCACACTTCCCCTTTGGTGGTACATCCTGGAGTGGCGAAGATGTACCAGGATCTCAAACGACCGCACTAGTGGCCGGCCATGAAGAAGGTTGTGGCAGAGTTCATTTCTCGATGCCTCACCTGCCAGTAGGTGAAGGCAGATCACCAAGTACCAGCACTCTTGGTGCAGCCCATGGAGGTCCCGGAGTGGAAGTGGGATGGGATATCTATGGACTTCGTGACTGGACTTCCACGCACTTCCAGAGGTCACGACTCCATTTGGGTGATTGTCGACTGACTCACCAAGTTGGCTCACATCTTACCCATCAGAGAGCAGGGATCAGTGGAGATCTTGGGACGTCTCTACATTCAGGAGATTGTATGGCTTCATGGTGTTCCATCATCCATCGTCTCTGATCGAGACGCTCACTTTACTTCTCGTCTTTGGAAGGGGTTGCATGAGGCATTCGGAACGCAGCTACGTCTGAGTACCGCCTTTCACCCTTAGATAGATGGTCAGACGGAGAGGACCATTCAGACTCTCAAGGACATGCTCCGCGCATGTGTCCTCGACTTTGGTTGCAGCTGGAAGGACCACCTACCCTTGTTGGAGTTCACGTACAACAACAGCTACCAATCCACCATTCGGATGACACCATATGAGGCATTGTACAGCCGACCTTGCAGATCTCCTCTGTGCTGGACAGACCCTGGGGAGTCCGCACTTGTGGGACTGAAGATGGTCTAGGCCACGACAGAGAAGGTCTAGGTCATCCAGGAGCGGATGAGGACAGCTCAGAGCCGGCATAAGTATTATGATGACAGGAGATGGAGGACACTATAGTTCGAGTATGGTGACCATGTTTTCTTGCGGGTCTCACCTCGACGTGGATTACGGAGATTTGGTCGAGGTGGAAAGTTGTCTCCATGCTTCATCGGACCATTCCAGGTCCTCAACAGGATTGGCGAAGTGGATTATCTTCTGGAACTACCACCTCTGTTGCACCGGGTGCACGACATTTTCCACGTATCTCAGCTGAGGAGATACGTGCACGACCCAACACATATCAATGACCATGGGGAGATGGAAATTGATGATGGGGAGACTTTTGCGGAGGTCCCAGTGGAGATCGAGGATCGATAGGAGCATGTCCTATGTGGATGGTCAATTCCTCTAGTGCGCATTAGATGGCGGCACGGGAACCTCTAGGAGAGTACTTGGGAGTGGGAGGCTAAGATGCATGCACAGTTCCCACATTTTTTCCCCTAGTTTTTGATGTATCTTTACGGGGACGTAAAGCCCTGAGGTGGGAGTAATGTAAATACCCGTAAAATTCAAGGTAAATTTCTTCTTAATTTTATTTGGGATTTTACAAGAATGCGGTTTTTGACGGAACTTGATTCTGAGGCCCGGTGTGCCCAGAATTTCTATTTGAAGTTTACCTCGGGTACCTTCAGTGAACGAACGAGCGGGTTTCTCTATCTTTTGAACCTGTGCTCGGAATCAAATTCTGAAGGCACCGATGGATTCTCAGCGCCGGTAATAGCTTAGGAAAACCTTTTCCGGAGTTTCATTTACATGGAAGAAGTTGTTAAAAATTGTGGAAGTTAAAATAAAATTTGAGCTACAGTTTTTATTTTCTCTAAGTGGTTAACCTTTGGGTGGAAGTTGGGTAACCACCCAAGTGTGGTTATGAGGGCGGTGGGGCCCACACGAACCCCACCCCTTCATCTTCCCTAACCATCCATAAACCTCTTTTATTAAGAAAACTAGAGTTAATTAATTGAGTGGATTAATTCAATTTTTGAATTTCAAACTTAATTCATGAAAATAAAATAAGTGAAGTACTTATTTTATTTTTGGGGTTGGACTTGTTGCGTTGAGAGGATTTTGGATAAAACCTAAGGGGCTTGAAGATCTTCTTCTTCTTTGACGAAGAACATGAAGAATGCCAAGAAAGCCAGATCCTCGGAGATCGATGACGCGACGCCGACGAATCTTTTCTCCTTCCGTGACGCCTTCTTTCGCGACAGTTATTTCTGCGACGAACCCTCACTCAACGAATTCGACGAGGTAGGGGTTTTATGCATTTCTATTCTTGAATTTCTTTCGTCATCATTCCTCGTACAATTGGACCGCTTGTTATCAGTTAACGGGAGGGGGCCGGACAGCACAAACACATGCGACCCTCCTCCCCTTTTTCTCTTGTCAACCTTGTGGTGGAATGAATGAGGATGGCGCGGTGTCGTCGCACCATGCGGGGTCATGCGTCAAGGAATGTGAGGCGTCGTTGCGCCGCGCTGTTGAATTGAACAAGATCGCAGCACCGTTGCGCCGCGTCGAAGAACCCTGAAGGCACTGCGGCAAAGGGGCGTGGCGCTATCGCGCCGCGCTGGGCAGACCAAGGCCACGACCATAGGCCGCGGCGGAGCAGGGACTGGCGGCCAGTTTCGGGCCGCCGACATCGGAGTTGGGGGACCGACCAGCGCCAGTCCTGTGGCAGCAATAGGCGGCCGGCCGGAGCGGGCCAGCCGGTCAAGGGAGGATCCACTGGTTATGACCCCCGGCTGGCTAGCATGAGAGGCCCCCCATCATGGGGGTCGTGGTTACACATAGGGGGTAGCAGCCCCCCCCCCCATCTGCACGGCCGAAATGGCCAAGCCACCTGGCGACCGGGCCGTGCCCAAGCGGGCCAGACTGGGACCCGGGTCGGGTTGACCAGGTTCGGGCTAACCCAGGGGGTACCGGGCCGGGCCGAACCGGGCCCAAATCCCCTAATACCGGACTTATCACATCCTTTTTCCCATAACATGGGTTACAGACCTCCGATCGACGCATCGTCAGCTGCGATGTGATCCTTGGATCGATAATGTCGTTTTGTTTTATTAGAATCAAGGTTTCGGAGGACTTTGGGTTCAGCCGGGTTGGTTCTTACACGAAACCAATCGGGCCCTCGGAGCGGAAACACTTATAACTTGAGCTTCGGACATCCGATTGTCATGCCATCGACTTTGATGGTTTCCTCTTAGTGAGACAGACTTTATGGATTACTCCGCTCGAGGTTTGGATGCAGTTTGAGTATGGTCGGGTTGGTTTTGACTTCAAAACAAACCGGGCCCCTGGGACAAAAAAAGCCAATAACTCTCATACCGGGCGTCCGATTGACGCGCCGTCTGTGACGTTGAGTTCCTGTTGATGATACGGAACTTTTGGATACATCAACTCCGGACTATGTGTCAGTTGATTTATTAACCCCTCAGCTTGTGAAGCAGACCCTCATGAACGAGCTTGTTGTGTGCGGGAACCCTAGAGATGGCTGCGACTGCGACGACAGTGAAGACTGTACATAAATCCTCCTTGGATTCGACGGCGAAGACTGCAACACTCAGCGATCCTACGTGGATCAGTGCTACCGATCCTGTATGGGTCAAATCCTGTGTGGGTCAGTGCTCAGTGGTCCTGTGTGGGCCAACGCTTACAGATCTTGTGTGGGTCCATTCCTGTGTGGGTCATTGCGGGGGTTAGTTACCTATCGATCCTTTGTGGGTCATTGCGGGGGTCAGTACCTATCGATCCTGTGTGGGTCCGACAGCTTAGACGAATCAGTGGTTACATCTGATCATCTCTATCGTCTTACGAAAAAGAATGCCTGTGTGAGCTAAATCTTGACTTTCAATCCTTATCTTCGATAAGTTTGTCTTGATATCCTGTGTGGATTATGCTATGCTTTCCTGTGTGGATTGGGTTGTGACTTCCTGTGTGAACTGGGTTGTACTTGAGCTCGGATGTTGGAGTCGAACGAGAATTGATGACTTAGGTATATGTATGGGCATATACCTAAGTAGTGTCAGATGTTACATCATGATTGTATCTTTCCTTTCTGGATTATCCTTTGTGGATTCTGGGAGACCTTCGCGGGTCTCGGGGTCCCTACTGAGTAGCTTATACTCACCCCTTCACGGGCTATGCCCGCACTACGTTGTGTTGGTGGCAGATGACTGACATTGCTGATCGTGGGGGAGGCACGAGGAGCAGGTCGGTACCCGGAGGTGGACCACTGGGTGGGGCGTACTTGGAGTGGACGACTGGATCTGGGGAGCTGTGGAGGCTATCTGTACCCACCCTTCATGTGGGACTTCCAGTGGACGGCTCGATGTTGCGACTTTACTTTTCAGTTGTTGTACTCTCTTTTTCAGTTGTACTTTACTTCAGTTTGGGTTTGTATTCTGGCCCACTTACTTTTCCGCACTTACTGTTGTACCCAGTTTTTACTTAGTGTTTACTTCTGCTTGCTTGCTCTGTGGTGTTTGTTTACTTTACAAAGGCAATGCCTTCCCTTTTACCTGGAATTATGCCTTGGTGCTAGTCACTAGCCCCTGGCCTAGGGAAGGCAGGCTTGGGGTAGTCACAGCACGGGCCCCGAGGACGGGTCGTGACAATAAATAAATTAGATTAAAATGCACCTTTGAATTAAAATACAACATTTTTCACTATTCATTAAAAAATGAACTTTATCAGAAAAAATTACACAAAGTAAATTTTGATGTCCTCGTTATAAAGAAAGATTTTATTTGGTAATATATAATGTATTAATGTGACCAAAACTAGATTTAAAGAGAGTTCACCATTAAAAGGCGGTAAATCTACCTTTTAATTTAAATTATGTTTAAAATTAGATTCATTCATATATTAAGCCTCTAACTTTTAATGGATAAAAGTAAATACATTTAAGAAACATGTATAATAATATTTTAGTTAGTTTTGTTCATTACCACCAATACAACATCTAAGAGTTAACTACATTTTAAAATTAATATATTATATTATTAGTGTGCTACGTACGATTTGAAAGAAACATGGTGTTGTGTATTGGGTACGCTATCGAACATAGAAACCCTTTTAAAGTAAAATTAATATTTAATTCACAAAAATTAACAAATATGAAAATCTCTTATTCTTCATTTACCTGGGATGTTACAATTTTTTTATTCTATGTACAAATCTTCACTTACCACCTATATTATCTTTTTTTGGAAACCTAGTATGTGTTATTCCAAATGACCCTCATACTTCCATTTCACTATTATCAAGAAGATTTTTTATTAACCATTTTTTAGGATGTGGTTTGAGAAAATATTTTTTATTGTCCAACCATTTATTACTAAGATAACATTAAAATTGAGAGGATGAAATTTATTAAAGGATGATGTAACACATAAAGATTTTAACAGAAGAAAATTATGTTCGATAGCATAAATGACATTCTACACCAATCATAGATGATAATTAAACACACCATGAAATTAAAATATATTTATTTATAAATAAATTAAATCTCTTCGATATCCTATGGTACAATAAACTGTGAGATTTTTTTTGTTCGATAGCGTATTCAACACGCAACACAAAGCTTAAATGAAACATGATATATATAACTGTTATAACCTAGCCATTAAATAGGTGGGTATGAATAGTATTAAATAATTAGTTAAATATATGTATATATATATATATCATACTAAATATATATTATTGATAAATTTTTATTAAATAATAAATCAGTTTTTAGTAAAGTGATTTTAATCTTCAAAATATGTTTCCCTCGTGAATTATTTTTATTGTTTTTCAGGGAAAAACGTATTATAATTAATTTTTGGAAAATATAGAAAATTTATTTGATAAAATTGAATTATTTTTGGAAATCCAAATATCAACATTTATTTTTCATGAACTTTTTTTATTTTTAAAAAAATAATGATTTGTAGTGTGTAGTTAAAAATATTGTTTTTTTATGTCATTTATTTTTAATAAATTAAATAATTTAAAAGACATAATATGTTTTGAATAATATTGAATTTAAAATAATTACTCTATAGTTATATTTAATACACTTAATTATAGTTTAATCATCGTTGTATTTTATTTTATTATAAGTTAATTTTTGTGTTTAAAAATGAGATTATTCTGAAAACTGTTTCAAAGTACATAATGTTTCTCTATTTTAATTAATTAAAATAAAACCTAATGTGGAATTATTTAAATATAATTAAATATTAATTTAGAATCATAAATATTAATTTTATTATAAATATAGTTAATATAAAATCATTTTGTGAATGAAAAAAGTAAACATCTCGAAAACCCTCTTTTTCATCTCATCTACGGGTTTGATTTAAATTTACTTTTTACCTATCATAGACAATTTATTTGATTAAATAAACATTATTTAATTATAATTTCAAAAAAATTATTAGGGATAATTTTTGATAATTTTCTGAAAAGAATGATTTTTCGATATGTAGAGAAAAATACAGAATTTTAATAGAAAAAGTCTTTTTGTTTAAATTATTTCTAAAGATACAATATTTTTTTAATTTGTTTTTAAGTAAAATTTGTTAAATAATATATATATTAATTGAATTTATTACATTTTAATTTATTTATTTTTGAAACTTGATATAAAAACTTTGTAATATTAGAACATTTTCCCTTTAAAAACCTTCTTTCTCGTCACCTCTATGGGATTAATTTTAAATTAATTTTTTTCACTTATGTGAATTTAATATGTAAAAATTGATTCAATATTTTAAATTAAAAAAAATTATATTATCTAATAATATATCTTTTTTTTGACCAAATGAATATTGAAAAGGTAAAAACTAATTACCACAATCAAGGTAAAAATGGATTTTGTGGGGGTTAAAATAAACTTATATGATTTATAATGACCTAACCACTTGTAAAAAATATATTTTATGGAAATATTTAAACATTATTCTATATATTATTAATATTCTTCCTTTATTGGAGCCCTTTGACCTGAAAAAACATGGGTGGAAACCATTCTTTTTAAATATTATAAATGTGCCACTCGCTTCACTTATAAAAAGCCACTATCATCTCCTCACACCTTAAAAACCCATTGGTCCAGCCAGTACCTGCCCAAATTACATCTAATATTAACTCATATAATTATATAATCCTTATTTTTTGTTTAAATTCAACCAAGGAATTCCATTGGTGCAAACCAAAAGAAGTTACCCGGGGAAGAGGTAACATTCTTCAAAGAGCATCTTTATATTATTTCTACATCAGCCTCCTTCAATTATTCTTAAATAGTGATTATATAATTACATAACTATCTTACATATATATATATATATATTATTTTATTATTTTCATAACCTAAATCATTCTCCTTTACAATCAAGTGGGTTATGAAATCATCACTTGTGTGTACGGTAGACTACTGTATCATGAATCGATATGATTCGTTTTTCCATTACCACCTATCATGGTTGGGTATGATGATGAATATAAAGTACATATATATATATATATATGATATTTATAAAATTATTATACTTTTGGAGTCATTATATCATATTTACCTTTTTAATTTTCATTCCATAGGTGATACGATAACATCGCTCGATTTTATGGCAGGCTACTACCTCGCGAAGCGATGTGATTCATTTTCACTAACACATTAAATGGGAAAAAAGGATAAACATAATAAATATATATAATATAAATGAAATTATTTTGATATTAACAACATATTTATAATTACTAATAGATAATATATCATTTTATTTATTACCCTTCCACGCACTAAATGATGATAATGTCATTAGTGTACTTGTGGACTACCACCTTCATTAATCGATGTGACTCTTTATTTTCATCACCACAACACATGGATGATATAAATATAATTATATTTAAATAAATAATACATTATTTGTTATATTATTATCATTTTGAAAAGGTAAAACATTACTTACACCCTTTCCATAATGATCATTGACAAATGGAAACGTTACTCCGGCATACAAATGACCTACCATCTCCATGATCATAATGTTCTTCATTTTTCCACTACATCATTCATAATTGGTATTATAATTAAAATTTATTAATAAATATGATAATTTATAAATTATTACTATTGTATATATGATATAACTATATTATATACACTAGAATTGGAACTTTCATAACAAATTATGAATGATAAAAGAAGACAATTAACAATGAAAACAATGAAACTAGTAGAAGATTATTAAAGAAAAGGGGATAGGATGTTATAAAATAATCATATATGATATTAAAATATTAATATGGGTTTTTAATAATTTAATAACATGTTTAAAACCACCACACAAGAGTTCATATGATGTTCAACCAAAACAAGGTGTGAGTTAAAGAATTTCGTAACTCATTTTCCATTCATTGGGTTAAACTTAGAATTTATTGATTTTTTTTGCTAAGATTATGTGTATAAAGACCATTTACTATTTTATACTATGTTTTCACTTGAATTATGTGGATTTACATTTTATACACACAATCCGTTCATCAGTTGTTTCCCACTTTTATGATATGATCTTTATAAGGGATTTTTGTCTCAATTATCTTTTCTTGAGACTTGTGTCATGTTATGAACTTATCTTATTTTATGAGGTGTATATACAGAAATTTTTAAATGTAATATCATCTAATGGTATTTAAATTTTAATTTAATGTTATTTTTTAATGGGGATTATGATTCAAAGTTACCAAAGTGGTAACAATTCTATGTTGCAATCTCTTCAATTATTAGAATTGTTTATTATTAAGTCCCTATTGTTGAAATATTCAGATCTAACACCCAAGGATTATAATTATTTTTCTTCTCTTTGGGTTATTCATTATATTATCCAGTAATATTACTATATTTCTACACATTATTACATAATGTTAAATATAAAATGTTTTAAGAAGAATCATCTTTATTTCTCTCTTAAGTTGAAAAACATTTTTCTTCCAAAACCCTATATCTAAAATTATTTTAAAAATTATTTTAATCCTTATTAAAATTATTTTTTATATAAATATCTAACAATTTTTGAATTATTACAAAATGGTTTGAAATTAATCTTCATTTTATTTCTTAAACAATGCTCCTTTGGTTTTTACTAAAAATGTGAAAGAAATATATGTTTTAATGTGTATGGAAAGAAAAAAAATTTCCATTGTTATAACCATTATTTTATTTAAAGTTTGTTTTATACGTTTTTCAGGTTATTTTCATATTAAATTATTTTAAAAATCTTTTATGAAGGTTTTTTTTCAAAATAGAATAGATATTTTCCTCACGATATATTTTAAATGATTTTTAGAGATTCATGTATATGTTTCTAAGGTTTTTTCAAAGAAAAATACCTTAAAATTTTTTTTTTGAATTGTTTGTTTTTAAAAAGTGATTTTTTTAACTGAAGGGGTAACTTATTCTAAATGTATTTAATGATATTTTAATGTTATTCCCATTCATCAATTCCAATAACCCTTATTATTACTGATTCTCTAAATGGGATATTTTGTAATGATTCTATCCTCATTCTTTCTTTGGATAGACAATAATTTTTTTAAAGTGATTGTTATGGAACCCATTTCTTTTCCATAGGTTAATCATATTTCAAAGAGATTTTTATGTAACCCAATTATTTTTCTAAGGTTAATCATGTTTCAAAGTGTTTTTTATATAACCTGTTTCTTTTCCACCGGTTATTCATTTTATAAAATGGATAATGGTTTTTTATCGGTTTTATAATTAAAAAATTTCTATTTACATTATTCATGTTGTGGTTATTATTCATTTATTATATGATATGTGCGCCCAGATAGCATTAGGTGACCCTGATATAGCTTAAATTATTGGTGATCCCATATAGAACTCTAATTTGTTGGGTAAAGATTACGTTATTTAGAGAATTATATTAGAAGTAGAATATTTGGTTATTAAATTTGTAAGGGTTATATAATTGTTCTATGAATATGATTTTCCAAGACATTGACTCTTTTTATCTATGCTTTCCATGAGTTTAGAGGGTTATATTTGATCCAGATTGATATCCCATGGCTCATTATTATTGATTCTTATGAATCTATCCTTTTAAAAATTGTTATTTCATGTTACATGATTGATCATTTAGGTATTTATGGTTTTGATTTTTTTATGACATACTCATTCACTCTTATTATGTCATCATAACCATATTATTTTCTTATACTCACTAATGAAATTCAATTGTTAATGATTATCATTACCCTTAATGATATTTTGAGCTCACCCTTATTATGTATCCTTTTCCCTAGATCACCATGTATGATGTTGAATTAAAAATGTATATAAGGTTTTCATATTGATGTTGTTGATGAACTAATACAAAATATCAAAATATATTTATTTTGGGAAAGATATTGTGTTGAATTTTTGTGTATTGTTTATGTAAGAGTTTGTCCTAATTCTTTAAAACTCTAAAGATAAAAGCTCCTTGAAAATGTAAGTGATCCAATTTATCCTTTTTGATATTGTATGTTTTGGATGGTGAAAATAGGGTTACCTCTATCATTATCAAATCTATAAATGTAACTTTTACATTTTCATCACCAAATCTAGGAGTGAGGGTTCTTGGATGTTATAATATTCATTTGATCACTCCATGTGGCTAAGGAAACATCTATTTTCTTTTCAAACACATTTTTTATAGTAAAAATACTTATATTATACCTCTTTATAATCTTTCTCTATAGGGTAAATTAATTTAAAATTTACTTGATTTGATTAGGTAAGTATGTAAAATTATTCCCCTTGCCTCAATTACATGTATAGAATACCTTTGTACTCCCAATTTCATTAATGGATCTAGGCTCCATTTATTTCTTCACAACGCAACACTTTATTATAAATTAATTAACATATACATTAGAATAACTATAGAGTTTTTGGTATTATTGGTTAATTATTTTATGATAGATATAGAATTTTTTTAGAGCTCTAAGTAAATTACAATATTGGGATATTGTAATAGAAATATAGAAAACATGAATGGTAGTAAACTTATTATCTTTGATGATAAAGATATTTTTTAAATATAGAAATAAAATTCTTTAGTATCATGGGAAGTGATATAAACTCATCACTATCCATATTTGAGTCATAATCTATGATTTTAGTATGTCATAGGTAGTGACACTCCATTTCCTTCTGTAATAACATATGAAATCCATTAACCTGTTACGATGATAGGGAGAATTCAATTATAGAATGCCTGTAGGGAAATATAGATCAACCATTTAAAAATATATCACTATGTACTATTAGTGATTTATCCATGTTGTAGTACATGATTGGGTCGTATCATCTGTTTGGACTCAATAATTTTTAAAAAATAATGAATTAATCTGATTTAAAGTCTATTCATTGATTTTATATCAATGTGTCCAAATCATTGATTGGTGTCATAGAAAATGTCATTTCTATATTAATATTTTGATTTTTGTTACATTTAGTGACACAATATTTTCACAATTCAATGATATGTACGTGCCTTCTTTATTTTGTGTGTCGCATCTGGTGACAAATCCTTATTGTCAGCTACAACATACTCTAAAATTCAATATCCAAAGTAATTTTAAATGTATTTGATATTTTAATAACTTCATTTAATATATACACCATCAAAACCATAGATCCTAGTTCATAATTAATAATTGAATAAAAAATAATGATAAATCAATTAAATTCACCAATTTACTCTGGTTTTCACAATGAATTTTAAGTAAAATTGTTACCTTGAAAAAGATAAATACATAAGATACATTTTAGGTAAATAAAATGAACCATCCATCACTAAAATTTATAATTATTATTTTATAAATAATTTTCCCAGCCTCACTTCCCTGATCTTATGACTTACAAACATTTATTATTTTTCATGCACAGTATTGACCTTCCTTATTATATAAATTTCTTTAATCATTCCAGGATCATATAAATATTGTTTTCAAAATACATGAGTATACGTATTTCACTATAATATTTACAGGATTCTAGGCTATCATTTTTTTAGAGTCATGGTACACTACCCAGGAGTAGTTTTGAAAAGATTATTTCATGGTTACTAGTAGGTATGTGATCAAATAAAAATACAAAGTAAAAATGAGGTGGTAGTATTCCTTAAGAACCATACCATATATTTATAATTAAAAATGATGAATAATATTATGTTATCACCTACACATGTATCACCAATAAAATTGTTCCTCTTATTTTATTTACAAAAAAAATGCCATAATAATGAGATGCAATAAATGATTCTTCATCATATCTCCTTTTTCATCCTAGATATTTCATTTTTTATCTACACATTTTTCTCATATTCACATTTTTTTCTTTAGAAATTATAAATTGAAATTTTTTAAAATGAAATATAAGCATGTAACTTCACTATCGATAACCAATGAAATACTTCTCTAATAATCTGGTTATTTTTGATGAATTTATTTCAAAAAGATACTATAAAAAAACCTTTTCCAAAATAAATAGATAAAAATATATCATTAAATTCAATATTAAATGGGTAGGTAATAGTTTATTATATTTTAATTTTACTAACCCAATAGGGTTCCCATAGTCTCTAAGAATTAAAGTGGACTAAATTTAGAGGTTGTAATTAATGAATTTTAGATGGGATTTATAGAAAGAATTTCTAATATAATATTTATTTCACATAATACTTAATTTTTTAAACATGAATCATGTAATGTTCTAGTTTTCTATATGCCCTAAGAATCTCTGAAAAAAGGATAAATGAATGAATATTTCAAATTGGTTCCAAAATTATCTTTAAAATGGGATTAAAATAATATTTCAACCATTTCATGGTAAGAAAAATTATATCTATATTACTGACACGTGATTGAATAATGTGAAATAAAAAATTTGATTCATATCAGAAATCATATAAACTAAATATTCACAATCATTTATCTTCGTAAAAATATATATGTATAGTAGCTTAACTGGATATATTTATGTTTAATATTGTTTTAATAAAAAAAATTAATCAATAAAAATTAAAAACATTCACATAAAATTCTTATTACCTAGTTTTTACCCCTCCTGCACACGTATCTACTTCAATCCTCATTATAATTAAAGAATCTCAAATAATATAACTAATAAGAAATAAGAATATAAAAATATAAATATAACAGAAATAAATTTTAGTGGCCTCCAACAAAATTTGGTTTATGGACTTCATCTAGGAATTTCCATTTAATGATCTATATATAATATTGTTTTGGGTTTGTATTCATAATAAAGAATAAATAAGTATGGGTTTATTCTCTACTCCTTAAATTGATAACTACTACTTGATATATAATAAGATCTGTTGTAAAAACCTTTAGATTCTAATATTAAAATTTCCTTTTTGGTTCCCCATACCCAATGAAGTGCAGTAATTAAACCACAACCTCATTTATATTTAAGTTTATGATTAGGTCCTCAGAGGGTGGTTATGAAATATGGGCCTCCTCCTTAGGTTCTTAATAATCATCATAGTCACTGGACAACTTTCATGTCTCCTCTTCCTTATATAATTTTTGTAAAATTCTATATATACCTTACTTCTTAATTATAAACGCATGAATTGATATGTATATTTATTCTAATCCAAATTCTTCCAATTTTTATTCCACTATAAAAAACATGCACTGTAACTTCAGGATGCTCATCTATGTTCCTTGAATTATCTCATTCAATTTTGTGGTCTCAACTGGTATAATGAGAAAACTATTTCTTATGGGTTCCCCTCCTTACATAGACCTCCAAACCTTATCAATTACATACAATATCATCTATTTAGATTTAGACCAATATCTATTAAGTGTGTCCTTATATTGTAGTGTCTGATTTTTTTGATAAAATGTAGACTGTAAAAATGGGTGTGTTAAGAAAACATAAATTGCACAGATGTACTTTTGACATCATCCCACTTTTTCATTCATATTCTGAAAAAGGAATAAGATATAGTGAAATGAAATCCAACGTTGGGTGGGTTTTACTATAATAAAAAATAATGAACAATGTAACTTATATATAAGGTATAATCAAGGAATCCAAAATAATAAATAATCATAGTTATTCTTTTATATAAATTTATTTTATTTCAATTTTTTTAAAATGTGTAGTTTTTTACAAAGAAAGAAATAATCAAAAAATATATATTTTTAGAAATATTTAAAAAATATTATTGATTATTTTACTATAGTTTCATAGGGTATAGTCATATATTTTATGATTTTGGTGAGTAATGAGGTCATACCACAGGGTAGGTTTTAGTCTAAATGCTTCTAATTATAGTTTTTATGAATAATAACAAATGATGTAATGGATGTTCCAAATACCCAATAAATATACGAAAAATATACTTCATGTTAAAACTACATGTGTATAGAGTTAAATAATATCATAGATAATTCTAGTGAGTAATGAATTCAAGCCACAGTGAAAAGTTTAGAAAAAACTATTCATTGAGTTTTATAAATAAAATAAAATATATAGTGGATGTGTCAATTCCACCCAAGGAATGATGGGAATATAGTGAATAAAAATATTATCCTTGGAGTTAAATAATAATATTTAACCTCTACTGCATCATTTTTCACTTAATAGGGGAATGAATTCAATAGAATCACTCAAACATATCCACTTCTCATGCTAATGAAATAATAAAAACCCATTTTTTTCTTAACGATGCTCTCTTGATCTATCCAAGTTTTTTATTTAACTAAAGGCCCTAATAAATATATCTATTTAGTCTTAATTTTGGTCAATAAAGATCAAAATCCCAGTGGTGTTGTTTGTGGTTCGACTATCCCAATGTATTCTATCTTGAACCATCATTATATTCTTAAGAAACAACCATTTTATTCTTAAGGATCCTCTCTTGATCAATCATTATATTATAAGAAACCACCATTAATTCATAATGATTCTCTCATGATCCATCCCAATGTATTTTTATGAACTGAATGTTGTAATAAGGTTGTATGTTATGTCATAATTTTGGATAATGAAGATCAGAATATAATTTTTGTTTTGTGTGATGACATTATCCCTAGAAACGGGGTCTGTTATGTGCAGGGTCAGGCCACACATGTTCATTTTGAAGATAAATTTACATTATTTTGGTTATAATGACTTACTCCCTAGTGTGGGAAGTTAGATTCCAATTTTACCTCATCACTAGGGTCATAATATCATTTACCCACTTGATGAATGAGTGAAGCATTAAAAATAATGGAGTGGATCATTGAAATGAACCCTAATAGTAGATAAATTAAGAGTAGATATATTAGTAAAACTTGTAATTAACATAAATACACATAACAATCCCAAGTTACATATACAATCAAAGATAGAAATAAGAACATGGTAAATAATACTTAAAGTATATTCATAATAATATTTGACCCATTCATCTCAATCACAAGATTATTTCTCTATCTTTAGTAATATCCTTGAAATTTCATCTCAGACGTAGATCATCTCTAAATGTATTCACATGTTCTCTTTCCCCATGATCCCTGTATTTATTCACTATTTCCTCAATATATAGGATCATCTACCATAATTCCCTCAAGTAAATAGTTATTGACCCAAGTGATAAATAATATGGATTGGATAACTCCACATAGTGATAAAATCATCATGTTTACTTTGTAAATCTTGGGTTTTAGTATAAAGACTTTATTAATCCATCTCTATAATCATCCTCAATATGGAATTATTATTAAAACTTCATATTTGTTTTTGAAATCGTGTTATAATATTTTCCTTACCTCAGGTAAATACATGTATACACCAATCTTCATCAATGGATATAAGAACCTATTCTTTCCTAATAGATCCACCTCCGCTTATCCTTTCATTAACCTACACTTTATAATCCCCAAGGAGGATTTTAGATTAATTGTTGATGATTTTATTAAGATATATTTTTTTATGGGATTTATAAATGAATTATGAGATAGGTGTATCATAAAGGCAATATAGCTAGGATATAAGTTAATAGACCAATTTACTTCGCTTATAAATTGATGAAAAAGAGAGTGAAATCAACTTCTTCAGTATCCTAGGAAAATATTTTCATATATCTCTATATATGTTGGAGGTGTAAGTTATGATATCATCATGTCCCAAATAGGGAGAATTTTTTATTTCATATACAACCCCTAGAAGACATCATGTCTTAATGATGATAGGGAATCATCTACTATGATTAGACTATATAGAATTGTATCTTAACCCCTCTAAAAGAGAGAATCATTAGATTTTAGGGATATATTTATGTTAGAGTGTGTGAAAGGGTTATAATTTAAAATTAGGATGCGTCATAATTGATGAGATAATTGATTCCTTTTGTTTCAAATTTGTTGCTTCATTCGATATCAATGTAATGTAACCAAAAACTATTATCATAGCTAGTGGAATTACTATGATGATCTACTTAGTTGTTTCATGGGAAATGACATGGTATTTTCAATATCTAGTTATATTCTTGTCCCATTACCACTTTTTGTGTCCTATATATAAATAACTCCCTCTCATTTGTTGAAACATTATTAGAACATCTATATCCTAATTTAGTACAAATTATTTAGGATTGGAAATACTTCTTTTCACCTAGATCTATTAAGACATGTGGACAATTCTTTGACTATGATAATTGAAAAAAAATGCAATTAATAAATTAAATTCACTAATTTAGGTTGATTTAAACAATTACATACAAAATTATAATTATTTAACTTATTTTTATATAATTTCAATAAATAAAATAATTATTGGGATTTTTTTAAAGATTTATATATGAAACTTTAGTCTGCTTTTTACCTAATAAACTATCACATAAATCATAAATATTTAAAATCAATATATGATAAGAATATAAAATGTGTAAGCATAATACATGGTATGATACTAAAAAATACTTGATAATGTGAGTTCCACGACACAGAATCCAATAATATCTTTGTATATTTATTAAACCATCACATGTTTATGTAAAACCACAATTTGTTCAACTCTTCCACCTTTATTCATCATGATAATCCAATTATGACGTAATCTTGTAATATAATTCCATTTAATATTCCTCATCTCCCATAATTTGGTAATCATAAAATTTTTTTAACCGGTGGGTTTTCCTTCAATTGGTTCACGTCTATCAAATATCATCAAAATTCAAATCACATTTTCATATTTTAGTTCCCATTTTCCAACCTTATATAAAAATAATAATGTGTTGGGGTTTATCGTAATTTTATTTTTTGTATCCTAGGAAAATAAATAATTAAAATTTTCTAAAGTTTAATAATTAAAGCTAAAACAATTAAAACCAAAAAGATAGTGTATTAAAACAATAATTAAGACTTGATACTAAAATAATTAAATACATAATATAGAAAAAATAATTATATCAATAAAGGTTAAAACTATCTTATACAAAAATATAACTAGACCATTAATTACATGAAATTATATACAACTAAATGTGTCAAATCCCTCTTGTATGACTATTTCATTCTATATATTTACAAAATAAAACTTATATTAAAACCAAAACCACAAATTTCCATCTCAATCAATCATGAAAATTACCATATCAAAAATATAAGCAATGAAATCAATATATCAAGTCAAATGTATTATCATATTAATATAATTTATTTTAGTTAATTAATTAATAATTAATAATCAATTCATGAAAACACCGATTAAATTTTTAATGATTAAGTTATTTAAATAATTTAAAGTTTTCATATCAATATTAAATCACATTTAAATCACATTTACTCACATATATTGTGTATCCTTATGTGCCAAAAATGATGCAAAACAATCCCCCAATATTCACCCTATCACATCCATGAATTATTTTAAAGTTATTTTTTATTTAATTTTCATTCATAATTTTTTTTGTGGGGTTCCCATAAATTTTTGGAGGAAAGGGTGAGTTTTCATGGTTTGGGAAAAACCGTGAGCCCATTTCCAGATTTAAAAACCAATATTGTTTATTTTATAACTCTTTTATTTTTCAACATTTTCACCCATTCCACTTCCAACATGTCCTGACAAATCCTATCAACATAACCATATCAATTTGGACACTATAGAAATCCATAATCATGGCGGATTGGGGTTTTTATTCAATGATTTGTCCAACTCGTAAGCTAATTTCTAGTTTTTAAAAAAATTGTTTATTTAATATCATATCCATTATTGAATTTTTTTCAATGGTTCCACCTCCCACATGAATCCAACAACCCCTGGAACACCCCCATTAGCGAGTTTGACTCTTTATAGATCATTTCCCCCATATATCATGGTAGAAATTCTCTAGATTCCTCAAATCATCCAAATTTGACGAGGAAACTAGTTTCATTTAAAACACCTTCAATTTTTACTCTTTTTCCTCCATTTCAGTTCTCACAGGACCTACTCAGCATTATTAAAACCTCACTTTCATTTTTTTCTATTTGTAAATTCATATACAAGTTTATTTCGGGCGTTTTATTAAATATATCTCAAGTAAGTGGGTTTCCTTCCTTACTTCTCCCATTTTCTTGGTTTTCTTCCACCTTTTCTTGAGGTTCTAAAATTTCCAGTAGCTATTTTTCATACTTAGGGTTTGATTTTGTGTCATTTTGGTTAAATCTTGTGTATTATGTCTTGATTTTACTTCCTTGTTGTCTGGCGGTGGTGCGATTGATGTTTCTCACAATGATTTAGTTTTTTTTGGCACAAATGGTAGGTGGTTCAATGTGTAAGAATCCTAATATGAGTTTTATTTTCCTAATTTATATTTATATAAAATTTCTATTAATTTTTTTTTTGTGTGGGAGCCATTTTTGGTATTATTGATTGTTATTTTAGTTTCAAATTTGCATATTTTTTTGAAAATGTGTGTTTTCCATGGGTATCTTTTGTTGTATCATTTGAGGTAATTTTATAACATTTTAAAGTGGCTTAATAAATGTTTCTAGGGATTCCAAATATGTTTTGGATTGGTATTGGGGTCATTTTTTCCTTTAAAGAGGGTTTTGAAATGCGTTTTGTGTACAAGATTTGGTTATACCCCTTACGATTTTTTTATGAAATTTTAAATGATTTATTGGGTTAAACAAAGTGGGAAAAGGATATACGTGTAATTTTTGGTGAGTTTGTTCATTTAAGATGGATTTTTTGAATGGTAAAGTGGTGATTTAAGATGTCAAAAAAATTTATAATGTATTATAAAATTCTAAAACGATTTATCAAATTACAATAAAGGTGTGAAACATGTTTGTGGGCTGTTTTGTGTGAGTGTGGTTTCAAAATGATTTTGAATGAAAAAAAGAGTCTATGTGACATGTGTGTGGGATGATTGGTGTGTGTGTGTGTGACTTGTAAGTGTTAGTTTCTTGTGCAAATTTTATTTCATGCATTTTAGAACTTCTTTGAGCATAAGAGGGAAAACCCGGGTATCTAGATTGGTGGATGTGAACTAGTATACTAGTGATCCCGTGGGGTTTTGCCCTTGTTTCACATAGCAATTTTGACAATGAAAACAATAAATAATCTATAATGATGATGATGATTATGATGATTGGGAACCACTAGGTTATGGGTATGCTCCCAACTAGTGGATCATGTGCACAAGTATAGATATTGTGATGGTTAATTTCACTGAGATATGAGGTACCAGAGACCCACAATGAGCTAGTGCCTATGGGTTATTTCCCATTTCTTATTCTCATTAGATACATTATGCTTATCGTCAGCATATCATATGTTTGGATGGAAAATTCTGTAGCTTTTTCATACTATTTAAAATTGTTGATTCTTTAAAGTAGCACACTTTAAAACTATTTTTATTTAAAGTTGCATCTTTTAGAAATTGTTACTAGCATTTAATGTTATGAAAACATGCAGGATTTTTCATTATATTGTTTTGCACATGGAATATTTTAGTGGTGGAATCCTACTAGGCTTTGGATCATACCCTACTTACACCATTGGGTATAATTAGAAAAGGTTATTTTTTCACAGGTTTGGGTAAATATTTTAGTGTCAATGGTTCGGGTTTCTAGCGGTCCTTCTTGATGTAGTGTTGTAAAGATGGCATGAGGGAGGATTCTCTTGACAGGTGGAGGTTCATGGGCTATTCTTTTGGTTTTTTTCAATTTTTTTAGTCTTTGTGTATTATTCTAAATTGTGGAACTCAATTCTAAATTTTTGTAAAAGGTGTTCTTGTTTGAAAAATCCATATTTGATATATTGGATTTTTTTGTTTATGTTTATAAACTCAGGTAAATCATTCACAAATTTCATTTTATGATACCCAAGAACTTGTTCTAGCCCATGGGGATCAGGAACGCCCTTCAGGTCTTGCAACGGGTCGGGTTTGGTTCCATTTTTTATGGTGACCAAATTTAGTTTGTGACAAAATGGTATTATATGAAGGTTATGTTCACTAATTGGGTCATGTTATTTAGGGAAGAGTCGGGATAGTCTAGAGTTAGGATTTTCGGGGCTTGACATTCTGATTACGAGTTGTATTTTTGGCTATCACACCTCGTGATGTGATTCAAGTCCCCAGGGGAAGTCTGGTTTTATCTTAGACCTTTGGTTTTCTTGGTTTGATGATGATTAGGGGAAATGAAAAGAGAGATGGGTTAATGTTTTCAGTGAGCTCGTAGGGCCTAGAAAGCCATGTTGAGCAGGGGATATTTCCCTAGAACACTATCCATGGTGGTTAAGTAATTAACATATGGATGCCAACCATATGTCCAATTCACCCACAAAAAACTAGTTTCCTCTCATATTGTCTTATGTATTTTAGTTTTGGAATCATGGAAGTTTGGTTTTAGAGCAAAAATGACTTGGTTTTAAGAAGCGTAAAGATTTTTTTGAATGATTTTCTAATAAATAGGGGATGGTTTGATTTGTGAAATGGTGGAACTAAATTCTTAGAACTATTTTTGAAATGGTAAATGGTGTGTTTAAACCTCTTTTAAAAGTATGAATTATGTTAGAGTGGGTTTTGAAAATCTATTCCAAATAGACTTTACTGAATTATTTACAAGTGTTTTGAGTTGAAAGAAGTGTTTTTTGAATTTATGTGTGCGGTATTGAGATAAATTTTTATTCAGTAACTAGAAATAATTTTAAATTTTTTAGGAATCATTGTAATATTTTTTAAATAAGAAGTGATGGGTTTCTAAATGGATGGGTGTTTCTGAAAGGGAGTTTTTTTTCATAAAACAGGGAGTGTATTGAAATGGGCCGAAATGTTTTGAAATTGATGTTTGGCTTGAAGGTGAGTTATTATTCGAATGATTGGGGATTTATGAAATGTTTTTTAACATGTAAAATAGGATTTTATTTTGTGGTCGTCTGTTTTGAGAAAAAGGGAAGCGTCGGTTGAATGTTTTTGTTTTGAAAATTAGAAGGAATTTTTTTTATCCTTTGGTATTTCTGTGAGCGACCACATGCATGGGGTTATATGGGATGATGGATGGTTAATGTCCATGAATGGATGAATTTTGGGATGGATATGGGTAGGGTGCCTAGTGTGGCATGAAAACATGCATGTTTGAGGCCCATAGGGTACCATTTGTGGGTACGCTAACCACCAACCCATTTCTTTTTAATGAAGTGATTTATCTTAAAGAAAAACCTCATGTCTTGATTACCGATTTGGGTGGTGGGTCTTATGTGTTTTGGGAAAAAAATTATTGTGCGATGTTTTTATTTCAATAACCCCTCTTGTTTGAATGATTTTTTGGGTCTGTGTTTGGTTAGTATATTGGTTTAAAGGGCTGGTTAGTGGTCTCTTCTGAGAAAAGTTCGGGAGGCCCTCGTGGTGGCTCCCCGCATGTGTTCAGTTCAATCTAGTGATATTTTTTCGACTAATGGACCATCTCAATTGGGTCCTGGGGTTATCTAATTAAATATTGTATTCCCCCATAAATATTTAATGCAAAACTGATGTGAAACCCAGTTTACTTATCCATAGTAAATTCCCCCACTTGATCAATGCAAGGAGGCATTTTCTCGAGATTTAGAGGATAATTCTACACCATTTCCTTTCTTGGTTTTGTGGATCCTTTTATAGTGGGAGAGTGCTCATGGAAGGTTGAAATAGTCCTTAGTTTCTTAAGTTACCTGATTCATCGAAGGTGAAAGTAGTCTGGGGTAGTTAGTGTGGATGGTGTCTAAGAGGTCCTTTGGTCCTTCGTAGTCTCTTCAAAGAAGGGGTTCGTGTTAAACCAATAGTGTGGGAAATATGGTAATGAGAGGATATTATGGCAACTTTCTAGAATTGTATGTTGTTTCGGGACTTGGGATAAGGTCCTTTTCCATGTATTGTTTCTATTGGTTGCAAGGGTCATGTTCAGTGACACCTTGAAATGTCATGTGCTCATATGACTGCAAAAGTGAAGGTTGTGCAATCTTCTGAGTGTCTCTATTTTGTCAAAAGTGTCTCTCCCTTCAGAAAATCTAGAAATACTCTATTTATAGGATGGTGTTTGCATATGTGCTTTCCTCTTTCTATTTTTTCATCCAAAGAAACAAGGGGTGATGTGTGTGCATCTTCTAAGATCTTGTTTCGGTAAAAGGTCAAGTTTTGGAAAAGTGAGTTTGGAGTGTGTTGTGTCTCGTTGAACCCATCAGGGATCGTAGTGTATTTTTTTGTGGTACCAAAAGAAGAAGTTCTGTTCAAGGGTGACCAAAGGTAAAATTGCAAATCCAAAGATGAATCGATCATCTGAGCTCTATCCATTGGTCCCAGAGTGAAGTTGGCGTGTAGTCAGTTAAATCCCAGGGTCTTTAAAAATTGTTGGTCTAATTCTCTTCATCAGTATGAAAGATGTGAACAGTTTAAACATATGGTATTGTCACCTTTCTCCATTTTTTCTCATTTTGTGGTAATATTTGTGGTAATCTCGTTCCCAATTTATCTACTATTTTCATGATTTTTCCCTTTGGATTCCTTTGAGTTTTTAGAGTAAAGTAAGAAGATTGGGATAGGTATATGGTAGCTCCTAGTTTGCGCACAGTTAGTTGTAACCGTGCACAAACCTTTGAAACAGTGTGATAAGAGACAATAGCTACCACACAGCCTCTGCATGGCCATGTTCCTTGGCCCATGTAACTATGAAGATTTTTTCCTTTGGAAAGAATCCTCCTCATGGTTAGCCCATGGTTTCCAAAACTGGGTGAACTAATGGTTCAGTCATTCCAACTCTTTAAATTTTGGGTTTTTTCATGTCGGTCGGTGCTAGTTGGTTAAGCTGGTTGGTTCGTATGATGGGGAGACCCACTATAGATATCATGTATGTTTTTTTTGGAAATTTATAAGGAAATTATACCCCTTATGCCAGGGAGTTTGTTTGGGCATCCCCATGTTAGTGTCCCGATTCTTTCTCAGAAAAAATTGAGTTTCCCCAATTGTTGGGGAGTCTGTTTGTGTCTCCCCATATAAGTAATTTGGTTCTGTCCTTAGTTTTAGTCTGAAAATAGGTAGTCTCGTTATGAGTTATTTTACCACTAACTTCTTCCAGGAGTAAACATTGGGATTGAAATGTTACCAACATTTTTTTTGAAGTAAGATTGTGTTGACCTCGTTCATTTTTGTTGTTTTTTCCAAGTAAGTTTATGAGTCTTGTTCGGATAGTGTTTTAGGTGTGCTCATTTGGGATGAAGTTTCAATGTTATTGATTATTTAATTAAACTGGTTTATGTTTTGGATGGTGAGAGTATTCATTACTTGATTGATCAACTGGATATATCTTAGCCTTTTGGGGGTGGGAAAAACTTCGCAAAGGAGTCCATTTTGGCCTTTCAGTTGGGTTTGGTTTTTGGTTTTGGCCTTTCTGTGGATTTCCAATGGAGGAATGTTTTATGGTGGGGATAATTTTCACATTCATGAATTCTTTTAAAGGTATTTTTCATTTAATTTCCATTATTCCTTTTTTTAGGGTTTCCCATACATTTTGGGAGGAAAGGGTGAGTATTCGTGATATGGGCCAAACTGTGAGCCCATTTCCAGTTTTAAAAACCAATATTTTCTCTTATTTAAATCATTCATTTTTTTAAAAAAATTCACCCATTACACATCCAAAAATGGCCTCCTATAACTTATCTACACCCCCATATCAATTTGGACGCTCTAGAAATCCATAATCATGGTGGATTGGTGATTTCAGGTAAGGAATTGGGCCATCCCGTAAACCCATTTCCAATTTAAAAAAATTAATTAATATCATATTAATTATTTACTCTTTTTTAATTATTACACCTCTCACTTGAAGAGAACATACCTAGGTGCGCCCCCATTAGTGAGTTTGTATTTTTGGAGCTCTTATCCCCCACGGATTACATAGAAACTTCTCTAAATTCCATAAATCATCCAGATTTGAAGAGGTAACTTTTTTCTATCATAAATCCTTCACTTTTTACTCTTTTTCCTACATTTAAATTCTAAATTGACCTAATAATACTTATTAGGACCTAAATTTAATTTTTGTCTTTTCGTAAATTCATCTACTGGTGTATTTGGGGCGTTTTATTCAAGATATCTCAAGTGGGTTTCCTACCTTCCTTCTCCCATTTGCTTTGGGTTTCTTCCACCTTTTCATAATTTTGAAAAATGTACAGCATCTAGGATTTATACCTAGGGTTTTATTTTTTGTCATTTTGGTGAAATCTTGTTGATTAGGGCTTGATTTCACTTACTTTTGGTGTGGTGGTGGTGCGATTCAAGTTTTTCACAACAGTTTAGGGTTTTTTTCAGAAATGGTAGGTGGTTCCATGTGTAATCATCCTATGTTGAGTTTTCTTTGCTTCATTTATATTTTTAGAATGTTTCTATTACATTATTTTTTGTGTGGGAACCATTTTTGGTAGTATTGATTAAGATTTTAGTTTCAAAGTTTCATATTTGATTGAAAATATGTGTTTTCCATGTGTATCTTTTGTTGTATCATTTGAGGTAATTTGATGACATTTGAAAGTGGTTTAATAAATGTTAATAGGGCTTCCAACTCTATTTTGGATTGGTATTAGGGTGATTTTGGCCTTGAAAGAGGGTTTTGAAAAGGGTTTTGTGTAGAAAACAGGGTTATACCCCTTGGGACTGTTTTATGAAAATTTTAAATGATTTATTGGGTTAAAGAAAGTGGGAAAAAGGATGTACATGAACTGTTTGGTGATTTTTTTCACTTAATATGGGTTTTAAAAGGTAAAGTGGTGATTTAAGATGTCAACCATTTTTATAATTTTTTATAAATTGATGAAATGATTTATCAAATCACAAGAAAGGCGTGAAATGCATTTGTGGGTTGTTTTGTGTGAGTATGGTTTCAAAATGAATTTTAATGAAAAAGGAGTTTATGTGACATGTGCATTGTCTGTTTGGTGAGTGAGTGACTTGGAAGTGGTATTTTCATGTGAAAATTGTATTTCATGGCTTGTGGAACATTTTTGAGAAAAAAAGGGAAAACCCAGGTATCTAGGTTGGTTGATGTGTACTAGCATGCAAGTGATCCAGTGGGGTTTGACCCCTGATTCACATAGAAATTTTGATGATGAAAACACTAACTAAACTATTTTTATGATGATTATGACATTATGGAACCACTAGGTTATGGGTATTCTCCCAACTAGTGGCTCTTCTGCATGAGAATAGAGATTTTGATGGTTACTCTCACTGAGATACGAGGTACTAGAGATCCACAATGAGCCAGTGCCTAGGGGTTATTTCCCATTACTTGTGCTCACTATATACTTTATTCTTAACTTTGGTATATGGTATGTTTAGCTGGAAAATTCATTATCTTTGGCATACTATTTAAATTTTTTGATTCATTAAAGTATCCCACTTGAAAACTGTTTTTATTTAAAGTTTCATCTTTTAGAAATTGTTACTAGCATTTAATGTTATGATAACTTACAATATTTTCATATATTAATGTTTATCACATGGAATCAGCATCCTACTGGGATTTTTCTCACACCCTACTTACACCTTAGGGTGTAAGTACACTTGGTTATTTAGTCATAGGTTTGGGTAAATATTTTAGTACCAATGGTTTCGGTTTCTAGCGGTCCTTCATTATGAAATGTTGTGGAGATAGCTTGAGGGCGGTGCCTCTTTCCATGAGGTGGTTCTTAGGATTTCCTTTTGGTTTTGGTCCCTTTTTTTAGTCTTTGATTATTATTTTAAATTTTATAACTCAATTTTGAAGTTTTTTTAAAGATGTTTTGGTTCAAAAAATCCAGATTGGTTATATTGGATTTGTTTTGTGTTTTTTGTTTATAAACTCTTGTAAATCATCACCAAATTTATTTTTATGATACCCATGCACTTATGCCAACCTATGGGGATCAGGAACACCCTTCTGGTCTTGTCATGGGCTGGGTTTAGTGCTGGTTTTGATGGAGACCTGATTCGGTTCGTGACACACCCCAAATCAAGGTAATTTTATTAACCCTTAAAAATATATTTTTAGGAAATTACCAAAATATAACTCATCATAATCACTAACTCCAACCCTTTAAATCCTTGGTAACATAAAATTATATGATTAATGTTTTAGTCAGGCTAAAAAACACAACTCCCCATTTAATTTTCAACTTGCAGCCTCCTTTTAATAACATTCCCAAAATGTTAGCATCTTCTAAAAGAATAAAACACATCTAATACTATTTTGAAATTTCTTTCTATGGCGTGACCATGATACTTATAGGTTATTTCCTAACTTTGAGGGTGTAAATATATAACTTTGGAATTGATTTTCCCTATAATATATCAATGTAAATTAAATAAATAATAATTAGATTAATAATAAATCATAATAGATAAAATAACTTAATTTCATCAAGTAAATCTACCAAATAATGCCAATAATTCTCATATTGGCATGAGAAAAAAACAAGGCACAATCTAAAACTATTTTTTATATTATTGGTATATAAAACTGAAATAAAAAAATAAAATATATAAAACAAACCCAGTTAATAACCTCAAATACCTCCCAAAATAATTAACATGGTCTTAATCCCCAACTATCATATATATGGGGTCCTCTCCCTTTCCTACATGATATAAAGTGAAAATCATGTATACAAAAGATTCATATGTATAGGGTGAGATAATATTCTTAGTAGGATGCAAAAAAAACATAAAATTATCACTTATATCTTATCTTTTCAATATGTATATCATTTAAGATAGTTAATTATAATTTTAAAATAATAAACATCAAATATTATTAAGTATTTACCAATCAAGCTTAATTCCTTATTTACCTATTTCTGTTAATTATAGTGAATACATTTTTTCTCTATCAGATATTTTTATAGAAAACACATGTATAAACCCATAAAATAGAAAACACATGGCCATATCTTGTTATATCCAAACTTAAGAATTAGACAAACACATGGCCTATTTTTTATAATAATCAAACTTATGACTTAGAAAAATGTGTTTCTTATTTCTAATCAATGTCGGCCTCTTGAATTATCCAAACACATTGATTATTTCTTATCAAAAAACATGGGTAATATCATACATAATGATTAAACATGGAACCTTTGAAAATATCACATAATTTTACATACTATCACAAAAATCACAAAAATAATTTCATAATACCACAAAATTATTTATCAGCTATTTAATATATCATAACAGTTTAACACCCTTTGAAAGTCATTTATCATTGTTTATGAAAAACTTTATCAATTAGTCCCTTTTATAAAATAATTTCATCACAAAACTAATGTCAAAACATAAGTTTAATTATGCCCAAATCGATTTTATCATTTTCATATCTCTTTAATATCATTGAATCATCCAAATACCCATTTAAAATTATTAAAATAATTTCCAGCACATAGAAGTTCATTTTCCCTTCCAATAGTATACTAATGATTAATTAATCCATTAAAATTTAAAAAACCCCATTCAAAATCATAAATGGTTCCATGATAATAAAACCTAATTTACACAAACAATTATTAAGAAATATTAGATTGCAAAGTAGCTTTCAACACACAAAACCACCAATCAATATTTTCATCACTTGTAATAATATCAAATAAACATTTAGTACCACAAAATAATTAAGAATAATTAATAAAAAACCATTTAACCCATATTTTACCAAATTTATCTAGTGTATAATAATCATTTTTTATAAAATATCTCATCTAAATAATCGATTTTATATTAAATTACATTTTAATGACATCTAAAAACTCTACAGATAGAATAATCCTTATCATTATATCAACAATTATTACCTATTGATTTATAATCAAGTGTAGATTTTGGATCACATACATGATTCCCAATAAAAAATATGGATAAGATACGGAAGCTCGACTCTAAGTAAGCTGATATAAATTCATGGTTTCACCAAACAAAAAGGTGAAAGTATATTTTAGAAGCCTAAAAAATATGAAATAACTAGACATGAAACAATTGTGATTTCATTTTAAATACCTTCATAGACTAAATTCAATTGACAGATCTAAAAAATAAGAAACTAGAAGTCTAGTTACAAGGAAAGATGAGGAAGATATAGAGGATTTATAGAGATTTTACATCTAATTAGTATTAATTTAGGGTCTACAAATAAGTCTAAAACATAAAACCTAACCCAAAAAAAGTCTGTAATTCCCCTTATCAACCAACTAGGTTCCTATTGACCACCATTAAATTCTAAATGGATCACATAGTGATGTTTAGATACAAATGGTGTATCTAGATTACTTTATTGGACTTCTGATGAGCCCCAACATGTTCCTAGAGGCATCTAGAAGCCACCACCAGACACTAAAATTCTATAAAAACTCTAAATACCTATTCCATTCCTCTTAAAAAGCTATATTAAATAAAAATTATTTAATACTAGTATAATCAAATGCATTTACAATATCCAAAATTCTTCACCAAAACCCTCTTCATGGAACATATGATCGCTTTTGGGAAGGCATGAAATTTCGAGTTTCTCATTTTTTCCTTTTTTCTGTTCAGTATGAGTTAAAACCAATGATAGCCATAGATAATTAATATATAATTTCATATTCAATCATTGATAACAATTAAAATTAATAAATACCACTATTATTTAAAAAAATATAATCTAATCAATGATGAAAAAATAAAAAATAATAGAAAAATCTGTGTAAAATATAAAAAAATTAATGACACAACAAATAAACATAATACATATGGATATATTCCATAATACATATAATTATTGTCAAAAAAATGGGATGATATCCCTTGTACATATTTTATATGCTTGAACGGCCTACAGGCCTTCACTTTTTTTGATAATCCACCTCTCAAGGGTGAGGGAGAACCTTTACAAGGATGGAAGGCTTGAGAGACAATTAAATGACCTGTAGGACTTAGATTAAATCACCCAGACAAGGCAACTTGGAACTTCCACTCTCTGAAAATGTGTGGATATCAGCAATCCACCTTCGCAAGGCCAATCGACTAGCTGTCCTGTGTAGAGTGGCACGAGTATGGTACCGATGGTAATGTCATAACCTCTCAATCTTCCAATTCCAGTTAACTCTACTCTAGTGGATATGCCTGCTATGAATCCTCATCTGGAGCCTTTGTCCCTTATAATATGCCCGGTTGCATCTCCATTTTCAGGCAGTCTGAAAGCCTTTGGGTGGCCTGAAGGCATTGAGGTGGCCTGAAGGCCTTGAGAGGAACTGTTTAGAAGTCCTTGGGTGGATCGAAGGCATTGCAGAACTCATGGACCATACCAGTGGCCCAACAACCTAGATGGATGAATAGTTATGGATAATACAGTGCCAAACAGTACCTGCTATAGTACCTATAACATTATTGTTATAGTTCCTACAATAGTACCTCCTACAGTGCTACTACAGTACCTAGAAATATGTCTCCTCCCAGATTTGATCTTGGGTCTCATGGATTCATGTGTCAAGTCTGAACCAATCGGGTTAAGATTCATATGAACCCCAATGAAAATTTTTAATAAAACTAGTACAATACATACATATATTAGAATTTAAAAAATATATGAAAAATTAATTTTCATATCCCAAAAATACTATGGTGAAATGATATTTATGAAACACATATATGTTTTTCACTCTATCCATACCTTATAAATCATGTGAAATGTATCTAAAAATATAAAATATATAATTTTAAAAAATTATCAATTAAATATTATAAAATATTCCAAAAAAAATTATAAATAAATATTTGTTATAATTTCATACTTTGAAACAAAAAAAATAAAAATTTATGAAAGAATATATGTTTTTTAAAAATTTATGGATACTTGGGTGTTAGTTTCATGAATAATGAAATATTTCAACTCAAAAATTACTTTAGGTTGTTTTTTAACACCCCAAGATTTCATAGTACGTTATTTCTTCAAAGTAATTCCATAACTTGCACTACACACAACACTGAGTTCAATCACACCACGACTTACCAAAATAGCCATTAAAAAAAGGTTATGAATAGTATTAACTAAATATTTAACTTTAAATAATCCTTATAATTTTATAATCCATATTTTTAGTTCCTTATACATAATAAAAAAAATCATTTTTTTATATAAAAGATGTATTTTTTAAAAAATGCAATCATACCGCCTTTTAATGGAAAACCATTTTTTAAGTCCAATATTTGAAACTTTTATTTATTCAATTTGACAAAATAAACTTCTTCTTTAGAATCAGGACATAAGAATTTAGTTTCAATAATATTTTTGGGTTTTTCTGATAACTTTCATATTTGGGTGAATAGTGAAAAATACTATATTTTAACTGAAATCAACTTTTTTAATTAAAATAATTTGTAGTGTAATATTATACATTTTAATGGTTTGTAAGTATAAATAGATTATATTTTTACCATTTAATCCAATTTTATTTATTGGAAATAATTTCTCATTCAAATCAAACATAAACAAGTATCAATCTTTTGTTAGTTATTATTTCTTAAAAACACGCTTTTTGGTTTTGACAACGGAAATTAATTTTAATTCAATAAATGCAACTTCTATGTTTTGAATTTGGTAAAATAGATTTAATTTATGAATTAAGAATATCAAAATTATCTTAGGGTGAAATTTTGGTATTTTTATGAAAACATTCAATTTTTGATGAATAGTGAAAAACAATAAGTAATTGTTTAAAACTGAATTTTTATTTAAATAATTATTTATTTTAATTAAATTTATTTTAGGTCAGAATAAATACATAATACCTATATAAGTTCAATGTAATTCATTGGATTCAGTTTATAATAATTTTAGATATTCAAAAATTTTATTGAACTTTTTACCGTCTTTTACCCAACTCCTAGGAGCATTTGCAAATTTACATAAAATTTAATTTTACCTCTTCTATGGGATGAATTTCAAAAATCCGAGAGACACGGTTGATATCAGTATGAAAAATTTGGTTCAATGAGATGAAAATAATTTTTTGTGAATAGTAACTTTTAACTTTTATTTACCACGGTTAAAAGTAAATAGGGTAATTAAAGGTAAAAATGATATTATTATTACCCTAACACATGTACTAATTCTATTGTATAAGTGTAATTCGACCAAAAATAACCTTAGGAATAAAATATGATCCTCTAGGTCCCCTTGGATTAGATTAGGACATTTACTATTATTTAATTCAAAGAAGAGTTAAAAGTGTTAAATTAAGAGTTTAATAACTAAACCATTTTTAATATAGGGATACAGATAAGATAAATTCAACTATAAATATTTATTAGAAAGATAAAAATATTTCATACATAATGATATTTTGTTTATATTTTTTTGACATTAATTATTATACTATATTTATGCCACAATGATAATGCAGTAATTACCTAATTAATGAAATATTTAAATATTTGATATTATAAATATTTAAATAAATGTAATTTGAGACTTTTTATGAATTAAACTAATTTTATAGGTTAATATGACGTGTTAGGGTTGTTTAGATAAATTATTTTCGAAGTAATAATGGTGTTATGAATTTAGCAAAAACAAAATACCAAATAGTGTCAAAATTGACATAAAAGTGTTTTTAAATCAAATATTATATTATTAATTGATATTCTATTACTAAAAATCTACGGTTCGGCCAAAAAAATTTATATAATGATATTTTTATCATTAATGAACCACTTGGGGTTCTCTTGGAGGTATATAATAATTTCATTATCCATATAATATAAAAATACAAAGAGACATGGTAAATGTCAAACTATTTACGTAAGAGTTAAATCTAAAAGATAAGGTTAATATAGTGACCCAAACATGTCTAAAACCTATTGGTTGAGTGGTTTTTGACCCATACCCACCTTATAATATAAATAATTCATCTTGGATCCATTAGATACCAAAAATTATTTTATTATAAAATAATATTTATTGTTTTTCCTAAGGTTCCCCTCACCCCTCTTATAAAAGGGAACTCCCCCTTCTCTCTAATTCACACCATCAAATCCATTTGGCTTGGCCAAACTCTGCCCAAATAACCTATCAACTATACTACCTTCATCTTATATGCCTTCCTTTCGTCAGAAAGCCAGACTAGGGATCCCTTTTGATCCAATAAAAATGAAGAACACGAAGAAGAGGTAAATATTTCATCACCTCTTTCAAGTTCTTTTCTTCTTCCACTTCCTCTTTCTTTGTTGTTTCCATTCTAAAATAATTACACTAGTATATTATATGTACTGTGACATTATTATAAATATGGTAAAACAATATTCATTATTCTATCCATAATTTGAATTACATGTCACCATACATGTGTACATACGGCTTACCGTCTCCACGTCGTAGTGTAATTGTTATTCAATACATTATTATTTGGATGGGTACAATAATGATGTGTAATTGATGTAAATAATAAATATAACATGATAATTATTTTGTATATATGATATACCATCCAATTATATATAATTTTAATATCAAAATAATGATATTGTTTCTCATTCGTACGTAAGGATTATTGTCTCCACGAATGTGATGAGATTCATTCCCTATCGTATCCATTCAAGACTAATTTTCATTTGATAATTAGAAATAATGTTTAAAGACTTAATATCATTCTGAATATTAATAATATACATCCTATCCATCCAATGGCTCGAAAGCCTTCGATTTTTTATTTTAAACATAACCCCCTTTTAAGGGATGAATGGGGAAACCCGAACAGACTTCAAGGACATAGGACAATCATGACCCGAAGGTCAGGAGGTACAACTCAACCTGACAACATGAAGTTACCCCTCACCGTCATTTGTCCATGAAAATCCCTCCACTGTCACATCGATGTATAGCAATTCATTGTCCTGTGTCAAAGTATAGGCCCGATCTGAGGGCTGACGCCATACCCTCTCAGCATCCAAATACATAAAGTGCTGCAGAGATGAAATACATGCTCTGAAACCTCCTCAAGGATTAAACCATGAGGTCGGGAACAGGTGCATCTCCATTCCAAAATACCTCAAAAGAACCATTGTAGACAATCCATCTTCAAAAGTGAAATGATAAATACAATGCAGAATCAAAGCCATAGACTAGCCGACCCACATGGCACCTCCAACACCACACGCAACAACCCGAAGAGGATGACAAACCAGAAATGCAAAGCCGAATCTTCGTCACCCTGGACTAGAAGACCCAACAACACAAAAATGGAGTGTCTATGTTGAGGGGTTTTGAGCCAATTAGAGACAACAACACCACTTTGGGCATGAATCTGATCATCTCCAGACTCCAGAAGAGCCCTCACCAGATTCCAAACTGGTTGAACCACGGGAAGCGAAGGCACCAACAAGGAAGAGATTCGCCTATATCACAGACACCTCAAGAACACCATCCATACCAACAAATTCAAACCCTTTAGAAGAAACGCCACAAACTCAATCTGCAAAACCCCAAAATCAAACAAGGATCGAAACCTCCCCCCATCCGAGTCGTGCTGAAGACGAAGCCAAAAACCCATCTGAAACAGCAGACGAGCCGAGGTGCAACAGCTCTGCCACGGACCCTGCCGATGCCAAACCTCAACCAGGGCAGACGCCTGATCTCAGAGTCACACCAGAACCAATGCCAAGCCAGACGACTCCTACACCAAGCAAATCATGCTAGACCTTCACCGAACACAAATCACGCCATCTATGAAGAAAAAAACTAAGCACAGGACATCCAACTCTGGATCGAGGATGGAGCCGGGACAGAGAATCCAAGTCTAGAGCGAAGGCAGGATGTCGACACCAAAATGCTCCAGAGATAGCCCGATCCACACTTGGACACAATGAACCCGACACCGAGCACCGTTGAGACCGAGATGAGATCACCGCCCATCACACCGCAAATCAAGAAGACGTCGGCACCGAACGCCAAGCCACGCCGGAGGGGGGAGGAGGAAACGCCTGAGAGGAAACCCTAGAAGTGCCTACAAGGAATAATACTCGCCGCTCTGAGGCTATATACATCCTATCCATAACAAACATTACCTACGTAATAAATTATATAAAGGAAAATGAATCATTTAACACCCGAAATGATGATAATACTATGATATTATTAACTAAGCAATGTTAAAAGATCATATAAGATATCATTTTAATGTATATGATTATTTTATAATTTAATAAAAATTATTTCACCATTATAAAGGTGGTTAACCTACCCTCAACCAAGGAAAAGTACAAGGTAAGGGTTTATTTCACAATCTCTTCATTATCTGAGGTTGTTTATACATAATTATCTACTTGGCCCTCTTTATCATCCACATCCATGCTTCTTAAAAATGTATTTCAAAACGTTTTTACTATTTACTTGAAAATGGGTTAAAGTCATTTATACCCTTATTTGTCCTTATATATTTTTGAAATAAATCTTTCCGTTGTTTTACAAACAAGGTAATTTTTGACCTTTTTAACAAATTTATGGTAACAATGTTTTTTAACTTATATGACGGGTGAGGATATTTTTCACCTTTATAACATCATAAAATCTTTCCTTACAAGATTATAAGAATATTTTTAAAATAAAGTTTTTCTTAAATGATTTAAAAATTAAAAGAGATTATCACTTAAAAAATGTTTTTATTTCATCCATGTCAACATTGTTTGATGGATTTTAAGCTTATTTGAAGTTGATTTATTATGATACAAAACATCCATATTGTATTGAAGGTTTTGTGATATGTCTGATTGTGGATGTGTTATTTTTACACCATTCATGGTTTATGAATAATGTATTGACATTTCGTATTCTAGTTTTAATAAGAATGTTTATGTTATGTTTAAACATTTTTATATGAAGAATGCATTGGACATAGTAAGTTACGGGAGGAGCCCACTATATCTTCTCGATGCATTGGTAGGTCTCATGAGACAAACTTATGTCTTGACATAAGGCCTTGAAAAAATCTTATTTGTAGCCTTGGAAAAAGGCCTTGACTATGTGGTTATGAAAGTCTAGCATTATGTATTCCATCATTATGAAAGTGGCTATTGATATTGCATGTGATTATTCGACTAGTATAATATCCATGTGAGGAAGTAAATGGAAATATTTGATTTTATCTTTTCCATATTATGCTGAAGTTCAATTTTATAAGGATTTTGTTTTAGTATTATACATTTCCTTAAATATTTATACTTATTTAGGAAAGTTTCTACTATATTGTTATCCTTACTGAGCATCTGATCTCACCCCATTCTATGTTTTATTTTTTCTAGGATGTGAAGAAGTATATTATTAATGACCTACAAGGATAGTCTATGGGATCTCAGTGTTGTCTATGGAAACAATGTTGTTGTAGTTTTCCATTTTACAATGTAATATAAACCTTATGAATATATCTAGTACTTCCACGGCTACTAAACTAATTGGTCTTTTGAGACATGATCTTTTGTGATCATGCCAATGATATGTAATAATGCACCGACTTTGGGCTTCTGGGGTTGGGGCATTATAGTTGGTATCAGAGGATGTTTAGTAAAAACCTTGGAAACTAGATTTAGGTAAACTCTGATTAGAGCACATAACCCTAAGATAGACTTTGAGGATTAGTATAGAATAACTTCCTAAAATTTTGTTATTTTAGAGATTTTTTGAGTATTCTAAGAAATACATCCATGTCTGGATACGAGCAGGTAGAGGTGGCTCTAGCACAGATGTACTTAGGGGTAAAACCTGAAAACACCACTTTGATCTAGACTCGAATGGGAACTGGTGCACGACAACGAGCATTGTCGTCCTCTTGGTTACGACACTCCCAGGGGATATGCTTAAGATATTTCTCATTTTCTTTACAAACCATTATGAAGGGTTTATGAGTATATACATCCTCAAGGAAAAAAATTTTATGATTATGGATTATATCCATAAACTGTTCAATTTACGTTAGGTATTTTACATGTTTGGAACTATTCATTTCAATTTAGTAACTGACCTAGTGTATTCTATTGTATAGAAATGGTGCCCAGTAGAAGGAATGTGAACTCCAACAATACGTATGATTCAAAGAGTAAGAAGGATCATATCTTTCACGGTATTAAGCCAACATTTTGAAGGGAAATAGTATCCCATGTATTCTCAACATATAGAGTAATAGTATCAAGTTTTAATAAGATAAGTAAAGAATTATCTGAGTCTTAGGGCTTTGAAGGGAAGCAAGAGAAGAAAATGATGGAAGAGATAGATATGGATAAACGGAAGAGGGAAAAGAAGTATTTTTCTATATTTGATAACTGTGCAAAGAATCACCTAGGTAAATTCTTGAAGGGAATGGAAGTTTGTTATAAGTGTAGAGAAAAAGGACACCAACTAAGTGATTTCAAGGGTAAGAAAAAAGTTTCAAATGTACAATCCTTCATCTGCCATGAGTTGGGACACTACGTGAATCAATTTCCAAATCATCATAGTATACCCAAAATGCTGCTATTGGATAAAAATAAAGTTATGATACTATTGAAGATGGAGAGGAATAATTTGATTTCATGCATTGTTATTAAATTATTGTGTCATTTGAGTATTGTATTAATGATATACATGTTATAATAATTATAAAGTATATAAGGATTATACGGAAGTACTATTTCATTAAGCACTTGAGGTTGTGTGGAACCAAGAAAAGTAACTCAATAACAGGTTAAATTTTTGGAAAATATATGGTTGAGAGAAAGATAAACCATAATATGGTTCTGATACTAAGGTAGTGATTGTGGAATAATACATGATTGATTTGGATAAATTATATTGGATATTCTTGACTTCCATGAAACAGATTAATAATTTTTATATTCCATCATTGTTGAAGTTTACAACATATTTGGATCGAACGAGTATATCTTGTATTCTATAAGGAATAAAGGAGAATAATTGTAATCAATAAGGTTTTATGGTAATTCAGGATGTTCCAGTATTTTAAAAGAATACATGATGGAGGTGTTCACATGTTATTACATGGAAAAAAAGGATCTTCATTGTGTTTACTTTCCTTATAAATTTTGGACTGTGAGTTTGGACAAAAGTATTTTGGATAAGTTTAATTTGAGAATATTTTTGGATTTCTATAAAAAGGATAACCCGAAGGTCGGGCGACAACCCATCACGTCTGGCAAGGCCGCAAGACTTGAACCTGCAACCGAAGGGCGACAAGGGTGTATCACCTACCACTCGCCCACGTGATGTCCTAGATTGAATAATGTAGTTTTTTTAAAGGTCTAGTAGATGAATTATAAATTCATTTTTTTGAACCCTATACGAATCAGATAAATAGAATATTTTTTTAAGTTCTATTATCTTTTAGAGTGAAAGATGAGTTTGTGGTAGAAATTAATTAAAGGATGGAACTCTACTTGTCAAGTATGTATATTTTTATTCTCTTTTTTTAATGAAGAAATTAATTCTTAAACTTTGGGTAAGGGATCTTAAAACTAAAAATAAGTTTTCTTAATACCTTATGTTTTGTTGAACCAATGATATTTTAAATCATCGTAGATTGATGGCTTTGAGGCCCTCAGTTCTATAATTTTTTGTGACTGATGACCTCAATCACTCCCTATAAATATTTATTTTTTTTCAATTATGTGTCTCTAATTTCCACCAATGTTCTCCTAATTGAGATCATAATTTGGTGGTGACTTTTTCATTCCCCTATACCTCTTATTAGGAATAAAATTTATTAACCCAATTTTTGATGTGGGTTTTCCCATAAAGGTATTTTCTATTTTCAACCTTTTATTTTTGAATAACAATTTCAAATAGCGAGGACGCAATTTATTGAACTAGGGAAGAACGTAACACACCTAGATTTCATAGTACGTTATTTTTTCAAATTAATTCAATAACTTGCACTACACGCAACACCGAGTTCAAGCGCACCACGACTTACCAAACTAGCCGTTCAAAAGAGTCTATGAATATTATTAACTAAATTTTAAACTTTATATAATCCTTATAATTTTAGAATCCATATAATGAGTTTCTTAGACATAATGAAAAAAAATCATTTTTTTCAGATAAAAGATGTATTTTTAAAAAATTCAATTTTACCGCCTTTTAATGGTGAACCCTTTTTAAATCTAATATTTGAAACATTTATATATTCAATCTTACAAAATAAACTTCTTCTTTATAATCAGGACATATAAATTTAGTTTCAATAAATTTTTGGTGTTTTTATGATAACTTTCTTATTTGGGTGAATACTGAAAAATACTATATTTTAACTGAAAACAACTTTTTTAATCAAAATAATTTATAGTGTTAAACTATAAATTTTAATGGTTTGGAAGTATAAATAGATTACATTTTTACCATTTAATCTAATGTTATTCATTTTAAATAATTTCACTTTCAAATTTAACATAAACAAGTATCAATATTTTATTAGTTATTATTTCTTAAAAACACGCTTTTTGGTTTTGACAACGGGAATTAATTTTAAATTAATAAATTAAACTTATATATTTTTAATTTGGTAAAATATAATTAATTTTTGAATTAAAAATATCAAAATTAACTTAGTGTGAAATTTTTGTATTTTTATGAAAACTTTCAATTTTTGATGAATAGTGAAAAACACTAAGTTATTGTTTAAAACCAACTTTTTATTTAAATAATTATTTATTTTATTTAAATTTATTTTAGTTAAAAATAGATACATAATACCTACATAAGTTCAATGTAATTCATTGGAGTCAGTTTATAATAATTTTAGATATATAAAAAATTTATTGAACTTTTTACCGTCTTTTATCCACCTCCTAGGAACATTTGCAAATTTACATAAAACATAATTTTACCACTTATGTGAGTTGAATTTAGAAAATCTGAGAGACATGGTTGATATTATTAAGTAAAATTTTCTTCAATGAGTTGAAAATAATTTTTTGTGAATAGTAACTTTTATCTTTTATTTACCACGGTTAAAAGTTAATAGGGTAATTAAAGGTAAAAATGATATTATTATTACCCTAACACATGTCCCAATTCTATTGGATAAGTTTAATTCGACCAAAAACAACCTTAGGAATAAAATACGATCATTTAGGTCCACTAGGATTAGATTAGGACACTGATTATTATTTAATTCAAAGAAGAGTTAAAAGTGTTAAATTCAATGTTTAATAACTAAATCCTTTTTAATATAGGGTTACACGTAATATAAATTTGACTATAAATATTCATTATAAAGATTAAAAATATTTCCTACATAATTATATTTTATTTATATTTTTTAGACATTAAATAATTTAATTTATTTATGACACATGATGATGTAGTAATTACCAAATTAAGGAAATATTAAAATATTTAATATTCTAAATATCTAAATAAATGTAATTTGAGACTTTTTATGAATTACACTAATTTTATAGATTAATATTACATGTTAGGGATGGTTAGATGAATTTTTTTAGAAGAAATAATTCTGTTATGAATTTACAAAAAACAAAATATTAAATAGTGTCAAAATTGACATAAAGAAGTTTTTAAAACAAATATTATATTTTTAATTGATATTATATTACTCAAAATATAAGTTTCGGCCAAAAAACTTATATAATGATAGTTGTATCATTAGTAAACCAATTAGGGTTCCCTTGTAAGTATATATTGAGTTTATTAATCATATAATATAAAAATACAAAGAGACGTGGTAAATGTCAAACTATTTAACTAAGAGTTAAATCTGAAAGATAAGGTTAATATAGTGACTCAATCCTATTTGAAACCTATTGGTTGAGTGTTTTTCGACCCATATCCACCTTATACTATATATAATTCATCTTGTAGCCATTAAAAACCTAAAATGATTTTATTACAGAATAATATTTCTAGCTTTTCCTAAGGTGCCCCTCACCCCTCTTATAGAAGGGCACTCCACCTTCTTTCTAATTCACACCTTCAAATCCATTTGGCTCAGCCAAAATTGGCCTAACTATTCTCTCAACTGTCCTCCCTTCATCATAAAGGCCTTAATTTAGTCATAAATCCATCCTAAAGATCCCTTTTTGTCAAATCAAAAGGAAGAACCTGAAGAAGAGGTAAATATTTCATCACCACTTTCAAGTTCCTTTCTTCTTCCACTTCCTCTTTCTTTGTTGTTTCCATTATAAAATAATAACTATAGTATATTATATATACTATGATGATATTATAAATATGTTCCAACCATATTCATTATTCTATCCATCTTTTGAATGAAATATCACCATATGTGCGTACGTACGACTTACCGTCTCCACATCATAGTGTAATTGTTATTCAATACAATGTTTTTTGGATGGGTATAATAATGATCTGTAATTGATGTAAATAATAAATATAACATGATAATAATTATTTATATATGATATACCATCCAAATACATATTATTTTAATATCAAAAGAATGATATTGTCGCTCGTGCGTACATACGGATTACTGTCTCCATGAACGCGATAAGATTCATTCCCTATCATATCCATTAAAGACTAATTTTCAATTTATAATTAGAAATAATGTTTAAATACTTAATATAATTCTGAATATGAAGAGTATACATCCTATAAATAACAAACATTACTTACATTACAAATTATATAATGTAAATTGAATTAGTTAACACCCGAAACGAGGATAATACTAAGATATTATTAACAAAGAAATGTTAAAAGATCATATATGATATCATATTAATGTATATGATTATTGTATAATTTAATAAAAATTATTTCACCATTATAGAGGAGGTTAACCTACCCTCTACAAAGGAAAAGTACAAGGTAAGGGTTAATTTCACAATATCTTCATTATCTGAGGTTGTTTATACGTAATTATCTACTGGTACCTCTTTATCATCCACATCCATTATTCTTAAAAATGTATTTCAAATCATTTTTAATATTTAAAAAACAATTGGTTAAATTAATTTATACCCTTATTTGACTTATATGTTTTGAAAAGAATATTTCTGTCATTTTCCAAACAAGGTGCTTTTTGACCTTATCGAAAAATTTAAGGTAACAATGTTTTTTTTACTTATATGGCGGGTGTGGATATTTTCTGCCATTATAACATCATCGAAGCTTCCCTTAGAAGATTATAAGAATATTTTCAAAATAATTTTTTTCCTAAAATTATTTCAAAATAGAAAGATATATTTCTCTAAAAAAGATTTTGATTTCGTCTATATCAACATCCTTTGATGGATTTTAAGATTATTGGAAGTTGAATTATTATGATACAAAACTTCCATATTGTACTAAAGGTTTTGTGATATGTTTTACTATGGATGTGTTATTAGTACTCCATTCATGGTTTATAGATAATTTATTTACATTTCCTATTCTATTTTTAATATGAATTTTTATGTTATGTTTAAACCTTTTAATATGAGAAAAGAATTGGACTTAGTAAGTGACGAGTGGAGCCCGCTATAGCTACTAGATGCATCAGTAGGTCTCATGAGACAAACTAGTGTCTTAGAACAGGGCCTTACAAAAAATATTGGTAGTCTTGGCACAATGCCTAAACTAAGTGGTTATGAAAGTCTATCATTATGCATTCCATCATTATGAAAGTGGCTATTGATATTTCATGTGATTATTCGACTAGTAGAATATCCATGTAAATAAGTAAATGACATTATTTGATTTTATATTTTCCATATTATGTTGAAGTTCAAGTTTAAAAGGATTTTGTTTTAGTCTTATACACTGCCTTAAATATTTATTCTTATTTATGAAATTTTCCACTATATTGTTATCCTTACTGAGCATCTAAGCTCACCCCTTTCTATGTTTTGTTTTTCCCAAGATGCGAAGAAGTATATTATGACTGACCTATATGGATAGTCTATGGGATCTAAGTGTTGTATATTGAAACAATTTTATTATAGTTTTGCATTTTATGATGTAATGTAAACCTTTTGAATGTATCTAGTACTTCCAAGGCTACTAAACAAATCGGTCTTTTGAGACATGATCTTTTGTGATCATGCAGATGATATGTAATAATAAACCAAATCTGGGATTGTGGGGTCCGGGCATTACTTGTTTTCTCCAACAATTAAATGGGATTAAGAGCACATTTTATTTATGTTGGCACTTAATGTAAATAGTATCAATTAAAACGTGTATAAAAACTAGTTTATCCCATATAACACATGGAACAGGTGTCGGTTTCAGGTTTTTTTACTCTCAATAACTCAAAAATAATTCAAGTGTAATTTTATAGTGATTTAATTGATATCTGAATTTTTATTTTGGAAGTTTTTGACATTTGTCACAAATTATAAAAGATAATGATTTGATATATGCATGTTTAAAAAAAATAATCCCTCGAGTGTTGGTTTCATGAAATATTTAATTATCTAGCCCAAAAATATCCCAATATATGTTTTCTAAAAAATGGAAAGCATTCAAATATCATTTGTTGATTTTTTATTTTAAAAGTAGATAATTTCATTTAAAAATTATATATTAAACCCATAATTTCTCAAATAATTCATGACTGTTGAGAATTAATTTCACCCATATCGCATCACTACAGTTGATAAATCCCCATGTTTCATTATAATTCAATCTAACATATAATGGAATACATTTATATAATTTTGTACATTTGATTTATATTATTAATAATAATGAAATGATATAGGTTTTTTATAATTTAAGACCCCTTTAGGGTTAGTTTTATAAAATAATTTAATATTTTAACTCATATATGTGTTAAGGAATATTTCCCCAAAATTAGATGTGATTCAGAGTAGTTTTATGAATTTTGATAGTCAAAGTGAATAGTTTTCATTAAAAGTTATATAAAAAACTAGTTTTTTCAGATAACATGAAAATAAACCATCAATTCCTCATATATATTACTTCAAAAACATATAAATCATCCAAGAGTATTTCTCATCAATTTTAGTGATGTCAAATTCACTTTATGTAATTTTGGACATTGGTGTGCATGATGAAAAATGATTAATGAATATAATTTGTTTTTGTAATTTATAATGATTATTGTTTTGGTTTCATGAATTATTTGATACTACAAGTTTAAAATAACCTTAATATGGTTTTACAAAAAAATTATGTGATTTAAAGAACTTTTCATGACTTTTGACTATCAAAGAGATAATTTTTAGTTAAATGTTGTTCAACAAAAAAAATTTCACTGAAAATGAATTCATTGAGTCTTGGTTTAATAAATTTTTCTCATTATAGATAAAAAATCCCCCAGGTTTCATTATTATTTCTTTTTATATATATTATAGTCTATTTGAATAGTTTTAGATATTTAAACACGTTTTCTATAATGATGAATGGATATGGTATTTTAAATAAAATATTTCAGCCAATAAATTATTTGTTTCATGTGTCATTTGATCTTATAGACCACTAATAACTTGAAATATTTTTTCCAAAATTTAATAGGATTGACTGTATATTTTTTTAAAAAAATTACTATCAAATTATAAATTTTCAATTTATAATAGTATCAAAAAATAATAATTTTTTTAGATAACATAAATCATAAGAATCTATTTCAAAATAAACACATATCAATGGATTAAAAATCCTCCAAGTGTTGATATTATAGCATTTTATAGTATAAACCTAGATTTTTCATCAATCAAAATTTTGGAAAAATTATTTTTGAGTTTCCAAGTCCTCTAAATGTGTAAAATGGTAAATTTGTCCTATAAAATAGGCTTGGAAAAAAAATTAATCATTGTATTGGTTTTGAGACGTGGTGTTTACCCTTATGATGAATCTTTTTAATATTAAAATATAGTTTAATTTTATGAGATATCTATTCTTTATTAAATAATTAATTAATTATCCAATGACTAAAAATATTGGAATCTAATTAACAGAGTCCTAGATGAAATTTTGAGACCATAATTGTGTCTATAATATGGTGTTTTACCTAGAAAAGGTATAAGTTATGTGCACATTTATTATGTACTGGGTAGATCTATTTCATTTCATTAATTTAATTGCATAGTAGTCCCTTTAAAATGATATAAACACCAATTTATGATATTTTTTCTATATTTAGGAATTCATGATTCATATAAACCTAAAAATAGATAATGTTAATGAATATATGTTTATAGATGAATCAATAATGATGTGGGATCACTTGGAATTGACGATAGGGTTCCATTATGTTGAAGAATTAATTAAAGCAGTAGTATTCAAGAAATTAGGTAAGGAATTTATATATTATTATTCACTCTGACCATTATGAAATTAAATTTATGATTCTCTAGTTTTATTTGTTCGACACCATTCGATGATATCATCATTAATATTATAATATAACTATTTTATAAATTTATATGCCTTGTTATTCAAGTTATTTTGATTTTATGTTCTTCTTTGACATTGAATTATCATAATTATAAATTACCATTAAAATTTCATATTTTATGGGAATTCAATTGATTATTAAACCTAATGGGTTTGTTTTTCCCTTGTGTGGTTTTTATTTCTTTAAAATTATGAATCAATTTTATAATTTCAACATACAAAATCTCTGTAAACAGCACATGAATTTCTATATCAATAATATCCTTTTATGGGCATATTTTTTCCATATTTGGACACACCGATCAATAAATTCATCAATTCATGAATATGATTTTATCCTCTTTTTTTATATTCACAATGAATGTTCTTCTCTGATCCATTTGATTCTTGGTAGTGCAATAATTACCCCAGACCAAAAAAAATTCACCATCAATAAGGCATAGAAGTTAGAGTCTGAAATGTGTTGTATTAGTTGGGTGGAAAAAGTTTGGATGAAGGGTCTCATATTGAATAAGGATAATGTGTGTGTTGTTCAATGAACAATAAATATGATTATGGTGCTTTTTAAAATGTATGAACATGTTAGATAATTTTCATGGTGAGGTGTAGACCCTCAAGAATCACATGTTATATTCTTACTTTCATTAGTGGGTAGGGTTGAAACTTCAATATAAATAAAACACACTATGTATAAAGATAAAAAATGTCTTGATTGAATTAAGTATTCATGACCACATGTATTACAGTTCATGATTGTATTTGACCATGAAATACACACGTCATGAAATCATATGGGAATGTTCTATGTGACCTTGAATTCAATTCCCAACTATTTAAAATTTTACATGGAATATTTCTATAGTACATTTCATTCACGTGGGTTCCATATCCATGTGTTTGGTTTTGCATGCTACCTACCCCCTATGAAAATGACATTTTTGTATAATTATTGAATGCAACATGCATTAATAAATGATACCCCTTAATGAAATCCCTAAACACTGCATACACTTATGAAACACAACCTTTGTGTTGAAATCAACCATTTATATTACAGAATTACATACCCAACTATTTACCAATTCCCACATGTTGTGTCCACAAAGGTACTTGCCATGTTTTTTGCCTTCGTTAATGTTTTTAATATATTATCACCAGAGTGCTAGAATCAAATTCTTGAATAATATATTATGAGATTTTATCCTTGTAGAACATGATGATATATATATATTAATAATATTGGGATTTTTTCATGGAATTAATAGAAAATATAGTTCCTTAGATTCATAAAGATGATAATAATATGATAGATGGATAGAGTAGACATGGGGTTAGTAACCTCAAAGAGGTAAATTTTTTCTAGGTAAGGGGTCCTCTATACACTTAGTGGAGTAGGTAATATTCCTTCTTGATGGGGCATGGGTTCTCATAACATGAAGTAAGTAACCCCCTCAGATGATGCACTCCCCATGTAATGAGGGGTGGTCCCACATAGGGGTTTATACCACTTCAACTAACATAAAATAGCAAGTAATATACCCCCCAAAATTATTTTAGAGTGGTCGAATGAGATTTATGTGGTATTAATAATTATAGTTATATGTGATATGGTTGTTATATGTTTCTTGACATGTATTCCATGATCAGTTTCCTTCAAGATTTTACTTATTGTTAGACTATAAATTTTATGATTTATGGGTCTTTAGATACTTTCACATAGATTTTGTGATATTTCTAAACTATCTCATAAAAAGGATTATTCTTTCCCCTAAGATGGATGAGAATACCAATCGACAATTTTTTTTTCAAAAACATATGAAATTGAGGCCTCATGGGTTTTGAGGTGATCCTGACACTCAAGTGATAGAATATTGGATAGACACTAAAACTCACATTTTCCATTTTAGTTACACACTCATCAACAAAATAGTATCTCTTATATTAAATTCCATCTATATCTTGGTAGCCCATTGGTAGAAATTGACTGTCCAAGATCATGATGGAGTTATTCTACCATGGTTATATTTTGGGAACTTATTCAGGAAACTATATCCCATGATATTGAGGATGTTTTGAGTTTATATGTTTTTATATATTCATTAAGGTAATATGATTATGACTGTGGGTGTGTCAAGGTTTATGGATGATGAACCCCATTTTCATGATTTAGAATGGATTTTATTTATGTTTGAGAGTTCAAGAGAGGTCTCTATACTAATATTAAAGTTGGGGTTATTCCTTATTATATCTCCCACCAATGATCGAGACATTAAGTAAAACATTATCATTGAATGTTTCTTGATAGAGATAAGTTGTGTATTTGGATCAGGATTACGTTTTCTTGGGTCCAACCGAAGCAGTGTCACATATTGGACTTCATGATGAACAATATTTAGATATTATAAATTCCTTCTATAGGCTTGGTATTCTTCCAAGAAGCAGTATCAACAAAAGAGTTATTGGTGTAAGATTATCTAGAGATGGGATATTTCATAAACCATGTTCTCCACTATATCTAAGTGGTATTTTTCTTATATTTTTATAGAAATTAGACCAAAAATGGTTTCACATAGTGTATGGATCCTAATAGGAAAAAACTAATGGGGTTTGAGATATAATTCATGTATTATTCACTAAAAATAAAAAATCTTATATGTTAGTGTGAAAACAACCTTTCTTATTGTATTATCATTCAGGAGTTAGAGATTCCAAGGGCCCTCCAATCCTAACCACTTTGGTAAGAGACTCTTAGCGGTGGAGATCATCCCATTCCTTACATTGGTTAGAAGTGTGAGATTTACATCAAGTAACATAGATGTCTTTTAGGATCATATTAAAAATAAGTGGTAACCTTGCCTCATTATTCTTAAAGTATAATGAATGATTTTTGTATTGAGAGATATTGTGTAGTCGAGTAGATTGATTTACTTCAACATGAAGTGGTGAGTAAAATTATTAGGCTGAATGAGTGGGTCAACCATTTGGAGATCATAAATTATTCCCAAAGAAATTTGATTTTTTCATTATGCATTCTGCATTCTGTGGAGGATCGGTTTTCCATAGGGTTGGAGGAATTTGTGAACATATTTTTAAGGATAGTCTAGGGATTCAATCATGGAGATTTCATTATATGTGTCAAGTTGTTTTCAGTCTTGTAATGAGGTCTTCTACAGTATATTGAATAGTCTGACCATGTTCAGGGGGTGATGGTGTAGTTGAGATACTTTAAAAATAAATATTTTATTACATTAAATGTGGCATTTACATCCATTGTAAAGGAACAAGTGGTTCTTTATTGAAATTTAGTATGATCAGCCTCATATTTTGTATTATGTGAGGTTCATTTCTTGGGAAGTTTTTAAACATTTTTATAGATATTATGACATCCTAGTGGTTTCATTGGGAGTAATGAATAACCCTTATATGTTCTAAATACCTATGGATATCCTGTAGTGGTATTTTATAATTTCAACTTGATTTATGTTAGATCATAGGGAAAACATGTTAAGTATTTAGGTTTATCTTATCTTACTTTATAGCACTATTGTTGATGTGGGTTCACAATGTTATACTTTTGGAAATGATATATTCGTCCATTTTTTTCATTTTATCTATGAATGGTGAAGTATAGTTTTCCTCTACAAAGATGAATTTATAACTGGTTGTATAAAAAAGTGGGGAAATGGTGGTGTAGTACATAATTACCTTAGAAGGAATTCCATGCTCGGTGGGTGGGGAATAAGTCTGAGAAACTATCCTCATTGTTGATGGTTTTAATGGAAGAGGGAACCATGGAATTACCAACATAGATGGTGGTGGCCCTTTATCCCATCTATTAGGGTAGTCTTATCTTGGAAGAGTCAATTATAGAATCTTGAATAAAAGAATATTATCTATAACTATAACTAATTGAATCTCTTAAATTTAGAGAGTACAATATCCAATCCCATTATTGGATATTAGCATTCCTATAAGGCTCCCCTTGGGTCCTATGATGGGTAGTTTGGATCTAAAATCACCCAGTGAGGTATGAAACATTAGTGGAGTGCGTCAAACTAAGAATTAATTTTCATTACATGGTGACTATAGATATGTGATATTGGATATTATATAGTGGTTTTAGGTTTTTTGTGACTCGATATCTATAATGTCCGATCCTAGGAAATGGAGAAGGTAGGGAAGGGTCATTTGAGCAGGTGAAGATCATTCTCTTTTGATTATAGAGAAGTTTTTCCTTGATGATTTAAGGGTTGGTTAGGTGGTATTTCTGGATTATTGGTCCATTTCAAGATATTATTTCTAATTAATTTTTTAAATATAGACCATAAAATAACTGAGAGATTACTAATACTGGATTAGAGTTTATTTAGGTTCATAAGTGTGATTTTTTAGTTTTTTGTAAATGAAAAATGAATGATTAATACTTGTGTATTTCAAGTCCTTATTTCTGGTGTTATAATTTTTGGTTTAGGAACTTTGGAAGGTTAAGATTAATAGTTTTAGAAGACCTTGAATAGAATGATATAAATAATATCTCCTATGATTAATGAATGTTTCTTATGGTTACTCTCAAATCAGTGTTTGTTGAAAATATATGGTCTGTATACAATAGTCTTATGGATCCAAAGGTTATTATCATGGTTATCCCATAGTAGGTTCTCTTGATAATAGACTATGTACATGATCATGTTCATGATTTTTTTCTTTTATTTGTTCTATTATGATAAGTGAATAATGGATATAAAGGTATTATGTAATGGATCATGTTAGGATTCAATGAATGTGATCTTAGGCCTTTGTGAAGGGATTATTATGGGTTGATCTTGGTGTGATTTTTCTAGAAAGTGATTGTAATATTAAAATTGTAAATTTATCCTAGATAATGGCCTAGGATTTATCCAAGATAATATAGTGACCCAATTTTTTCATTGATAAATACTTATCTTATTTTTCAGTTTTGAGGTCTCATACCCTTTAACAAATTAAAATACTAAATTTATCCTAGATAATGGCCTAGGATTTTTTTCATTTTACTGGACTCATGACATGGTGTTTTCCCATGGGATGAATTTTGGTGAAGTAATAAACCAATTTAATTTTAAAGGATGTTTTTTATTAAATAATTATTATTTATCTCATGATCATGAATATTGGTACTTCTTAATGAAGTCTGAGATATAAATTTCATTACTTATTTTGTGTCTAAAACTTTTTTTACCTAGGAATGGTATAATTTATGTGCTTCGGTGTTGGGTCTGAGAATAATCTATTTTAGGTATTCAGTTTAAACACCTTGTTATCCATTTAATGTGATATAAATCCCTTATATGATATTTCATCAAGGTTTTACCATACAAGATTGTAATAAACCCTAAAAATAAAATAAAGCAAGATACATTGGCATATGAAATGAGTTAGAAGCAATATTGTGTGGTATTGATGATTGGGTTCAATGATATTGAAAAATGAATTGAAGTGATGATTTTTAACCCATGAGCTATGGAATTTATATTTTCATATCCACACTATTATTTATGAAAATAAATTTATAATTCTTAAGATTCATTTATTTGAAACTGTTTAGATATATCATGATTAATATTCTTATATAATTATGTTCAAAATTTATACACCCTTTTATTTAAGAATATTTTATTTTATGTTCTTCACTGACATCAAATTATCATAATTTGTAATTTCTATTGTTATTTCATGTTTGATGGTATTTCATTTCATCATAATTGTTCATTTATTTATTTAAAGAAATATGAGAAAAAATGAGAGAAACAAAACCAAAACATGGGGCTAAGGAGGCCTAAAATAATGTAGTCTGCGGGAATCCCTACAAACTAGATTCTCACCCTCGAGCCTCAAGGAGCTCAATATTTGGAACTAGATGAAACTAGATCCTTTTTATTCCATGAATGAAAGATGGTCCATAACCCTTTTTCATCACACCTAGTATAGAGAACATGGATATTGTTGTTGAGAAGGCTTCTTCACTTTTAGTCAATATTGAAGATAAACCATGGGGTAGTGCATGTTCCATGCAGAGTGTTCTATAAAATATTATAATCCATTTTTACTTATGTGAGAGAAAAATTCCTTTGAGGAAATAAGATTAAACTAGAGAGTGCAACCTCATCTTCAACCTGAAATTAATGTTCGTAATATAAATGAGTTGTAAAGGCCAGAATCACAGATCCAATTATTTATAGAACAACCCCCAATCCCCTCATGTCACATATGTTACAAGAGAAATCCATTTCCAACTTGAGGCCCATAAAGGATGGATGCCAGAAAACCAAATGGACCTAGGAATCATTGCGAATAGATTGGTTAGGAGGACTACTGACTTGAAATGGTATTAGAGTGGGGGTGTCATGCTAGTTCTTAAATATCTTAACCATTTCAATGAGAAGGTTCCTTGTACTTGTAATAAGATACTTCCCCATTGAAAGAAAATCCACATGGAACACCTTGTTTCTAGCTTACGAGAGACACTAGTAGTCGTCGTTCAAAATATTTTTCTGTGCCAACTTCTCAAGACCCAGAACACCCACATTATGAAACCATCGCTCCTGAATGTATGCACCAAGAAAATACAGATATGAGAGGGAAACAACTCACCAAAGAATCACCATATTTCTCATACCCAATCACCTTCTAAAAATAAGTAGTTCGAACTCTCTTCTCGATGATTCTTGCAACACGAGAACCTGGAGGCTATATAAATGAAATTTCTTTTAATATTGTTATCATTAAAAGCCTCGTGGTTCATTATTATACCTTTTTAAACATTATACTTTGAAAGAATCATCATACACCATATAATATATCTCCTACTATCAAAATGGTCTCAGGTGATTGACTTCTGTCAAACTTTTTTTATGGAGAAGACCCTTGAATTCGTAGTCATAAATACACATTTTTTAGTTTCAATTTTCATGTTAATGAGGTAAAAAAGATATTTATGGTATTTATTTAGGAAACCCCTAGTAAATAATGGGTTCATAATTGCCTTCCTAAAGGAGATATATGTAGTTGTACATCTCAGAAACCAACCTTTGAACCTTACTAGTTATGGTGAAAAAATGGGATATCACACTTCCCCATGATCCAATGGGATAGAGTCTACAGGGTTGATATGTGAGGAAAAATCATATACCATAAAGTAAAATCATGCCCAACCATCACCTTTTTCTACCTCTGTATTTAGTATGCATAACCATTCCTGAGAGAGTGTGCTCCTCTAAATCCTCCCATGCTATATTTGCATGCATGCAATGGAAAATGTCAAATAGGTTACTCATATTAAATCCCCTTTCTGGAATTGGTCATTCCATCTTAGACTAGGATACACAATTCCAATTTCCTTATGATAGATAATCCCATATAAATATGGCTATAATCTTATTAGTAGTATTTACAACACCCTTTGGCACTTTGAAGGCAGCAAGTTCATGGATGTGTATGGACGTAAGGATGTTGTTTACCAACATTATTCTACCACAATGGTTTTTCCAATTCATAAAATGGATCATTATACTTCTCATGATTTGGTAAAAGTTTTTAATACAAATTATTCATAAAGACACTGGGGTATGCAAATAATCTATCAAAAAGCTCCCTCTTTGCATGTCCAGGATGTCGCACAAGGAGGTAACCCATCTGTCTGAGAATCTATGTGAGATATAGAGGTTTCCCTTCCCCGAACTAATGATTTGTCCACTCCAATGATAGTACTCATCAAGGATAATATTAATGACTAAAAAATATCTTGTTGGAATTCATGAAGATGATCATGTCATATGTGAACATGAGGTGGGAGATGCAATGGGGGGTCATCCGGCTTAGGTATAGAAAAATATACACATTTGAATTCTCATATTAATAATGATATTGAGGACATATTGAGTGAGAATAAAAATTATTGGGGATATAAGATATTATTTTATCAACCTATGAGTTTCCTTGAGGAATTCATGGTTCCTTCCCATAAAATAAACAATCATCCATAAGGAACTAAATCACATAAAAATTATATAAGAGGCCCAAGACGAGAAACCTATACCTATTAACACCTTGACGATGAAGCTAATTTCCATTATATTATAGTATTTATTCATATAAATTATTATTTCCATGTTTGATCCATGATCCTTGATATTGGTGTCTCTTACCAACTCTTGTGACAATTTTATGACCCCTTGAATTGATTTTACTTTAACAAATGTGTGTTGCTCGTTGGAAACCATGTGAGGAAGGTGAATAGATAACCTTATATTTATGATAAAACATAGTATTTTATATATAAAATCACACAGTTTCGCTATAATATAGTGTTAGAGGGAGGAGGGATCCTTAATTTTGGAAATGATCACTAAGGTAGTTGCACGAGTGACATGTGGAAGCCCCCCAAGAAGTCTTGAATAGACTCTACTAAGTCACGTATAACCACATTAAAATACTCCACATAAAAATATCATAGGAAACTCTTAGGTCCCAAAGAACTATTTCAGTTAAGGATCGCCATGGAATCATAAATTTCATTATCCTTGGGGACTACTTCTATGAGCTCATTTTTATAGCTGGAGACACTGTTTGGGATCACATCCAAAAACTCAGAATTCCTTATTGGTTACCCTTTAGTAATTTGGTCCTACAAGGAGAGTCTTGAAATATTATTAATCCATGTCACCAATAAAATAATTTTCATCAGAGTATGTTCCATCCTCCATCAAAATATTGGGTTTTCTGATATTCCTTTTCTCCTTGATACATGCACGAAAGCATGTGGTATTCCTTTCACCATAACACAACCATTTTATTATTGAATCTTATCATGCCTCATTTTTTTGTCCAAGGATAATTTCTATTATACAATCATTATTTATAGTGATTTATTCAAATAATGTGTCATTCTAATCCTCCTCAAGGATGGATTTATACCATTCGATCTCCTAATTCACTATTTCCATTTCATGGGAGTTGCGTCGGTGCTACTTCAACCATGCCTGTAGATCATGTTTGAGGTTTATTAACTTATTGTTCATCCCAATCCATACATTTCATTGAATAGAATTGCTTCACCAATTTCCTACAACTTGTTGTTAACATGGCGTGCGGTCTGCTGATGAAAAAATATGAGGTGCTCTTAGCTCTCCAACCTAGGGTACAAGGAAACTATTTGTGGTGAATGATCATAATTTCCATGAACCAGGTGAGTGGATATGTCATTCAGATAGGTAGAAATGTTGTGGAAGTTAGCTAGTAATTTATCAATAGGACTCTAATATTTTCATACCCCTATTTGATTATTTCACCATGTGATTCTATCACCAATTTATCCCATGTTCATAAGCCCCTTTCTAGACATGAATTGGAAGAAATCGAGACTAGCCTTTTGGAGGAACGACCCTCTAACTTTCAACTCATTAAGATCATCTATTACAATGAAATTATATCCCACATTCAATGGGTAGTATCCTGGATCAAAATCATTATGTCCTTCACACATGGATTCTCTACTTTGGGCATCCCAACTTTCATAGATGAATGAAACAAATAGGATCTCAGTGTCTGTGGTAAATTTAGTAATAATAAACTGGACAACTTCTTGTATCACTTCAACTAAAATATTCCTTTTCCATAAGATCCATGTATGTATGTTAATGGGATTTTCATGAATTATTTATTTAATTATTATTCTCCAAGAGGACTCTCCAATTATATAATAGATTTTCTTGGTTTCAAGTACAACAATTATGGATGTCTTGGGATGATTTCAATAAAAAATTATCAAATTATAGTACTAGAAAGGTCAGGTGGAAACCCATGGGAATTAAATTTTATGTCCCATGTTTAATTAGTGGATATTTTATACACATGGTTTTAAATTAGACATGGAGTGTAGTAAGATAAAACACACCATTATTAACTCAATCATGCTTACTCATTTGTAATAGAGTATATTTCTAGAATTGACTATTATCTACACATGTCATGTAAGACTAAAGGCATGTTGTATATGTCTTGGAAATGAATTCCCAACTATTTTTTATTACCAAGGGAATATATCTAGAATAATTTTTTCTATGGGATACATGAAAATGGGAGTGGTGTTACACATCACCCACCCCCAAGGAATATAGTGACACGGGTTTTCTCACAATTGGGATTTATCTCATTTTTTATCTATAGAGTCATAGGTCCTCTACCATGGTAAAATGATAACTTTACCCTAAAATAGAATTATAGAAAAAAAAATTATTCCATTGCAATTATAGAATTTTGTTTAACCCTGTGTTGAGTTTTTGTGAATTTCTAAGTGTACTAGATTTTAAGGGATTTTTAATATTTATTAAATAAACAAATATTTATCCCACATGCACGAGTATAGATATATAGAAAAAATATCATATGATAAGTTAGAAACCATGGTTGTATCTAAATTTAGGGTTTATTCCTAAGAGATGTGTAATATTTATTTAATTTTTTGGCCTTGGGTCAAGACCAATTTGGTTATTTAATAAAAAGCTCGGTTTGCCCTGATTTTTTGTTATTAAAACCCTATTATAAATTATCTCCAGATTTAGCCACACATTATATTGATATAAACATTAGATACAAATTGGTTAAAAGGAATGATATTAGATCATTTTATAATGTGTATGGATCAACATCATATTTAATGAGAGTTCACATGGTGATGAGGAATGGAACTTAAGGCATCATCAAGGACTAGCTTGTGAAGCGATGGTGTTGAACACCATGAGGTAGGGCCAATATTTTCAATTACATTCTCTATTTATAAATTATTTTTAAAAATTCATGTATAGATTATTGTTCTAAATATTATTATTGAAAATTTATATCAGCATACTATTTTTATTTTATATTTTTTCTTTCCATTATGATTCTTCTTGCATTATTTTTTAGGGGTGGATTTGTGTTCGATGATTAGTGTTCATACCTTTGTGTTGGCTTTCATATCATCATTTCCACCTTATTCTTTTATACCTCTTATTTTCATGTTCATCACTATCCTTATTCATGGTTTATGGTTGGACAAGTTTTTCCTATAATAGTGATAAGGCATTGACTAGGATTGCGGGATACTAATTTGGATACTGAAACAATAATGGGGTGAAGTGACATTCTAAAAAAATGATGGTGGGTCTCTAGAGGTACAATGGAAAAATTTTCTATAAACATAGTATTTTCTAGAAATCAATATTATTATTAAAATATTTCTCAAGTAGTTATATGAAAAGGGACGGATAAAAGGGCATCATCGATGGTCAGTGATGAAAATCGTGTGTATGTCAAAAATGGTGGGGCTCAAATGTCAAATTCAAGTGAAATTTTGGGTGAAGAAAATTACTACATAAAATATTTCAATGAATATTTCAAATTAAATAATTTTTTTGACTACATGGTGTATACTAAATGACTACATGGCATGAAATTTTCTAAATACGGAGACTAGGGTTTTCGAGGGAGATAAATATTGTATGAATTGTAAATATGAATTACATGTTTTGTAGAAAATGATTATTAAAAAACATGTAGTCTATAAGTATATTTCATGCAGTGATCGGTTACAAGACATGGTGAATACTAGAGTACACACCTAGTTACCCTACGTGACATACACAGTGTGTAGCCTAAGAGTATATGACACTTGGTTCATTGCTACCCAATATGGTGTGTACTAGAGTAAAAACCCAATCCCCTTGATTAGAGTAAATTACTTGTAATTTGGATGTATATACCATGTATTATTATATTATTTGATTTTTACTATAGTACACAACCAGTTAGTTTGTATGGTGTACACAACATGTAATTAAAATTATATGTAATTTATTTGGACACCACATGGCATGATAATGGCATTACATGTCTAAAAGGAATACATGGAATGTATATAAAATTAAATTTCATGTACTAAGATTCTTTTATTTTTTTCACATCTTCTTATTTGGGAGATATAATAAGACATTTGAATAGTCCATTTTGAGAATTTTTCCACACATAGTGTGATGGTATGATCATTTTGTAAATAAAAGGTCATCTACAAAATGTTTTTGTGTAGTTCAAGGATATTATCTCCTATAAAGTAAATATTTTGGTTCATGAAAGATGATTTGGGAAAACCTAAGGTTTAATACTACCATGGACGCATGCTGATGATAGGAAAATTTTCCACCATGTTTTTCAGAGTTTGATACTCACCTATTGATGCATTCGTGAAAAGTTTTTGGTCCTCTACATTCTTCCTAGGAGTGGGTGCTTTTTAAAATAGTCGGGGCATAGGTCTTGATTAGCCAATAAACACACATATGTTAATTACATTTCAATGGTATTAAATGTTCATTTTTGATCTTATGGGCCTCATTTAGAGGATTTTATTTTGAACATCCATTTTCATCATTTGTGCACTTCATGCCTAATGTGCACCAATTTATTCTTAAAGATTCATCAGATTTTAAGGAATGTATTTATCCATATTTTAATTTAATATTTTGGTAAATGAATTTAAACTTAAATATGAACATTTTTCATTCATTAATCAATGGAGTATTCATAAAGGATGATGGTGATATTTTGCGATGAAATGAAAACATTTTGGAGAAGGCGGATTGGACACCATCTCACTGATGAGAATGTGGGGCCCACAATACAGACCCAATGAAGCCCAGCATTCTTGGGAAGATAGAAGAGATATAAAGGAACATATAATTCTTCATGATTCAGTTCCAATTCTGCTTCCATTATGGTTATTCAGGTGGTCCAAGTTATAGATATAATTCTGAACCATATTATTCAGCCCAGAAATACGTCCCACAAATTTAATCATATTCCAGTAACCACACATTAAATTGGACTGAAATTTTATATATAGCTAGAATACAACATTAGATTAACTTTTGTTTTTCTATGGCCTAGTCTAATTCAGAACTATGGAAGTCCATCTAGGTGCGTCTTTTCGGTGAATGCAAGCTGGATGCCACTTCGAGTCAAGGATAAAGAAGTCCACTCTCCCTTACTTTCCACCACCCTAAGCCTACCATAATATTGTGGTATTCTTTGTAATGTTGTAGGATCTATAAAAAGCTCCCAAAATTCATATTTAAGGCAGTTGTTTTGAAGGATTTTAGGATCTTGGAGCTTTGTTTTCATTGTAATGTTATTATGCTGATTTGTATTTGTAGCGTTCTTATTTCCCATGAAAGTTGTTAAAATAACCTTACTTCTTGATAAAATTTCTTCCATTACTCTTATTTATTTTTATTATTATCATTTTGATAACTTTAACTTAAGGTGTGAATTTATTTACACCATACCTTTTGATATTCTTCACACAACGGTGGAGTGATTGCTTTCTTTTTATTGTTTTTTTACTTCTCAAATTCCTCCCTCATGAGTCTTCTTTCCACTTCCATTAAAACCATAGAATCAGTGGAGGGATAACTATTTTATGGTTTTATCCAAGGGATTAGCAATAGGCTGGATAAGATTTTATTTCTCAATCTCTAAATGTTATGTATTTCTTTTACTTGATTGTCTTTTATTCACGTATTTTCTCTCTTCATCTTCCTTATTGAATTTTATCACTCCACATTTATGTGATAATAAGATACTTTACCTTAGAGTTCTCATGGAAATTTTCATGAAATTCTATAAGTTATTATCATGTGTTTTTGAAGGTGTTTAATCAGTAAGTGAAGAGGTTAGTTTGAATTCATTAAATGAATCTTTCTTGAGTTAATGAAATTTTAATTTAAAAAAAAGGGTATTAATCCAAATCCACCCCAAGCGATAACCTAGGATCAACTCATTCTTTAAATTTGAATTCACTTAAGCCTCTTAGAGTTCACTTAATCCCATATAAAATAAACCCAAGATGGCCACTTCATAGCCAAAAACATTCCATAGAATGTATGTGTCTATAGGTTTCTTCTTAGGTCTCCGAGGATTCGACAACCCAAGATAAACATCAAGCAACCACTTAACCCTAAAAACTTGAGTAAATTTGGGGAAGAGCAAATTTTTGTGATGTTGTCAGGGACCCAAGTAAGTCATCTTAAAAACCCATCATATTCTCCCACATTTCTTTTATTCTCATCCAAATTCTCTTATCTTTTCCCTTTCTCGTTTTTTTTTCTTTTGGTGCATGTCCACTTACACCCATGACCAATCAAATCATCTAGTTAGGGTGGATAGTCCTGGAGTTAGGGAGTCAAGTACACCAAGGTAACTCTTTCCATTAGATCATAATCTTCATAATACTCCAGAGTCAAAAATTGATCCCATTTCAATGGAAGGTCTTCAAAGAAATCAACCCATAAACGTGGGGGGGAACGAAAATGGAAATCAAAATGAGGCATCCCCAAGCTTGGGGAATGCAGATGATCAAACCATGAATGACTACCTCACACCTACCTGGGCCAATGCCCCCACATTCATTAGACACAATTCTGAAGTAGATTCCAACTACATATTTAAACCCCATATCCTAAATCGTCTTCCCACATTCTGTGGAATGGAGTCTGAGATGCCCTACCTTCACGTTAAGGAGTTCGATGACATTATTGAAACCATGTGTCCCCCACATAAACTATAATATGCTAAGATGAGGATATTTCTTTTTTTCATTAAAAGATCAAGCTAAAAATTGGTTAAAAAATTTTAGACCATCATTCATCAACTCTTGGGATGAATTACTAGATAATTCTACAAAAAAAATACTTTCCACACCACAAAACAATTGCACTTAAAAAGGGCATTCCATTTTTTTTGAAAAAGTGGGAGAGTCATTCTATGAAACATGGGAGAGGTTCGAAGACACCCTAAAAATGGTTCCACATCATGGTTTTTTATACCTTAACAATTTCATGTTTTCTATTAAGGGTTGGGTTCGGGGAACAAACAATTCATTGACATGATGTGTAATGGAACTTTTAAAAAAACCCTAAATGATGCTTACGAGTATCTGGAAGGCCTTACTGAAAAAAACCAAACATGGGGAACTTCAACTTATTCTGAAAAGCCACAAAGAACTATTGGAATTCATACACTTAGAGAAGATAAAATTCTTAGGGCTAAACTTGCAGCACTCTCTAGAAATTTTGAAGAGATATACCTTAGGAATGTCTATGAAATCCAAACTATAGACCCTGTATGCATAATTTGTGAGAAACATGACCATAAGACAGAAAACTATCCAACCATTCCATCCATCAAGGATGTTATTTTAGGTGGATCCCCAGCTAAAGTAAATGCTTTGAACTTTCAAAAACCTCAATACCAAAACAACTTCAACCCAAGGTATAATGACCACCCAAGCTTCTGCTGGAAAGATAACCAACAACCTAGCCAACCATAGGGACTAAATCATTACCCCATCAGAACTACCAAGCCCATAACGAGTTCCAAACCCAACCTATACAATACCAATAGACACTGATCCATTTTCAAAAAACCATCCCACCTCCAAAATACCCCCCTAGGATAAACCAAGCTTCTCAATCACCAACCCAAATTGTTCCACAAAGCCTACTAGAACAATTGTGCAAAAAATGGAAATAATGGACTCAGAAGTCTCTTCCCTAAAACAAGAACTTAAAACCATAAAAACTAGAAACGAACCCATTCCTACACAAGACATTCCACAACAAATAGTAAGGGGAGAGTCATGTTGCGGTCAAACAAATAACAAATAACTAAAGGATGTGACTGTTTTAAGAAGTGGGAAATCAATTGAGAAACTTGAACAAACAAGTCAGAAACCATGTGAAGCTTCAAACTCAAATTAAAATTCAAATGAAACAAATGATCAAACTGAAAAAAAAAAGATAACATTCTCAAAGAAACAACCCTTAAATAAACAAACCCACAACCTGCACCATTTCCTCAACCTGTGAGGGGGACAACCAAGCCTGAATTGAGTGAAACATTGAGGAAAATTTTCTCACAAGTCAAGTTGAACATTCCACTCCTAGATGTTATTCAAACAATTCTTTCATACTAAAAATACCTTATGGACCTCTACACATTTAAAAGTAAATTCTCACATAAGAACCAAGTCCTTCTAGCATCAAATGTTAGCACAACAATCCAAGGAACCCTTCCACCAAAGATGAAAGACCCGGGTTGCCCTTACATCAATGTCGAACTAATAGAGAACAAAGTTTTCAAGGCCTTTTGTGAAAAAGGTGATAGTTTCAATCTCGTCCCCTATTTTTTTTACTTCTAGTTAGGCCTGGAAGTGCTCCAACCCACATATGTCATAATTCAACTTGTTGATCATAGCATTAGGGTTCTGAAGTGGGTTTTAAAGGATGTTCTGGTAAAAGTAGAAAACTTCATCTTCCCTGATGACATCATTGTACTTGACAAAAATCCTAACTTAGGTAATAAGGAACAAACCCCAATCATATTTTCTCATCCCTTCCTTTCAAAATCAACTATGTTATATGAGTCCGAAATCGGAACATGACAACTACCATTAGAAACAAGAGTCTATACTTGAAAATCTATAATGAAAGCTCACAAATAGGGGGCGATGAGGACATTCATGAAGTAAAAATGATGGGAAGAATTGATAATGAATCCATAGAACATCATGGAATATTTGATGGATGTTTATGTCAGGATAAGAATGATTTCCTTTGTTTACATTCATGATGTTTATCTCCTTGGATTGAATCATTTTCAAATTTCTCTTATGGTGAAGTCTTAGGTCCAACAATCAATGGAACCTTTTACGAAACCAATTTCATGGAGACGAATCAATATTAATTCCCTAAATATGATCAAACCAATATTGTAACTGAAACCTCTATATTTGGGGAATCAATCCTATCTGAAACTCTAAAAAAGAAATTGATCTTGATCCAATGTCCCTATATTCTGCTGAAATTTTTAACCAACCTGATCATGAATTGAAAGAAATTCCTTTTTCACTTAAGTATGCCTTCCTATGAGAAAATGGAACACATATTATTGTCATTTATTCTTATCTTGAATCCAATCATGAGAGTATGCTTCTAGATGTCCTTCGAAAACATAAGAACGTCGTTGGTTAGACCCTATCTGATATTCCTAGGATTAGACCACTAATCGGGACTCATAGGATTGTTCTAGAATCTAATTCAAAGCCATTTATTCAACCTCAATGGCGACTCAATCCTAATATCATGGAATTAGTGAGAAAATAACATCTGAAATTGTTAAAATTTGGTATCATCTATCCCATATATGAGAGTGAGTGGGTGATCCCAATCCAATTGGTTCCCAAGAATAAAGGAATCAAAGTGATAACCAATAAGGATGGAGAGATTCTTCAAACTATGGTGAGTAGAGGCTGGAGAGTCTGCATCGTCTATTGGAAGCTAAACTCATTCACCATGAAGGATCATTTCCCTTTACCATTCATTGACCAATTCCTTGAGGGAGTGGAAGTTCATGAGTTCTATTGTTTCTTAGATGGTTACTCAGGGTACAATTATATTATGGTCTTCCTAGAGTACCAAGGGAAGACTACATTAATATGTCCATTTGGCACCTTTTCTTTCAAATGCATGCCCTTCAGGTTATGCAATTCCCCTGGAACCTTCCAGCAGTGCATGATGGGAATATTCTCAGACATGGAAGGGGATTTTATAGAGGTCTTCATGGATAAATTCTTTGTGTTTGGGTATCCATTTGAGGGAGTTATGAGGAATGTGGAGAGAGTCTTGTCAAGATGTGAAGAAAATAATCTAGTCCTAAATTGGGAAAAATTCCATTTCACGGTTAAAGAGGTACTACCCTTGGTCATCTAGTCTGAAGTAGGGGGATTGAATTTGATAAAGAAAAGGTTGAAATCATTCATCACCTTCCATTACCCAGAACTGTAAAGGAAGTGAGGTCTTTCTTAAGACATGCTGGTTTCTATAGAAGATTCATCAAGGACATTAGTTCAATTTTTCATCCCCTTTGTACTCTACTAGTAAAGGATTCTCCATTTTTTTGAATAGAAAGTTGTGAGGGTTCATTCTCAACCCTAAAATCCTTTCTAACCTCTCCTCCCATTATGAAACCTTCAAATTGGAACCTTACTTTCGAACTTATGTGTTATTCTGGTGACTTTTCTGCAGGATCAGTGTTAGGACAATGTTGTGATAAAACTCCTTATGTCATTGCTTATGCAAGAAAATCCTCAACTTATTCACAAATCAACTACACCACCACTGAAAAGGTGTCACTTTCTATTTTGTTTTCCTTAGAAAATTTTAGGTCCTACCTCTTAGGATCCCCCATCACTGTGTTCACTAACCATTCTACACTAAAATACCTCTTCCAAAAACAAGATGTTAAGGCTATACTGATTAAGTGGGTCCTTCTATTACAGTAATTTGACCTCACAATCAAGGGAAAAAAGGGTGTTGAAAATTTTGTAGCTGATCACCTCTCTGGGATGGAATTCAAAGACATCTCAAATCACCTTTCTATGTCTGATTCATTCCCTGATGAACACCTATACTCAGTGAGTGACTGCCCTTGGTATGCTGAAATAGCCAAATTCTTATTTATAGGAGCCATTCCAAAATTCCTAGGGACTCAAGCTCAAAGGAAATTCATTTCTGATGTTAGGAACTATGTGTTTGATGATCCATACCTCTATAAGTTCTTCCCTAACCAAGTCATTGGGTGGTGTGTCCCAGAATCTGAACAAGAGTCCATCCTTAAATTCTATCATAGTGAGGCATGTAGAGGTCACTTTTCCTCTAAGAAAACTTCTCCTAAGGTTCTTCAGGGTGGTCTTATCTAGCCCACTATCTCAAGGGACTCCTAAAATTTTTTTCAAAGCTTTCCTAAGTGTCAACAATTAGTTTCCATCACAAAAAAATCAAATGCCACTCACTCTCATCTTAGTAATTGAAATCTTTCATTTCTGGGGAATCGATGTCATGGGTCCCTTCCCAAACTCTAGTGGATATCTTTAAATTATCTTAGCTGTTGATTATGTATCAAAATGGTTTGAGGCCATTCCCGCAAATTTCAATGTTCATAAATATATGTTTAGATTCCTAAAAGAAAACATTTCTTTATATTTTCAATTCCTAGGGCTATCCTTAGTGATTGTGGAAATTATTTTTGCAGTCGTCCATTCTCATCACTCGTGGAAAAGTATGAAATTTATCACAAATTATCCACTGCTTGCCAACCATAGAAAAATGGTCAAGCTGAGTTAGACAATCCAGAAATCAAAAAAAATTGAGAAAACTATTAATCCATCTTGGAAATATTGGTCGAGCAAACTCTTAAATGCTCTGTGGTCATATCAAATAGTATATAAAACCTTTTTAGTAATGTCCCTATATAGGTTTGTTTATGGTAAATCATTCCATTTTCTAGTAGAGATTGAACATAAGGCCTTTTGGGAAATTAAGAAAATTAATTATGACCCCTCACTGGTCGAAACAAAAAGGAAATTAGATCTCAATGAACTTGAGGAACTTAGGATGGAGGCTTATGAAAATTAAAGGATCAATAAAGCTAAAGTACAAGACTAACAATCTCAAAAACATAAAACCAAACACATTGTACCGGGTAAAATTATTCTTTTGTATAGTTCAAAACATGATTTACACCTAGGAAAGTTGAGGTCGAGATGGTCAGGTCCATATATAGTGCATAAGTTGTACCCCCATGGGGCTGTAGAAATTCAAGATCCCACCAATGGTCAAACCTTTAAAGTTAATGGTCATAGATTCAAACCATTCATTGAACCATTCCAAAAAAATAAAGTTGATGAAAACTTGTGTGAACCAACCTCATATGATGAAAAAACATACATAATTAAGGGTCTAAGTCAAGCTAAAGACGTTAAACAAAGCACTACATAAGAGGAAACCCAAGGTTTTCAAGTTTCCAATCATTTTGTTGTTTTAATAAAAATTATATTTTGATATTTAAAAATAAAAAAAATTAGACTATTTACCAATTATTCTATTATATGTATGGATGAGTATGAAAGGGGAGCACCATATTCATCTGTGTCACGTGATGTGATCCTTGAGTAATACCTTACCCAGAAATTTAAAAAAAAGATAGTGTATCATCAGTTCATTTTATTTTTATGTTTTTGTAGGTTAAAATAAAAAATATATAATAATAATAATAAAACTAAAAGGCCACATCGTAGGTCATGGGGTGAACCCCATCACAACTAGCGAAGCTGCGGGGACTCGAACCTGGGACCAAAGGGAGATAGGGGTGCGGGATTACCACTAACCTACGGATTATAGTGCTTCATTATTCTATAATTTTTTTATATATAATTATATTTTATTTTTTTATTATATGAATACATATATATATATGTTTTTATATTTTTCTTTCACTAGGTTATTTTCATAGTGACATACAGATCATGGGATTAAAAGGGAACAACAAGAATTTCAAATTCAACCACCAGGTGACTTCATTCAATGATCCTTGTTTTCAATTTCCTTTTTGAACTCCCGTTATCTACATCTACCCCCTTCTAAATTTTCTTTTCATTAAACACAAGGGATAGCATTATTTTTTGTTGGGGCGAGATAAAATAAAAAAAAATCTTTTGTGTCAAAAAAATGAATGATTTGAAAAAAAAAAGTGTGACTTAATGGAAGGGAAAACTTCCTAAACCTTGAACAAGATAATAGACATTGTACACTTTGAAACTGAATATCAAATAATTTATCATCCTCTGGTTCTGATTTTAATCCATTAATATTTCATGAGCATAGATTTCAGAAAGTGTGGTAGTATAATGTGATATTTCATTGTTTATATTTTCATCCAAATAAAAAAAAGAGATCACAACATACGTCCTTTGGATAATGGGGTATTAGTTTCAGTTCATGGGTTCCTCCAAATAAATAGAATAGGTTTGGTGATCATTTTAGCTTTAATATGAGTATTCAATAAAAAGTCAAAAAAACAATAAATTTGTGTGTAGAGTAATGAAATGACCTAATGCGTGGCTTCCGGCACTTGGGGATCACGACTCTATAGTTGTCTAGCCTAGAGTTAGTAATTTTATATCTATTTGTGGTAATATGAATTTGTTTCTGACTGAGTTAACTCAAGATGATACCCAAGTATGTGGGCTTCACTTGGTTCCCCAAGGTCTTTAAGACTGGGAGTCATCGGCAAAGTCTCGCAATGGGGTTGACTCTTTTGAGTGCAATTTCAATTACCATAAAAAAATGAAAAAAAATATAAAAAATAATTTTTTTAATACTCATCTTAATATTGTAATGTGGTTCCACCTAGCGCTTCCATCATTTCCCTCTTGAATAAAGATGAACCCCCATATCTAATGTGATGCACAACACAGAATCACTCCTAATTGATATTGGATGAAATATGGAAATGAATTTGAACCAAGGAATCATCTTGGGATTGAGATATTCTTATGAAACTATATTGTATTAAAATATTTTTATGGGTTTCATGATTGTTTGGTATAAGGTTTTTTGGTGATCACTGTGTATTAAAATGTTTTTGGAAAATGGAATTCTAATTTCATATTGTTGAGATACATTTTTCTTGGGAATAGAAAATCTCAAGTTGGGGGTGTGATTAGACAATAAAAACACATATTTTAATTACATTTTAATGTTATTAAATGTTCATTTTTGATTTTATGGGCCTGAGTCAGGGGATTTTAATTTTTAACATCCATTATCATCATTTTTGCACTTTATTTCTAATGTATACCAATTTAGGCCCAATGATTCATCTGATTTTAAGGAATGTAATTATCCATTTTTTAATTTGATATTTTGGGAAATTTATCTAAACATAAATATAAACATTTAAATTCAAGGATAAATTGAGGATTCATAAATGATGATGGTGATATTTGGTGTTAAAAGTAATTAATTCTGGAGAAGGCAGATTGGACATCATCCCACAGATGAGAATGCGGGACCCACAATATAGACCCCCTGAAGCCCAAATTTCTTGGATGATTGAATACATATATAGGAACATATAATTATTTAGGATCCAGGGCTAATTCGGCCTCCATTGTGGTTATTCAGGCATCTCAAGTTAGATATAAAATTCTGGGTCAGATTCTGCAGCTCAGAAAAACAGCCTACCAATTTAATCATTTCTCGGCAACCACAAATTCATTTTGGATGAATTTTACATAGATCTAGAAGAGATCTGGAAATTTACTTTTTTCTTCTATGTAACACTTGAAATAGGTGTTATATAAGTCCATGTAGGTGTGTCTGTGATGAAGCGTTGTCGTGTGCGCTCTCAAAAATATTTATAACTAAGTGTAGCACAAGGGATGACCTAGGTTATTCTCTTTGGGAGCCTTTTCAGTTATTCACTCAGTATAATTCACCTAAGAAGTAATTATTTTTGTTGTTTTAGGTATTATGAAATAAATAAAATAATTGAAATAAAAAATAATAGGAAACTAACATTCAATTGTAAATTACCATGCAATGCTAAACAGAATGGAATTATGGAAAAAAGGAAGTTCTCCCGAGAGAATATTCAGGGAGAACCTTCATTAGCCAGTTTCAAATATTCCTAGTGTACAAACTCCAACATATGTTTGAACACCTTATTCTATACCAGTTATGAATGAATAGTCTACTTAGAGATCACCAAGCACACCCTCCATCCACCTCCTCAATCGAGGGAAAATGGTTGTAGATTAAGAAGTTAATCTTTAGACAACCACAATGAGGATTACACCCACTATAAATTATCCTTAGAATTAACTAAAAGAATATTAAAAACATGGTATTGGGTTAAAAAACCTTATTACACCCTCGGGATATTCCTCAGACTAGTTACTCATGATCATAGGTATTATAGTTTACAATGGTAAGATGAGAGGAAGAAAAGAGGGTGAATCGGTGGACACAAAAATAAAAACAATGCATGAATTTATTACAAATCTAAATTACAATTGAAAACTAAAAATAAAGAAAATAAATAAATTAAAAATAAATGGGGAAGATTTTCGTCTGTCCTCCCTTGGTGGAGATCTCCTCCTTGGTGCCTTGAAGGAATGGATGGAGAATGAGATGCTTTGGGAAGGAGGTGAGGGCCTCCTCTTTTAGGCAGAATTAGACCCCTGAGGGTTTGTGTGTTTTAGACCCCTTAAATGACTTCTTCATGCGTTAAACCCTTCATAAATGTTGTTAATAAATCTCTTGGCCATTTCTTATCAAAATTTCAGTTAATTTGGATACCGGATGAAGGAGTTATAAATTTTTTATTCTCGGTTTCTGTTTCTGGATGAAGCATCTAGGAAGGTTCCTCCAAAAGTTTGTCATTCAATAGCCTCCTTAATGACCTCCAAAATCCTCCAAATTTATTTTAGAGCCAGAAATATTTGTCATTACGGTATCCCAGGTGGAAAAACATCATTTAGATATTTTTAGGACGAGTTGAAGTTCCATTACGGTGGGTGGGTCCATGCTGTCCGCCAGGAAAAATGTCTAAATTAAATGAATTGTTAGACCCTTTATATGGACGAATCCGCTCCTGGTCCAGAAGACAAAACTGAAGGAAATAAAATAAGTATTCTAAAAGAATTTGAATCAGAATATTTGGAATTTTATGTTTCCAGAAATGACCAAAATACTCCTGACGTAAAAATATGTCAAAAATCCAGAATTAGTCGTTTTTCACATTTAGGCCCAAAATAACAATAAAACATAAAAATGTGGCAATTACCCATCCAATAACACAATAGTGGGATTATAAACAATGATTTATAGTATAAAATATATGAAAATTTGAGCTTCATCACTCCCCCACACTTAAACATTGCACTCCTGGGAAATCAGCTTACATCCAAATCAAAATCGACACAACAATCAAAAATAAGAAAATATCAATGATTTTATCCAAAATAGAATTCCATCATGTCTCATATATGAATAATAATTCTCTATTATTTTCTTTTCAATAATTAAAATTTTTTCAACCTCATAAATCAGTCCATGTCCCAATCACAACCTACCTCACATTGCATTTTATGTCACTCTTCACTCAAGAGAAATTTATTCTAGAGTTATGCTCATACTTGGAAATCTCATGTATCACCATAGGTTTGTAAAAATTCTCATTTCTCTACAGCGTGAAACATGAAAATTATTTTAATCATAAGAGCTTTAAATAATGGTTTAAATGATTCTGTGGCTTAGGGTTGGTGGGAAAAAAATGTTCCAGGCTAGAAAGAGGAGCTTGGGCTTTTAAGTATAATTCATGATTAAATCAATTGAAAACACCAGAAATTCCTCACTCAATCCCACATGAAAATTTGAAACACAACACCAATCCCCTTTTAATGATATGGTACATGATCCAAGAAGTTATTATAATGAATGATATCATCTAAGTTCTCCTTTTTTTTAAAGATCCAGAATGGCACATCTCTATTTTCTTTATCTTTTTTTATTTTCTTTTTTTTCATAGAGGATGAGCTGAAAATTGAATATAATGAATTAATGAAAATTCATTCCCTTGATTTTTGAGAGGGACATGAGTCCTAAAATAATGTAGAATGAGGAATTCAATCTCATCTCAATTTTTTTTTTCTTTTCTTCTTTTTTTTGAAGGAGAAATGGATGAAACAAATAAAGCACAATGAAATGATGACACAAGACCAATTCTCTTATTTTCCACTACCCAAAGTATTGACACACACCTCGCATCACCCATAAATGATACTCATACCAATGAACGCACATGGAAGGCCCTTCCCCCACACTTAAACTTGAAATATCCATGCAAAAATACTGAAAGTGCGGGTAGGTAAGGAAAAGGTGGCTTGTAATGTGGCTTAAACCTATAAGGCAATTCATGGAATCTAAGGGATTACGAAGGATAAATGTAAAGGTGGGTCTCAAGATAAAATGTGGCTAGCCAAATATATTCCTCAATCATTTAAAATAAATTCCATGAAATCCAAAGCTTCTAAAGAGAATATTCACAAATTCTGGTTCTCACACAAAATTCAAGTTTCCCTCAAGAAAGTGCAGGTATTAGGAAGAATATGAAAAATTGGTTTAGAACACCTCAAAAGATTGGAAAAAATATTTTGAGTTAGTGTTTCATGGGCATGGATTTCAAAAATTAGTCAAACTCATTAAAATGCTTGAAAATCCATTTTAAGGGAAAATAATTCATATCAACAATAATTTAAAATCCATTATTTTAAAAATAATTTCAACTCTTTCAAAATAAATTGATGTGTGAAAAGTAGTAAGAATATTCATTAAAGCTCAAAATATGTTTTGGACCAAAAAAATGAAAGGAGTTTAAATGATAATCGTAAAAAGTTAACTCCCTTTTGAAATAATGATTCGGTCATCTTCCTATAATTTTTGGGGCTTCCTTCTTCCTTCATGATCCTACAAAAGAGAAATTATTCAATTAATCACAAGGATCATTTCATTTAAGCTCAAAATGAAATGAGAGAGGGTTCATATGCTAGACTATTTCCTAATACTGAATTTTAAATTTAAATTACTAGAAATCATGTAAAGATAAATATTGGTATGATCCCCTAAGTGGGCCCTGGAATCTTTTACTGCCTCTAGAGGGAAGTACCATCTTTTATCCATAATCTGTTAGTGGATGAAGCTTCTTTGATTTGAACCACCATATGTGGTTCTTCCTAACTTGAAGTTCTTTTTTCTTGTTGAGGAGGACTCTATAGACAGAGTATACTAGATCTTCCCCCTTCACAATTTGGTACAGCTTGCATGGAGGGGGTAGGATGAAGTAGGGAACCTCTTCTTCTTTTGTTTCTACTTGTGAAACCATCTTGTCTTCCAGTGCTAGCTTCAGGGAGGCTTTAACCTCTTGTTTGTTTTTCTTAGGCTCAGCAACTTGGATCTCTTCATGATGGGGATCCTCTAGTAGATATTCAATGACTTAAGAAGTTAATCTTTAGACAACCACAGTGAGGATTACACCCACTGTAAATTATCCTTAGAATTAACTCAAAGAATATTAAAAACATGTTCTTGGGTTCAAGAACCTGATTACTCCCTCAGGATATTCCTCGGATTAGTTACTCGTGATCATGAGTCTTATATTTCATAATGGTAAGATGAGAGGAAGAAAAGAGGGTGAATCGGTGGACACAAAAATAAAAACAATGCATGAATTTATTAGAAATCTAAATTACAATTGAAAACTAAAAATAAAGAAAAAATAAATAAATTAAAAAAGGGGAATATTTTCAGCCGTCCTCCCTCGGTGGAGATCTCCTCCTTGGTGCCTTGAAGGAATGGATGTAGAATGGGATGCTTTGGGAAGGAGGTGAGGGCCTCCTTTTATAGGCATAATTCGACCCCCGAAAGATTGTTTGTTGTAGACCCCTCAAATGGCCTCTTCACTCATTCTACCCTTCATGAATGTTGTTCATAAATCACTTGGTCGTTTCTCCTCCAAAGTTCAGCTAATATGGATACTGTACGAAGGAGTTATGAATTTTTCATTCGTGGTTTCTGTTTCTGGACGAAGCTTCCAGGAAGGTTCCTCCACACGTTTTCCGTTCAATATCCTCCTTAATCACCTCCAACATCCCCCAAAGTTATTGTAGAGACGTCCCTATTTGTCATAGTGGTATCCCAGGTGGAAACACATCATTTAGATATGTTTATTCCGAGTTGAAGTTCCGTTACGGTGGGTGGGTCCACGCTGTCCGCCTGGAAAAATGTCCAACATTAATGAATTTTTAGACCCTTTAGATGGACGAATCAGCTCCTAGTACAGAAGAAAAAAATGAAGGAAATAAAATATGTATTATAAAAAAATTTGAATCAGAAAATTTGAAATTTTATTTTTCCTGAAATGACAAAAATACCCCTGATGTAAAAATCTGTCAAAAATCCAGAATTAGTCATTTTTCACATTTAGGCTCAAAATAACAGTAAAACATAAAAACATGACAATTACCCATCCAATAACACTATAGTGAGATTATAAACAATGATTTATAGTATAAAATATATGAAAATTTGAGCTTCATCAGTCTGTTCAGTGGATGCAAGTTGGCTGCCACTACGAGTCAAGGATAAAGAAGTCCACTCTCCCTTACTTTCCACCATCCTAAGCCTACCATAATCAAGTGGGATACTTTTTACTATAGGAGGCTCGACCCAAGGCTCCCAAAATGCCTATTTAAGGTAACTATGTTGAAGGATTTAAGTATCTTGGAGCTTTGTTTTCATTTTATTGTTATTATGACGATTTCTCTTTGTAACGTTCTTCTTTCTCATGTAAGTTGTTCGAATCACCTTAGTTCTTAATAAAATTTCTCCATTTTATCATATTTTGTTTATCTTATTATCTCATGATACCGTTAAATTAAGTTTTGAATATATTCACACCATACCTTGTGATATTCATCACAAAATGGTGGAGTGATTGCTTTCTCTTTATTATTTTTTTACTTCTCAAATTCCTCCCTCATGAGTCTTCTTTCTACTTCCATTGAAACCATATAATCAGTGGAGGGATAACTATTTTATGGGTTGATCCAAGGGAGTATCAAGGGTCTGGATAAGATTTTATTTCTCAATCTCTAAATGTTATTTATTTCTTTTACTTGATTTTCTTTTATTCAAGCATTTTCTCCCTTCCTATTCCTTATTGAATTTTATTGCTCCACTTTTATGTGCTAATAAGATCCTTTACCTTTGAGTGCTCATGGAAATGATCCTGTAATTTTATAGTTGATTAGAATGTGTTTGTGAAGGTGTGTAATCAGTAAGTGATACGGTTAGTTTGAATTCATTAAATAAATCTTGCTTGATATAATGAGATTTAAATTTTAAGAAAAAAGGAATTCATCCAAATCCACCCCAAGTGATAACCTATGATAAAATCATTCTTTAAATTTGAATTCACTTAAGTCTCTTAATTTTCACTTAAAACCATCTAAAATCATCCCAAGTTGTCCACTTCATAGCCAAAAATAGTCCATATAATGTTTGTGTCTATAGGTTTCTTCTTAGGTCTCTGAGGATTAGAAAACCCAAGCTAAACTACAAGCGACCGCTTAACCCTAAAAACTTGTGTAAATTTGGGTGAGACCAGGTCTTCTGCATTTGGGTGGGGTTCAGTACTCCCTTAGGCCTAATAAGTTGTGGAAAACCTATTCAACTCATATATTAAAAAAATACCCCATATACCTTGAGGCATAGGTCTTATATATAGGGAGGTTGGTACTCCCCTATTTGAGGTCATTATCATAATTAGTCATGGGTCCTCCATTGAGATATAGGACTTCCTCAACCAACATGAATACTATGATGAGGTATTGGTCATGCACTATATATTCTTAAGGTGCATGATTTTTTCATGAATGGGTAGTTTTGGAATGATTCCATTAACTGAAAAATATTATTGGAAAAGGGCCAAGATCCTTAATAAGTATTTATAATGGTGATGTGATAGTTGTGGGTGATATGGTATGATACTTCCTTGACTGGTGTGCAAACCTCAATAAGGAATATGTTCCCCACTATGATTTAGGGTTGTGTCCTGAAAAGGTTGACTATTATATATGCTTTAGTCGTTATGAATCCTATAGAATTTTTGGTTACCTTTAAGATGCGACTTATATTCCGGAAATCAACTATTAACTTTTTGAGCCTTTCCATACTCTGAGCATCCCTAGTTTCCCGTGAGAAATGATCCTCTCTAAAATAGAACTGATATTGTTGGGACTTCCCTGTATCCTAGGGATGGTTCATGGTGGGTTGGGATTTGTTATAATTGTATCAAATAATTTTATTACTAGGGATAGAGTTTGGATTTAGTAGTCAAATGAGGGTTGGTTTAGAAATTTAGGGAAAAATTTTAAGGTGTTTTTATTTCACTTAATTGATCAAGAACCCAATGTTAGCATGGATTCTAATATATCTATTCACAAGTACATTGATAAAATTTTGATCAAAAAAATATAAGGAACTGATTGTGGTGTATATTTAGGATGATATATACATCATGTATGCCAACTTACCTAGATATGCTCTACATGGCGTGGGTTTATAATATTGAATGAAGATTTCCTGTAATGGCCCGGACCTCTCTGGCCCATTCCTTTTTCAAAAGAAGGTCAAGAAGTGTTCTGGAGGGTAAAATGGACTTTTCCCACACTTTCCAGAATTTTGAAACTACACGTCATGTAGTTTGAGTACACGTCGTGTATCACCTTTCCGGGTATACCCCGTGTTGAAGGTCGTGTCCCTACTGTGTGGAATAATGGGTGCACACCGTGTGTCTAGTTCTACATGTCGTGTAGTCCTTCCCCGCGTATGCATTACCAGTCAACGGTCGTGTACCATGTTGGAGTCATGTCCTTGCCATGTGCAATAAATGAGTACACACCATGTGTACAAACTACACGACGTATAGTCCCTCCCTACGTAGGCGTTACCCTCAAACCATGTGTTGACCAGTCAACGGTCGCGGAGTCGTGTTGGAAGCCACGTGGGGACCGTGTAAAATAACCGAGTACACGCCGTGTACCATAAAGTACATGTCGTGTACTTTTCCTTTTCTCTCCTATAAAAGGAGGGGTCCCCTCCTCCTTTCAGATCACCCCTCTCCTCCCCTTTCCTCTGAGCAGAGTTCTCCCAATAGACTCAAAGGCTCTTTCTTCCATAACTTCTTCATCCGAGCTCCGATTTACGATTCGTCAGTGGCCACAGGATCATAACAACGAGGTGGAACTTGCAATCTTGGATCCGTTGTCTTTCCTTTGGCCTTTCCTTTCCTACTTCCACCCGAGGAGGTTTTTTTGGGACTCGACGGAAGTGACGGACGCTGACGGACGTCTTCTAATGTTGATCCGAGGGAGCGTTGTGATCAGAACCTATTGAGGTAGGTATCTTACCTTCATCTCTCTAATTTTTGCATCATGAGGGGTTGGTATCCTCTTGTTTTCATGAGAAACAGTTGAACCATTAAATGAAGATAATAACTGGTTAAAGAATGGGGTTAGGAAGTTTGTTGTTGCTGTTACTTTATATCCTGTGATATTATGTTGTGAATTGAATTGGATTATTCCTACTGAAAATCACAGTCGTTGGGGGACTTTCCTTGTGTAATTAAATGTTTCCCTATCTTTCTATACCATTTTTGTGGATGGAACTTTGTGTAATGTGGAATTTGGTTAATCACGTAAAGTTGGCTGTTTAAAAATATGGAACCCTTCTGTGATCACCCCGGTTAAACAAAAAATGGAATAATGAACATGTGGGTGTTTGCTTGGATGTGTGGCATGTAATGGGGGTGTTTTGTGGGTTGTTGTCGTTTGGCTGAGCAGTGGGGCTGTGGTTGACTTGGTTGTGGGTTGGTGTGAATTTTGTGTTGGTAACGGGCAGTCGGGCTGCGATAAATGGTATTTAAGGGATAATGATGTACGGTGCATATGTGGTTATGGCAGTTGGCTGCAGGGCTACAGGGATGGGTTGGAATGTGAACAGACTATGGGTTGTGATTAATAAATAAAAAGTGTAAGAGTTAATGAATGTTGGGTCATGGTAATTAAATGGAGTTAATAATCAATGGGGTTGGTTGGTTGATAAGAAGAGTTTTGTTGTGCTGCTTGTGTTTCCCTAACTTGATTTGTGGATGGAAAGGATATGTTTTAAAAATGATCTATGTGGTTGGTTGTGGATATTTGCCCAGTAGTTAAGGAACTAAATAAACTAATTCTACTGAAATGTGAAATCCTAAATGGGGTTGGGGTTGTTTGTTATATGCATGATTCGTAGTAGCAGTGCCGAGGCACGTGATCAGTTTCTCTGTTTAGAATCCATAGGTTGGGTTGTGTGTTTGTTATACATATATATATCTATATCTTTTGTGTTTTATCGCACTCCACCCATGTTGATCACTTTGTGTCGAACACTCCCATTTTATAGGAGAGGGTGTTTTCCCTTAGTTACTAGCTCCTTCCTGGTGCTTCTCCCCTCGGCTGTGATGGCTTGAGGCCACCTTACACCTTAGAATCTTCGGGTAGGTTTTGATTGGGGTGGCTTTAGCCCAAGACTCTTCGGGCAGGTTCTACTATTTCTCAAGAATCTTTGGGATGAGGCCCAGGTGTGTGTGGGCAGGATACGTGGTTGTGAGGCCCAGGTGTGTGCTAGCGGGATACGTGGTTGTGAGGCCCATGTGTGTGCGGGAGGGATATGTGGTTGTGAGGCCCAGGTGTGTGCAGGTGGGGAAAGTGTGGCAGCGTCAGGACGTTCGTCGTTAGGAAGGGAAGCTAATTAAAGGAAAATGTTGTGGGGTACCCAATACTCTTGTTTATTATATACTAATACCTATTGTGATTGTGTTTTGGTGAGTGTGGCTGGTGAGGTTGGGTGGATAGAATTCCATTCTAGGTTTCTTCTGTTGTTATCACGGGACATTAGGATGCCTCCCCACTTGTGCATGAGAGCTTTAGTTTTCCCTACTGAGTATACTTGTATGCTCACCCTCCATTTACATTCAGGTTTCCAGGAGGACTACTATGGTCGTGCGGGACCCTAAAAGTCGGACAGTTGGAGTTGTTTCTGTTGCTGTACTTTTTCTTTTGGTATTGTACTTTGAGCTTTCTTGTACATGTACCTTGTTATAAAATTGTTTAAACATGCATGTGGACTTGGTTTGGGTTTATTTCTATACACTTGTTGTTTTCCATTTTGGTGGTTGACTTGTCCTATTTCCCAATCTTAAAATAATAAAAGGGTAATGCCGCCCATACTTGTGAAAACCCATACCCTTGGTTCTAGTTGCCACCCTGGGGCCTACTGGAGGCGGGACTCGGGGGTTATTTACTCCCTTTCACCATTTCCAGCTCAGGAGGGGCATCTTTGGTGGGAGGGGGTCATGACAGAATGGTATCAGAGCTGGTGGTTGAGAGATAGGATGGAGTCTGGAGTTAGGCATAGTGAGGATTACATGGGATGGTAGGGCAACAGTTTTAGTTAATCTTGGAACGTGACATAGGCCAGAGAAGACCGGCTACGACACGGGATTTTAGGGCCCCCCGTGATCCGATGCAAGGACTCTAAGCCTACTGAACGACCAAGTGAGACTACATTGATTGCAAGGTAGAGACTCTAGGGAAGGTACATGCATCAGCATGATTGTGTTTTACTTGATTTGGGTGTTCTAGGAAAGGAATTGAAATAAAATGAAAAAATAAAACCTTTAGTTTTCCTTACTACTTGGGCTTAGGAGATCCTTGTTTACCATACTGCTATGGAACCTGGACGTCATCCTCGGGTGGCTCAGACGGCCGAGGCCCAGCAGATTCAGGCGGTCGATCAGTTGAGGATTGACTGAGAGGAGGAAGATAGCCAGTGGAAGAAGACTCTCCGTTATTTCCAACGGAAGACCCTCAAGAATTACGACGGTAGTGCTTCGGATACGGAGATGGAGGGGTGTCTTGAGGAGCTAGGGATTTCTTTTACCTTGATCTGTGCTCCGAGGGAGTACTGGGTTCCCCTAGCGGTCAGTCAGCTGAGAGGTATGGCGCGAAATTGGTGGACGCTCTACCTCGGAGAGAGGATAGAGGAAGAGGTTCAATGGGATGACTTTGAGAAGGAATTCCGAGAGGAATTCCTTTATTCCATGATCAACACGGAGAAGCAGAAGGAGTTACTCTCCCTTCAGTAAGGGAGTATGTCAGTACGAGAGATGGGGATCAAGTTCAAGGATCTCCTGCGCTTTGCTCTGGATCTCTTTCCGGATGAGGAGTCTCGAGCGAGACATTTAGAGGAGGGGCTTCATCCTTCGCTCCAGTATGCTGTCACCCCCTTCACCCTTCTGACGTAATTGGAGGTACAGAAGAAGGAAGAGGTTGTAGAGAGGATGCACACACTGGGAGGTGAACCCCGAGAGGGGATCCATCCGGGCTCGACGAAGGGGAACCCATTCAGCAGTAGGTCTCCTACGATGGGACCTTCCAGGTTCAATCCAGTGGGGAGAAGGCCCCAGTAGTTCCAGTTCAGATCTTCGGGTCCTCATCCCTTTTTCACGAGCCCATGACTGAGGTTTTTTTTTTGAGGTTTCAGGCACGTTCAGAGTCGGTGCCCGACCCGAACTCAGTACAGTGGAGGTGGGCAGGTTCTGCGCCCACCTCAGCAGCACCAGTTTCCAGCGAGTCCCTTCCAGTAGCAGAAGGACCATGCTCCTTCGAGGGTAGACTTTTTGGGAGGAGGCCGACCTCAGGGTTCCCCTCAGGGACCTCGACCAGGGCATGGTCGGGGAGGTGGACAACATCAGAGAGGCAGAGGAGTTGGGCGTGGACAGTTTCACGCAGCAGAGTTGACAGCTCCGGCAGGACCAGAGGTGGTGCGAGGTACGGTTTGTTTGTTCATCACTCTTGTTTCTGCTTTGTTCAATTTGGGAGCTTCTCACTCCTTTGTTTCACCTGGTCTAGCCCATGCTTTGGGACTAGACGTAGAGAGACTTTCCTTACCACTGGTGCTGAGTACACCAGTTGGAGGCCAGACCAGCATATCTTGTGTTTTCCGTGGATGTGGGATGATGTTGGGACCACATAGATCTAGTGGGGACCTTCTTCTGTTACAGATGAAGACATACAATGTCATCCTAGGCATCGAATGTTTATTTTCTGTTAGTGCCGTTATCGACTGCTTCTGGAGAAGAGTCGTGTTCTCCGACGTGGATGGGGATCACGTATCTTTTGTTGGCGAGAGGATTTATCAGGTGGGAAGCCGGCGTCTAGAGCATATCCTTTCCTTGTTAGGTGCGTTATCAGTGGTTCCAGCTAATACAGAGATGATAGATGTCCCGGAGGTTGTTGGGGATTTCCTCGATGTTTTTCCTGAAGAGGTTGTGACTCTACCCCCCCAACGTGATGTTGAGTTCGGGATAGACTTATAGCCTGGTGCCCGTCCAATTTCGATGGCCCCTTATCGGATGGAACCTTCGGAGTTGCAGGAGTTGTGGATTCAGATTGACGATCTGATGGAGAAGGGTTTTGTTCGACCCAGCGTATCGCCATGGGGTGCTCTAGATTTGTTCGTGAAGAAGGCAGATGGTGGTCTCAGGCTATGCATAGACTACCAAAGGTTGAACCAGGTAACAGTCAAGAACTGTTATCCCCTCCCAAGGATAGATGATCTCTTTGACCAACTGAGGGGAGCAGGTTGGTTTTACAAGATTGATCTATGATCTGGATATCATCACCTGAGGGTAAAAGATAGTGACATATTGAATATGGCTTTCAGTTGCAGGTATGGGAACTTCAAGTTTGTGGTGATGTTGTTTGGAGTTACGAATGCACCAGCTGTGTTCAGGGGACTTATGAACTTTTTCTTCCTGGAGTTTCTGGACCGGTTCGTCATTGTGTTTATCGATGGCATCCTGATCTACTCAAGGTCAGAGGTGGATCACTTTGAGCATCTTAGGGCAGTCTTGGGAGTCCTTCGACACCACCAGCAATACGGGAAATTGTCGAAGTGCAAGTTCTTGACACAAGAAGTACACTTCCTTGGGAATGTAGTGTCTCAGCATGGAGTTTCAGTGGACCCATCGAAGGTGGAGGCAGTTGTTTCTTGGGAAGAACCCAAGACCGTGGCAGAAGTTCGTAGTTTCTTGGGGTTAGCAGGTTACTATCGGAGGTTCGTTTCAGACTTCTCTCGAGTTGCTGCTCCAATGACAGCTTTGACTTGGAAAAACCAGATCTTCCTATGGAGCGAGCAGTTCCTGAAAGCTTTTGACTACCTGAAGGAGAAGTTGGTCAGTTCTCCCATACTCAGGTTTCCAGAGGAAGGGTTGTTGTATGAGGTGTTTTGTGATGCTTCTGGCATTGGTCTGGGGTGTGTTCTGATGCAGAAGAAGGGAGTGATCTGTTATGGGTCTAGGAAGTTACACCCTCACAAGCGTAACTATGCCACCCGTGAACTAGAGCTTGCAGCAGTAGTGTTCGCACTGAAGTTGTGGCGACATTACCTCTTTGGGGAGCACTTTGTGGTCTTCTCAGATCACAAGAGCATGTGTTATATCTTCTCCCAGCATGACCTAAACTTACGGCAGCGGAGATGGGTCGAGTTTCTCCAAGACTATGACTTTGAGATCTCTTACACTGAAGGTAAGGGAAACGTTGTGGCTGATTCCCTGAGCAGTAAGTCAGCTCAAGAAGTGGTTCGGGAATCCTCTGATGCTTGGAAGGCGATGGGAGAGTTGGTTTCCTTGCACTTAGATGCAAGGGAAGAAGGTGTTAGAGGATGTTTGTTTCAAATGATGGTGAAGTCCTCCTTGTTGCAGCAGGTGGAAGAGTCTCAGTGGGGGGACTCCGAGGCATAAGTGATGCGGAATCGTGTTGATCAGGGGAACGCTCCAGAAGGATGGTTAGAGGACAGCCGACATCGGATGCTTCTCCATGGAAGGTTGTTTGTCCCGGAGACAATGCGTGAGGGATTTCTCCGTGAGTTCCATTGATTAGCCTTGGCGGTACATCTAGGAGTTTCAAAAATGTACTGAGGCCTAAGGGAACAGTTTTGGTGGCCCGGGGTGAAACGGGCAGTGGAGGAGTTTGTGGCTAAATTCCTGGTGTGTCAGTAAGTGAAGGATGAACACCATGTTCCCAGTGGTTTGTTGCACCCTTTAGATGTCCCTGAGTAGAAGTGGGATGACATCTCAATGGACTTCATCACAGGACTACCCAGAGCTCAGGGTGGTTATGATGATATCTGGGTGGTGGTGGATCGACTGACGAAATCAACTCACTTCTTAGCAATTAAGGAGTCAGCCCCGGTGAGTACCTTAGCACAGAGGTACGTAGACGAAGTTGTGCGGTTTCATGGAGTAACAAAGACTATCGTATCAAATCAGGATATATGGTTTACCTCACGAGTCTAGAGGGGGTTACAGCATGCTTTTCACACCCATCTACGCCTTAGCACATCTTTCCACCCCCATACCGATGGGCAGACAGAGCGGACTATCCAGACGTTGGAGGACATGCTTCGAGCATGAGTTCTGGATTTTAGAGGATCATGGGTATGACACTTTCCTTTAGTAGAGTTTGCCTATGAAATCAGCTTCAACTCTACTATTGACATGGCACCGTTTGAGGCTTTATATAGAAGACCATGTCGTTCACCCATTTTCTAGGCAGAGGATGGTGAGACAGGTGCTCTTGGGACAAAGGTAGTGCAGAGCACCATAGAGAAAGTCCATCTTGTATGTGAGAGGATGAAAGTGGCTCAGGACCGACAGAAGTCTTATGCTGATCGTCGGAGGAGGCCCTTGGAGTACGAGGTGGGAGATCATGTGTTCTTGAAGGTTTCCCCTCGACGGGGGTATAAGAAGTTTGGGAAAGGGAGAAAGCTCTCACCTAGGTTCATAGGACCTTTTGAGGTGTTGAGGCGAGTCGGTGAGGTGGAATATCAGCTGGCCCTGCCACCTCAGTTGGAGAAGGTTCATGACATCTTCCACGTCTCCCATCTTCGTTAGTACTTACATGACGACTCTCATGTTATCGACTGTGGAGAGTTAGATATGGGAGACGACGCGGCCTTCTAGGAACAAACATTCAGAATCGAGGATCGAAAGGAGAAAGTGCTCCGTGGAAAAACCATTCCCTTGGTTTGTGTGTTGTGGAGGTTTGGCGGCCTCGAGGAGAGAACTTGGGAGTGGGAGACCCAGATGCATGCTCAGTACCCAGAGTTGTTTTGACTTGTGTTTTTCCTTGTTCTTCTGAGATTTGTTTTTGTACTCTTTACCTTTGATATATGGAAGGCTTGGCTTGTCAGTTGTGAGACCTTTTATTTCCTTGTTCCCTGGTAATTTGTAACATGTCCGGATGTGTTGGAAAAGGAAAAACATGACCCTTAATCGAGACGCATTAATGCGGATGCGATTGAACCCGTGCGGGCGATTCAGCGCCTCCTAAAGCAGATAATATCTCGACATCGGAGAAGGAATTTCCCAAACCCACGTGTTTGGGCAGCATGTTGGTTGTGTGGTTTTCGGGGTAGTACAAGTTGAAAAATCCTAATGTATGAAAGTGGGAAGACCCAATTATTAATCGAGATGCATTAATGAGGATGTGATTACACTCGTGCAGGCGAGTCAATGCCACCTAAAGTGGATAATATCTCGAGATAGGAGAAGGAATTCCTAATGCATATGATTAGGGTTGTTGGTTGGGTTCCTGTTATAACAAGAACCCTAAGAGGTATCTTTTAGGGTTTCCTCTGGGTTGGTTTTTGAATTCTCGGGAACGAGAATGTTTTGAGAGGTATCTAATGTAATGGTCCGGACCTCTCCGGCCCATTCCTTTGTCAAAAGAAGGTCAAGAAGTGTCATGGAGGGTAAAATGGACTTTTCCCACATTTTCCAGAATTTTGAAACTACACACCGTGTAGTTTGAGTACACACCGTGTATCACCTTTCCGGTTATACCCCGTGTTGAAGGCCGTGTCCTTGCTGTGTGGAATAATGGGTGCATGCTGTGTGCCCAATTCTACATGACGTGTAGTCCTTCCCCGCATACGCGTTACCAGTCAACGGAAGTGTACCGTGTTGGAGCCATTTCCTTACCGTGTGCAATAAATGAGTACACACCGTGTGTCCAAACTACACGTCGTGTAGTCCCTCCCCGCGTATGTGTTACCCTCAAACCGTGTGTTGACCAGTCAACGGCTGCGGAGCCATGTTAGAAGTCACGTGGGGACCATGTAAAATAACCAAGTACACACCGTGTACCATAAAGTACATGTCGTGTACTTTTCCTTTTCTTGCCTATAAAAGGAGGGGTCCCCTACTCCTTTCAACTCACCCCTCTCCTACCCTTTCCTTTGAGAAGAGTTCTCCCAAGAGACTCGAAGGATCTTTCTTCCATAAATTCTTCGTCTGAGCTCCGATTTACGATCCGTCAGTGGCCATGGGATCGTAACGATGAAGTGGAACTTCCAAGCTTGGATCTGTTGTCTTTCCTTTGGCCTTTACTTTCCGACTTCCACCCAAGGAGGTTTTTCCGGGACTCGATGGAAGTGATGGATGCCGACGGACGTCTTCTAATGTTGATACGGGGGAGCGTTGTGATCAAAACCTGTTGAGGTATGGATCTTACCTTCGTCACTCTAATTTTTGCATCATGCGGGGTGGGTATTCTCTTGTTTTAATGAGAAACAGTTGAACCATTAAATGAATATAATAACTGGTTAATGAACGGGGTTGGGAATTTTGTGATTGTTGTTACTTTATATCCTGTGATATTATGTTGTGAATTGAATAGGCTTATGACTACTGAAATAATGGTCTTTGGGGGCCTTTTCTTGTGCAATTAAATGTTTCCCTATCTTTATAGACCGTTTTGTATATGGAACTTTGTGGAATGTGGAATTTGGTTAATCACGTAAAGTTGGCTGTTTAAAAATATGGAACCATTCTGTGATCACCCCGGTTAAACAAAAAAATGGAATAATGAACATGTGGGTGTTTTCTTGGATACATGGCATTTAATGGGGGTGTTTTGTGGGTTGTTGTGGTTTGGGTGAGCAGAGGGGCTTCAGTTGACTTGGTTGGGGGTTGGTGTGAATGTTGTGTTGGTAACGGGCAATGGAGCTGCGATAAATGGTATTTAAGGGATAATGATGTATGGTGCGTTTGTGGTTATGGTTGTTGGCAGTAGGGCTATAGGGATGGGTTAGAATGTGAACGGACTATGGGTTTGATTAATAAATAAAAATTTGAAGAGTTAATGAATGGTGGGGAGTGGTAATGAAACGGATTTAATAATCAATGGGGTTGGTTGGTTGATAATATGGGTTTTGTTGTGCTGCTTGTGTTTCCCTAACTTGATTTGTGGATGGCAGGGATATGTTTTATGAACGATCGATGTGGTTGGTTGTGGATATTTTCCCAGTAGTTAAGGAAATAAATAAACTAATTCTGCTAAAACGTGAAAACCTAAATGGGGTTGTGGTTGTTTGTTTTATGCATGCTTCATAGTAGTAGTGTCGAGGCACATGCTCAGTTTCTCTATTTAGAAGCCATAGGTTGGGGTGTGTGTTTGTTATACATATATATATCTATATCTTTTGTGTTTTATCGCACCCCACCCATGTTGAGCACTTTCTGCCGAACACTCCCATTTCATGGGAGAGGGTTTTTTCCCTTAGTTACTAGCTCCTTCCTGCTTCTTCTCCCCTAGGCTTTCATGGCTTGAGGCAACCTTACACCTAAGACTCTTCGGGTAGGTTTCGATTGGGGTGGATTTAGCCCAAGAATCTTCGGACATGTTCTACTATTTCCCAAGAATCTTTGGGATGAGGCCCAGGTGTGTGTGGGCGGGATACGTGGTTGTGAGGCCCAGGTGTGTGTGGGTGGGATACATGGTTTTGAGGCCCAGGTGTGTTCGGGAGGGATACGTGGTTGTGAGGCTCAGGTGTGTGCTGGCGGGATACGTGGTTGTGAGGCCCAGGTGTGTGCGGGCGGAGAGTGTGTGGGAGCGTCAGGACGTTCGTTGTTAGGAAGGGAAGTTAATTAAAGGAAAATGGTGTGGGGTACCCAATACTCTTGTTTCTTATATACTACTACCTGTTGTGATTGTTTTTTTGTGAGTGTGGCTGGTGAGGTTGGGTGGATAGAATTCCTTGCTAGGTTTCTTATGTTGTTCTCACAGGACATTAGGATGCCTCCCCACTTGTGCATGAGATCTTTAGGTTTCCCTACTGAGTATACTTGTATGCTCACCCTACGTTTACTTTCAGGTATCCAGGAGGACTACTAGGGACGTGCGGGACCCTAATAGTCGGACAGATGGAGTTGTTTCTATTGCTGTACTTTTTCTTTTGGTATTGTACTTTGAGCTTTCTTGTAATTGTAATTTGTTATAAAATTGTTTAAACATGCATGTGGGCTTGGTTTGGGTTTATTTCTATACACTTGTTCTTTTCCTTTTCGGTGGTTGACTTGTCCTATTTCCCGATCTTAAAAAAATAAAAGGGTAATGCCTCCCATATTTGTGAAAACTCATACCCTTGGTGCTAGTCACCACCCCGGGGCCTACTGGAGGTGGTACTCAGGGGTCATTATCTCCCTTTCACCATTTCTAGCTTAGGAGGGGCATCTCTAGTGGGAGGGGGTCATGACATTTCCACTAATTGAGAACTAGAATTTATTCAGAGTCAAGTTTATAGTGATCCCATACTAGTAATTAATCCTCAATCCACTTATTAGTTTACTAAAGAGTCATCAATTCAAAAAATAGGTTGATAGATTCCCATTTCCATTGAGCAAAGGTATAATCCCTACTTGTTATGCTTCATGAAAACCTTCATGTAGATATAATGGTTGTTTTCACTCAGTTAAATAATATTACCCATTATTCAAGTTCACAACATGATTTTAGTGGAATAGGATTACTTTTTTTAAATAAATATAGATCTTCATGTAGTGGAGGATTAAGTGGGACAAGTAACTCTTGAAATATTTCTAGTTCAAACACCTTCTAACCAGATAGTGGTCCTTACATTGAGTTTTATAAATGTCCCAATGAGATTTTTGTGGATAATGTTTTTCTTTAAACTCAAATGGAACTACTATGACTTGTTTGAAGTTCTATTAATTGGTTAGTATGTATTTATATACAAATATGATAATAATAATTCATATTTTATAGATTCTTGACCCTCTTCAGGTTAGAAAAATTGATCAGAGTATGAATTTTTGTTCACATACCTCATGAGGTGCTCTATAGACATGATTTGAAATATAATTCATCATGATATTTAGTTCATATGGAGACTCTGGGGAGAGAATCCAAGTTAGGATTCTTCTCCCATACAGCTCCTCATATGTTGGACCACCACATGATCTTTGTGGTTAGGTATTCCAAGATGAGATGAACCCTAGTTTTGAGATCAGTATATCATTTTTTAGGATATCTAGTGTGGTGTCGTGGATGAAACTCTATGATGAAAGTGGATATCAGGCCACTGAACCTTTAGAAATTGGAATACATTAATACCAAGAAGTAGTACTTAATGTATATCTAGTGGTGTATGAGCGGTTAAAGGTGGAAAACGTATCAGTTCACTCCCACCATCAACACCATTGGATAATTCTTCTTAATAGAAAAGTGATGATAGTTGGAGCTATGGGTTGATCCATGAAATTGAAGGGTATGGTGTAACACATCAATATTTTTATGAAATATATTTTTTAAAAAAATTCATTTCTTTTGTGTCTTTCGTTATACATAACACGAATTTAGCTTGCGTCACACACAACACTAAGTTTCTACAAAACTGCATTTTATTATTGTAATTATTTAAACAAACAATTTATAACCTAACTGTTATAATGGAGCTTATGAGTGGGATTAACTAAAATATGAAATATGGTTTACACACATATATATAATTCTTTGACTAATTAATTTTCAATGAGAATATAACCTTTTTTAAAAATAAAATCAAATTTTTTTTAAAAAAAACTATTTAAATGTCCATAATTGTGTTTTATACCAATAAATAAACAAATAAATATTTATATTTTTTTAATTAAATATATTCTCAATATATTGAATCTATTGTTTAACATTCATATTATGTGTTTTCTAGACATGATATTTGATTAAATCCAATTTTTCACATAAAAGATATATTTTTATAAATGATAGTTTTACCGCCTTTTGATGGAAAAATTATTTTAAATCTGGTTTTTGACACTTTTATAATTTCTATTTGAAAAAATAAACTTAATATTTTAAATAGGTGTATAAAAATATACTTTGGCTGAATTTTTGGTATTTTTCTGTTAAGTTTCATGTTTTGATGAATAGTTAAAAATAATGCATTTTAATTGAAAAATGTTTTTCATCTTAATAATTTATAGTGTTAAATTATATTTTAAATTGGTTTTAAAGTATAATAATATCCATTTTTTCATTTAATCCAATTATGGTCATTGGAAATAATTTCACATTGAAATTGAATATAAAATATTTCAAACATTTAGACTTTTTCACTTTTAAAACACTTTTTATCATTCCGTCAATGAGATTAATTTTAAATTAATTTTATCCAATTATGTGTTTTTTGTTCTTAAACAAGGATTCCATAATTTAATAATAAGTTAAAATTTTATTAAATATGTTCCTTTTATTTATGGACAATATGAATGGTAACTTTAGTAATTTTCATTACCACAGTTAAAGATAAAACAGGTAATTAGGCGTAAAAATAATATTATAAATGTTAGATAATTAACCTGACACTTTCTAAAATGTTATTGGGTGAATCTTATTCTACCATTAACACATAATTTTCAACATTTAATAATTTAATAGACATTGTTCCATGAAAATTACTTAGATATTATTAAACTCGAAGAGAGTGACAAAATGTCACACTCTTACTTTTAATAAGTATAATATTTTTATTATGAGGTTATATATAGTATATTATCAACTATATTTATTATTATGAAATATAATATGTTTATATAAATCATGGAAATTTATTTTTAATTTTTATTTAATAAATTATTACCCTAAAAATTAAACAACGATGATGCAATACTTATTCAATTAATCAAAAACTCAATTAAGTGATATTAAAACTATTAAAATAAATTGTATTTTAATTAATAAAGGTGATATATGAATTTTATAGATTAATATAAAATATTAGAGGTGTATTAAATTAATTGGTTCAAAGATATATTGCAATGTTAATTTTCTTGAAGTATATGTAACAAAATTGACAGTAATTATATTTTAGGAAAAAAATATTTTATAAAATTATTTAGAAATAATAAAAAAAATAAATAAGTAAAAATAGGATAAATTATAGTCTAAAATATCATAAATGGACCATTTATGGTTCAAAATTAAACCTTATATGTAAAACTCTCAAATTTTTAAAATATAAAATGTTGTTACCGTAGTTAAAATTAAAATAGCTTAACAAATGGTTAATAAAAAAGATAGGGTTTAAAATTACAAAAACAACTTGAATAAAATCTATAGGTTGATGGTATTACACCCTATCAGACATTATATTCTAATTACTTTACTTTTGGTGGTATTTTTATTAATATTTAATTTATTTTGAATTATTCTTTTGAGAAATTTAAAAAGTGCCCCTTGCGTTCATTATAAAAGGGCACCACCTCCCCCATCTCATTTCAACTATTTGAGTCTTATATCTCAACAAAAATCGACCAAATTATCTTTTATTCTTATCTAAACGCATTCTAGAGGTTATATTATTCCCAAATTACCAACTCTATTGTTCTTTAGAGGAGATCTATGTGAGATGCTTCGAAGAAGAGGTAATCACTCTAACCAATAAATCTTTTTTTTCTACTCTTATATACCTACTATAAATCTATGATGTATATTATAAAATAATTAATATATAATACTAAATGTTCTAAAATTTTATTATGATTTTTCAAACACCATTATACATCCCCTTTCCCATATAACAATAATTGAAAGTATCACTCATGCGTACGTATGGCTTGTCGTCTCCATATATCGATACAATTGGCATTCCATCAACATATCTAATGAGTGGAAATTATTATAGGTTTAATTTCTATTTGTTATATTTATTAAATCATTATACTTATGTAACTGTAATATCATATCTACCTTATTAGCATCTAATTTTTTGTGAAATGATATTTTAGCTCGTGTGTATGTATAGCTTACCATCACCATGATGTGATGTGATTAGGTTTTCATATATATTTCACAAGGATGGTAAAAAAGAATAAATTTTATGAATATATATGATTTATATAACATAATAATTATTTTGTGATGATAATATATCATACAAATTTCTTTCTATTAATATGACAGGAAAATCAAAACAGCGTTCATGCCTACTTATGGTCTACCATCTCTATGAGGGATGTATTTTATTTTCTACCTATAAGTTTATTTAATCACCATTAATAAATGTATAATGAATATATATTTGATATTTATATAATGTTTATAATTTTTGAGATAACTAAATCGTTATCTATATAAGAGGAACAAGGATAACAAATCCAAACACCTGAGAAAAGCAAAGCGGTTATTACCCGAAACATAACATTAACATTGAATTGTTAATAAATGGTTAACATTAGGTCAAAATTAAATCATATATGGTGTGATATAATTGAATATGGTTAATTAATATATTTATAATAAACTTATATTTATTAATAGGATGTTTTAATGAGTATGAAGTGAGTCAATGCATAAGGTAAGGGTTTTCCCATTTGGCTTTTATTCATTGAGATATATGTTATATTCACCCCTTATTCTTATTTTATGGTGTATATAATGAATTATGAAATTTTATTTCATTAATTTCATTTATTTCATGATAATAAATATTTTCATTTATGTTACTCTTTCTAGGGTATCACGATACAAAATTTACACCAGTAGTAAGGTATTTTTGTCTCACTTTTATTTTTATAGGATGCATGCCTTATACACCACTTGTTTCTTTTTTTGGGTGTGTATACAACCCATGAATGTAATTTATGAGTATTATTCTGAATTTTATGTTATTTTCTTATCCATATAATTTAATTTCTTTCATTGTGTATACAACCTTTTTGATTATAAATAGATAATTTATTATTTCACAATCTCATCAATAACCAGATTCTTTCCTTTTAAATCACCGATATGGAATATTTATCTTCCATGTTAATGTTTTATAATAAAAAAATTAAATAATTTTTTTAATATTATCCTATGAAATGTTAAAGTTAATTTTACCCATGTTTGAATTTTTATGTAATGGTTTTGTTTTCTAAACAAGGCTCTTGGTGACTTTACCGAAAAACAAATATATGGAAGAAATTTTTTTTTAACATATACAGCGTGAAAATATTTTTATAATTTCATGATTCCTTAATTTCTTGAATCCTACCTTACAATACTACAAATTTATTTTCAAATAAAATGTTTTATCTTAAAATTTTACTTCATTTTAATAAATGAAAACGTTTTTAAATAAAAAATACTTTCCTCAAAAATTATTTTCAAGCGATCTCTAAAAATTATTTTCTATCTACGATAAAATTATTTTTTATTACTTATGATTTAATGGGGATATTATTCTAGAATATTATCCCTATTATTTTTATAGTTGGATTATTTTTATCATGGAATTATATTTATGACACCCATTTCTTTTCCATGGGTTTTGTTATGATTGAATGAATTTCAGGAAACCCATTTCATTCAATGGGTTTTGATATAATGATTGATTTGTGTTCTTATGGAACACATATGTATGGTTTTCATTATTTGATTGGTGGGACATATATCTCCCTCCAATTAATTAGTTAATGATTTATATCTTATAAATAATTATGAAACAATTTGATGGGCTTGATCTACTTTGGAATATGGGGACACCCAATCCACTATAGGAATATGGGGAATCCTGATCACTTACAAGGAAATGACTATGAATGAAGGTGACGGTGTGTCCCTCTCATTAGGTGCAGTCCCTATGAAGTGCCTTGTTATATTTGTTCAATACACCTTGACTTATTGACGATGATATTACATGTTTATGATTCCTCCACAGTTCCACGCCATATTCATATGTTAGGCTTTCAGGGTTTATGCCCTAGATTCCTTTATGATTCATTCCTTGTGAACTACAAAAAATTTATTCCATTTATAATGTATATGATATTTAATAATTAGGTTATAACATTTTCATTTTATGTTTATTCTCTCATACCATTATGTTCATTTTATTCTAACATATCTCCCTTGTTTACCCTTACTGAGCATCTAAGCTCACCCTTTCTTATGTTTTCTTTCCCTGTGTTATTAATAAAGGATTTACGTAAGATTTTTAAAGGGTAACATATTTATATGGAATTTTGATGTTCTATCACCATATTATAATTTTACTTTCTATGTTTCCAAAGGCACTAAACTATTACAATCCTTGGGCATGTGTTAACGAAATGTAATGAATATTCACCTAAAATGATGTAATATACATATATGAACATCTTCAGTCATTATATGTGGTTATGTGTCACACAATGTAGTTTATGGAATTATTTGATTCCTCCATTCAGGGACCCTCATACTGGGTGATCATACATGAATTATTATTCTTCTACCCATTTTTTAGAGATAGAGATTCCAATGAAACTCGTAGTCTCACTTTTAATAGTTAAATAATTTTCACTGAGAGTGATCATTTCTCACTCATTTAGTACCATTATATTGATGTAAAACACACTACAAGATTGGGTGAATTATAGTTTAAAAAAATAGTTAAAATTTTTTATCCTCTCTAAGTATTAAATCTATCAGAAATATGATATTCCAATATTTTAAAAAATAATAATTGAAAAATAAAAGTAAAATGTGGTATTATAATGATTGGTATTTCACAATCACCAATAAAAATAATAACCATAGTGAAAATATAAACTATCATAATTTCATCAATTATCGATAAAATACCAAGAACAGTGGAAATGACAAAACATGAAGTATTGATTCACCAATCAGGTATCCCTAAAGGATATTATTAAAACCACAATTTTACCAAAAGTGTAAGGGGAAACAAAAAAAACTATTTCAAGGTATCCTCAACTTTAATCATATCAAAAGGTTTTTTATCCTACACCAAAAATCCATCGATTGTAAACATATCGGTAGGTCAGTGTCGAAATGTTGGACACTAAATTTTTCCATAATAAGAAGCCCTAGATTATCCCAATATTAAATTCACTACTTATATAATAAAAAGATTAGATATTCCTTCCAAAAATGGAATCACTCAATATCAAATGATTAGAAACACAACATTTACCGCAAGAAAACTAATAGCTCTTAAAATGGATCCTCACAATCATAATCTCATAGAAAACATGAAAAAATAAAAACAATCAGAATCACACTAACCCATAATAAGTTGAATGATTCATGTGATTTATATCTTTTATAGAAACCTTCTAATCCCTCCTCTACTAATAATCCTCAAATTTTTTGTCTACTTTATAGTAAATTCTCTAATGGTTGGATTTTGTGTTCTTTGGGATTAGTTGAAATGAAAATATAAGTATCTTTATTATCCTCTAATTTACTCAACATAACTTCATATCTTTTCATAAAGAAGTATTTTCACCACTATAGTGATCAAAAATCTAATGAAAGTAACGAGGACATAAATTTCAGTTTCTCGTACTTTCACACTCTAGAATTACGGTTACCAAGTTTTCGTTCTTCATAACAACAAAACATAAAATAAAATTCATCAATTAAGGATCAATTTTAAAAATGAGTGTTAAGTAATTTTATAGATTAAGGATAAAATTACTCTATAACTCGACAATATACACCTTTTTTAAAATCACAATATGTGAATAAAAATTTTAGAACAACTATCTATCTTGAAAAAAATCACCCCCTTAGATGAATAATAATGAAGGTTGTAGTCTATAACCTTTTAAAAAGAACTCCCCCATTTAGAAGATAAATTAAATTCATTTTTTATAAATCTATCCTCCTCTCTAAAATATCAAACATAAAAATGTTATTAAACTCATTAAAAATATCTCCAATTTTTCATTTTCAAAAGGAAATGTCCCAATATAAGCAATAATAAATTTTAGATAATATTTTTGGAGAAATATAAAAAAATCTTAAGGAAAACTTATCCTCCTTAGAATTATTTGAATCACAATCCCTAAATGAAAAAAAAAATATTTTCATCCTCTTTGGACTAAGAAAGGGTAATAAAAATAATAATGAAAAATATAATATAAAAAAATTAGAAATATAAATATTCTACAATAGTAATAATTATTTCTATTTATATTTTTTTCACTGTATTCTAAGGAGAATTATACAAAAGATATCTTTAAATTTTTCAATTCAAGGTGGTTATTTTGAGTAACTTCTATAAGAATTAGTTCCTCAATAGAATAACAAGACTGATTAGACTTATCTCATAGATCTATAAAAATTTCATTAATTTTTATTGATATATTATATAAATTCTCAACATCATTTTGTAAGGTAGTGGTTTGATCATAATGAAACTTGAAATATATGTTCTGACCATTTAAATATCAAGAAAATTATTTCATATTCTGAAGACGGTTCTCATGTTTCTATTTAAAAATCATTATATCTCCTTTAAATTTTAAAATTTCATCAAACTATAACTTATTCCACATTAAAACATGTGTATTGATAATATTATCATTATTAATTTTAAATTTGGAATTGTTTTCTGGATTAATTTCGATGACATTACCCATTTTCTAAATCAATCTATATAGATAATCCAATTTCCATTCAGTTCATTTGGTCCTTGAACTGGTAGAAGGTTTTGATGAACTATCATTATTCTCTTTCTATTTAATATCATCATGTAGATGTTTTGTATATATCTTTAATATTGGATACATATCAACAACATTGATATCTTGATCATTTTTACTATAACAATTTCCTCTTAATCATCTTATTATGATGATAATTTTTTTCTTCACTTTCTCCTAATCTAGATGAATGAAAATATTATATTTTTTATCTTATGATAAAATAATATTAGTTGTTGAATATATAGTATGAGTTTTAGTTGAATTCATTGGAGGTTTTTCTGGAAAATTTTCATGCACTTATTTACATTTTTCAAGTCCAAATATTTTCAGAATACCACTAACTTCTTCTGATTCTTCCAACATACCAACATCTTCTTTTACTAAGTGAACTTTCATAGGAGAAAATACCAGCGGAATAAAATATGATACGATGAATTCCATGTTCTTCCAAGATAGTTAACTAACATCATGATGAGTTGAGGAGGGCGATGGAAATTTTATTTATTCTTTCATAAAAAAATTTTTCCTTTTTCCATCAAAATGTCACGACCCGTCCTCGAGAACCGTGCCATGACTACCCCAAGCCCGCCTTCCATAGGCCAGGGGCTGGTGACTAGCACCAAAGGCATAAATCCCGATAACTGGGAAGGCATTGCCTTTATAAAAGTAACAAAACACCATAGAGTACAAGCGGAAGTAAAACACTAAGTACAAAGAGAAGTGCTGAAAGGTAAATGGGCCAGAATACAAACCCAAATGAAAGTACAACTACAACTGAACAAAGTACAACAGGAAAAGACAACAGCTGGAAGAAAGGAAGTAGCTCCTGGGTCGTCCTCCTTGGATCCTACCTGAAGGGTAGGTACAGATGGCGCAGCTCCTAGATCATCCACCAGGGATCCTACCTGAAGGGTAGGTACAGATGGTGCAGCTCCTGGATCATCCACCACGGATCCTACCTGATGGGTAGGTACAGATAGCCTCCTCAATTCCCTCGCCCGTCAACCTCCACCGAGTGTCGTCTCACTGTGAAGTCTGCCTCCAGATACTGACTCATCGTGTAGTCCACCTCCGGGTACTGACTCGTCATGTAGTCCACCTCCGGGTACCGTCCAGACCTCGAACACTTGGCTTCCGTCAGCACTTTCCGTTGTCTGTAACCAACACAACGAGGTGTGGGCATAGCCCATGTAGGGTTGAGTATAACGATACTCGGTAGGGACCCCGAGACCCTCAAGGTCTCACTAAAAAAAACATGGATATCCACAAAGAAGATCTCAACAGATAACCTCTACTTATGTATATGCCCATACATATATCTAAGTTATCAAGTAACCCATCTCAATCTTAAGGAAACACAAAGATTATGAAATCAACGGATAACCACTACCCAGGTATATTCCCATACATATACCTAAGTTATCAAGTGACCCATCTCAATCATGAGGTAAACACAATGTCAAAAGTCTCAGCTCAAACCATGATTTTAATTATCGAAACTGTAACTTTTGAAGAGCTCCATCTCTGAAGTGTACAGTGGTCCTGTCATGACTCCGAGGTACTTCTCACTAACCTAAGACTACTGAGGTACTCCTCCTGTCGAGTACCGCGGTCCAGCCACCCAAACACAGTAGTGCACACCCCCTAGTAGCCTGCTGAGGTACTCTCTGGAAGAGTACTATAACACCTGAGACTTTTATGTTATATCAATAATCAAAGGAATCTTTTCTACACAACACTTTCTTGGCTTTCTTTACACGAAATCGCGACCTTCCTAGATAGCTTGCGTCGTACGCAATACCGAGTTTCCCTAAACAATGATATATTATTATAATATTATTATGAACTAGTTGTTATGAATAGTATTGACTAAATTTTGAATCTTATAACATTATTCGTCTTACACATTTTCTAGAACATGGTATAAGAACAAAATAAAATTTTTGGGTAAAATAAATATTTTTCAAAAAATGCAGTTTTGCTTCCTTTTGATGGCGCACCCACTTTAAATCTAGTTTTTTACATGTTAAATTTGAAAAAACTAAAATTCTTCTTTGGAATCAGAAAATAAAAATTTACTTTGGATAAATTTTTCATATTATTATGGTAACTTTCCTATTTTGATGAATAGTTAAAACACGCTATATTTTAATTAAAAACAACTTTTTTCATCGCAATAATTTATATGGATAAATTATAATATTGAATGGTTTTAAAGTATAAATAGAATATATTTTTACCATTTAATATAATGTATGTCATTATCATTGATTCTACCTTGAATTCGTAGGATAAATCAATTCAATCTTTTGCAATGTTTTAAAGAGAAACCTGTTTTCTTTCGACAACGGGATTAATTTTAATTTAATTTCTGCAGCTTTTGTGTATTGAATTTGGAAAAATGGGTTCCATATTTGGAATCAGTGGATCCATATTATGTAAATAAGCTACTTTTTATTTTTGGGAATTATGAATAGTAACTACTGTAAATTTTATTTACCATAGTTAAAGGTAAATCGGGTAATTAAGGGTAAATATAATATTATTAAAATCACCCTAACACATGTCAAAATCCTATTGGATGACTAAAAGTCGACCCATATCACTTAAGGGTCGGATTAGATTCATTTAATGGACTTTTGTCCATGAAAATAATTTAATTATTATTAAAACCAAAGAATGTGACAACATGTCATTTTCTTAAATCTTATAAGTATAATAATTTTAATTTAGTGATAAGCTTCATGAAACTTCGAAAATGAATAGTCTCCAGAAAGCTAATAAAATTATCTACATCATAGGAATTTATTTATAGTTTTTATGGATTAAATAATTAACATTTTTTATGACACAAAGATGATGCATTAATTGTCTTATTAATGAAATATTGACATAATTGATGATATAAATACCCAAATAAATGTAATTTGAGACATTTTATGAATTAAACTAATTTTCTAGATTAATATGACATGTTATTATTGATTTATTTAACTTTTTTCGAACTAATAATTCTGTTATGATTTTCACAAAAATTAATTACTAAATAGTGTCAAATTTGACATAAAATAGTTTTTAAAAAAAATGTTATATTAGTAATTGTTATTTTATTCCTAAAAATCTAAGGTTCGGCCAAATTACTTAGATAAGGTTATATATATTAATAATAAACAACTTGGGGTTCGTTTGTCTACATATAGTAAGTTTATTAACCTTATAGTATAAGAACACAAGAAGACACGGTAAAAGTAAAATTATTTAACATAATGTTAAATCTAAATGATAAGGTTAAAATAGGAACCTAAACTTGTCTAGATTCTATTGGATGAGAGTATTTCTACCCATACCCACCATAACTTCTAAATAAATCAATTTGGAGCTATTTAAAACCGAACTTCACTTTATAATAAAATAATAGTTTTAGTTTTTTCAAAGGATCCCCTCTCCTCCCTTATAAAAGGGAACCTCCTACCCCTCTTCCACACACCACTTTGATCCTTAAAGCTTAGACAACCCCTGCCAATTCCTCCTATAAACTTCCCTAGAGACATCCTAGAGGTCTTGGTCTTCTTCAAATACCAATTTTAGTGCCCTAAAAGAAATTCTCAAAGAAGCACTTCAAAGAAGAGGTAATGTCCATTACCGATTCTTTCATCTTTATTTCTTCTTCCACTTTATCTTATTTATTTTTTTCATTATGAAGTAATAACATTAGTATCACTAATATATTGATATGTTATTATAAGTATGAAACAACCCTATTTCACCATTTATCAATCCTACAGAAAAATAAATCAACACGGGTGCGTACGTACGGAATACCGTCTCCACGTCGTGGTGTAATCTATTTTCCACCACCAACATACTTGGATGGGTATAATGGTGTAAATAATGACTATATATGACTATTATAAAGTGATACTGATTCTGAAATAGTATATATACACTCCAATACAATTCCATGATCATAGGAATGATATCATCACTCGTGCGTACGTACGGAATACCGTCTCCACGATGTGATGCGACTCGTTCTACATGATATTCATTTCATAATGATTATATAAATGAATTGAATGAATTAATATGATATATATTACACTAATACCATTCTGGAAATGAGGTATCTATAACCTAAAGAGAAGAATAATAATTTATTCGAGAAAACACGCATAAGAACAAAAAGTTATAAACACCCGAACAACAAGTAGCAATGAAATATTACTACTAAGAAGCTAAGAATATGACCATATATGATATCCTAAAAATAAGTGTGATTCTGGAATAAGTCAATAACATTATTTAAATCATTATACAAGAGTTTCGGACACGTACAAAGCATATCGGACCTAAGGTAAGGGAAATATCACAATCTCATTTTTATCCGAGATTGTTTATACTTTGGTATTTACTGGGGTGTATTTTATTATCCACATCTATGTTTCCTCAATATGTAATATTATTTCCATCCACCTATAATTTTTTAAATCCAATTTTACCCTTTGGTGAGTTTTTAGTAAAGGATATGAAAGGAATCTTTTGTCGTTTTTCGTACGAGGTACTTTTTGACTTTTTCGACAAAGTAAGAAGAATGTTTTTTTTAACTTATACGGCATGAATGGATTTTTAAAACATTATTTCCACGAATCTTCCTTTACAAGTTTTCAAGATTATTTTTAATCAACTTATTTTAAAATTGTATGACATGTTAAGAAAGGAAAAGTGTTTTTGAAGTAGAAAGGATATTTTCCTCAAGAATGGAGTTCAAGTATTTTATCAAAATTATTTTCCATCTAAGATAATATAAGGTTATGTTTCTATCCCTATTATTACATTGATTTGATTATGTTGTGATGGAAATATTTGTATGAATTCCTTTATCTTATATGAATTGTTTTATGATGTCATGTTGTTTAAGAATCCCATTTTTACAACATGGATTATGCAATGATGTATGATTTATGATTTTGTGGCACACATAAGAACGGTATCATTATGGGATGGGTGGGACCTATATCTCCCTCCAATTCATTGGGTAAATATTTTATATCTCATGAGATAGACATGGCTGGAAGGGTAGGTTATACCGGTTCAGTGAAGTAGGACTGAAACGAGGGTAAATCGGTTCAGAAATGGACTTTGTCCACTAAGATAGTCTTGGCAATGAGTCTTGACTAATAAGAAATGATTCTCTATGATTATGTGTGTATGCCACAAAGTTTCATGTTTTAAGTTATGATTATTGGGATTTCATTTCACTAATATTATTTATCCCATTTTATGAAATTATGATCTCTTTTGCAGGTTAAGATTTCCAAAAGTTATGTGCTTATGTATATGATGTGATTTATATTTCTTTTGTTTACCCTTACTGAGCATTTGAGCTCACCCTTTTGTATGTTTTATTTCCCCAGGTCAGGAAGAAGGTTATTAAGTATAATATGCCAAAAAGGGACTCTAGATATGATAAAATAAATGGGAGGCAAAGTAGATGCTTTATGAACCAGTTGTTTATATTTCCTAGTTTCTAAAGACATTATACATATACGGTCCTTTCGTGGTTTTGTTATATGTTGTAATAAGTATGCTTCAATTTTTAAGTATTAACAATTTATGTAAAGTATGGGTCGTTATAGTTGGTATCAGAGGAAAGGTATAGTCAACCTTTGGAAACTAGGATGTGAAAGCCTTAGTGAGAACCCTAAGGATAATTCTAAGCATAGAACACAATAATAGTGTTTTAGAAATGACCATGAATAACCTAGGATAAGACCTTAAGTGTGAAATTTTATTCTTGATTATGTGGTTTTCTTATTATAATTAGTGTCGCTCACACTATTCCTCTTGGTTTTAGTCAATGGATGGAACCTGAATGAACCGTGTTAATGCGGAATGCGACGGGCAATGTAATGATTGTCCCCCGGAGCAACCAAATGTTATTGGAGCTGGAATTCAAAATCTTGTAGCCATGCTCACACAAATTTCTCAAGCTATGAATCATGCAGTACTTCCAAACGAGAAAAGGAAGGAGCAACATTCTGTTGAATCATTCATGATGCAGCGTCCACCTTCTTTCAGCGGGTCCACTGATCCATTAGTTGCTGAACAATGGATTAGCACTACTGAAAAGATATTTTCAGTTCTTCAATGTTCTGAACATGATAAAGTCATCCTAGCAGTGTATCGTTTGGAGGGAGATGTTGATCAATGGTGGAATCTTATTAAGAATACGAGGCAAAGGGATGAAATTGTGTCCATGGAATGGGACGAGTTCAACAACTTATTTTTCAATAAGTACTTCCCTCGTATTCTCCGAACAAAGATGGAGAAAGAGTTTCTTGAACTGATGCAAAAGGATGATGAATCTGTTGGAACCTATGAAGCAAATTTTACAAGACTTGCAAGGTACGCTTCTGGTATTATTATCCAACCTGAGAGTAAGATCGATCGATTCTTTAGTGGCTTAAAACCAAGTCTTCGAAGGGCCTTAGCCATAAGGGACTTCAATAGCTATGAGGAAATAATTCGATGTTCTCTCAAAGTTGATATGGAGATTGGAGTAACCCATCAGTCTTATGGGTTTGATAAGAAGAGGAAAATGGTATTCAAAGGAAAATCTAAAGACCACACTGATAAGAAGATGAGCTTTCCCTTATGCTCAAAGTGTGAAAAGAAACATGAAGGGAGTTGTCTTAAAGGGACAAGTAAATGTTTCAAATGTGGAAAGGAAGGTCATCGGGAATTTGAATTCCGCGATGATGGGAAGAAGATGTCTAATGATGCAAACAAAGGAAGGGATACACAGAATGAACCTACTACACTTCAATGTTTCAAGTGCAAGGAGATGGGACATTATTCCAATAAATGCCCTAATCCAAGGTTTGATGATGATGGTCGACGTTAACAAACTCTTATGGCTAAATACAAAGGAAAGTCACATGCAGTTTCTATCAGTGATGTGGAGCACGATAACGATGTGGTGAAAGGTACACTTACCATCCACTCTAAAGTAGAAAATGTTTTATTTGATTCTAGATCCACCCACTCCTTTATTTCTGAAGAATTTTCTAAGGGTATCACCGTATTACCTCAACAATTAGATGTTGAGTTAGATGTGACAACACCTAATGGCACAACAGTCGCATCAAAAGTTTATAATTCGTCTCCGATTGAAGTTTGTGGGAAAGTGCTTCCTACAAATCTTGGGATCCTTCCTATAGTGGAATTTGATGTGATTATTGGCATGGATTGGCTTTCTCTACATGGAGCTCATATCAATTTCCAATGAAGGGAAGTCACATTTCATATTCCAGATCAATCTATGATCGTCTATCGATGCAAGAATGAACATAACCTTCCAGTGGAAATTTATTCCATTTTATGGGTATTGATTACACTAAATGAAGGTTATTTATCTCAAATGGTTGGTGAGAAACTCACAATTAAGAATATGCCCATTGTATGAGAGTTTGATGATGTCTTTCCGGAGGAATTACCGGGTCTTCCACCGAATCGTGAAGTTGAGTTTTCAATAGAACTCGTACCGGGTGCTTTTCCTATTTCAAAGACACCTTATAGAATGGCCCCAATTGAGTTGCAGGAATTGAAGAAGCAACTCTAAGAGAATCTTGATAAGGGGTTCATACGCCCTAGTGCGTCACCTTGGGGAGCACCTGTTCTGTTTGTTATGAAGAAAGATGGATCAATGAGACTCTGCATTGATTATCGAGAACTTAACAAGATCACTATCAAGAAAAAATATCCTCTCCCACGCATTGATGACCTATTTGGCCAACTACGCGGAGCTCAATACTTTTCCAAGATTGATCTTCATTCAGGATATCATCAATTAAGGGTAAAAAGGGAGGATATACCAAAGACGGCTTTCCGTACAAGGTATGGACACTATGAATTTATAGTGATGCCATTTGGTCTTACTAATTCCCCTGATATCTTCATGGATCTAATGAATAGAGTCTTTAGAGACTATCTTGATCAGTTTGTGGTAGTCTTTATAGACGATATTCTTATCTATTCAAAGAGCAAGGAAGAACATGAAGATCACTTGAGAATTATATTGAAGACCCTGAGAAAGGAGAGGCTTTGTGCCAAATTTACCAAGTGTGAATTTTGGCTTCAAAAAGTTTCATTTTTGGGTCACATAATCTCAAAACAGGGGATATTTGTGGATCTAGAAAAAATAGAGGTTATCGAAAGATGGTCGAGACCAACAACAGTAACTGAGATTCACAGTTTTCTTGGTTTGGCTGGATATTATCGACGTTTTGTGAAATATTTTTCATGATTATCTAATCCACTCACCATTTTGACTCAGAAAGGAGTTAAGTTTGTTTGGACGGAGGAATGTGAAGAGAATTTCAAGGAGTTGAAAAGAAGGTTATCCAGTGCACCTGTGCTCACACTACCCTGTAGTGGAGAAAGGTTTGTGATCTACAGTGATGCATCCAAGAAGGTATTGGGGTGTGTTCTTATGCAAAATGATATGGTGATAGCTTATGCCTCACAACAGTTGAAAATACATGAGCAAAATTACCCAACTCCTGATTTGGAGTTAGCTGTGGTAATATTTGCATTAAAGATTTGGAGGCATTACCTTTATGGTGAAAGGTGTGATATTTATACTGATCATAAAAGTTTAAAGTATATTTTCACACAAAAGGAGCTGAATATGCACCAAAGAAGATGGTTGGAGCTGATTAAGGATTGCAACTGCTCAATCCATTACCACCCTAGGAAAGCAAACAAGGTGGCAGATGCATTAAGTCGACAAGACCAAGCTAGTTTATCCATGATGAGGATCACAAAATATCCAATATTTATGGATTTACAAAGGATGGATCTTGGAATTATAATGAAATGGGAAAATCGTATCTTTCTCAAATGAATGTTCAACCATCTATACATGTGAAGATTAAAGAGGCACAAAAAGAAGATGTCGAGTTACAAAAGAAGGTGAGAAATGTTCCTGAATTCAACCTTGATTGTGATGGGATAATAAAGTTCAGGAATCGGGTTTGTGTTCCTCCCATCCCCGAATTAAAGAAGGAGCTACTGGATGAGGCTCATAGTTCTTTATTCTCTATTCATCCTGGAAGCATGAAGATGTATAGGGACCTGAAAGAGTACTTCTGGTGGGATGGCATGAAAAGAGATGTTGCTGAATATGTCTCTCGATGGTTGGTTTGTCAACAAGTTAAAGCTAAGAGACAGAAGTCTAAGGGGTTGTTACAACCATTACCCATACCCGAATGGAAATGGGAAAACATCACTATGGACTTTGTCACAGGACTTCCTAAAACATACAAAGGCAATAATGCTATCTGGGTCATAGTTGATCGTCTTACAAAGTCTGCACACTTCATTGCTATTAGAGAGGATTTCTCTCTGGATCATCTTTCCAGGATATATGTAAAGGAAGTGGTAAGATTTCATGGAGTACCACTTTATATTATATCTGATTGGGATCCGAGATTTACATCAAAGTTCTGGTGAAGTCTTTAATATACTCTGGATACAGAGTTGAGTTTCAACACTGCTTATCATCCTCAGACAGACGGTCAGTCTGAGAGAACAATTCAAACTCTAGAAGATATGTTGAGAGCTTGCTCTATGGATTTCAAAGGTGGTTGGGATCAACACCTAACTTTGGTGTAATTTTCTTATAATAATAGCTTTCACTCTAGTATTCAGATGGCTCCTTATGAAGCTCTCTATGGAAAGAAATGCAGGACTCCAACTTGTTGGGATGAAGTTGGGGAAAGAAATCCCTTAGGACCTGATCTCGTTGATGAAATGGTAGAAAAGGTCAGATCTATTCAACAACACATAAGAGCAACTCAGAGTCGACAGAAAAGTTATGACGACAACCGAAGAAAAGACCTAGAATTTGAAGTGGGTGATAAAGTGTTCTTACGAATATCTCCCTGGAAGAGGGTTATGAGATTTGGAAAGAAGGGGAAGTTGAGCCCTAGATATATCGGTCCTTTAGAAATACCGGATCGTGTTGGAAAGGTAGCTTACCGATTGGCGCTTCCACCGAATCTATCTCAAGTTCACGATATGTTCCATGTATCTCTCCTGAGAAAGTACATACCTGATCCTTCACATGTACTTAGCTCAGAAGTTGTACCGCTGGAGCAAGATCTTTCTTAGGAAGAACAACCGATAGAGATTTTGGATTGTAGCGAAAAATTCCTATGAAACAAGACCACTCGATTCGTGAAAGTTTTATGGAGGAACCACCAATTAGAAGAAGCTACATAGGAGCTTGAGGATATGATGAGGGAGAGGTATCCTCATCTGTTTGTTACAAAGTGACGAATTTCGAGGGCAAAATTCATTTTAAGGGGGGTAGAATGTAACACCCAAGACTTTTATGTTATATAAATCATCAAAGGAATCTTTTCTACACAACACTTGCTTGGCTTTCTTTACACGAAATCGTGACCTTCCTCGATAGCTTGCGTCGTACGCAATACCGAGTTTCACTAAACAATGATATATTATTATAATATTATTATGAACTAGCCATTATGAATAGTATTAACTAAATTTTTAATCTTATAACATTATTCGTCTTACAAATTTTCTAGAACATGGTATAAGAACAAAATAATTTTTTCGGATAAAATAAATATTTTTCAAAAAATGCAGTTTTACCGCCTTTTGATGGCGCACCCACTTTAAATCTAGTTTTTGACATGTTAAATTTGACAAAATAAAATTCTTCTTTGGAATCATGAAATAAAAATTTACTTTGGATAAATTTTTCATATTATTCTCGTAACTTTCATATTTTGATGAATAGTAAAAACGCGCTATATTTTAATTAAAAACAACTTTTTTCATCGCAATAATTTATATGGTTAAATTATAATATTGAATGGTTTTAAAGTATAAATAGAATATATTTTTACAATTTAATATAATTTATGTCATTATCATTGATTCTACCTTGAATTCGTAGAAAATATCAATTCAATCTTTTGCAATGTTTTAAAGAGAAACCTGTTTTCTTTCGACAACGTGATTAATTTTAAATTAATTTCTGCAACTTTTTTTTATTGAATTTGGAAAAATGGGTTCCATATTTGGAATCAGTGGATCCAAATTATGTTAATAAGCTACTTTTTATTTTTGGGAATTATGAATAGTAACTGCGATAAATTTTATTTACCATAGTTAAAGGTAAATCGGGTAATTAAGCGTAAATATAATATTATAAAATCATCCTAACACATGTCAAAATCCTATTGGATGACTAAAAGTAAACCCATATCACCTAAGGGTCTGATTTGATTCATTTAATGGACTTTTGTCCATGAATATAATTTAATTATTATTAAAACCAAAGAATGTGACAACATGTCACTTTCCTAAATCTTATAAGTTTAATAATTTTAATTTAGTGATAAACTTCATGAAACTTAAAACATGGATAGTCTCCAGAAAGCTAATACAAGTATCTATATCATAGGAATTTATTTAGAATTTTTAGGGATTAAATAATTATCATTTTGTATGACACAAAGATGATGCATTAATTATCTTATTAATGAAATATTGACATAATTGATGTTATAAATACCCAAATAAATTTAATTTGAGACTTTTTATGAATTAAACTAATTTTCTAGATTAATATGACATTTTATTATGGATCTAAATAACTTTTTTTGAACTAATCATTCTGTTATGATTTTCACAAAAATTAATTACTAAATAGTGTCAAAATTGACATAAAATAGTTTTTAAAACAAATATTCTATTAGTAATTGTTATTTTATTCCTAAAAATCTAAGGTTTGGCCAAATTACTTAGATAAGGTTATATATATTAATAATAAACAACTTGGGGTTCGTTTGGATTCTTATAGTATGTTTATTAACCTTATAGTATAAGAACACAAGAAGACACGGTAAAAGTAAAATTATTTAACTTAATATTAAATCTAAATGATAAGGTTAAAATAGGAACCTAAACTTGTCTAAATTATATTGGATGAGAGTATTTAGACCCATCCCCACCTTAGCTTCGAAATAAATCAATTTGGAGCTATTTAAAACCGAACTTGACTTTATAATAAAATAATAGTTTTAGTTTTTCCAAAGGAGCCCCTCTCCTCCCTTATAAAAGGGCACCTCCTCCCCCTCTTCCACACACCACTTTGAGCCTTCAAGCTCGGCCAAACACTACCAATTCCTTCTATAAACTTCCCTAGAGACATCCTAGAGGTCCTGGTCTTCTTCAAAGTCCAATTTTAGTGCCCTAAAAGAAGGTCTCAAAGAAGAACTTCAAAGAAGAGGTAGTGTCCGTTACCGATTCTTTCATCTTTATTTCTTCTTCCACTTCTTATTCTTTAGTTGTTTCATTATGAAGTAATAACATCAGTATAAATAATATATGGATATGTTATTATAATTATGAAACAACTCTATTTCACCATCTATCCATCCTACAGAAAAAGAAATCACCACGTGTGCGTACGTACGGAATACCGTCTCCACACCGTGGTGTAATCTATTTTCCACCACCACCTTACTTGGATGGGTATAATGGTGTAAATAATGACTATATATTACTATTATAAAGTGATACTGATTCTGAAATAGTAATCATACACTCCAATACAATTCCACGATCATAGGAATGATATCATCACTCGTGCATACGTACGGAATACCGTCTCCACGATGTGATGCGACTCGTTCTACATGATCTTCATTTCATAATGATTATATAAATGAATTGAATGAATTAATATGATATATATTACACTAATACCATTCTGGAAATGAGGTATCTATAACCTAAATAGAAGAATAAGAATTTATTCGACAAAACACGCATAAGAACAAAAAGTTATAAACACCCGAACAACAAGTAGCAATGAAATATTACTACTATGAAGCTAAGAATATGACCATATATGATATCATAAAAATAAGTATGATTCTGGAATAAGTCAATAACATTATTTAAATCATTATACAGGAGGTTCGGACACGTACAAAGCATATCGGACCTATGGTAAGGGAAATATCACAATCTCATTTTTATCCGAGATTGTTTATACTTTGGTATTTACTAGGGTGTATTTTATCATCGACATCCTTGTTTCCTCAATATGTAATATTATTTACATCCACCTACAATTGATTAAATCCAACTTTACCATTTTGTGAGTTTTTAGTAAAGGATATGAAAGGAATCTTTTGTCGTTTTTCGTACGAGGTACTTTTTGACTTTTCCGACAAAGTACGAAGAATGTTTTATTTAACTTATACGGCATGAATGGATTTTTAAAACATTATTTCTACGAAGCTTCCATTAAAAGTTTTCAAGATTATTTTTAATCAACTTCATTTAAAATTGTATGACATGTTAAGAAAGGAAAAGTGTTTTTGAATTAGAAAGGATATTTTCCTCAAGAATAGAGTTCAAGTATTTTATCAAAATTATTTTCCATCTAAGATAATATAGGGTTCTGTTTCTATCCCTATTATTAGATTGATTTGATTATGTTGTGATGGAAATATTTTTATGAATTCCTTTATCTTATATGAATTGTTTTATGATTTCATGTTGTTTAAGAATCCCATTTTTACTACATGGGTTATGCAATGAGTATGATTTATGATTTTGTGGCACACATAATAATGGTATCATTATGAGATGGGTGGGACCTAAATCTCTCTCCAATGAATTAGGTAAAGATTTTATATCTAATGAGATAGACATGGCTAGAACGGTAGGTTATACCGGTTCAGTGAAGCAGGACTGAAACGAGGGTAACTCGGTTCAGAAATGGACTTTGTCCACTAAGATAGTATTGGAAATGAGTCTTGACTAATAAGAAATGATTCTCTATGATTATGTGTGTATTCCACAATGTTTCATGTTTTAAGTTATGATTATTGGGATTTCATTTCACTACTATAATTTATCCCATGTTATGAAATTATGATCTCTTTTGCAGGTTAAGATTTCCAAAAGTTATGTGCTTATGTATATGATGTGATTGATATTTCTTTTGTTTACCCTTACTGAGCATTTGAGCTCACACTTTTGTATGTTTTATTTCCCCAGGTCAGGAAGAAGGTTATTAAGTAGAATATGCTAAAAAGGGACTCTAGATATGATGAAATAAATGGGAGGCAAAGTAGATGCTTTATGAACCAGTTGTTTATATTTCCCAGTTTCTAAATACACTATACCTATACGGTCCTTTCGTGGTTTTGTTATATGTTGTAATAAGTATTCTTCAATTTTGAAGTATTAACAATGTATGTAAAGTATGGGCCGTTATAAGTACCGTGGGTCTGCACTGTCACAAAGGTAGTGCTCCATCCGCCATGGGTCTGCACCTCACAAAGTAGTGCTCCTTCCACTGGGTTTGTCGACTCAATCCAAGTCGAGTCGGTCAAGCAGTCGTCAGGTCTCAGTCGGCTACACGGTCTCCGTACTCCGCACGCTCGTCTCTGGGAGGGTCTGATCCACGAGCAACAAGTCGATACTCCATGTGTCTCAGAGTCCCACGAAAAAGTATCTCAATGGACCGCCTCGTCATATGGGTCTCAACGCAATAGACAGTGCGTTAATTGGACGCCCGGTTTTTGAGTTACTAGCCTTTTCATCCCAGGGGCCCGGTTGGTTTCGTGAGGGAACCAATCCCGGCCGTATCTCAACTGTACCCCAAACACTCATAGGGTATACTCATAGGGATCGTTTCTCAATGTGATCATCAACGCCGCTGACGGTTCGTCAAACGGACGTCCTGTCTGAAAGATATCAGCTTTCCCGATCCAGGGGCCCGATTGGATTTCGGGTACAATACAACCTGGCCACTATCCAACTATATCCAAAACTCAGGCGAAGTATTCTAAAAGTTCCGTCTCAACAATAGGAAATCAACGAGACAGACGGCGCGTCAATCGGACGCCCGGTCTGTGAGTTATTGGCTTTTTCGTTCCAGGGGCCCGGTTGGATTTCATGAGCGAACCAACCCGACCGCACTCTGACAGCATCCAAACCTCGAGCGGAGTAAGCCAAAAGATCCGTCTCACTTAGAGGAATCCATCAAAGTCAATGGCACGTCAATCGGACGTCCGGAGCTCAAGATATAAGTGTTTCCGCTCCGAGGGCCCGGTTGGTTTCATGTACGAACCAACTCGGATGAACCCAAAGTTCTCCGAAACATTGAGTGTAATAAACTGAAACCACCGTCTCATTCCAAGGATCGCTACACAACTGATGGTGCGTCGATTGGAGGTCCGCAGCCCAAGATATGGGCATTTGAATGAAAGTGGTCCGAAAACGGGGGGTTTGGGCCAGGACCGACCCGGCCCGACCCCCCTAGGTCAGCCCGAACCAAGTTCGACCCGACTAGACCCGGCTCGGCCCGGCCTGGCCCGGCCGGCTAGCCGCGGCTCAACGTGGCCGAGCCGATGTCGGGGGCGGGGGGTGCGCGCAACCCGCCCCTCGCCGTTAATTGAGGGCGGCGGCGCAACCGTCGCCGCCAATTCTTCCGGCGCCGCGCCGGTGACCCGCACCTCCGGGTGTTTCCGTAGGCCACCGGAGTTGCTCCGGTGGTCCGTTTTCAAAACCGTCTGAGCCGGTGTTCATCTCGGGTCTCGTACTTTACTTCAAAATCTTCAAAAATAATTTGCGGCCTCGTTATGTCGTCGCTCGTCAATCTGCATGTCAATTAACAAAACGTGTCGTCTTCATGGTTCTCTGGTGCGACGCGTTGGCGCCGCACCCCTTCATCGTGGCCCGACTCCGTCCGCGGATGTCTTCGGGTTTCTCTGACACGGCGCGACGGTGTCGCGCCCTTGTTTGTTTTTCACAACGCGACGTGATGGCACCGCGCATTTCCTTGTCGCATGATTCCACGTGGTGCGACGGCACCACGCCTTCCCGTACCAAACCACAAAGAAATCCAACATGGAAAAAGGAGGTGGGTCATCCGTGTTTGTGCGGACCGGCCCCCTCTCATTAAACGATAGCAGTTGGACATATTCACGAAGAATAAAAATCAAGGGAGTAATCTCGAACAAATTAAAGTAAAGGCAATCCCCTATAACCTCTTAAATAAAAAGAATCATAACAATAATCCCAACCCGCAAAATAATCTTCGCGGATCAACTTAATATTTAGTTGAACCGCGTTCTTAGATTTAGAAGGGAGTAAATGAGGGTTCACCAACAATCACAATTTAAATTCCCTACCCTGATATTTGACGTCGCACGTCGGGTATCGCAGAGAATGGCGTCGCGGTGTCGGACGTAGATTCTGTGGACGTCGGGGTGCGTCTGAGGAGGAAACGACGTCTCCTCACTTGTTGCTATGATGAATATGGGAGGTACGTTGTTGTTGGCGATGATCACCATGATTGGCGACTTCTCCCTTGTCGTGGCGGAAGATGAAGACGGAAGAATCCGGGACGCCGAGTCTTCTAGGTCGTGGGGTCGATGTTCTTCATCGGAGAAGAACCGTTCTTCACGTTCTTCGTCGAAGACGAATAAGATCTTCAAGTTTCTCAACGATTCTCCCAAACCTCTTAAGCAACAAAGAAACTAACCAAAAATAAATAAATTAAGCCCAGACTTAATTTATTAACACAACATAATCCTTTGAAATTCAAGAGTTTGAATTTCAAAAACTCACATTAAACTCACTATATTAATGTCATAAGTTATAACTTAAGTTCACAACATTAATGGTGAGTTGAGGGGGTTAGAGGATATGAAGGGGTGGGGTCTGTGTGGGCCCCACCACCCTCTTAACCTCCCAAGGGAAGTTGGGTAGTTGCCCAACTTCCATCCAATGGATAAAAACACTTAAGGAAAATAAAAATTGAAGTTAAATTTTTATTTTAACTTTCACGATTTTTAAACAACTTCTCTCGTGTAAACGCAACTCCGGAATAGGAGTTCCTAAGAAAATACTAGCACTGTGGTTCCATAGGTGCCCTTGGAATTTTATCTCGAGTATCGGTTCAAAAGTTAGAAATTCCCGCTCGTTCGTTCACTGAACGTACCCGAGATAAACTTCGGAAATTGATTCCGGGCACACCAGGCCTCAGAATCAGGCGCCGTCAGAAACTGCATTCTTGTAAAATTCCAAAGAAAATTAAGAAAAAAATTTCCTTGGAATTTCCGGGTCTTTAAATTACTCCCACCTTAGGGATTTATGTCCCCGTAAAGCTTCAACACAAACCAGGGTCACAAAAGTGGTACAGAGCAGGCATCTTGAGCCTTCTGCTCCCATGTGCTCACCTAGAGGTTTCCGTGCTGCCTACGAAAATGCACAAGAGGAATTGACCATCCTTGTAGGACCTACTCCTGTCGATCCTCAATCCCCACTGGAACCTCTGTGCATGATGCCCTGTCATCGACGTGCAACTCCCTAAGGTCGATGATGTGTGAAGGATCAAGCACATATCTCCTCAGTTGAGATACGTGGAAGACATCGTGCACCTAGTGCAACTGAGGTGGATGGGTCAAGCGGTAAACCATCTCGCCTACCCAGCTGAGGACCTAGAAAGGTCCGTTGAACCTCGGAGATAACTTGCCGCCTTGGCCACATCTCCGTAAACCTCGTCGAGGTGAGACACTTATAAGGACATGATCGTCATCCTCGAACTCCAGAGGTTTCCAATTCCTGTTAGAACTGGAACTCAAACGACTACTACCACAAGGGTAAGGTTAGCCGACTCAAGAGTGATCGTTCACGCCCTCCTGTGCATGAGTTTAACTTGTGCTTCCCAGGGTTTCCTTTTCTCCGACCAAGGAAAACCCATCCCGACGTTTGCCTAATACCGTCAATTTGATTATGAATAGTGATTGCCAAATCTATACTCAAACTAACGTCGTAAGGCTTCGACGCTGCCACCAAGAGGTCCCAACCGAGACTCTCTCCTCAAGGGTCAGATCACACCGTCAGCATAAGTGTGACTATCGATTCTCCTCCAAAAGGTATCTCCAGACGTGATGGTCAAGTCAACGGCTTAACCGGAAACTCTAGGTCTGGGACTAGATTCATGGAAGGAAGGGATGATTCGTATCGATGTCTGTGGCTACGGCAGCTAGTAGAAGACAAAGTCCACACTTCGAATCATCCTTAGAGCCCTTTTTGGTCGCACTCCATGACCGCAAGTAGCTAATCTCTTCCCCTTCTCTCCAACTCCCTGAGTCTAGTGGGGACTACAAAGGTGGGTGATGGTAACATGTTGAAATGTACACCACCACAAGCTGCTCCCCTAGCTCTGCCTCTATGTCCGATGCTCTGAAGATTCATCTGTCCTTAAAATTTCCTCTTCTTGAAACATTTTACATGCCCAAGTCCCCGAGACTGGCGCCAGTTTCTGCTTTCCAAACTTCTATCATTCTCTGGCTGTATTTTTTCAGCAAAGAATTCTCAACCACAAAGGTTCCTTCTATCACCCTAGCCTAAGTAGGAATTCATAGAGAAAAGGTGTTCGCTCAGAAGCCCTTAAACATACCATGCTTAGAGGTCCTACCTCTATTTCACTGATCTAAATGCATCCATAGAGTACTCGGTATGTTCGGTACGCCTCGATGAATTCTCAGCTATCAACATGTCATCCCGCCGAAACTGTATAAGCTCTAGAAAACTCTCTGCCACCCCCTCAAGCCAGTCCTCAGCCGCCTGTGAGTCAGGTTCGCCTCATAACTTGAGGGTATCTGATGTTAGAACACATGTAAGGCAGTAAGCTTACATGTGTCACCTACTAGTACCGCCGGTTGTTACTGCTGACCAACAGGTAGTGATGTATAGTTGACACACTACCCAAAGGTACTATCTCAGGCATCAGTCCACGTACCGAAGCCTCATCACTATGAGGACCATCCTCATGGTCATTCACTGGAAAACACTAGTGTCCAAGTCCACCATCCACTCTACTGATGTCTCAGCTAGGCGGAAAACTCTAGCAATTGCCTCCAGCCACTGCTCTGCTGTCTAGGAATCTATCTCGCCTCGTAACCTCGGAGGTCGCTGCTGCTGGAACTCGTGCAACGTGCTCTGCCAGCGTGCACAGTTTTCTAGTATAGATGTTGGCATCTGCTGCCCAATAGGTGGTGGTGCTGCTGGTACACCACCCGAGGGTGCCAACATAGTAAAAAGGGCCCTGCACCAGAGCCTCGTCACTCGGTGAGCCGTCATCGAGTACTCTCTCGGAACTCCAACTGAATGTCTACGTGGAGACATCCTGAACAGATGCGACACGGTCAACGTTTATACCTGGTGAGCTGACCTGGTTTGAGCTGACTTTAATACCTTGGAAACACACACGCAATCAGTGTTTTCGTGTACAAAGTCGGAAATCAGTAGTCAGGGTCCTGGTGTACGGATACGTCGGCCACCGCACCAACACCGGACTCCCTGAACTGAAGACCACACTCGGTACCCTTAACACTATTGCTTCACATAGAGAAAGATCAGAGTCCAGAGTTCTGCGGTAGAACTGAACTCCTCTGATACCAATTTGTCACGACCCATCCTCGGGAACCGTGCTGTGACTACCCCAAGCCCGCCTTCCATAGGCCAGGGGCTGGTGACTAGCACCAAAGGCGTAAATCCCGATAACTGGGAAGGCATTGACTTTATAAAAGTAACAAAACACCACAGAGTACAAGCGAAAGTAAAACACTAAGTACAAAGAGAAGTGCTGAAAGGTAAATGGGCCAGAATACAAACCCAAATTAAAGTATAACTACAACTGAACAAAGTACAACAGGAAAAGACAACAGTTGGAAGAAAGGAAGAAACTCATGGGTCATCCTCCTCGGATCCTACCTGAAGGGTAGGTATAGATGGCGCAGCTCTTAGATCGTCCACCACGGATCCTACCTGAAGGGTAGGTACAGATGGCGCAACTCCTGGATCGTCCACCACGGATCCTACCTGAAGAGTAGGTACAGATAGCCTCTTTAACGCTCTCTCCCGTCAACCTCCTCCGAGTGTCGTCTCACTGTGAAGTCCACCTCCAGATACTGACTCGTCGTGTATTCCACCTCCGGGTACTGACTCGTCGTGTAGTCCACCTCCGGGTACCGTCCTGTCCTCAAAAACTCGGCCTCCTTCAGCACTGGCCGTCGTCTGCAACCAAAACAACGATGTACGGGCATAGCCCGTGCAGGGGTGAGTATAACGATACTCAGTAGGGAACCTGATACCCTCAAGGTCTCACTAAAACCAACATGGATATCCAAAAAGAATATCTCAATAGATAACCTCTACTTAGGTATATGCCCATACATATATCTAAGTTATCAAGTAACCCATCTCAATCTTGAGGAAACACAAAGATTATGAAATCAACGGATAACCACTACCCAGGTATATGCCCATACATATACCTAAGTTATCAAGTGACCCATCTCAATCATGAGGTAAACACAATGTCAAAAATCTCATCTCAAACCCGTATTTTCATTATCGAAACTGTAACTGCTGAAGAGATCCGTCTCTGAAGTGTACAATGGTCCTGTCATGACTCCAAGGTACTGCTCACTAACCTAAGACTACTGAGGTACTCCTCCTGTCGAGTACCGCGGGCCAGCCACCCAAACACAGTAGTGCTTCCCGCCGGGGTATGCCACCCAAACACAGTAGTGCACACCCCCTAGTAGCCTGTTGAGGTACTCTCCGGACGAGTACCGCTGGTCTTCACTGTCACACAGGTAGTGCTCCATCCGCCATGGGTCTGCACCTCACAAAGTAGTGCTTCGTCCACTGGGCTAGTCGACTCACTCCAAGTCGAGTCGGTCAAGCAGTCGTCGGGTCTCAGTCGGCTACACGGTCTCCGTACTCCACACGCTCGTCTCTGGGAGGGTCCGCTCCACGAGCAACAAGCCGATACTCCAAGTATCTCAATGTCCCACGAAGAAGTATCTCAAAGGACCGCCTCATCATAGGGGTCTCAATGCAACAGACGGCGTGTCAATCGGACGCCCAGTCTGTGAGTTACTAGACTTTTCATCTGAGGGGCCCGGTTGGTTTTGTGAGCGAACCAATCTCGGCCGTATATCAACTGTACCCCGAACTCTCATAGGGTATACTCATAGGGACCTTTTCTCAATGTGATCATCAACGCCGCTGACGGTTCGTCAAACGGACGTCCTGTCTGAAAGATATCATCTTTCCCGATCCAAGGGCCCGGTTGGATTTCGGGTACAATCCAACCCGGCCACTATCCAACTGTATCCAAAACTCAGGCGAAGTATGAAAAAAGTTCGGTCTCAACAAGAGGAAATCAATGAGACAGACGGCGTGTCAATCGGACGCCCGGTCTGTGAGTTATTGGCTTTTTCGTTCCAGGGGCCCGGTTGGATTTCGTGAGAGAACCAACCCGACCGCACTACGACGACATCCAAACCTCAAGTGGAGTAAGCCAAAAGATCTTTCCCACTTAGAAGTATCCATCAAAGTCGACGGCACGTCAATCGGACGTCCAGAGCTCAAGATATAAGCGTTTCCGCTTCGAGGGCCCGATTGGTTTCGTGTACGAACCAACCCAGATGAACCCAAAATTCTCTGAAACCTTGAGTGTAATATATCCAAATGACCGTCTCATTCCAGGGATTGCTACGCAACTAACGGTGCGTTGATCGGAGGTCCGTAGCCCAAGATATAGGCATTTAACTAAAAGTGGTCCGAAAACGGGGGGTCTGGGCCCGGACCGACCTGCCCCCCCCCCCCCCCCAGGTCGGCCCAAATCGGGATCGACCCAATTGGACCCGGCCCGGCCCGGCCTGCGCGGCGCGGCCCGGCCGGCTCGGTCCGGCCCGACCGGCCAACCACGGCTCGACGTGGCCGAGCCGAAGTCGGGGAGCGGGGGGTGCGCGCGGCCTGCCCCTCGCCGTTAATTGAGGGCGACGGTGCAACCGCCGCCGCCAATTCTTCCGGAGGCGCGCTCGGGCGCCGCCGCCGCCTAGTGGCTGGACAACTCTGGTCGCTGCCTCCGGTCGTCGGCGGTGCCGCGCCGGTGACCCGCACCTCCGGGTGTTTCCGCGGGCCACCGGAGTTGCTCCGGTGGTCCGTTTTCAAAACCGTCTGAGCCGGTGTTCATCTCGGGTCTCGTACTTTACTGCGCAAGCTTCAAAAATACTTTGCAGCCCCGTTATTTCATCTCTCATCAATCTGCACGTCAATTAACAAAACGTTCCGTCTTCATGGTTCTCCGGCGCGACGCGTTGACGCCGCGCCCCTTCACCGTGGCCCGACTCCGTCCATGGATGTCTTCGGGTTTCTCCAACGTGGCGCGACGGTGTCGCGCCTTTGTTTGTTTTTCACGACGCGACGTGACGGCGCCGCACATTTCCTTGTTGCATGATTCCGCGTGGTGCGACTGCACCACGCCTTCCCGTACCAAACCACAGAGAAATCCAACATGGAAAAAGGAGGTGGGTCGGCCGTGTTTGTAAGGACCGACCCCCTCTCGTTAAACGATAGCAGTTGGATATTTTCACGAAGAATAAAAATCATGGGAGTAATCTCGAATAAATTAAAGTAAAGACAATCCCCTACAACCTCTTAAATAAAAAGAATCATAACAATAATCCCAACCCGCAAAATAATCTTTCCAGATCAACTTAATATTTAGTTGAACCGCGTTCTTAGATTTAGAAGGGAGTAAATGAGGGTTCACCAACAATCACAATTTAAATTCCCTACCTTGATATTTGACGTCGCACGTCGGGTATCGCGGAGAATGGCGTCGCGGAGTCGAACGTAGATTCCGTGGACGTCGGGGTGTGTCCGAGGAGGAAACGATGTCTCCTCACTTGTTGCTATGACGAAGAATGGAGGTACGTTGTCGTTGGCGATGATCACCACGGTCGGCGACTTCTCCCTTGTCGTGGAGGAAGATGAAGACAGAAGAATCTGGGACGCCGAGTCTTCTAGGTCGTGGGGTAGATGTTCTTCGTCGGAGAAGAACCATTCTTCACATTCTTCTTCGAAGACGAAGAAGATCTTCAAGTTTCTCAACGATTCTCCCAAACCTCTCAAGAAACAAATAAACTAACCAAAAAAAATTAACCCCGCACTTAATTTATTATCACAACATAAACCTTTGAAATTCAAGATTTTGAATTTCAAAAACTCACATTAAACTCACTACATTAATGTCATAAGTTATAACTTAAGTTCACAACATTAATGGTGAGTTGAGGGGGTTAGAGGATATGAAGGGGTGGGGTTCATGTGGGCCCCACCACCCTCTTAACCTCCCAAGGGAAGTTGGTTAGTTACCCAACTTCCATCCAATGGATAAAAACACTTAAGGAAAATAAAAATTGAAGTTAAATTTTTATTTTAACTTTCACAATTTTTTAACAACTTCCCTTGTGTAAACGCATCTCCGGAATAGGCGTTCCTAAGAAAATACCGGCGTTGCGGTTCCATTGGTGCCCTCGGAATTTGATTCCAAGTATCGGTTAAAAAGTTAGAAATTCCCGCTCGTTCGTTCAGTGAACGTACCCGAGCTAAACTTCAGAAATTGATTCCGGGCACACCAGGCCTCGGAATCAGGCGTCGTCAAGAAACTGCGTTCTTGTGAAATTACAAAGAAAATTAAGAAAAAAATTTCCTTGAAATTTCTGGGTCTTTTCACAAAATACATCTGCCTCTAGATTAGTTGATCTTAAAAACAAATTATTTAATGGAAATAATGATTAAAATTACCCTTTCTACTTGATAATCTCTTATTTTATAAGAATATATCCTTTTCTTCCCCTCTTAAATCAATCCACAGTGAGTTTCTTATCTTAAAACCATTTATCAAATTTTATCTATACCAAAATATGTCTTTCTAGAACCCCTTTCGTATTTATTATTCTTTATCTCTTTAACCTTTTCCTTTTTGGATTTTTTATGGGTCTCAACCATCATTCAAAATTATTCAACATTAGTAGTAACTCTATTTTATAGAGGATGTTTTTGTTGAAATTCACCTTATCTAAATTAATTATTCTCTAGAGTTTGATGTTTAAGAAAATATCCCTTTGGGGTCCTTTTATACTCATATCATGACTTATTTTTCTTCTCTTGGGTTTTCTCTTTCATAGATTTTTGGACATCCAGAGCAGCAACATTTAATGAATTTTTAATAAATTTATTTTCATTGAATTCATACATCAACCAAATTTGGGAGATAGTTTCATCATTAATGAGGTATTACTTTAACCTTTTTTTGCGATATTGATTCTCAATTTTTTAGTTCAAATAAACATTATAAAAAAATAAACATCTGGGAAAAAATAATATTTTAAACATTACGATTCTTGTGTGAATTTCTTCAATGTACCTCCAAACAGACATAGAAAGTTTTAGCTTAGACATTTTAATAATATATACAAAAGATATGAATCTATAGTATTCACATAGTCCATATCAACTTTTCATGGTAATAAATAGGATTGATAAATTTTTAAAACCATTTGAGTTTCTAGTGAAATGTGATTAATTTTTTAACCATTTATTTAACTATAAAAATGTTATCTTCAACTTTTCTCTAAACAAGTGATCCATACAGCTCCAAATGTTTGTGTGAAATAAAAAATGACTTCCCTATCATTGGTAGTCCCTTAATATTAGAATACATCTCTAGGGTTATATTTTAAGTCAGTTCCCCAGACTCATCTCATGTATGTACATTTATTACCATTACATGTATACAATTATATATATATAAGTGTTTATCTTACCCTGATAGTGTTGATACATCTGAATCTACTATATTTATGGTAGTTTTCTTATATTACATGTCGGATCAATGTTTATAGTAGTTCCCATGTTATATTTACAACCTATAGGTACAATGAAAGAAATCTAAATGTAATGTCATATGGTCTAGATACATCATACCGATTGGACACAAATGATGTGAGACCATCACGAGTTGGGGGATCATAATCATTGGTAATTATTCTAATGAATTTTTCAATTGGTGATCTCAAGTGGAAGCGATCAAAAGTAATGACCCAACAATAGGAGCAATGAACATTTCAGGTGTCATTGGATGTTCCTATATATGAACATTTGTATTGGTCTCCTAATTTGAGATCATTATCAATGTATACCATTTTCTCACGTACTTTGATTTAAGGTAAAAAATCCAAACATTGAAGTTGTAGAGATGTAGCTTGTTTTAGGTGCATATTGTGTTCTATGACATTGATTGAATGATCAAGAAATAATTTTTCACTTTCAAGTTCACGAAGTGATATCTTAGTCTTAGTTGATTAGGATGCTAGTACCTTTATTAAATTAATGGAATTTTAAAAGGAGGTAATTCTATCTAGTTAGATCGATGAATAATAATGCAATTACGGATTATGAAACAAGTTTCCCCCCATGATTTATGAGATATCATGAGATAAAGATATTATATTACGTGGAGACTATTCAAAGGAAATGTTTTCATTTATATGACTATTCCATATCTCCTTAGGGGTCTTGATGAGTCTCTATAATCTACTCCTTTTATATGAATTATAATCACTACTATCAAGATAAGGGATTAGAGGGTTACACATAATAGTGCATTCAAAAGTATGCCATGTTCTAGTTAATTGAAGAATAATATAGGGTGTGCCCCACCCCATGATCCGTGGGAAGTCCAATTATTAACATTCACCAAAAAATAAATAAATTCATTATTATTCGAGTATAAAATAATGGAGAATAATTTATTAGTTAAAATTATACATAATGTATTAAGTAAATACACAAAAAAAATATTATATTAACAAATATTTTTTTAATATTGAAGGTTCATTTAATATTATGGGAATTGTTATTAGAGTTAATGATGAATTTTACCATTTAATATATTTAATTATATACTAGAAGTAATTAATAAAATATAAATGAAATTATGACACAGTTAACTCATCATAACATGTAATTTATTACTTTTTTATTTTTTTTATATGTGGGGTGGGGAACCCTTTTGGGGTGTCTAAACACTACTATATAAGGAAAGTGCATCTAATTTTCATGGGACTACTAATTCTCAGGATTTTGAGAGCTCCTCTCTCATAATTCTTGGATCCAAGAGAGTGAGAGATCTTTTCCAACTGTTATACCTTTAAATTCCTTCACATATCAAAAGGATGAGATCACGGGGATCATCATGATGTTGAAGGATCTGTCGAATATTTTTGATAGAACTTATAATTCAATGATTTATATTTGTAAGAACTATTAAATCATGTTCAAATGATCTAGAAGGGTTTTAGATTTTATCTGTCAAGAAATGATCACTGATGATGAGTGCTAGTCAAAAAAATATTCAATATGAAAGAGGTTAACATTCAATTTAATTTTGTGCTTAAAAATTCATGTGAGATCATCATACCTTTATCGTGGATCGGATCAGTGGAATGATGAATTTTCATTACTTTTATGATGAAAAAATTAAATCTTCATCCCACATTCATCTGTTGTGTACCCTAGTACCAAAATTTAGTATCAGAATAATCGAATGAATTTCTCAGACAAGAAAACATTAATTAGCATTAAATTTAAGTAGAGGTTTTTCTTCAGTCCCAATCGAAAATCCCACTCACTGATTGGATTTTAGAATTCCAAGTTACATCCATCCAAAAAAAATTAGATAAACACATGGAAATAAAATTAAAAAATCATATATTTTTATATGTGTTAATTTTATCTGAGTCTATTAGCGGTGTCAATCTCTTGAAATCCTTGGTTTTCTAACCAGTGTTCTACTAGAATCCGGTAGAAAGAACACATCCAGGAAATGTTCATTCAACTACAATGAATGTGAAATATTTTTTTCAAAAGAATAAATAAAATAGCATTTTCACATTTTAAAAAGAAACAATTGATTTATTAAGCAGGGGTGGTAGGTGTGTGGAGAATTCCATAAAAGAAAAAATATATAACAACTGACAAATGTGGGGGGTGGTGGTCCATATATGAAAAAGAAAAATTAAAAAAACATTTAAAGAAACATTTTGGGGTTTCTTTTATTTAAGAAAAAAATATTTTAATTAAAATATGGGAGGTGTCTATAGGAATCCTCCTCACGCCGCCTCCTATAATAGAAAGCCCCACTGATTGTAGGGATTTATAATCTCTATGCATGGACTTCTTCTGTTGTTGCCTCCAGCCCATGCCTCCTCATTCATATAGTATCATGTCCACCTCCCAGCTTGTGGATGTGGTTTCTATCCTCTTAGGATTTCATCATCATCACTTTCTTCCACCAGACCAGATCCCACAGATGGCCATTCTACTGCCTCCTCCTCCAGAAACTATCGCCCTTATCATGTTATCACATTCACCATACAGCTACCATCATTGATTCTTCAGCACTGCCAAGAAACACCACATCTGTCTTCCCAAAACAAACATCATTACAATCAGACTCCCTAGCCAAGGCCCCGACATCCCCTACCGCATGTGAAACCTCCTAATCTAGCTCCCTACATAGGTCTCTACCAGTGTAATGGCTGAACAGTGGTACATTTTTCTTTTTATGACCCAATATAGGTTCATGTAGGTTCCATCCAACCCATACTAGGCCTAGGTTGGTCAAATCAATCCGGAACCACCCTCCACAGGTCCACCCCACCCACAACAACCTTGGGAGGGTTCTTCTTGTCCCTGAATGGGAATGTGTGGGTAGTCCTAACCATAAATGGTCCTTATTAAGTTTTGGGGTCCATAAAAAATTAGATATCAAAAATATTAATTTATTTTATTTTGGAATTAAAAAAATTTATAATAATAAATTTATTATTCATGAAATTAATTTAATTTTGGAATTAAATTAAATTAATTATGGTAGAAAACAAAAATAAATTATTTTAATTAAAATAAATTATTTAATTTATTTAAATTCCCTTGAACTTAAATTCATTTCATTTTAATTTTTTATATCTTATTTAATTTACCTATCGACTGGTCTTGATCTGTGATCAACCTTTTTTCTATATTAATTTTCATTTAATTAATTATTACAAATTATTGTGATGTGGAAATAATTATTTATTTATTGGAAGTTTTCACATCATCTTTTTCATTTAATATTTATATGGGTCTACATGTCCATCGATTTTATTCTGTATCTACTTTATGGTTCCCAAGACCCTCGTCACCTATATGTGAGTATTCATGTACTATCGAAGATGAAACTATAAGATATGGGTCACAACAACATGAGGTAGTATCCCAGACATGTTTTAGACACATTGGAGAGTAGTGCGAGTTATGATATTAGTCAACACTATACTCTAGTATTATACCCCTAGGTCACAGTTGATCTATTTAGTTTAAATGGATCAATCAATATTAGATACTCAAGACCAATCAGGTAGTTCATTTGTATTATTAATTTTTTATTATTTTATATATATGTGCATGTTTTTGGGAAACACATAAAATAATAAATAGATCATGCATAAAGATGTGGTGAATGTTTTTTAATTAATGAATGTTTAGCTGTGAGTGTGACAACGTAGTATGAATATATTTAATTTAAAATGATTTTATTCATAGAGATATATTAAAAACCCATAATGTAATATTAAGCTGTGAATACATTCTATCATTTAGATTTGAAAAAAACTAGGTGTATGGGGTTCCTATGATCCCTAGTTGGGGGTACTTCCTACTAATGGTGAGTAATTATGTGAATGATGGATTATCTTAACTAAAGATAGTATAATAAATAATTATTCATAGATATATATCTACCACATTAATGGAATCATTTTTGGGGAATCAAGGTTTTGATTATGGGAAGTTAGGACTTCACTCAATAGTTAAGGCAATCACGAGTTAATGTGGTTGTCCAGTCTAGTTCTTCCCTTAAAACTCTCTGATTAGTGGTATAGCGATATCTCAGATTGTGAGGGGGGTATCAAATATCCTTACCACTAGAATAATCAAGTGAATGGTTATTTTGAATCTAGTAGTGACGACTACAAGGGTTTTATGTAATAGTTGGAGATATTTAATGATTTAACAAATCAATTATGTCTAAAAAGTAATCATGATAAAGTAGTAGCTACTAAATAATATTTTTTGTGGATAAAAATGAAAATCACATACACCACTGGTACTTTATCACTACAATTGATATTTGTTAAAAAATATCCTAATCAGACAAAACAACCATGAATGGTATAGGCACATACACATAGTACTACACCAAGAGGGGAAGATTTATGTGCTAGAGTCAACAATTCCTGATGATCCCCATTAGGGAACAATAAATGAGGACAAATGAAAATACAAAAAACATATATATGATGAACTACATGTATAGTGTATTCATCTACGACCATTCAACTACAAAAAATTACTAAGGAAGAATATGAAGAAAAGTAGTTATATCATCACCAATAGTTATACTAGGAGAGATCTAGAAAATAAAGGTATGAGATATCCAGTGCATTGTGTAGGTGTATGCTATTAGAAGGAAATCATGAAGAACCTCATGTACTAAATATGATTTCGTACATCAAGATACTTGAATACCCTAGGTTCAAACAAAACCAATAACTAGTAATTTTCTTCATTATTTCCTATTTATATCCAATATTTTTTAATTTTGTTATTTATTACAATATGTATAACTTGACAAAGTCACTCCCAAGACTATTGGATTTAATTCTCCATGATATTAAGGATATTAATAATATAGATTCTTCATTCCTTATAGTGAACAATAATACGAAGTTCAAGGGTAAAGGGCTTATGGCTACTACTAAGATGAAGACACCTATATGCCATCCTTATAGAAATCCAATTATTTAGAGGGAAATAAATAAAATGGAGGCCATGTTATTTTAATGTTCCAAGAAATTCCACTAGAAGAATAATTGTAGAGTTGTGCAGAAGAAAGGTGATTATTTTACTTCATGTATTTTTTCCATTTAACTCAATCTATCCTTATCTACAAGTTTTGTATTTGATATAGCATGTGTATTTCACATTTATACTCATATAATAGAACAAAGTAGATTATAAAATATTGCAAATGGGAAAGGTGGATCTCTAGTCCATAATTAATGTGAGACTATAATCCCTGGAAGTGGGAGATGATGACCTAAATTTTCCAAGTGGTTTGTTTCTTTTATTAAATAATTATTCTTATATTGCTTTAGAAACTAGAAACATAAACTGAGTATCAACTTTATACACAATGGGATTTTATTTCAGGTTTGAAAACAAATTTTTTCTCTGTGTATAAGGATAACATATTTTATGGAATAGCGCATTGTAAAAATGGATGGTATATATTTAACTTTGAAAAACCTTTAATGGAAATAAATGAAAAGATAAAAAATGACTCATATAACACCCACCCATGGAACTTATGGCATGGACATGTAAATGAGAATTGATTAAAAAAATTACAACAAATAGGTTGTTTAGACTCAGCTAAGATAAAACCCAGGATTCATGTCAAGCATGTTTATAATGGAAAATTACTAAAGAAACCTTCTACGTGAAGGGAGTAATCACTTCTGAATCACTACAGTTAATTTGTACTTATATATGTGGTTTGTTTCTAGTAAAGGAAAGTGGGGGGTCATACATCATTACTTTTACTAATGACTATATTAGGTATTTTTATATCTACTTAATGAGGTATAAGTTGGATTCCTATCATATGTTTAAGGAATACCAAATATAATTACAAACCCATATTGGCATGAAGATTAATTCACTCTACACAGATCACGAAGAAAAGTATCTTAACTAAGCATTCAATGATCACTTATGAGAGTGTGGGATTTTATTCCAACTCACTCCTCCTAATACAAATCAATGGAATGGTGTTATTAAAATGAAGAATCAAAGCTTGTTAGACATGGTTAGATTAATGATGATTTGGGAAACTCCTCCCTTGTACTTTTGGGGATACATGTTACTAATAGTGGAATATACCTTTAATTGAGAACCAAATAAAGAAATATATGGGATTCTATATGATTTTTGACAGCAATGAAACCCAATCTATCACACATATGTGTATGGGGATATGAAAAAAAAATCAATACTATATCTAGAGAAAAATTAGCATCCCAAAAAGTGAATTTAATCTATATTGGATATCTTAAAGGGAAAAAAGACATTACCTATATAAAAATTCATATATAAAATTAAATGTGTTAATGCATGAAATATTTCTAGAAATGGAACACATTTCCACTGGAAATGGTGGAAGAAATATTTAATTAGATGAAATTGGTGCTCCAAATACAAAAGAGTTGGTAAGTGAATAATCTTCACAAGAGACAGTGGTAGATGAAGATGTTCTTGAGACACAAGTACTATATACATCAAATCGAGAGGTTAGAGAACCAGGGTGATATTTTTTTCTTATCACCGAGTCACAAGACACATTACTCTTAGAGAATGATGAACTTATAAACTAAAATTACGAATTGGAATTAATGGATACAACTAAATTGAATCATTCAAGGAATTTTAATTTGGGGAACATATACCAAAATCAAGTATGGATCTGGTAGGACCTCTAGATGATGTAAACCTTATTTTATGAAATTTGTTATTTAAGAAAAAATTGTGCATGGATGGTAAGGTAAATACTTGTATGCCACAACTAGTAGTGAAGGGTTTCAGGAAACGTCAAGTCATAGACTATAACGAAACCTTATTTCTAGTAGAAATGCTAAAGTACATTATAATATTACCTGCAATAAAAACCTTATATGATTATGAGACTATGAAAATGGATGTGAAAACCACTTTTATTAATGGGATGCTGGTTGAACATGTCTATATGATTCAACCCAAATGGATTATCAAGTCAAATTATTCCAATATAGTAAGTATGATGGAGAGATCCATTTACAAATTAAAGTAGGAATAAAAATCATGGAATGTTCATTTTGATGAGGTCATAATAGAGTTTGGTTTCATCAGGAATAAAAATTATCCATGTGTATATAAGAATTTTTGTTTAAAATCCGTCATTTTCCTTGTATTATATATTTATGACATATTAATTATGGAAAATGGAGTGAAAGCATTATAGTTAGTTAAGTCTTGGTTATATTAATGCTTCTCTGACAAGACTTACATGAAACATCCAACATCCTAGGGATTAAGATCTAATAATATAGATCTCATATGACACTTGGGTTAAGTCAAAGTTCATATTTTGACAAGGTACTCAAAATTTAAAATATAGAACAATCTAAGATAGGGCTGTTTCAAATGTCAGATGTTATCAATATATCCATGAAAATTTGTCAACAGACATAGGAGGATATTTAAATAATGAGTACAATAACATATTACTCAGTAGTGGATATATATTTTATATCTTTCTCTGTGCTACATTTTATATTGCATTTTCATTATTCAAGGTGGGTAGATATCATGCTAATCTTGGATTGATGCATTGGGAAGCTATGAAAAATATCCTGAATTACTTGGGACATGGAAATGATATGTTCCTGGTGTATGGAGGAGGTGAGGAACTAGTAGTGAGAGGGTACACTAATTACATTTTCCCAATAGATTATAATGATCTAAAATCAATGTCAGGATAGGTATTTTACCTAAATTGTGGTGCAGTGAGCTGGAGAATCTCAAAGAAACCTTGGGTCACTGACTCTATAGCAGAATCCAAGTATGTTGTGTCTTCCAATGTAGCTAAGGAGGTGGTCTAGATACACATATTTGTCTCATAAATTGGTTTTTATCCCAGTATTGTAGACTTTATTCTAGTTTATTATGATAATACTATAGCAGTGGTGCTTTCCAAGGATCCCATATCACACAAGAAGAAAAATAATATACATTATAAGATTAATCTCAGGAGTGATTTTACCTATAGAGGTGAATTAATAGTTATCAGGGTATCCGCATTGCATAACATGGAGAAACCTATGACTAAATTTATAACTCAACATATTCATGACACGCATTTGAGAGTTATATGATTGACACATGTTAGAAGTTGGCTCTAGTGAAAGTGGGATTGTTGTAAGTTGGTGGCCTAGACCCAACTAATGTATATACTTTGATTACCATTACATTTATACAGATTAATATATACATGTTTTTATCTTACCATTATAATGTGGATACGTTTTCATCCATGATATTTATGGTAATGTCATTATATTTCATGTCATATTAAATATTACAACAATTCCTAGGCTATAATGATAAATTGGACATAACATGATAGTAATCATAAAGTAATGTCTTATGGAACAAATACATCATACTGAAAGAACATAGATGTGTTTCGACCATAATGTGATGGGTCTAATGAGTTATGAGACATATTCACATGAAATTTTTACTTAGTGATCTTAATAAGATGAGACTATGAAGACGACCTACCAATATCAACCCCACGTGTTTCAAGTTTTATTAGTCATTCATATCAAAAAACTTGTGTAATGGTCTCAATATATGATATCATTATCAATTTATACCATTTGATCATGTACTTTTATGCAAGGAGAAAACCACGACATTGAATTTGTATCAAGGTAGCTTTTGTTTGGTGCATCATTAGTGGAACGAAATTGCTTGAATGATCAAGATAGAATTTATTGCTTCTGAGTTGAGGGCGTGATATATTAGACTATTTTTTTAGGTTTGTAGTTCCATTATTAAATACATTTATATGGTAGAACTAGGTATTTCTATCTTGTTATATCAATGAATAATAAATAAAGTATAGGGATGACACAATCTATGCATCATTCTTTATTATATATATCGATACAAAGAGATTATATTACATGGTGAGTGTTTATAGGAATGTATATCATTTATATGACTATTCCTTATATCCTCAAAGACCTTGATGGGTTATTATAATCCTTTCCTTGTCTATGAATAGTAATTAATACTATTGAGATAAGTTCCTATAGGGTCAAACACAATAGCGCATTCAAATGTATAACCTATTCAGGTGAATAGGATAATAGAACATGGTGGCCCCACACTAGGGTTTGAGGGATGTCTAATAATAAAAATCACCAATGAATAAATAAATTCATTATTATCTGAGTATATATTAATTTGAGTTGAATTTATTTATCAGTAGTATTCACAATGTATTAATATAATTCACCGTAAATATTATACGAATGAATATTATTTTAATATTCAATGTTTGTTTAATATTCAGAGAATTATGAGTCAATTAAATGAATCAGTTTTATCCCATAATATATTTAATTATATATTAAAATTATGTGATAAAATATATAGGATATTATAACATAGTTAGTTCATCATAACATGTCATTTACTTTTCATTAGTGGTCATTTTATATATAGGGAATGTGGAACCCTTTCTAGGTGTGTAACCTATGCTATATATGAAAAGAGGAGCTCAGTTTTCATGGGAATATTCATCCCCACAATTTTGAGATCTCATCTCTCCTTCTCAAATCCAAGAGAGGGAAAGATCATGTTTAAGTGTTCGAACTTTAATTTCCTTTATGTATTGATGGGACAGGATTGGGGTGATCATCATGAAGCTCAAGGATTCATCGATGATCCATGATGGAAACAATAATTAAGTGATTTTTGCTCATGTGGAATGATGATGTTTTTTTGTATGATCTAGATGGGTTTGATCTTAGACACTTCAAGCAAACATCATTTGTGACAAGCGACAGTTGAACACATCGTACATACAAATGATGTAAAAGTTCTATTAAATTTGGGTTTTAAATAATTCAAATGATATCCTCAGAAATTTACTATGGATTCTTTACTAGTTAAGATGATGTTTTATTTACCTAGTAATGAATAATTTTAAAACCCCATCCCACTAGCTTCCGCTACGTACCCTAGTTCTAATAGTTTATTCTTAGCAGTTTATTAAAGAGGGTAAATGACAATCTCTTCTCATCACGAGACTCAATGAATCATACTTTTCCATAGAAATTATAGATGATTAAAGGATAATTTATATCAAGATATTATTTATCTATAGAAATATCTTCCCATCCTTGAAACTTTACATCTTTATTTAGAAAAATCTAATGCTTTAAAAACATATCATGGTTGGATAAAATTTCTTGAAAAAATAATCTCCCTAAGAATCTTTGAATGGTTCCATTTTAGAAATTGAAATTGAATACTGATTCAATAATATTAAATATTTATAAATAAATCTTGTAATTGAATATATACAACTAACTCCATGTTCACCCTTTTATATAGGTATCATAAGTCAGTGTGCACAAAACTATGATATAAATTTATTGAATAGTCTAGATCAAATCCTAGAAAACTTATGATTAATTTATTTATTTAAAATAATTAAAATTCAAAATTCTTAGACTCTTGAATTCCCAAAAACACAATTTTATCTAATATTTTTGAGATACTATAGAACTATAAAATTAATTTAAAAAAAAGGATACTCTAAAAATTCATAGTTATGAAGAAAATTATATAATCTACTAGAATTTACTTTCTGGTAAACAAGTATGATCTTCCTCTCATGAAGATGGTTCTATGTAGACTTATCTAATGTTTAAACTTTCAGAAAAAAAGTTACAATTTTATCTAAAATCATAAAACTCTAAGTCATCCTAAATCAAAATAATTAAAGAAATATATCAAGAAAAAAAAGATAGTTTTGGTTAATTAAAAAAGATTATTAGGAATCAAAAATAAGTTTTCAGAAACCGGTTCATAGCAATCTCAATTATTAATAATTAATTCCCTGGTAGATAGACCATTTCAGGTCTCATAATATTTAAAAAAAAATTCATAACTAATAATTTCTTAGGTATCTTATATTCATAAGAAATAATCTCTAGTGAGATCGATTCGTTTGTTCTTATAAATGATTTTATTCTATTCAATCACCATTTTTTCTCCAATGTTCACCTCTTTGAAACCTAGTGAAAAAAATTTCTTGACTAGGGATGAAGTAGTTTGATTTATAATTAGAACTTTTATGGATTTATTTCTAAGTCTAGATGTTTTTTTTTGATATCTTCTCCTACAAAAATATAGAATATTAGCGGTTGTTTTTAAGAAGGGGTTATGTACAACCCACTATAAATTAATTTTAGAGGGTGTTATGCAAAACCCCATCTAATAATCAAATTTATAGGGGGTTAACAACCCCCTCTAATTTTTTTATCAATGTTTTTTAATATTTGGTTGTATTTTCGAGGTGGTTATGTTAAAACCAGCGCTAATTTAATGATTAGTGGCGCTATATATTCTGTTGAATTTAAGAGGAGCTATATGTATATATAACATTAATTTTCACATATATATATATATATTATTGATTTTTTTAAAAGGAAATAGTGGGGGTTCACAACCCCCTCTAATTTATGTTATTATAGGGGGTTCATGAAACACTAATAATCTATTAGATTAGAGGTGGTTTTGAACCCCTTTAATTTAAGAAATTATATGCGGTTTTGAACCACCTCTAATTCATGAAATTAGAGAGGGTTTTTAACCCTTTATAATTTGAGAAATTAGAGGGGGTTTTGAACCCCCTCTAAATTTTATTTATTGTTTAAAAATAAATATCATAAAAATTCATATATAATATATGTGTGTGTGCGCATGTGTGTATATATATATTACATAAACACGTTATATAAATGTATTTAAATACATTATAAATAAATACAAACAAACACACACACACACATATATATATATGGACATTATAAAAATACATTAGACAAATACTTATACATATAACAAAATGTGTACATATATAAATACTAGTTTACATAATATAAAAGTAATTATTAATATATTTATTCGAATTTATAAAATTTATATTTTTTTATTAATATTATACATTTATATTATGATTTATATTATAAATATATTATATTAAATAAATTTTTATTGTATATTTTTTTACAAATACATTTATATTATAGTATCTAATATATATAATATAGAAAAAATTAAATATATATATATATATAATATAATTATATTATATATATAATATAATATATATTTAATTATATAAAAATTTATATATTATATATACTTATTTTATATATATTATAGTATACCATATTAATTATAAACTATTTTAATATATATATATATAATTTAATTATATTATATATATCCAATTATATGAAAGTATTTATTTTTCTGCGTATATATATGATTTAATAAAAATGTATGTTATCACTCATAGAAATATATAATATAAATGTATTTCATATAACATATGTATAATATAAATCAAAAAATGTATAAATTTATAGTATTTTTAAAAACAACATATAATTTTTTTAGTTTAAGAAATAGTTGTAATAATAATAATAATTAATAATATTATTGTTACACATACATGTACATATTTAAAAATATATAAAAAAAAGTTTATATATTATACTTATATCATATCTATAAATATCATATAAATAAATTAATGCATACACACACACACAAATATAAATGTATTTACAAATATATGTATAAATATATATTTATATATCTAAATATAATTATTTATGAATATATTATGTTTACATAGATATAACATATATATATTATACCCATATATATATTTATTATATAATTTACACGATATAAAAAATTATATCATATTTTTTATATTTAGATACCCAAATATATATATATATATAAAATTTTGGTGTGTAAATAAATAAAATGAATCGTATATATTATAAAAAATAAATCACAGCCCATTGGTAGGAACTCTACAGCATCCCCCATCTAGTCCTGAGTTTGATTCCCATCGTCTATGTTTTTATTGCCCTTGCGAAGGTAGTATGTCATCCTTCATTGTAGGTCCCCCATGGGCAAGGTTGTTTGGGCCTTAGGTTGGGTGGGTGTTTGTCCCGACACTGTTTTCTGGGTTTTTAGGTGTGTGTCAAGTGCATGGGGTGTTCTCATGGGGTGTCGATTAGGTTGTCCCAAAGGTTTTCAAGGTTATTTGTGGGGGTGTCAGGGGTGTGTGTCTAGGGGGTCAAGGTGGCGTGTCCATGGTGGTTATTTGGGGTCTCCATAGGGTGTGTGGGTTTTGTCTAGGGGGTCAAGGTGGGGTGTCAATAGGGTCTCATGAGGTGTTTAGGGGTTTTTCTGGTGGTGCTGGGTGTCTCACTCGGAGATGGTGGAAAAAATATATATAAAAACATTGGTAGTTTAGGGGTAGTTGGAGCATAATTGGCTCCTAAACATAGGCCCAAAACGATAGAATAGGTGCAGTTCTAACCACCTCTAGTGTGATATTTGAATTATATGTGGTTAAAATCTCCTCTAATCTATGCATTTATGATGAATTTAGGGTGGAATTAGAGGGGGTTAAAACCCCCTCCAATCTAACTGTCGCTAATCACAGGCATAGTTTACCGGCGCTTTCCCATAACCTCCTCTAATCAGAGTAAGAAACCACTTTAATTGAGGTTATCGGTAATCACTACTAAAGTATTTAGAAGGGGTTAAAACCCCTTCTAAATGAAAAGACTATCCCCTTCTAATCACCCTGTTTTTTTCTAGATTTCCCCTATATTTTATCAAAATGTTTTCTTTAAGTATTAAAGCATTCAAAAAAATACATTAATATTTTTATATCTGATTTAAATTTGACATTTTCATATTTACCTTTAGTTTATTTAGAACACCTTTAATATTTTTTTAGCTTCAAATCATCTGTATTAGAATGATCTTCTAAATATTTTACGACACTTTTGAATTTTCTATCAGCATTCACCTGGGAAATTTGATCCTTCATATATTTCAACTCATATTTTATATTTATATTTTCATTAGTTCATTTCTATTATTCAACTAAAACTCATTCAAATATTTCTTCCATTTCACTAACTTGGTTTTATGTTCTCTATAATTCTTAATAATCTTAAAAATATCTTCTTTATCTTTTTAAAAATCATCCTTTATCTACTTATCATAATTTCCAATAATTGAAATATATAATTTCATCTCATCAATGGTAGGTTCTTAAAAATCTTTTTCAATCTCACTTTCATCACAACTTTCACCATAGAAGTATTTTTAATCAAGATTAAGATTCATATGTGTAACACCCCATGATTTCATAGTGTGTTATTTCTTCAAAATAATTCAATAACTTGCACTACACGCAACACCGAGTTCAATCACACCATGACTTACCAAAAAAAAGCCATTAAAAGTGGCCATGAATATTATTAACTAAATTTTAAAATTTATATAATCCTTATAATTTTAGAATCCATATTATGAGTTTCTTAGTCATAATGCAAAAACAGATTCATTTTCTGTATTGCACTTTTATCAACTTTTAATAGTGAAACCTTTTTAAATACAATATTTTAAATTTTTTGACTAAATGGGGACATCAAAAAAATTTAAAATGAAACCTCCCAAGCTTCCACGGTACGCTTTCCTTTGAATAATACAGTAGCGTGTGTTGTACGCAACTTCGAGTTCTAACACACACCACAACCAATCAAACTAGCCGTTATGAATAGTAATACATACTTTTTGAAATTATATATATTTTATATTTCAAAATTGACTTCATTTTTGGATTCGGAATATCGAATTTAGCCTAAGGTGAAATTTTGGTACTTTTCGGATATCTTTAATATTTTGATGAATAGTGAAAATTACTAAATTTTAATTAAAAACAACTTTTTTAATCAAAATAATTAATAGTGATAAATTATGAATTTGAGTGGTTTTAAAGTATATTTAGAATATATTTTTACAATTTAATATAATGTTGGTCATTGGACATAATTTTACAATTAAACCGAACATAAACAAGTGTCAATCTTTTGATAGTTATTATCTCTTAAAAACACGCTTTTTGTTTTGACAGCGGGAATTAATTTTAAATTAATTTCTGCCACTTCTGTGTTTTGAATTTATAAAAATGGATTCCATATTTGGAATCAGGATATTCAAATTGTGTAAATAGGTAACTTTTATTTTTAGACATTTTGAATAATTACTGCGGTAAATATTTTATTTACCATGGTTAAGGATAAATCCGATAAATAAGGATTAAAAAATAATATTATAATAATACTAAATTACCATAAAACGTGTACTAACCTTATTGGTTGATACATGTTCGACCATAGGCATCTTTGGGTCGATTTGGGGACCCCATGGAGCCACATGTAGGTGATAGGGACACTTTATTTTAATTAAGTTAAAATGAGTACAAAAATGACATAAGCATATATCTTTTAGAAAAAAAAATTTTAAATAGGGTTATATATGTTGTCTTTTCGACTATAAATATTCATTAGAAAGATAAAACGATTTCCTACATAATGATATTTTATTTATAATTTTTAGACATTAAATAATTTAATTTATTTATGACACAATGATGATGCAGTAATTACTATAATAGTGAAAAATCAAAATAATTGATATTATAAATACCCAAATAAATATAATATGAAACTTTTAATGAATTAAACTAATTTTCTAGGATAATATGATATATTAGTATTGATTTAATTAATTTTTTTTGAAGTAATCAATCTTTTATGAGTTTCACAAAAATCAACTATTGAATAGTGTCAAAATTGACATAAAAGAGTTCTTAAAACAAATATTATATTATTAATTGATATTAAATTCCTAAAAATCTAAGGTTCGGCCAAGAGACTTATATCATGATAGTTTCATCACTAATGGACCACTTGGGGGGTCTCTTGGATGTATATAGTAAGTTTATTAACCATATTATATAAAATACAAAGAGACATTGTAAAAGTGAAACTAATTAACTTAGAGTTAATACTTAAAGATAAGGTTAATATAAGTACCCAAACCTGTCTAAATTCTATTGGTTGAGTTGTTTTAGACCCATACCCACCTTAACATTTAAATAATAAACTTTGGATCCATTAGAAACCTAATATGAATTTATTATAAACTAATATTTCTAGCATTTCTAATGGTACCCCTCACCCCTCTTATAAAAGGGCACTCCTCCTTCTCATTTATTCACACCTTAAAAACCTTTTGGTTCGGAAAAACTCTGCCCAAATACTCTCCCAACTTCCCTCACAACAACCTAGAGGCCTTAGTTTGATCAGAAAGCCAACCTAAGGATCCCTTTTGATCAAATCAAAATGAAGAACCCGAAGAAGAGGTAATGATTTCACCACCCTTTTCCAAGTTCTTTTCTTCTTCCACTTCTTCTTCCTTTGTTATTACCATTCTAAAATAATAACTCCAGTATCATATATATACTGTGATGTTATTATAAATATGGTACAACCATATTCAGTATTCTATCCACCCTTTGAATAACATGTCACCATACGTGCGTACGTACGACTTACCGTCTCCACGTCGTGGTGTAATTGTTATTCAATATATTATTATTTGGATGGGTATAATAATGATATGTAACTCATGTAAATAATAAATATAACATTTTAATGATTCTGAATATTTGATATAACAACCATTTATATATTATTTTAATATCAAAAGAATGATATTGTCGCTCGTGCGTACGTACGGACTACCGTCTCCACGAACGCGATGAGATTCATTCTCCATCGTATCCATTAAAGTATAATTATCATTTTATGATTAAAAAATGATGTTTAAGGACTTTATATCATTCTGGATATGAATAAGATACAACCTATCGATAACAAACACGGCTTATGTAACGAAACATATAGAAGAAAATGAGTAAGTTAACACCCGAAACGACGATAATTAAAAGATATTATTAACAAATTAATGTTAAAAGATCATATATGATATCATATTAATATATATGATTCTTAAATAATTTAATAACAATTATTTCACCATTATACAGGAGGTTAACCTACCCCAACCAAAGAAAAGTACAAGGTAAGGGGTTTTCATCTCACTCCTTATTCCCGTGAGATTCATGCCATATTGCCACCATCACCTTTTGTGTGGTGTATGTACTGCCCATAATTATATTCTTTTTGTAATACACTCTAATTTATGTGTATTTACATATTCATTGTATGATACCTCTTTCATGGGTTGTATGTTTCATAAGTTACCAAATTGGTAAGGGTTATTTCACAATATCTTCATTGTCCGAGGTTGTTTATATGTAATAATCTACTGGGATCTCTTTATCATCCACATCCATGTTTCTTAAAAATGTATTTCAAAACATTTTTACTATTTACTAGAATATGGGTTAAAGTCATTTATACCCTTGTTTGACTTTTTATAAGAAGTTTATAAAGGAATCTTTCCGTCGTTTTCCAAACAAGGTGCTTTTTAACCTTTTCGACAAAATTAAGCTAAGAATGTTTTTTTTAACTTATACGGCGGGTGCGGCAATTTTCCGCCGTTATAAAATCGTCGAAGTTTCCCTTACAAGATAATAAGAATATTTTCAAAAAAAAATGTTTTATTTCATAAATATAAGACTCTTAAATGATTTCAAAATATAAAGAGATATTTTTCTAAAATAGTCTTTATTTCATCTATGTCAACATCCTTTGATGGATTTTAAGCTTATTTGAAGTTGATTTATTATGATACAAAACATCCATATTTTATTGAAGGTTTTGTGATATTTTTGACTGTGGATAAGTTATGCTTATGTCACTCATGGTTTTTGTTTAAAGTATTGACATTTCATAAGTTATTTGTAATCCGAATGCTTTTGTTATATTTCAACCTTTCATTCAGATGAATGTGTTAGACAAGTATGTTCCGGGTTTGGGACCGGTAAAAGTAAGCCCTCCGGTTTGGTCTCCGGTTATTAGAGGAACTCCGGTTTGGTGTCCGGTTATTAGAGGCACTCCAGGTTGGTGTCCGGTTATTAGAGGCACTCCGGGTTTGTGTCCGGTTATTAGAGGCACTCCGGGTTGGTGTCCGGTTATTAGAGGCACTCCGGGTTGGGTTCCGGTTACAGTTAGCCCCAAGGTCTTGGGACGAGGCCTTGACAAAGAAATTAAAGTTCAGCATTATACATTCCATCATTATGAAAGTTGTTATTGATTTTTCATGTGATTATTCGATTAGTAGAATATCCATGTGATTAAGTAAATGGCATTATTTCATTTTATTTATTCCATACTATGTTGAAAGTTCAAGTTTGAAAGGCTTTTGTTTTAGTTATACATTGCCTTAAATGTTTATTCATATTTATGAAAGTGTCTGCTATATTGTTATCTTTACTGGGCATTTGAGCTCACCCCTTTTCTATGTTTTATTTTTCCCAGGAAGTGAAGAAGTAAGTTATGAATGACCTGCAAGGATATTATGAGGGGATAATAGTGTGGGCTGTGGAGACATTATGTTTTTGTAGTAGTTTTTCATTTTATGATGTAATGTAAAACTTAAGAATATATCTAGTGTTTCCAAGGCTACTAAACCAATCGTTATTTCGAGATTTGATCTTTCTTTTGATCATGCCAATGTTATGTAATAATTCACCGACTTTGAGTAACTAGGGTCGGGGCGTTACAGTTGGTATTAGAGGGAGGTTTAGTAAAAACCTTGGAAGCTAGATTTAGATAAACTCTGATTAGAGCACATAGATTTATGATGAATTTTGAGGATTAGTATAGAAGAACTTCCTAGAATTTTGGTATTGTAGAGATTTTGTGAGTTTTCCGAGAAATACATCCCTGTCTGGATACGAGCAGGTGGAGGCGGCTCTGGCACAGATGTACCTAGGGGTAAAACATGAAAACACCACTTTGAACTAGACTCAAACAGGAACTGGTGCACGACAACGGGCCTTGCTGCACTCTTGGATACGACACTCCCAGGGGATATGCTTAGGATAACTCTCATTTTCTTTACAAATCATTATGAAGGGTTTATGAGTATATACTTCCTCAAAGGAGACATTTTTATGATTATGGATTATATCCATAAACTATTTAATTTATGTTATGTGTTTTACAAGTTTGGGATTAGGTATTTTCATTCATAAACTAATCTAATGTATGCCATTGTTTATAAATGGAGCCCAGTAGAAGGAATGAGAACTCTAGAAATGCACATGATACAAAGAGAAAGAAGGATCATATATTTTATGGTCTTAAGCCAGAATTTACTAGAGAAATAGTCTCACATGTATTATCATCATATGAAGAAATAATATCATGTGTTGATAAGATAAGTAAAGAGTTTACTGTGTCCTATGGCTTTGAAGGGAAGAAAGAGAAGAAAAGGATGGAAGAGAGAAAGATGGATAAAGGGAAGAGGGAAAAGAAAAATTTTCCCATATGTGATAACTGTGGAAAGAAACACCCTGTAACTTGCCTGAAAGGAATGGGAGTTTGTTATAAGTGTGGAGGAAAAGGGCACAAAGTACGTGACTGCAAGGGTAAGAAAATGGTTTCAAATGTACAATGCTTCATTTGCAGGAGTTTGGACACTATGCGAACCTATGTCCCAGTCATCAGACTATGCCGTAAATGATGCTATTGGATAATAATCAAGTTATGATACTACCACAGATGAAGAGGAATGATTAGAGTTCTTATGTTGATTGAGTGTACTTGTTATAATAATTATGGAGTATATAAGGATTGTACTGGAGTACTATTTAATTAAGGACTTGAGATTGTGTGGAACAAAGAAAAGTGACTCAATAGCTGGATAAATTTTTGGAAAATATATGGTTGAGAGAATGATAAACCATAATATAGTTCTGATACCGAGGTAGTGATTTTGGAATAATACATGATTATTTTGGATAAATTATATTGGATATTCTTGACTACCTTGGAACTGATTAATGATTTGTATATTCCATCATTGTTGGGGTTTAAAACATTTTTGGACTGATGAAGTATATCCAGCATTCTATATGGAATAAGGGAGCATGAATGTAATCAATAAGGAATATGGTAACTCAGGATGTTTCAGTGTATTAAAAGAATACATGATGAAGGTATTCATATGCTATTACGGGGTAAAAAGGATCTACATTATGTTTACCTTCCTTATAAATGTTGGACTGTGAGTTTGAACAGATGTATTTTGGATAGTTCTAGTTTGGATTATTTTGGATTTCCATAAAAGGACAACCTGGAGGTCGGGCGGCAACCCGTCGCGTCCGGCAAGGCTGTGAGACTTGAACCCGCAACCGAAGGGCGACAAGGGTGTATCACCTACCACTGGCCCACGAGATGTCTTGGATTAAATAATGTAGTTTTTATTAAAAGATCTTGTAGATGAATTATAAATTCATTTATTTTGGAACCCTATACGAATAGTGTAAATAGAATTTTTTACGTTCTATTATCTTTTAGAGTGAAAGATGAGTTTGTGGTAGAAATTTATTAATGGATAAAACTCTAATTATAAAGTAAGTATATCTCCTTATTATCTTAGCCAATCTCATAAATAAATTCCTCAAAATTATGAAAAGTAACATAGAACAAAAATTTTGTCCTAGATGGTACCTTAAATCATCACTAATTTATGGCTTTGGGATTGTTGGCCTTTTCATAGCCATGTTCTCTACCACTCTCCATCAGATAATTGATGGTTAGATTTTTCTTCCATATCCATGTTTTCCTACATGGAACCCTAGTGTGTGTTATTTTTGGTAATCTTCATACTTTCCACTCTTTATTTTAAATAGAGGCCTCATTAATTCATTTTTCGATGTGGGATTTCAACTAAGATATTTTGAAATGTCAAAAATGTGTTATCCCAATACCCAATGTTTTGTTGAACCGATGGTATTTCAAATCATCATAGATTGATGAGTTTAAGGACCTCAATTTTATACTTGTTTGTGATTGATGACCTCAATCACTACCTATAAATATTTACATTTTCCTCCAATTATATGTATCTAATTGCCACCAATGTTCTCCTAATCGAGATCATAATTTGGTGGTGACCCTTTCATTTCTCTTTTCATCATATTAAGACTAAATTTTAGTAACCCAATTTCCAATGTGGGTTTTCCCACAAATATATTTTCTATTTTCAACCTTTTATTTTCAAAAAACAATTTTAAATTGTGAGGATGCAATTTATTGAAGGAGGGGAGAATGTAACACCCCATGATTTCATAGTGTGTTATTTCTTCAAAATAATTCAATAACTTGCACTACACGCAACACCGAGTTCAATCACACCATGACTTACTGAAAAAAAGCCATTAAAAGAGGTCATGAATAGTATTAACTAAATTTTACAATTTATATAATCCTTATAATTTTAGAATCCATATTATGAGTTTCTTAGTCATAATGCAAGAACAGATTCATTTTCAATATTGCACTTTTATCAACTTTTAATAGTGAAACCTTTTTAAATACAATATTTTAAACTTTTTGACTAAATGGGGAAATCAAAAAAATTTAAAATGAAACATCCCAAGCTTCCACGGTACGTTTTCCTTTGAATAATACAGTAGCATGTGTTGTACGCAACTTCGAGTTCTAACACACACCACAACCAATCAAACTATCCGTTAGGAATAGTAATACCTACTTTTTGAAATTATATATATTTTATATTTCAAAATGGACTTCATTTTTGGATTCTGAATATCTAATTTAGCCTAAGGTGAAATTTTGGTACTTTTCGGATAACTTTAATATTTTGATGAATAGTGAAAATTACTAAATTTTAATTAAAAACAACTTTTTTAATCAAAATAATTAATAGTGATAAATTATGAATTTTAGTGGTTTTAAAGTATATTTAGAATATATTTTTACAATTTAATATAATGTTGGTCATTGGACATAATTTTACAATAAAACCGAACATAAACAAGTGTCAATCTTTTGATAGTTATTATCTCTTAAAAACACGTTTTTTGTTTTGACAGCAGGAATTAATTTTAAATTAATTTCTGCCACTTCTGTGTTTTGAATTTATAAAAATGGATTCCATATTTGTAATCAGGATGTTCAAATTGTGTAAATAGGTAACTTTTATTTTTAGACATTTTGAATAATTACTGCGGTAAATATTTTATTTATCATGGTTAAGGGTAAATCCGGTAAATAAGGATTAAAAAATAATATTATAATAATACTAAATAACCCTAAAACGTGTCCTAACCTTATTGGTTGACACATGTTCGACCATAGGAATCTTTGGATCGATTTGGGGACCCCATGGATCCACTTGTAGGTGATAGGGACACTTTATTTTAATTAAGTTAAAATGAGTACAAAAATGACATAAGCATATATATTTTAGAAACACAATTTTTAAATAGGGTTATATATGTTGGATTTTTGACTATAAATATTCATTAGAAAGATAAAAATATTTCCTTCATAATTATATTTTATTTATAATTTTTAGAACTTAAATAATTTAATTTATTTATGACACAATGATGATGTAGTAATTACTATAATAGTGAAAAATCAAAATAATTGATATTATAAATACCCAAATAAATATAATATGAAACTTTTAATGAATTAAACTAATTTTATAGGATAATATGATATATTAGTATTGATTTAATTGACTTTTTTTTAAGTAATAAATCTGTTATGAGTTTCCCAAAAATCAACTATTGAATAGTGTCAAAATTGACATAAAAAAGTTCTTAAAACAAATATTATATTATTAATTGATATTAAATTCTTAAAAATCTAAGGTTTGTCCAAGAGACTTATATCATGATAGTTTCATCATTAATGGACCACTTGGGGGTCTCTTGGATGTATATAGTAAGTTTATTTACCATATTCTATAAAATACAAAGAGACATTGTAAAAGTGAAACTAATTAACTTAGAGTTAATACTTAAAGATAACGTTAATATAAGTACTCAAACCTATCTAAATTCTATTGGTTGAGTTGTTTTCGACCCATCCCCACCTTAAAATTTAAATAATCAACTTTGGAGCCATTAGAAACCGAATATGAATTTACTATAAACTAATATTTCTAGCTTTTCCAAAGGTACCCCTCACCCATCTTATAAAAGGGCACTCCTCCTTCTCATTTATTCACACCTTAAAAACCTTTTTGTTCGGAAAAAATCTTCCCAAATACTCTCCCAACTTCCCTCACTACAACCTAGAGTCCTTAGTTTGATCAGAAAGCCAACCTAAGGAGCCCTTTTGATCAAATCAAAAGGAAGAACCCGAAGAAGAGGTAATGATTTCACCACCCTTTTCCAAGTTCCTTTCTTCTTCCACTTCTTCTTCCTTTGTTATTACCATTCTAAAATAATAACTCCAGTATAATATATATACTGTGATATTATTATAAATATGGTACAACCATATTCATTATTCTATCCACCCTTTGAATAACATGTCACCATACGTGCGTACGTACGGCTTACCGTCTCCACATCGTGGTGTAATTGTTATTCAATATATTATTATTTGGATGGGTATAATAATGATATGTAACTCATGTAAATAATAAATATAACATGTTAATGATTCTTTATATATTATATAACAACCATTTATATATTATTTTAATATCAAAATAATGATATTGTCCCTCATGCGTACGTACGAACTACCGTCTCCACGAACGCGATGAGATTCATTCTCCATCGTATCCATTAAAGTATAATTATCATTTGATGATTTAAAAATGATGTTTAAGGACTTGATATCATTCTGGATATGAATAAGATACAACCTATTGATAACCAACACGGCTTATGTAACAAAACATATAAAATAAAATGAGTAAGTTAACACTCGAAACGACGATAATTAAAAGATATTATTAACAAATTAATGTTAAAAGATCATATATGATATCATATTAATATATATGATTCTTGAATAATTTAATAACAATTATTTCACCATTATACAGGAGGTTAACCTACCACAACCAAGGAAAAGTACAAGGTAAGGGGTTTTCATCTCACTCCTTATTCCCGTGAGATTCATGCCATATTGCCACCATCACCTTTTGTGTGGTGTATGTACTGCCCATAATTATATTCTTTGTGTAATACACTCTAATTTATGTGTATTTATATATTCATTGTATGATACATCTTTCATGGGTTGTATGTTTCATAAGTTACCAAATTGGTAAGGGTTATTTCACAATCTCTTCATTGTCCGAGGTTGTTTATATATAATAATCTACTGGGATCTCTTTATCATCCACATCCATGTTTCTTAAAAATGTATTTCAAAACATTTTTACTATTTACTAGAATATGGGATAAAGTCATTTATACCCTTGTTTGAATTTTTATAAGAGGTTTATAAAGGAATCTTTCCGTAGTTTTCCAAACAAGGTTCTTTTTAACCTTTTCGACAAAATTAAGCTAAGAATGTTTTTTTAACTTATACGGCGGGTGCGGCTATTTTCCGCCGTTATAAAATCGTCGAAGTTTCCCTTACAAGATAATAAGAATATTTTCAAAAAAAATGTTTTATTTCATAAATATAAGACTCTTAAATGATTTCAAAATATAACGAGATATTTTTCTAAAATAGTCTTTATTTCATCTATGTCAACATCCTTTAATGGATTTTAAGCTTATTTGAAGTTGATTTATTATGATACAAAACATCCATATTTTATTGAAGGTTTTGTGATATTTTTTACTGTGGATAAGTTATTATTATGTCACTCATGGTTTTTGTTTAAAGTATTGACATTTCATAAGTTATTTGTAATCTGAATGTTTATGTTATATTTAAACCTTTCATTCAGATGAATGTGTTAGACAAGTATGTTCCGGGTTGGGGACCGGTAAAAGTAAGCCCTCCGGTTTGGTCTCCGGTTATTAGAGGAACTCCGGTTTGGTGTCCGGTTATTAGAGGCACTCCGGGTTGGTGTCCGGTTATTAGAGGCACTCCGAGTTGGTGTCTGGTTATTAGAGGCACTCCTGGTTGGTGTCCGGTTATTAGAGGCACTCCGGGTTGGGTTCCGGTTACAGTTAGCCCCAAGGTCTTGGGACAAGGCCTTGACAAAGAAATTAAAGTTCAGCATTATTCATTCCATTATTTTGAAAGTTGTTATTGATTTTTCATGTGATTATTCGATTAGTAGAATATCCATGTGATTAAGTAAATGGCATTATTTCATTTTATTTATGCCATACTATGTTGAAAGTTTAAGTTTGAAAGGCTCTTGTTTTAGTTATACATTGCCTTAAATGTTTATTCTTATTTATGAAAGTTTCTGCTATATTGTTATCCTTACTGGGCATTTGAGCTCACCCCTTTTCTATGTTTTATTTTTCCTAGGAAGTGAAGAAGTAAGTTATGAATGACCTGCAGGGATATTATGAGGGGATAATAGTGTGGGCTATGGAGACATTATGTTTTTGTCATAGTTTTTCATTTTATTATGTAATGTAAAACATAATAATATATCTAGTGTTTCCAAGGCTACTAAACCAATTGGTCTTTCGAGATTTGATCTTTCTTTTGATCATGCCAATGTTATGTAATAATGCACCGACTCTGAGTAACTAGGGTCAGGGCGTTACAATATGATCTTCAGCATTATCTCTTCCCATCAAACACTTCTCAAATATATGAATATTCTTAAAAAATCATATAATTCTTCTGATATCTTCATTATCGTCCAATCAACTATATAAATTATTATCTCTTTTTCTTTCATTCCATATGTACATGGATTTCAAACATTTCTGATTATAATTTTTTTTAATAGAAATTTTTTTTATTTCCTTTTCATTTAAGGGAAATCATGTCGAATATGACACAATTTTTTATATTCATATCATATAGCCTCTATAGAATCTTTCATTTATTGATTATTATTCTTTTATTTTTCATAATCCTTTCAGTAACTATTATTTTCTATATAATGATTCATTATTATGGAAAAATTATTAATTTCACCCTCACTTCGAATAACACAACCAATAAATATGGATGTACTTGGTTTATTATCATAAGCTCCAGAGTTTGAAGTTCTAGTGGATATAATGGAAACACCATTATAGTTATTCTATTTTTATTAATCATGAATTAATATACTATCTTATTTCATGAAAGTTCATATTGAGTCATCAATACTTATATGGTAATATTATTTTTATCATTTATATTTTTCATTTTAGATTCCCATTCATTCTGTAAAATATCTATATACTTCTAAACTGGCTGATCATCTGATAATTTCTTTTTAACTAGGTATATTAGGATATTCATTATTTCCATAAATCTCTAGTTCATCTTGGAAACTATTTCACCATGAAGAAAATTGAAATTGTTATCTTGATACATTAGTATAGCTCTCTTATTTTCAAAAAAATTGGAAGTTACCAAGTGAGTACCTTCATGTTTCATCCAAATCCCACAACAAGAATGACAAGAAGAAACCTAGTTTTAAATATTTCATTGAATAGAACACATGAAACATAATTCTAACTCAAAAATTCAATTTAAATTCATTATTTAATTATTTTGAAAACCTAGATACTTCCTTCTTTATAGTTTTGTTTCTAATTAAGATCATAATAAAATTATTAATTCTATTTCTGATAACATATGTATCCATATGATCTCTTTAATACTCATAAATTATTTCATAAAAAATAGGTTTCTTGTTTGGATTTTGATTTTCAAAACATTCAACATGTGTAATAACATCCATATTAAAAACATAAAAATCTGTCCTCTACAACATGATATATTAAGGTAAACTGTGAAAATTTAACTCCATTATTGTAATGTAAATCAAGATATTAACCCAAAATTATCTTGAAATGTACATCCTTTCATTAATACCAAATTTTGGTCCAATACATGGATGGAAAAAACAATACAAGAAGGATATTAATTGTAGTTAAGAAAACTAACAATAATTTTCCTCCATAAGTATTAAATCTATCGAAAAAAAACTTTTTATATACCCACAAAATAATCTTAGTAAAATCAAAGTAAACAGTGGAATTATAATTATTATTATTTCATAGCTACCAAAAAATAATAAATTTTTAATAAATATAAACTATCATAATTTTATTAATTACTAATAAAATAACTACCACATTATAAAAAAATACATATTACTAATTTATAAATCAAGTTCCCATAAAAGATATTATTAAAATCACACATTTAACCAAAGTGAAATGGGGGAATTAAACTTGTTTTAAGGTAAACTTTACATTAAACCTATTGACAGGTTTTTGATTTAAATACTAGGAAGACATTAACTATAAACCTATCTGTATTTCATCATAGAAACATTGAATACTTATATCTTCCACACCAGGAAGCCCAAGATCTGATCAATTGAAAATGCATCAATTCTATAATAAAAAATCTTGGCTCTATATTCCACATCAAGAATTACTTTATCTCTAAGTATCATAAACATAATTTTTAGAAAAATAAAACGGATATATTTTACAATAAATCCTCAAAATCATTTTTTCTTAGTAAACACTCAAAAAGAAATAAAATAAAATTTGATCTAAAAAAGTAGTTGAAATATTCAAGCGATTTTGAGATTTTAGAGCATCCTCATAATCCTTCATCTACAAATGGTCCTCATTTTTTTGGTCCTCTTCAAAATAAATCCTTCAATTTTTGGATTTCATATTATTTGGGATTAGTTGTAATAAAATTGGTAGTGCCTTCATCATCCTATTATGTACTAAAAATAACTACATATATTTCGATAAGTAGGATCTGTATCGCTAAAGTGCTCACAAATCTGATAAAAGAAACCAGGACAAAAAATTTATTCTCTCAAACTTTCACACTCCAAAATTACGGTTATCGGATTTTTATTTTGTACAACAAAAAAACATAAAACAAAACCCATCATGTAATAATGAATTAAAAAAATGAGTTTAAATTTATTTACAAAACTAAGAAAAAAATGATTCTATAACTCAAAAACTCACACCTTATAGTGAAGTGAGTTTAACCTTGGTGGAGAAAGAGTTCCTCTATGAAATTATTTCGTAGACATGATGAGACCTGGTAGGATCATCCATGGTTTGGATTTATTAACCATTTCTAGAATTTAAAGATTTTATGTTGTTGATTAAATTTGGAAATTTCCACCTTTAGTGGTGAGTGGGAACCCCCTAATTATGGTATGTTGAGATAACCCTCCATAAGTCGTAGTCATCTACCCATATGATTGTAAGCATGACTATGATCACTATGACTATAGGGGAGGATTCAATTCTAAGTATCTTGATGGAAAAAACAAAAACTTCCATAGGGTAACCCAAGGTTATCCCTTGATGGGAGGTTGGCCTATACATCATCATTCATTCAGAATATCCAATTAAAGTGTTTTTATATTTAATGATATGCACACTTATGGTGTTCATGTGACACATGGATTGAATTATTTATTGAACTAATTCATGGTGGGAAATAACGGGCTTTGGAGACTATCTTAGTCTTACCATGAAAGTATCAAATATACAGTAAATGCTTAAATTATATGTTTTGATTTCATATATCATTTTTCTCTAGGTCATGTAGATGTGGTGTATGGAATAGTTAATAGAATTCATAATGTTTGAGGATTTTGTTGTTAATGAGATCAGAGTGACATAGTAATGTTGTGTTGGTGGACACCCTTGGTAAGGTATCCCATGTTTAGTAGATAGAAGAGGTTCTCAAACATATATCTTCATAGTTTTTGATTCTTTGATGTCGGGGGAGATGTTTCTCTCCTCAATCAATAGTGATTTCCCCACACCCTTTTTTGAGTGAGTCCCGTAGTGGTGATGTCAATTGAGTAGTATTTCATGGACATATTTTATCATTTGAGGGACCCAAAGGTTTTTTCTAATGGTGTGCATAACATCATGCACATCCTCAAATAGATATTGGTTTCCTCATTAATGTTCATTTTGGATTTTTAGATGAACATTTTTATTGAGTATCTCCCAAAAATAACATGGTCCTCAATGGGGTATATCTAGAAGAGATTTTGGTCATTCTTATCATGTTTAATATCTAGTTATGCGGTAAAGGGAGATCCTAAAATGGTTGTGTTTTTTGTTCACTTGAGTTATGATAGGTGTTATCCTGGGTTGAAAGTTGACATAGTAGGTTGATCAAAGTGGTCAAGAACATTGGATTAGAATTATAGAAAAAATGGTTAGTGAAGAGATGGAAAGTTAGAGGTGCCTAGTGTTGTTTCTTATTGTATTCATCTATATCTTTCATGAGGGAGTGATAACAAAACAACAAAATTGATTTCATTTGTTGACATGATCTGATATAGAGATGTATTTTTCTCATGTAATAGTAATCTAGAATACACATTAATAGTGGGGATTATTTTTCTCCTATATGAAAAATCCTTACCAAAATATATTCCAAGGTGGATTTTAGTGGTTTATGGTTTTTCTACATCCAATGTAGCTGGATAAACTTTATGAAAGAAAGAGAATTTTCTATAGAGTCTTGAAAAAATAAATATAAATAGATCTTATATTTCTACTAATGTATTATTTCGAAATAAGCTATATTTTATTTATCTTGCGATGAAAGATATTTTTCTCTTACTAGATTATTTTTTACTTAGTTTTCCTAATTATTATACCTCCAATGGTGAAAGTATTGTGTTTAAGGGGGGATTTTATATTCATAATAATTTTTATAAAAGTATTTCAAGTTTATTAGCTCTTGTTTTCTCCTTTTTAGGGATTAAAGGGGTTAAATGTTAAGAGGATATTCTGAAGGATTTTTTTCCTCGATTAGGATTTATCTCGTTTGTTTATTTCTAGACTCTTTGGTCTCTTATGGGGGTAAAATGTTAAATTTAACCAATAAAACTACCCCAAGTTGTTTTCATTGTTTTACAGGCCTTAAGGTGCAGTTTTTACCTTCGAGTTGAGTTTTGATGAATTTCCAAGTGTGAAATTTTTTAATGGATTTTTAATATTAATTAAATAAATAAATATTTGTCTTACATGCATGAGAAATGATATATACTTAATAGAATCTCAGATTTATACTATAACAACATTTTTTGGATAAAGTGGTTACACCCATGAGATATGCTTTCTTTTTTTGGTTTTAGGCACCAGGTAGACCCAGTTTTGAGACTTTACCAAAAAAGATTAGTTTTTCCAAAACTATAGTTATAAACCCACCATTATGAATTATTTATTTTTTTAGATACTCATTTTATTTATATAAACCCAAAATCAAGAGATAAGATAAGGGGTCATAAGATCCTTCGATTAAAAGGATTGATCAATAATGGATCAGATATGGGTTTGCATGGTCTGATGAATGGTATAAGAGGAAGTATCAATAATGGGTATATGAAGTGGATAAATTTAACACCATGAGGTATGAATTGAAACATATCACTCAATTATAATGAATTACTTTTAAAAATTAATTTATATATTATTTTTATGGATTTATTGTTTAGAATTCCTATCCCCACCGACAAGTTCTTTTAAATTTTCACCAACTATAATGACTCTTCCTACAAATTTTCATAGTGATATATTCACACTTGAAAAATAGTGGTTAGACTTTTGAATTGGCCAACAAATTATTTATTACTCCCCATTCCTCTCCCCCTCCTATTTTCATATTCATAATTGGAATTCACCATGATTAACAGTTTCACAAGGATGGATCAGTATGATGATCAAGATTCAGCCAAGATTGTGGGATACTAATTTGGATAAGGTAGTAGAAAAGGTTTAAACATGGATTATAGGTTGGTGGTATAGATTTTTTAAGGAATTATTTTTGGTGTCCCACAACATGTTAAGGAGTTGACGTTGTTATGTGAAGGATTTTTCAATGGATATACAATGAAATATGGGCAGTTCTGTATCATAAATTGGTATTGATAGCCACTAGAGGTTTGGAGGAAATGGAGAGGCTCTATGTTAGTGATTCAAGTGTCATAGGTTTCAATGATTTCAACTACAATCATAATTTTGATGAAGATCTGGGGTTTTATAAATTTTCATATTACATGATGTGTAGTACTATAGAATTTTTTCATTTCTCTATACATCATATATGATTTTTGTAGATCCCTGACCAGATTTTTTTCCATTAAGAGGTGTTGAATCAATGATACGCGCATTTTCTAAATTTTTTTATTTTGAATTCAACCTCTTAAACTTGTTAAGATTCTCGATCAACCTAGTAAAATCTCTCAAACTCACCTTTTGTACAGTAGTAAAATAAAAGAGAGTCGCACATAATATTTATGAGGTTCGACAATGAATGGATTTCTCTTCTCATGTTGGTTAGACACCCCAACATGGATTATATTCACTATCTAAACAAGTGAATAAAATTTCTTTTAACTCCAACTAAAAGACTCCTACTCTAGATCTAACTAAGAGAATCTGTTTAATTTTGGCTCCAACCAATAGACTTCTTGCTCTGTCTCAAACTGAGAGACTCCTTATGATATAAGCAACAACAAGAATAATTCAACTACTCATGGAACCAACTGGAAGGCTTCACCTTTGTTAAAGTCTTTGATCCATTTTAGGTTTATCTTTTATCTTCCTCCAAAATCTTCTAGGATCATACCTTCTTGTGTACTTCCTCAATAAATTTGGTAGTTCTAGTTGTGATACTCTTTTCAGATCAAGAATGATTTGAATTCTCATCTTAAAATGCTCAAATACATTTAATCCCCTTCTTCAAAAAATTTCATGAGTTAGCTAACATTTTCTCTTCAATATAATAATGTATTAGGATAAAAATGATATTACAATTTAGGAAACATTTCTCAACACCTTCATGGACTTATTTATATAAAAAACTATTTTGTATGTGGTCTCAATTAGATTTAATTATTTAAATTATATCATTTATATCCTCAATTAAATATGATTATGAATAAACAAATTAAAATTTTTCTTAATAAAAATAATAATACCCAAAAGATCATGGGTTTTTTATTTCTTAGATTTTAAAACAAGTAAATCGTGGGTATTATTTTTCTCATTTAAATACTCCAAGGAATGTGGGTATTTAATTTTTCTCACAAACGCAGTTTGAATACTTGCGAAACTATGAATATTAAATTAACTTATGGATATCATCATAAGAAATGATGGATTTGAGTTCACTTATCTTATCATGGATTAGTTGTAACACCACAATATTTCATAGTATGTTATCTCTTCAAAGTAATTCAATAACTTGTGCTACACGCAACACCGAGTTCGAGCACACCACGACTTACCAAACTAGCTGTTCAAAAAACAGTTATGAATAATATTAACTAAATTTTGAATTTTATATACCCCATATAATTTTAACAACCATATTATGTGTTTATTAGACATAATATAAGAAAAAATTCAATTTTTCAGATAAAGGAATTATTTTTCAGAAAATGCAATTTTACCACCTTTTAATGGAGAACCCTTTTTAAATCTAATAGTTGACACTTTTATATATTAAATTTGAAAAAATATACATTTTTTAGAATCAGGACATAAAAATTTAGTTTTCATAAATTTTTGGTATTTTTCTGATAACTTTAATATTTTGGTGAATAGTGAAAAATACATAATTTTAATTGAAAACAAATTTTTTTAATTGAAATAATTTATAATGTTAAATTATGAATTTGAATGGTTTTGAAGTATAATTACACAATATTTTTATCATTTAATAAAATTTAGGTCATTATAATTAATTTCACATTTTAATTTGACATAAACACATGTTAATCTTTTGATAGTTTTTACTTTTTAAAAAACCCTCTTTTTAGTTTTGACGACAGGAATTAATTTTAAATTAATAAATGAAAATTCTATGTTTTTAATTTGGTATAATGGAATTCAAATTTGAATTTTTAAAATCAAAATTATCTTAGGGTATATTTTTGGTATTTTTTGGAAAACATTCATTTTTTGATGAACAGTGAAAAACACTGAGTTATTGTTTAAAACTGACTTTTTATTTAAATAATTTTTTATTTTATTTAAATTTAATTTTTGTCAAAATAGATACATAATACCGATATAATTTCAATGTAATTCATTAGATCCATTTTATAATGAGTTTAGATATATAAAGAGTTTATTGAACTTTTTACCATCTTTTACCCACCTCTTAGGAGCATTTGCATATTTGCATAAAATTTAATTTTACCCCTTCTATGATTTGAATTTCAAAAATCTGGGAGACATGGATAATATCAGTAAGTAAAATGTGGTTCAATAAGATGAAAATAATTTTTGGTGAATAGTAACATTTTACTTTTACTTACCACAGGTAAAAGTAAAAAGGGTAATTAAGGGTAAAATTGATATCGTAATTACCCTAACACATGTCCAAATTCAATTTTATAAGTGTATTTAGATCTAAAACAACCTTAGTAACAAAATATGATCCTTTAGGCCAAATTGGATTAGATTAGGACACTTATTATTATTTTATTTAAAGAAGAGTTAAAAGTGTAAAATTCAAAGTTTAATAACTAAATCATTTTTAATATAGGGTTACACACAATATAAATTAGACTATAAATATTCATTAGAAATATAATAATATTTCCTACATAATTGTATTTTATTTATAATTTTTAGACATTAAATAATTTAATTTATTTTTGACATAATGATGATACAGTAATTACCTAATTAATGAAGGAATCAAATAAATGGTATTATAAATATTAAAATAAATATAATTTCAAAGTTTTTGTGACATAAAAGAAATTTATAGGTGAATATTAAAATTTAGGGTTGATTAAATGTATTTTTTTGTAAGTAATAAATTTTTTATTTACTTTCACAAAAACCAAATACCAAATAATGTCAAAATTGAAATAAATTAATTTTTAAAACAAATACTATATTATTGATTGATATAATATTCCTAAAAATATATGGTTCGGCCCAAAGTGATTAAATAATATTATATATGTCATTAATTAACCCATTGGGGTTATCTTGGAATTTTATAGTAAGTTTATTAACCATATAATATAAAAATACAAAGAGACATGATAAATGTCAAACTATTTAACTAAGAGTTAAATCTAAAAGATAAGGTTAATATAATGACATAAACCTATCGAAAACCTATTGGTTGGGAGGTTTTTGACCCATAACCACATTATCCTTTAAATTATTTCTTTTGGATCCATTATAAACCGAAAATTATTTTATTATAAAATAATATTTCTAGCTTTTCCTAAAGTGACCCTCACCTCTCTTATAAAAGGGCACTTCCCCTTCTCTTACCTTCACAACTCCAAATCCATTTGGCTCGGCCAAAACCAGCCCAAATATCATCCCAAATTTTCTACATTCATTCTAGAGGTATTCTTTGGTTAGAAATCCAACCTAATCAGCCCTTTTGATCAAATCAAAAGGAAGAACACGAAGAGGAGGTAAATATTTCAACATCTCTTTCAAGTTCTTTTCTTCTTCCACTTCCTCTTTCTTTGTTGTTTCCATTCTAAAATAAAAACTCCAGTATCTTCTATATACTGTGATGTTATTATAAAAATTTTACAACCATATTTTTTATTCTATCCATCCTATAAATGACAAAGTCTCCATACGTGTGTACGTACGGATTACCGTCTCCACGTCATGGTGTAGTTTGTTATTCAAACACTTCATTATTTGGATGGGTATAATAATGAGTATAATTGATGTAAATAATAAATATAAAATTTTAATAACTCTTTATATATTATATACCATCCAATTACATATGATTTATCCATCAATATTATGATATTGTCGCTCGTGCGTATGTACGAATTACTGTCTCCACGATGCGATGAGATTCATTTCCACGTTCACCATTCAAAGATGATTATAAAATATATATATCATGCATAAGTATTTAATATATGAAATAATAATTCTACTATAGATATATATATATATTTATTTATTTACTTACATATATCTTATTTACTTAGTTCCATTCAATACGATATGAAAACAGAAACAAAATTTATGCATACGTACGGCCTACCCTCTCCGTAAACGGTGTTTTCCATTTCATATATACGTCTATTATACATATTTAAATTATAAATATATATGATATATAAATCATGTTTTATATTATATAAGTATTTAAATCATGATCTAAGTGATACAATCAATAGTTCCAAGTTAAAACATGTACGATAAAGAAATCAATTATTACCTAAAATGTTAATTTAACATGGAAATAATTATTAAATGGGTAGTAAAAAGTATTAAATGAATCATTTATGATATCATTAATATTAATATGGTTCTGTTATAATTTAATAACAAACTATGGCCTTTATACATGAGGTTAAATGTACCCTTTACTAAAGGAAAGTGCAAGGTAATGGGTTTCTTATCTCATTTTTAATTCCGTGATATTTCCATTATTCGCCACTTATTTATTGCATGTGGTGTATTGTGTACTACCATTTTATATATATATTATCATGATTCTTTTTATAACCATGGTATTCTATGAATGATTTTGTGTTTTTTAACTTTTGGTTATACGACTCGATTGATTACAACATGGTAAGGGGATTTCATCTCACTTCTTATTCCCGTGAGATTAAGGCAGTATTTGCCGCTATTTCCTTTTGTGTGGTGTATGTACTAGCCATGATTTTATTCATTGTGTAATATAATTTAATCTATGGGTATTTGAAACTTCATTGAAAAATATTTCTTTCATTGGGTTTATGTTTTGTGAGTTACCAAATCGGAACGGGTTAATTCTATGATCTCTTCATTATCCGAGGTTGTTTATACGTAATTATCTACTGCAACCTCTTTATCATCCACATCTGTGTTTTCTTAAAATTTTATTTCAATTTTTTTTACTATTTAAAAGATAGTGGGTTAAAATCATTTATACCCTTATTTGACCTTATATGTTTTTTAATGGATTCTTTCTGTCATTTTCCAAGTAAGGTACTTTATGACTTTTTCGACAAAATTAAGGTAAAAATATTTTTTTAACTTATAAGGTGGGTGCAGCTATTTTCTGCTGTTATAACATCATCGAAGCTTCCCTTACAATATTATAAGAATATTTTTCAAAATAAATGTTTTCTTTATAATTATGTGACTCTTAAATTATTTCAAAATAGAAAGAAATATTTCTCTCAAATAGTTTTGATTTCATCTATTTCAACATCATTTGATAAATTTTACACTTTTTTTAAGTTGACTTATTATGATAAAAATATTCCATATTGTATTTAAGGTTTTGTGATATTTTTGACTGTGGATGAGTTCTTTTTATGCTATTCATGGTTTATGGTTAAAGTATTGACATTTCTTATGCTAGTTTTAATACAAATGTTCATGTTATATTTCAACCTATTATTAAGATGAATGTGTTGGACTAGTATGTTTCGGGTTGGGTACCAGTAAATGTAAGCCCTCCAGGTTAGGGTCCGGTTACAGAAGACCCTAGGGTTGGAGTCCAGTTATAGAGGCTCTCTAGTTTGGAGTCCAGTTAAAGGGGATCTGCGGCTTGGAGTCCGGTTACATAGGCTCTCTGGGTTGGGGTTCGGTTACAATTAGCCCCTAGGTCATGGCATGAGGCCTTGACACAAAAATTAAATTCTACATTATGATTTCCATCATTATGAAAGTGGATATTGTTATTGAATGTCATTATTAGACTAGTATAATATCCATTTGAATAAGTAAATGGAATTATTTTATTTATCTTTTCCATATTATGCAAAAGGTCAAGTTTAAAAGGCTTTTTTTAGTCTTATACATTATCATAAAGGTTTATACTTATTTATGAAAGTTTCCACTATATTGTTATCCTTACTAAGAATCTGATCTCACCCCTTTATATGTTTTATTTTTCCCATGATTGAAGAAGTATTTTATGGTTGACCTGTAGGGATAGGCTAAGGTATATGAATGTGTTCAAAAGGGGAAAATGTTGTTGTTGTTGTTAGTCATTTTATAATGTAATGAAAAGTTCATGTATGTAATATATTTTCCAAGAATTCTAAACTAATTGGTTCTTCGGGACATTATTCCTTGTAATCATGCTAATGTATTAAAATAATGCACCAAATCTGGGCTTCTGGGGTCGGGGTGTTACAGTTGGTATCAGTGGAAGTTTAGAAATAACCTTAGAAATATATTTAGATAAACTTTGATTATAGAACATTACCCTAAGATATACTTTGAGGATTAGTATAGAAGAACATCCTAGAATTTTGGAACTGTAAATATTTTGTGAGTTTTCCAAGCAATACATCCATGTCTGGATATGAGCAGGTAGAGGCGGATCTGGCACAGATGTAGCTAGGGGTAAAACCTGAAAACACTACTTCGAGCTTGACTTGAACGGGAACTGGTGCATGAAAATGGGACTTGTTGCACTATTGGTTATGACACTCCCAAGAGATATGTTTAGGATAATTCACATTTTCATTACAAGCCATTATGAAAGATTTAGGAGTAAATAATTCCTTGAAGAACACATTTTTATGGTTATGGATTATATCCAGAAACTGTTCAATTTACATTAGGTATTTTAAAAGTTGGGAATTATGAATTGTGATTAATAAACTGGCCTAGTGTATTCCATTGTTTAGAAATGGCTCCTAGTAGAAGGAATGAGAATTCCAGCAATACACATGATCTAAAGATTAAGAAGGATTATATATTTCATGGTATTAAGACAACATTTAAAAGGGAAATAGTCTCCCACATATTCTTATAATATGAAGAAATAGTATCATGTGTTAATAAGATATGTAAATAATTCTCTCAGTCCTATGGATTTGAAGGGAAGCAAGAGAAGAAAAGGATGTACAAAAGAAAGATGGATAAAAAGAATAGGGGAAAGAAGGATTTTCTCATATGTGATAACTGTGGAAAGAATCGCCGTGGTAAATGATTGAAGGCAATGGGAGTTTGTTATAAGTGTGGAGAAAAAGGACACCAACTAAGTGATTTCAAGGGAAAGAAAAAGGTTTCAAATGTACAATGATTCATCTTCAAGGAGTTGGGACACTAGGAAAATCAATGTCCAAATCATCATCGTATACCAAAAATGATGTTGTTGGATAATAATCAAGTTATGATATTATCACAAATGAAGATTAGTGACTAGTGTTCTTATGTTGGTATTAACGAATTATGCCATTTGAGTATTGTATAAATGATGTACTGGTTATAATAATTATGGAGTATATAAGGATTGTACAGCAATATTGTTTCGTTAAGGACTTTAGATTGTGTGAAACCAAGAAAAGTGACTCAATAGTAGGTTATTTTGTTTTTGGAAAATATATGGTTGAAGGAAAGGTAAACCATAATATGGTCTTGATACCGAGGTAGTGATTTTGGAATAAGAGTAGGTTGATTTGGAAAAATTATATTGAATATTCTTCACTACCTTGGGACTGATTAATTGTTTGTTTATTCCATCATTATTAGAATATTGAAAAAATGGATATAAAGAATATATATAGTGTTCTATAATGAATAAGGGAGTATGAATGTAATCAATAAGGTTTTATGGTAATTCAGGGTGTTACCATGTTTTAAAAGAATACATGATGAAGGTATTCATATATTATTATAGGTAAAAATATATCTTCATTTTGTTTATCTTCCTTATAAATTTTGGACTGTGAGTTTAGACCGAAGTATTTTGGATAGCTATAGAAGTTTGAATGGATTAAGTTTAACTTGGGATAGTATTTATTAAGATTATTTTTGGAATATTATAATACTATAGTTTTAGAAAAAGGACAACCTGCAGGTCGGGTGATAACCCGTCGCGTCAGACAAAGCTGTAAGAATCAAACCCACAAACAAAGTGCGAGAATGCTTTATGACCTACCACTAGCCTAAAATAAGTCTATGGTTATTATAAATTAGTATTCTTCATTGTATATGTCTGTAACCTTATAATATTAGGATAAATATATTATTTTTGTTTTCTATTATCTTTTGGAGTGAAAGATGGGTTTGTGGTAGAAATTAGTTAATGGATGGAACTCTACTTCCCAAATATATATATATATATATATATATATTATTCTATGAAGAAATTAATTCTTAAACTTTAGTTAAGGGATATTAAAACTAAAAATGTTTTATCCGAATACCTTTGGGTTTATTGAACCGATGATATTCTAAATCATCTTAGATTGATGGCTTTGGGGCCCTCAATTTTACACTTGTTTGTGATTGATTACCTCAATCACTCCCTATAAATATTTAAATATTTTCTCAAATTATGTTTCTGTAATTTCCACCAATGTTCCAATATTTGAAACCCTAATGTGGTGGTGACTTTTTCATTTACCTTTCCCTCTTATTAAGACTATATTTTTTTAACTCTATTTCCGATATGGGTTTTCCACAAAGGTATTTTCTATTTTCAACCTCTTATTTTATATGAATAATTTAAAATTGTGAGGACACAATTTATTGAATGAGGGGAGAATGTAACACCCCAAGAATTCATATTATTTTATCTCTTAAAATTAATTCAATATCTGGCGCTAAATGCAAAACCGAGATAGAGCGCACCACGACTTACCAAACTTGTCGTTCAAAAAATGGTTATGAATAGTATTAACTGCATTTTGAATTTTATATACTACATATAATTTTAACAGCCATATTATGTGTTTCGTAGACATAATATAAGAACAACTTCAATTTTTCAGATAAAGGAAGTATCTTTTAGAAAATGAAATTTTCCGCCTTTTAATGGCGAACCCTTTTTAAATCCAATATTTGACACTTTTATATATTCAATTTGAAAAAATAAACTTCTTCCTTAGAATCGGGACATAAATATTTAGTTTGATAAATTTTTTGTATTTTTCTGATAACTTTCATATTTTGGTGAATAGTGAAAATACTAAATTTTAATTGAAAACAACTTTTTTAATCAAAATAATTTATAGTGTTAAATTATAAATTTCAATGTTTTTTAAGTATAATTAGATTATATTTTTATAATTTAATACAATTTAGGTCGTTATAATTAATTTCACATTTAAATTTGATTTAAACACATGTCAATCTTTTGATAGTTTTTACTTTTTTAAAAACCCTCTTTTTTGTTTTGACAACGAGAATTAATTTAAAATATATAAATGAAGCTTCTATGTTTTGGATTTGTTAAAATGGAATTTATTTTTGAATTTGTAATATCAAAATTATCATAGAGTAAATTTTTTGTATTTTTCTAAAAACTTTCAATTTTTGATGAATAGTAAAAACACTGAGTTATTGTTTAAAACTGACTTTTTATTTAAATAATTATTTATTTTATTTAAATTTATTTTTTGTCAAAATAGTTAAATAATACCTATATATGTTGAATTTAATTCATTGGAGCCATTTTATAATAGGTCTAAATATATAAAAATTTTATTGAACTTTTTACCATCTTTTACCCACCTCCTAGGAGCATTTGTAATTTTGTATAAAATTTAATTTTACTGCTACTGTGAGTTGAATTTAAAAATCCAAGATCCATAGTTGATTTCACTAAGTTAAATTTTGTTCCATAAGATGAAAATAGTTTTTGATGAATAGTAACTTTTGACTTTTATTTATCACGATTAAAAGTAAATAGGGTAATTAAGGGTAAAAATGATATCAAAATTATGCTATTAGATGTAATAATTCAATTAGATAAATGTATTTCGACCAAAAAACCCTTAGGAATAAAATATGATCCTTTAGTCCAACTTGGATTAGATTAGGACATTTATTATTATTTTATTTAAAGAAGAGTAAAAAGTGTTAAATTCAAAGTTTAATAACTAAAGAATTTTTAATATAGGTTTACACACAATATAAATTCGACTATAAATATTCATTAGAAAGATAAAAATATTTCCTACATATTGGTATTATATTTATAATTTTTAGACATTAAATAATTTAATTTAATTATGACATAATGATGATGCAGTAATTTTCTAATCAATGAAAGAATCAAATAAATGGTATTATAAATATTAAAATAAATATAATTTTAAAGTTTTTATGACATCCAAGAAATTTATAAGATAATATGACATGTTAGGTTTGATTAAATGTATCTTTTTGGATGTAATAAAGTTTTTATGACTTTCACAAAAACCAAATACCAAATAATGTCAAAACTGACATAAATTAATTTTTAAAACAAATACTACATTATTGATTGATATAATATTAATAAAAATATATGGTTCGGTAAAAGTGCTTTAATAATATTATATATGTCATTAATTAACCTATTGTTGTTCTCTTTGAATATTATAGTATGTTTATTAACCATATAATATAAAAATAAAAAGAGTCATGGTAAATGTCAAACTATTTAACTAAGAGTTAAATCTAAAAGATAAGGTTAATATGATGACCTAGACCTGTATAAAACCTATTTTTTGAGTGTTTTGCGACCCATCCTTACTTTATCCTTTAAATAATTCATTTTGGATCCATTATAAACTGAAAATTATTTTATTATAAAATAATATTTCAAGATTTTCCTAAAGTGACCCTCACCTCTCTTATAAAAGGGCACTTCCCCTTCTCTTAATTTCACACCTCCAAATCCATTTGGCTCAGCCAACCCCTTCTCAAATATCCTCCCAACATTCCTAGATTAATTCTAGAGGACTTCCTTTGGTCATAAATCCCACCTATAGAACCCTTTTGGTCAAATCAAAAGGAAGAACACAAAGAAGATGTAAATATTTCATCATCTCTTTCAAGTTCTTTTCATCTTCCACTTCCTATTTATTTATTGTTTCCATTCTAAAATAATAAATATAGTATCTTCTATATACTTTGATTTTATTATAAAAATTTTACAACCATATTCATTATTCTATCCATCCTATAAATGACCAAGTCACCATACGTGCGTAAGTACGGATTACCGTCTCCACGTCGTGGTGTAGTTTGTTATTCAAACACTTCATTATTTGGATGGGTATAATAATGAGTATAACTGATATAAATAATAAATATAAAATGTTAAGGATTTTTTATATATTATATACCGTACAATTACATACTATTTCTCCATCAATATAATGATATTGTCACTCGTGCGTATGTACGGATTACCGTCTCCACGACGCGATGAGATTCATTTCCACGTTCACCGTTCAATGATGATTATAATATATATATAATAATAAGTATGTAATATATGACATAATACTTATATTTTAGATATATAGATATATTTATATTTATGTACTTACATATATATTATTCACTTAGTTCTGTTCAACACGATATGAAAACAGAAACAGCATTTATGCGTACGTACGACCTACCGTCTCCATAAACGGCGTTTTACATTTCATATATACGTATATTATACATATTTATATTCTAAATATATATTATATATAAATCATGTTTTATATTCTGGAATTATTTAAATCATGATCTATGTGATACAATCAAGAGTAACAAGTTAAAACACATACGATAAAGAAAGCGATTATTACTCGAAATGTTAATTTAACATGGAGATTATTATTAAAGGGGTAGTAAAATGTAATAAATGAATCGTTTATGATATCATAAATCTTAATTTTGTTCTTGAATAATTTTATAACATAATATGGGCTTTATATTGGAGGTTAAACATACCCTCGACTAAAGGAAAGTGCAAGGTAAGGGGTTTCTTATCTCACTTTTAATTTCAAGAGATTTCCATTGTTCGCCACTTATTTATTGCATGTGGTGTATTGTATACTACCATATGATATATATAATATCATGGTTATTTTTATTTTAATGGTATTCTATGAATTATTTGGTGGTTATTAACTTTTGTTCATACGACTCGATTGATTACAATGTAATAAGAGGATTTCATCTCACTTCTTATTCCCGTGAGATTCACACAGTATTGTCACTATTTCTTTCTGTGTGGTGTATGTATTGTACATGAATGTATTCCTTGTATAATGTAATTTATGCTATGGGTATTTACAACATCATTGAATAATTATTCTTTCATGGGGTGTATGTTTCAGTAAGGGTTAATTCTACGATCTCTTCATTATCTGATGTTGTTTATACGTAATTATCTACTAGGTCCTCTTTATCATCCACATTAGTGTTGTAAAGACCCGTAAATTTCAAGGAAATTTTTTTCTTAATTTTCTTTGGAATTTTACAAGAGCGCAGTTTCTGACGGCACCTGATTCCGAGGCCCGGTGTGCCCGGAATCATTTTCCGAAGTTTGGCTCAGGTACGTTTAGTGAACGGACGAGCGGGTTTTTCTAACTTTTGAACTGGTGCCCGGAATCGAATTCTGAGGGCACCGATGAAATCGCAGCACCGGTATTCTCTTATAAACGCCTCTTCCGGAGTTGTGTTTGCTTGGGTTTGGTTTTTAATTTTTGGGCTTAAAGTTAAGAAATAAAATAATTTTACGACAACTTTATTTTATTTCACTTAAGCCACTTGGAAGCCACTTGAAGCCACTTAAAGACGGCTTAAACTGAGTTGATCCTGATAGGATTCTATCCAGAAATATCCTACCCCCTTGGTAGTATATTTGTGAGGTGGGGCCCACACGAGCCCCGCCGTTTCTTTCCGCTAAGTAACCCACCCACGAAAACCCGTCATTATGAAAGTCAACTGACGCGTTTTCTTAAATTATTAACAGACCATTTAATTGGGAGGTTTATTTCATAAATTAAATGAGTTGTTTCTTTCGTTGAATTAATTCAATGAATTGATGAGTCATTACTTACCCCTTTTTCGTGTATTGACATAATAATAAAATAAGACCAACCAATCTTTTTGGAGGATTAGTCGTTGGGAGGCTTGACAGAATCCTTGAACCTTCATCCTTCTTCGCGAAGAATGCGAAGAACGCCGGCCTCCGACGAAGAACACCGAACCTGGAAATCGACGCGACACGACGTCGTGTTCCACGACGCCGACGTTCCCTTCCTGCAACGTTCTTCTGCGACGTCTCTTCCTCCTCGACGGATCTTCGATCGGCTGCTTGAGGTAAGAGTCTCGGACTTTCTTTTTAATCTCCTTTGTGGTTTTTACCAAAACACAGGTTTAATGATTTAATTAAATTAAATATTTTGTTTCATGGTCTGTTAAGTTCGCCGACTCAACTCCGTTTTCCACGACGACGCGACGCCTTTCCGTGAAGGACGTGCGACGACAACGACCAATGAGGTAGGGGTTGTTGTGAGTTTATTCCTTTTCCCGTGATCGTTCTTTTTCTTTTTAAAAGTAAAGAACCGGAAAAATAAGAACAATTTTATTCCCTTAAAATTGTATAATTCATATGTTGAATTTGTTTCCTCCCGTTGTTTATCTCTAACGCGGAGGGTGCGGGCCAAACGAACACGGCCCGACGACCCGCCGCCGCTCTTCGTTTTTGTGCGGATTTGGCGGGCGACGACAATCATGACGCAAGGGCAATCTGACGATCCTGCAGTGAGGAACGGAACCCAGGAGGAGCAACGGCATAGACGGGAAGAAAATCGGGCCACTGGAGCGACTCCGGCAGCCCGCGGAAGCCGGCGGCGGCGACGCCCGGCGCGCCGCCAGACGAGACCGCCGCGGCACCGGCCACGACGGCGGCGCTCGCGGGACGCTGCTGAAGTCGCGTCCGGCCGCCAGGGAGACACCCTGCGGGTGTCGCGGGGGTGTCACGCGGGGGCAGCGGCTCCCCCCCGCGTCACTCGGGACGTGGCTTTCAGCCGCGTCCGGCTGTCTGGCCGACACCCCGCGGGTGCCGCGGGGGTGTCAGGTGGGGCGGCGGCTCCCCCCGCGTCGGCCGCTCGGCCGAGCCGAGCCGGACCGGCCCTGGCCGGGCCGGGCCGGGCCAACTAGGCCAGACCGGGTCCGACCCGGTAGGACCGGGTCCGACCCGGTAGGACCGGGTCGGGTTGACCCGGTTTGGCCGACCCAGGGGGGGGTCGGCCCGGGCCCGGACCCCCCGTCTACGGACCATTTTCGGTCAAATGCCCGTAACTTGAGTTACGGGCCTCTAAATGACTCGCCGTTAGTGGAAACGCGATCCTTGGAATGAGACGGTCATTTCGGTATATCGCACTCAAGGTTTCGGAATACTTTGGGTACGGTCGGGTTGGTTCGTGCACGAAACCAACCGGGCTCTCGGAGCGGAAACGCTCATATCTTGAGCTACGGACATCCGATTGATGTGCCATCAGTTTTGTTGAGTTCCTCTAAGTGATACGGATATTTTGGCTCACTCCGCCCGAGGTTTGGATGCAGGTGGAGTACGGTCGGGTTGGTTTTGCCTTAAAAACCAACTGGGCCCCTAGGACGAAAAAGCCAATAACTCTCAGACCGGGCGTCCGATTGACGCGTCGTCTGTGACGTTGAGTTCCTGTTGACGATACGGAACTTTTGGATACATCAACTTCGGACTTTGTGTCAGTTGATGTATCAGCCTCTCAGCTCGTGGAGTGGACCCTCCCGAATGAGCTTGCTGTGTGCGGGAACCCTAGTGCTGGTTGTGACTGCTTCTTCGACAGCGACGACTATGCAGAGATCCTTCGTGGACTCCGACGACGACCGTGTAGAGATACTCAGTGGACTGCGGCGACGACTGTGTAGAGATCCTCAGTGGACTGCGACGACTACTGCACTCAGCGATCCTACGTGGATCAGTGCTACAGGTCTTGTGTGGGCCCGGTCCTGTGTGGGCCCGATCCTGTGTGGGTCCGATCCTGTGTGGGTCAGCGCTCAGCGGTTCTGTGTGAGCCAGTGCCTACAGGTCCTGTGTGGGCCTGATCCTGTGTGGTTCATTGCGGGGGTTAGTTACCTATCGATCCATTGTGGGTCCGACGACTTAGATGAATCAGTGATCATCTTTATCGTCATCCGAAGAAGTATACCTGTGTGAGCTGAATCTTGAGTTACTCTCCTTTGTGGATTGTGTTGAGATTTCCTGTCTGGATTTACTGTTTACTCTCCTTTGTGGATTGTGTTGAGCTTTCCAGTGTGGATTTACTGTTTACTCTCCTTTGTGGATTGTGTTGTGCTATCCTGTGTGGGTATACGTTTTGCTTTCCTGTGTGGACTGGGTTGTGCTTGGGCTCGTACATTGGATCCGAATGGGAATTAATGACTTAGGTATATGTATGGGCATATACCTAAGCAGGGTCAGATGTTACTTCGTGATTGTATCTTTCCTTTTTGGATTATCCTTTGTGGATATCGGGAGACCTTTGGGGGTCTCGGGGTCCCTACTGAGTAGCTTATACTCACCCCTGCACGGGCTATGCCCACACTTCGTGGTGTTGGTTGCAGACGACGGACAGCACTGACCGTGGTGGAGGCGTGCGGAGCAGGACGGTACCTGGAGGTGGACCACTGGGCGGGACGCACTCGGAGCGGACGGCTAGACCGAGGAGCTGTGGAGGCTATCTGTACCCACCCTTCAGGTGGGACTTCCAGAGGATGGCTCGACGCTGCGGTTTTTCCTTTCAGTTGCTGTTTTTCCTTTTCAGTTGTACTTTACAGTTGGGCTTGTATTTCCGGCCCCTTTTACTTTCAGCACAGCTTGTACAGTTTTTACTTAGTGTTTACTTTTCCTCTTTCTTACTCTGTGGTGCTTGTTTACTTTTCAAAGGCAATGCCTTCCCTTTTTTGTTGGGATTTACGCCTTGGTGCTAGTCCCCAGCCCTTGGCCTATGGAAGGCGGGCTTGGGGTAGTCACGGCACGGGCCCCGAGGGAAGGTCGTGACAAATTGGTATCAGAGGAGGGTCGGTTCTACCGCAGACTCTGATCTTTCTTCTATGTGAAGAACGAGTGTTTAGCGTATTGAGTGTGGTTATCAGTCCAGGGAGTCCAGTGTTGGTGCGGCGGCCGACGTATCCGTACACCAGGACTCTGACTTCTGATTTTCGACTTAATGCACGAAAACATTGATTGCATATGTGTTCAAGTTTTCTTTGTGATTACTTGTGTCAGCTCACCAGGTATACAGTTCTGACCGTGGCGCACTTGTTTCCTTTTCAGGATGGCCAGACGACAGCAGCCATCTAGGGTTCCGAGAGTTGAGCACGGCGATAGCCCGCCGAGTGATGAGGCCTCGGTACAGGGCCCGTTGACAGTAGAGGCACCGGCGGTACCTTTACCCGCCGAGCCCTCGATGCTTCCAGTGCTGATCGCTGATGATGCACGATGCCTCGGAGCTCTGTACGAGTTCCAGCGCTAGCGACCACCCAGGTTCTGTGGGGAGACGGACCCCCAGGCAGCCGAGGACTGGATGGAGGCAGTCGTCTGAGTTTTCAGGCTAGTGAGGACACCAGCAGACCTCATGGTGATCCTCGCGGTGAGCCTACTGCACGCAGCAGCGGGACGATGGTAGAGCCTGATGCTCCATGTACACGATGAGGCCTCCCTCATCTATACGGACTTCGAGAGCCTCTTCCGCTCAGAGTTCGTCCCGGCCACCCTCTGTGTGTTACGCATTCATGAGCTTCTTCAGCTGCGGCAGGGCGGCTTGACGGTCGCTCAGTACGCGGCGAGGTTCACCGATCTTTCTCGCTACTCGACCGACATGGTACGGGACCCCTTATTCCGGGCCCGAACCTTCGAGCAGGGATTGAGACACGAGATCAGGGCTTCGATGATCTCCCTCAGCATCCCGACCCAGGCAGGAGTGCTAGAGTGAGCCATTCTGATCGAGAGCTTTCTGGCTGAGTCTACAGCGAGACCTACCGAAGGGCGGCAGGTGGCGGAGTCTTCGACAGCAGGTAGCCGACGGATGAGTCAGGGTTCCAGGAAGACCAGACCTTCCGGCAGACGACCTCAGGACACTAGATCAGCAGTGCCGGGCACACAACGTGGAGCCAGTCTTCCGAGAGGCAGGCAGTGCTACGAGTGCGGCGGGCAGGGACACATGGCTCGTGACTACCCGACCTGCCATATCAAGGAGCAGCAGACGGTGGAGGGGCCACCTAGGCAGAGGCAGAGGGTCAACCGTGGCGGTCCGTAGGGAGGAGGCGGACGAGGCAGAGGAGCTGTCCGAGCAACAGGTGGTGCGCGATGCTTTGAGGCTCTGCCACCACCACCACCAGGAGGTCCGCCCCGACCACAGGGAGCTGGCGGGCAGAGACAGGCACAGCTCCAGGCAGTGGAGGCCTACAACCACGGCGCGCCAGAGATGATTCTAGGTACGATCTGTGTCTATTCCACCCTTGCTGCAGTTCTTATAGACACAGGAGCGAGTCACTCTTTCATAGCCGCTGCCCTTGTTCGGAGCTCGGAGATTCCGACAGAGCCGTTGGCTTGATCCTTATGGCTAGAGACTCTTACGGGAGCAGACTCAACGATTACGCACTAGTGCCGGCAGTGTGAGCTTACTCTACGAGGTGAGAGCTTCGGCTGGGATCTTCTTGTGGTGGCGTCGAGGCCTTACGATGTCATCTTGGGCATGGATTGGTTATCTACATTCCATGCTCAGATTGAGTGTTTTAGGCACAAGGTGCGATGTGTGCGCACCGACGGGAGCAGTTTCACCTTCACCGGCGAGAAGGGAGCCTTAGCAGCATAGGATAGACTCACGCAGAGGAGAGGACAACCCATCACTCATCAGTTGGCTAGCCTCATCCTTGGAGTAGTGGACGTGCGGAGTCCTAGTTTTCCTGCAGTGGTGGATCAGTATGTGGACGTCTTCCCCGACGACGTTCCAGGGCTACCTCCTCGCAGAGAGGTAAACTTTTATATTGATCAGTACCCTAGGACAGCCCCAATATCCACTCCAGCGTATCGGATGGCCCCTGCTGAGCTTCGAGAGCTGCGGGTACAGTTGGAGGACTTGCAGGGCAAGGGGTTCATCCGACCCAGTGTTTCACCCTGGGCTTCCCCGATTTTGTTCGCCAAGAAGGCGGACGGGAGCTTGCGACTGTGTGTCGACTATCGTCACCTGAACCAAGTGACTATGAGGAACAAGTATCCGCTACCGAGGATTGATGATCTCTTCGGCCATCTCAAGGGAGCACGGTGGTTCTCGAAGATAGACCTCAGGTCAGGCTATCATCAGCTCAGAGTTCGAGACGAGGACGTGCAGAAGACGGCCTTCAGGTGTCGGTATGGCCACTATGAGTTCTTGGTTATGCCTTTTGGTGTAACTAACGCTCCAGCAGTGTTCGTGAGCCTCATGAACAGGATATTCCAGCCATACCTCGATCGATTTTTCGTGGTCTTCATCGACGACATTTTGGTGTACTCGACCACCGAGGAGGAGCACGCCTACCACTTACGGGTTGTACTAGACACACTCCGAGAGCACAAGATTTATGGCAAGCTCTCAAAGTGCCAGTTCTGGTTACGTGAGGTCCACTTCTTGGGGTACGTCATTTCTGAGGTGGGAGTTGCAGTGGATCCCGCGAATATCGAGGCAGTGCTAGCTTGGGAGCCACCCAAGAGCGTGACGGAGGTGCGGAGTTTCTTGGGCCTAGCAGGATACTATCGGAGATTCGTGTCGGACTTCTCTAGAGTTTCGGCGCCACTCTCAGCTTTGACGAAGAAGGGGAAACCCTTTGTGTGGTCAGACAGATTTCAGTAGAGCTTTCAGGAGCTGAGGCAGAGATTGACCAGCGCACCTATCTTGAGATTGCCTAAGGAGGGAGTTGGATACGTAGTCTACTGTGATGCATCAGGGATCAGACTCGGGTGTTTCCTGATGCAGGAGCGGGCTGTGATTGCCTATGGATCACATCAGTTGAGGTCGCATGAGTAGAACTATACTACCCATGACCTGGAGTTAGCAGCAGTGGTCTTCGCTCTGAAGACATGGCGGCACTATCTGATGGGCGAGCGCTTTACAGTCTTTTCTGACCACCAGAGTCTCAGGTACATCTTCTCACAGAACGACCTGAACCTAAGATAGTGTCGATGGCTCGAGTTCCTCCAGGACTATGACTTTGAGATGGTCCGAGCCACGACAGAGAAGGTCCAGGTCATCCAGGAGCGGATGAGGACGACACAGAGCTAGCAGAAGTCATATGCTGACAAGAGGTGGAAGCCACTAGAGTTCGAGGATGGCGACCACGTGTTCTTGTGTATCTCACCTCGACGTGGATTACGGATATTTGGCCGAGGCGGCAAGTTGTCTCCACGCTTCGTCGGACCTTTCCAGGTCCTCAGCAGGATTGGCGAGGTGGCTTATCGCCTGGCTCTACCACCTCAATTGCACCAGGTGCACGACGTCTTCCACGTATCTTAGCTGAGGAGGTACGTGCATGACCCGACGCACATCATTGACCATGGAGAGCTAGACGTGGATGATGGAGCAAATTTTGCGGAGGTCCCGGTGGAGATAGAGGATCGACAGGAGCGGGTCCTACGTGGGCGATCGATTCCTCTTGTGCGCACCAGATGGTAGCACGGGAACCTCCAGGAAATCACATGGGAGCGCGAGGCTCAGATGCGTGCTCAGTACCCACATTTGTTTCCCTAGTTTATGATGTATCTTTATGGGGATGTAATTCCCTGAGGTGGGAGTAATGTAAAGACCCGTAAATTTCAAGGAAATTTTTTTCTTAATGTTATTTGGAATTTTACAGGAGCGCAGTTTCTGACAGCACCTGATTCCGAGGCCCGGTGTGCCCGGAATCATTTTCCGAAGTTTGGCTCGGGTACGTTCAGTGAACGGACGAGCGGGTTTTTCTAACTTTTGAACCGGTGCCCGGAATTGAATTATGTGGGCACCGATGAAATCATAGCACTGGTATTCTCTTAGAAACACCTATTCTGGAGTTCCATTTTCTAGGGTGTGATTTTTAATTTTTGGGCTTAAAGTTAAGAAATAAAATAATTTTACGAAAACTTTATTTTATTTCACTTAAGCCACTTGGAAGCCACTTGAAGCCACTTAAAGATGGCTTAAACTGAGTTGATCCGGATAGGATGCTATCTAGAAATATCCTACCCCTTTGGTAGGATATTTGTGAGGTGGGACCCGCACGAGCCTCGCCGTTTCTTTCCGCTAAGTAACGCACCCGCGAAAACCCGTCATTATGAAAGTCAACTGACGCGTTTTCTTAAATTCTTAACAGACAATTTAATTGGGAGGTTTATTTCGTAAATTAAATGATTTGTTTCTTTCGTTGAATTAATTCAACGAATTGATGAGTCATTACTTACCCCTTTTTCGTGTATTGGCATAATAATAAAATAAGACCAACCAATCTTTTTGGAGGATTACTCGTTGAGCTACGGACATCTGATTGATGTGCCGTCAGTTTTGTTGAGTTCCACTAAGTGAGACGGATCTTTTGGCTCACTCCGCCCAAGGTTTGGACACAGGTGGAGTACGGTCGGGTTGGTTTTGCCATAAAAACCATCCGGGCCCCTGGGACGAAAAAGCCAATAACTCTCAGACTGGGCGTCCGATTGACGCGACGTCTGCGATGTTGAGTTCCTGTTGACGATACGGAACATTTGGATACATCATCTTCGGACTTTGTGTCAGTTGATGTATCAGCCTCTCGGCTTGTGGAGTGGACCCTCCCGAATGATCTTGCTGTGTGCGGGAACCCTAGTGCTGGTTGCGACTGCTTCTTCGACAGCGACGACTGTGCAGAGATCCTCCGTGGACTCTGACGACGACCGTGCAGAGATCCTCAGTGGACTGTGGCGACGACTGTGCAGAGATCCTTAGTGGACTGCGACGACTACTGCACTCATCGATCCTGCATGGATCAGTGCTACAGGTCCTGTGTGGGCCCGGTCCTGCGTGTGCCCGATCCTGTATGGGTCTGATCCTGTGTGGGTCAGCGCTCAGCGGTTCTGTGTGAGCCAATGCCTATAGGTCCTGTGTGGGCCCGATCCTGTGTGGGTCATTGCGGGGGTTAGTTACCTATCGATCCTTTGTGGGTCTGACGACTTAGATGGATCAGTGATCATCTTTATCGTCATTCGAAGAAGTATACCTGTGTGAGTTGAATCTTGAGTTACTCTCCTTTGTGGATTGTGTTGAGCTTTCCTGTGTGGATTTACTGTTTACTCTCCTTTGTGGATTGTGTTTATCTTTCCTGTGTGGATTTACTATTTACTCTCCTTTGTGGATTGTGTTGTGCTATCCTGTGTGGGTATACATTTTGCTTTCCTCTGTGGACTGGGTTGTGCTTGGGATCGGACGTTGGAGCCGAACGGGAATTGATGACTTAGGTATATGTATGGGCATATACCTAAGTCGGGTCAGATGTTACTTCGTGATTGTATCTTTCCTTTGTGGATTATCCTTTGTGGATATCGGGAGACCATCGGGGGTCTCGGGGTCCCTACTGAGTAGCTTATACTCACCCCTGCATGGGCTATGCCTGCACTTCATGGTGTTGGTTGCAGACGACGGACAACACTGACCGTGGTGGAGGCGTGCGGAGCAGGACGGTACCTGGAGGTGGACCACTGGGCGGGACGCACTCGGAGCGGACGGCTGGACCGAGGATCTGTGGAGGCTATCTGTACCCACCCTTCAGTTGGGACTTCCAGAGGACGGTTTGATGCTGCGGCTTTTCCTTTCAGTTGCTGTTTTTCCTTTTCAGTTGTACTTTACAGTTGGGCTTGTATTTCTGGCCCCTTTTACATTCAACACAACTTGTACATTTTTTACTTAGTGTTTACTTTTCCGCTTACTTACTCTGTGGTGCTTGTTTACTCTGTGGTAGAGTTTTTGAAAATATTCTTATAATTTTGGAAATGCCTTCCCTTTTTTGTTGGGATTTACGCCTTGGTGCTAGTCCCCAGCCCCTGGCCTATGGAAGGCGGGTTTGGGGTAGTCACGGCACGGACCCCGAGGACGGGTCGTGACAAGTGTTTTATTAAAAATTTATTTCAAAACATTTTTACTATTTAACACACAATAGGTTAAAGTCATTTAAACCCTTATTTGAACTTATATGTTTTTAAAAGGAATCTTTCTATCGTTTTCCAAATAAGGTACTTTATGACTTTTTTGACAAAATTAAAATAAGAATGTTTTTTAACTTATATGGCGGGTGTGGCTATTTTACACCGTTATAACATCTCAAATCATCCCTTACAATATTATAAGAATATTTTCAAAATAAATGTTTTTTTATAATTATGTTACTATTAAATGATTTCAAAATATAAAGAGATATTTCCCTCAAATATATTTGATTTCATCTATGTCAACATCCTTTGATAACTTTAACACTTATTTGAAGTAGATTTACTATGATAAAAAATATTCCTTATTTTATTTAAGTTTTTCTGATATGTTTGACTATGGATGAAATATTTTTATTCCATTCATGGTTTACGGTTAAAGTATTGACCTTTAGTATGATAGTTTTAATATGAATGTTTATGTTATATTTTAACCACTAATTAAGATGAATGTGTTGGACTAGTATGTTCCAGGTTGGGGACTGGTAAAAGTAAGCCCTCTAGGTTGGGGTCCGGTTACAGCATACCCTCTAAGCTGGAGTCCGTTTACAAAGTCTCTCCAGGTTAGAGTCTGGTTACAGAGGCTCTCCGGGTTGGATTCCGGTTATAGAGGCTCTCCGAGTTGGGGTCTGGTTACAGTTATCCCCTAGGTCAAGGCATGAGGCCTTGACATAGAAATTAAAGTCCAGCATTATGCATTCCATCATTATAAAAGTGGATATTGTTATTTCATGTTATTATTATACTAGTAGAATATTCATGTGAATAAGTAAATGGAATTATTTTATTTTAACTTTTCCATATTATTCTAAATTTAATGTTTAAAAGGATTTTATTTTAGTCTTATACATTGCCTTAACGGTTTATGATTATTTATGAGTGTTTCCGCTATATTGTTATCCTTACTAATCATCTGAGGTCACCTCTTTCTATGTTTTATTTTCCCTAGTATTGAAGAAGTATTGTATGGTTAAACTGTAGGAATAGGCTAAGGGATATGAATGTATTCAAAATGGGACAATGTTGTTGTTGTTGTTAGTAATTTTATAATATAATGTAACGTTCATGTATGCAATCTATTTTCCAAGACATCTAAGATAATAATTTCTTTGGGACATGATTCCTTGAAATCATTCCAATGTATTAAAATAATGCACCGACTTTGGGCTTCTCGGGTCGGGGAGTTACATCAGTGATCACCCATGAATAAGATATAATTCATGTATTCATGCACATGCAATTCCACCAAAACCATACACATGGGTTCGAGTACCATATTCTTCTCACATGGGTAAATGATAACCCTAGTCACCCTATCTCAATACATGTAATTCATCCACCAAAAACACCTTAGAGACTCAGGTCCTTTATTACTTATCACATGGAAAACCGCCTCTACGCCACACTCTGTTTCTTCACATAGTAAATTCATATAGACTGAGAAAATTTATTCTTCTCATAGGCTCATACATTTTGAATACCTTAATGATCATGTCACGTCATTATTCAATGTGTGCATGACCCATGAATCACCTCATATTTTTATTCACTTGGGTTTTTATTTTGAATACCCATAGAATCTCATCTAAACACCTAAAGTATCATTCTTCCCATTATTCTTCTTTCATTTGATGAATGAAAGTGTAACTATATTCATTTTCATTTTTGATCATACCTATGAAATAATCTCATTATTTAAATTTTCAGGAGGCTCTGAAACATCAGGTGACAAAACGGCTCAGAATATCAACTTCATGAACAATAGTATACATGGAAATCATGTGCAACATGTATATCAGAGTCTCTTAGAATTTTGTAAATCGATGTGGCCATATCAAACGCGTTTTTGGCCTTGAAAAAGATCATTATGGCTCAAAATGATGAAGAACCATAATATAGAGAATCTTTCAAATATGGGAGGTTGAATATTAAAATCACCCCTTGATCATATGGATTGGATCATTTGGATCGAATAGCTCATGTTTTTTCCATCATTTTAATGTAGGAGGAATAATGCATGAACAATTATTGTCCCACATTCACTGTTGCACATGGTCTTTCCCAAGCTAGTTCCCTTGGGCGCAATTGACCTCTATGTCCTGGATGAGAACTTAGTCAAGATGGATTATTTAGAACAATTATTTGGACCATATTTTAGAAAGTTTATCAATATAAATAACTTGAAATAATTTAAGTGAAACTCCAACTTCTCAAATACCAAACTATTTCCAAGACAACTTAAAAACTATACCTTCGTGAATTTATTTTTTAAGTAAAACAATATATTATATTTAAATAATATTTCATGGAATTTATCATTTTTTATGTAATCTTCAAATAATCTCCTTCACTTCATGAAAATAATAATTTTTATAGTCTTCCACTTCAAATTATTGTAGCAATATGAAAACTCCTTTGTACATTTTATTAATAATTTAAGACCGCTTCAACAATCATCACTTTTAATGTGGTGAAATTTCTATGTGAGACATACAATTACACAATATGAATCCATACCAATTTTACACAAATCTCCACTCCATCCAAAATCACCAAACACATATTGAAATATCATTGAAAAAAATGCAACACTAAGCCCAACAATCTCTCCCGTGTATTTTTTTTTCAATATATATTAACACATTTAAAATTAAATATGTGTGATAAAAAATTTCTCCCCCTTTGAAAATAAAATTTAAGGGATTAGTGGGGGGGGCTTCTCACCTCATCCTTTTCTGAAAAACGTGATCTTATCCATTATATGAAAATTTCTTGATCACTTCAAAGAGAGGGATGATCTCACATGGTTCTCTTAGAAAAGAGCCTTTTGTTAATCAAATCAAAGTATATGTGAGAAAACACAATGTAGAAAACAATATAGATACAACCAAGGTTATCTAAGTTGTTCATAAATTACCAAGCATTTGAAATCGGGCATAAAATTATGAATTCTCATATGAGGTTTTACAAGAAATCAGGTTTATCAATAAAAATAATAATTCCTTCACATATTTCAACAAACACATAATAAATTTCACATGAAAAACATATATCTCCCCATTTTTCTCATTTTATCATCAATAAATAACACCCCATTAATTGATATGATTAATATAATTAATAATAAAAAATGAAATTTTTATTGGAAAATGTAAATTTATACTTCAATAAACTGTTCATAAATTCTACATTCACAATGTAGTGAAGATCTAATGGATTTTCTACAATAATGATCCCCCTCAAGGTACGAACTTATGTTTATTATCATGAAAATGAAAAATTCCAGGATGAATAAAATCTCCTTCAATTCTTTTCATGTTAGATAATAACACATGAAATAATGGGGAATAAAGATAAATCTAATTTTTATTTTGAGGAAACATTCAAGTGATAATTTTCTCTCATCGATTCATTATTATTCTTTCCAAGACCATTATGGTATTTTATTTCTTTCTTGTTGACATGCTTCATAGATTATGTAAATATTTTCTTTATCCAAAATTCTTCATTTTGTGGAATATATTTTTCCACCCCCTTTATATCTGGATCAATCACTTTCCAAATTTGTTTTATTTTCCACCAAGAGAGTTGATACATGTTCTTTGATTTTGTTTCATGATACACCCTTTATTGTGGAACATTTTAACTCTACAAAACATTAAGCCTATTTTACAGCTTAATAGGCATTTTGAGGATAATTTGTTTCCTAGTAATTCATAAGAGTGGAGTTTATCCTAGTGAATTTTTTACCAATCCATGAATTCTTCCAAGTAAAATTCTTTCCCATATGACTGAGATTAGAAAAAATGAATTTTTTACCAAAACATTAAATCCTAATTTGCTTTCTACATGATTGATATGATGGAACTGATGGAGTTATTATAATATATTTGGGATTATTGGATTTGAAACATAAAATTAATATCTTCCTAAATATTTTTCATCAAAAAGACTTTAGTACTTTTATTTTTTGTGGGCCACCATTCCAGATAATGCATGGGAAAAACAATTTCTTCCATAATTCATATCTAAGTTCCTATTTGTTGATACAAATGTTAAGACATATCTTGGATGGATCTTAATTTTCTCTCTATAAGTGTTCAACATATCCTCAAGTTCACTTATTTTCACATCTTTCTCTCAAATTGAGAAACTATTACATTCATATTTGAATTAAAATTCATACATGATTTCCTACATTCTTTAAATTTGGTTTTAAAATATATTATTCTAACCTTCAAATCATTCTCTATGGTAATTTTTAAAAAAACATTACTAGGAAAGTTCTTTAATTATATCACTTTGATCCTCCGTCTAGGCTCTCATTTTATTTATTCTCAAATTTAAGGACACTTCTTCTCTTGTCAATCTTTTTTTCCTAAGGAAAAAACTTTTATCATTGAATAGTAAATTTTATACATGATTATATCTTGGTTTTATTCTTCCATGCATAAGTATTCCATGGAATAATATTTTTATGTTGTTTCCTCTTACTCACTAGAATCACATTTATCTTTCATCTTCATGCGATATTCTGAAAAACTACATTCTTTATATATAAGAGGATTAGAATCAAAAATAACAAAAGTTTCAGATTTTACCTTTATTTGAGAACATAGATTTTGGGGTGGATTCTTATTGATTTTCTTTTTATAATAGGCAAAGAGATTGATTTCATCACCTCTCAATTAATTTTTCTTAAGAAATTTTTTTATTTCTTTATTTTGAAATTTTTAAAATTTTTTGAAATAAGGGAAATTAGTACATAATAATATTTATCAAATTTCACATTCAAAACTTCATGGATCTTTATAGGGAACCAATTATCTACTACTACTTGTAGGTCCCCATACGGAATTAGGTTTCCCTGAGATGGGGTTGAATTAGAGGTACATATGTTTTATGAATTATTTTTCTTTTGAATTCAACATATTAAACTTGTTAAGGTTCTCTATCCACAAAGTTGAAACTCTTAACTTTACCTTCTGTGTAGTAGTAAAATAAGAGAGGGAATCGCATAATATTTACAAGTTTCAACAATGAATGGCCTAATAATTTCCATGTTAGTTAGACACCCAAACATAAATTCTCTTCACTATCTCCACAACTGAATACAATTTTTTTCGACTCTAACTGAAATAATTCTACTCTATCTCTAATCAAGAGACTCTGTTTACTTTTGGCTCAAACTAAAATATGTATCTCTTTGTATCCAACTGAGAGACTCCTTCTACTCTTGGCTTCAACCCGTAGACATAAAATACTCTTAGAACTAACTAGATAGATTCACCTTTATTGAAGGTTTTTGATCCACTACTTTTTGATCTCTGATCATCCTCCACGAGCTTGTAGAATCTGAATAGCTAATGTACTTCCTCAATAACATCATTAGTTCTGGTATCAAGACACCTTTCATATCAAGAATTATTTGCATTATCTTCTTCAAATTTGTAAGTACATACAATCACATTATTTAATAATTTATCAAATTTGGATCACTTTTTCTCTTCGATGAAATAATGTATCATGATTATAAATAATGCTGAAATTCCACACACAATTCTCATCACAAGAATGAACTTATTTATAAAAAATTTTGGTGCATGTGGTCTCAATTTAATTACATGATTGAACTTATCCCATTGAAATCTTATATTAAATATGCTTATAAATAAACAAATTTATTATTTTCTTCCATCAAATAACAATGCCCAAAATTTCAAGGGTATTTTATTTATCAAATTTTAATACCCATAAATGTTGGTTATTATTTTTTCATTTAAATACCCCATGGAATGTGGGTATTTGATTATTCATGAAAACCAAATTTGAATACCCATGAAACAATGGGTATGCAATTATTGCATCAATCCCATCATTAGAACCTGATGGATTAAGTCTCACTTATATTCCCATGGATGAGTGAGCTCCCATGGATCACCTATAATTCCTACATGAATGCTCATGAAATGCCTCAAAAACAATACCCATGAGTTTAGATATAGTGTTCTTCTTACTCAGGTAAATGTTCACCCGAGGCACACGGTCTTCATGCATGTGATTCACACAGCTCAAAAACTTTAGAAAATCATGTTATTTATTTCTTATCACATGTAAAATAGCCTTCATGCCTCACTTTTTTTCTGCACAGAGTAAATTTCCATGACCTGGACCAGTTACTATTATCACAGGCTTATTCATTTTGAATACCCAATTGATTGCTGGTCATCATCATGCAAGGTGTGCATGACCCGTGACTCTCCTCAAATTTTTCTACCTGTGGGTCCCTGATTTTGAATACCCCTAGAATCACATCTAAACACATGAATTATTAAGCTTCCTATTCTTCTCCTATCATTTGATTCATGAAAGTGTAACTGAATTAATTCCCATTTTCGATCATACCTATGAATTAATATCAGTATTTACATAGTCCAAGCGGGTCTACAACATCCGAAGACCACACAACCTAGGATCTCACATTTATGTGTGATGGTATGCATTAATACTATGTGAAACGTGTATATCAGAATCACCTATATTTTAGGAAATTTATGTGGCCATCTTAAACATTTTTATGGCCTTGGATATGATCTTTACGGATCAAAAATATTAGAAGAACCATGCTGCATAGAATCCTTCAAATACGTGAGGATGAAGAAGACACTCTTTTCTTGATTGGATGGCTTAGATCAGCTGAATCAATGGGCTCACACTATATACATCATTTTAGTGATGGTGGAATAGTGTGTGGACATTGATTTTCCCACATAGAAGTGCGGCATTGTATGTCATTATTTATAAATCAACTTATTAAATTGGATATCCCGAAGTCTCGAACCCTGTCATAACTTCCCCATGTCATCTATAATTACTATCGTTCCTCCATTCATGGTGGATCCACTATTACTACCATGCACTCTCTCAAGGCCTTATACATAGTTCACCCATTACTGTCACTTGTGGTCTTCCCAATCTAGTTCCCTTGGGTGTTGTTGACCTTCAGTTCCTACATGATCCTTCGGTCTATCAGTATTAGAAAGGCCTATTGGATGGATAATTTTTTAACAAGGCTATCAATATAAATAACTTTTAATAATTCAATTGAAATTATAACTTCTCAGATAACCAACCATTTTCAAAACAACTTAATAAAAACACATCCATCATGCATTTCTTTTTCAACGAAAAAAATATATTTTCTTCAAATGATATTGCATCAACATTATCATTAATTTGTTTCATCTTAAATTCATCTTCTTCACTTAATGTGAAAAAATATTTTTATGGTATTCTACTATGACTTTTTGTAGAAATATGAAAACTCATTAGCACATTGTTTAATCATTTAAGATCACTTTAATATTCATCATATTTAACATAAATAATTTTCTAAGAAAGAAATCCAATGACATAATATAATTCCCTAACAATTCTCTAGGAATTAAAAATTCATGAAAACTCACCAAACACATATTTACATAACGTTGAAAATAATTACTACATTGGGCCCAATAGTTTTTTAGGGAGATAAATATCACACCATGTTTAACTATAAATTAAATATCAATTATGGTAAAAATATTTTACTAAAATATCACACGATGTGTACTATATAAGTACATGTAATATAGTGTTGGGTAACATGATATATTGTGTACAAAAGTACACACCTAGTTACTCCACCTGACCTACACGATGTGTATTCTAAAAGTAAATGTCATGTCGTTTTGTTCCACTCAACATATTTTGTGCTAGATCACACTCTCATCCACCCTTATTAGAGTAAAAGATGTATATTTTGGATATAAAAGCTTTTTACTATTATACGACATGGTGTCTACTAAAGTACATGCCTAGTTAATCTATGTGACATTCAAAATATGTACTTAAAAGTACATGTCATTTAATTTGACACCACATGTCATGATAGTGGAAACACATGCCCAAAGAGACTATAAATCATGTATATAAAAATACATGCATGTAATATGAGTAATTTAGTGCTTTTAATATATTCTCACCTAGTTTCTAGATTCATATGTGAGAATAGTCCATTTTGAGAGTTTTACAAAATTATGATGGTGTGATTATTTTAGTCTTTAAAGGCCATCAATGAACTTTTTTGTATAGTTCAAGGATCATATATCCTTAGAGGAAGAAATTGGTTATGTATGTGATAATCAAAGTTGAACCGAGTTTTGGTACTCAAATGGTTGCATGTTAATGATAGGGAATATGTCTCATATACTTTTTATAGCTTGATACTCTTATGGAGATTCAATCATGATAGGTAACATGTCCTCAATATTCTTACTAAGAATTTGGAACTCTTAAATATAGTTTGGTCATGGGTCCTATACATTTGGGAAGGGTTTGGTACACCCTTGGCCCAAAAAATGAATAGATCCCATATATGGCTAATAGAGTTAAGAACTCCCCCATATACCCTGAGGTGAAAGTCCACTATATATGAAATTAAGTACTCCCTCTCTTAATTCACATTTCTCAATGAGGTGTGGGTCATCCATTGGGGTTCTTTAATCTCTTAACTAGAAATCATACATCGATGAGGTATGTTCTCCCCAGAATAGATTGTGTTAGGTGTGTTGGTTTTCCTATTGCTAGGTACTTATGGAAATTAGGGGTCAATACTCTCTTGATCGATAACTATTCTTAAATAAGGTTTGGGTTTCCCAATCTGTTTCTAGAATTATGACATGAAAATTTTGGGAGATAGGGTGTGGTAATCCCTTGACTATCATGCATAAATAAGTGTGTCATGGGTTCCCCAATATGGTTTAGGGTGTTGGTATGAAAATGATGAATAATATAGATATTCCAGTACTGATGACTCCTTGGGAATTTTTGGTTTATTTATATATATGACTTATAATTGGGTTTTCATCTTCATAAGTTTTTATACTTTTGGTCTTTGACCATCAGAATATTCTCCTGATATATAATCCTACAATTAATAGAGATGAGATGAATTTTAGATCCCTATATCCCCAAGACATGTAGTTATAGAATATATATTGATTTTATCCTTATTTATGATTTCTCTCTTCTTCTAGAGTCTGAGGGGAGTATTACTAATTATCTTTATACTCACCTCTAAATGTGATTTATAATAACCCAAGATAAACATGTCATTATTTTACATAATCTCTATAATTTAAACATTACATCTTAGGAAATAATATCACAATCATAAGAACAAAATGTTTAATGTCTTTTAGGATAAGCTACATAAGCAATTTATTTCTTAATACTTGTAAAAATTTCTATATAATTGAGCCACAGCAGACTAATTATATACTTCCAATGAGTTATACACATCATTATATCATAGAGAAATGGAAACATAAGAAAGTGATGAGCTTATATATTTAGTAATGCTAAACATAAGTGACAATAATCAAATATAATTATTGAGAATAATATAATCAAATGTGTAAAATTATTATACATAAAAAACTTATACTCAATAAAGCATATATCTTAAATCATGGTGTAAATATTGAAATAAAAAAACATAAATAAAAAGTGTGTCAAAATGAGTTAAAAAACATGATCTATGAGATCTAACATAATAATTAGAATAATCATAAAACTATGAAATCTATCAAATATAAAAAACATTATCATAGGGAAAAATTACTTTCTTGAGTTTCTCTATCAGTTCTCATTCTTAAATGAAACTAAAGATTACTCATAGATACTAATATCATGAATTATTATATTTTAAATAATGTATTTAAGGGAGATAAAATACCCCACCCATCACCATACATACTTATGATTACCACATGAAAATCATTCACTTTCCACATGATTAATACCTCGGGGAGATAAAATGGGTTTCATAAAATGTTCAAATGAAATAATTAAATTTTTATATCATAAAGAACCTACGGAAGTAAAATGGGGTTCATATCATTTTAAAATAGATCACATAAATAAATAATTAATTATAATAAATAATAATTATAAGATGATCCCATGGAAGATAAATGGGTATCCAAATATATTCAATAACTTTCTAGGTAAATACCATTCAATCTAGATAATAAATCTTATAGTATTGACACCATATAGATAATGGGTATGTAGTTATGTTAATAATTTCCCTAATCAATCATCATATGGAATATATTCTAACACCCTTAAATTTCATGAAAGAACTATATAGTGTTTCTAGGGTAAAAACATTGGAATAGTTTTTATATTTATATATAATGTATGAATAGTCAAGATAAAGGCAATGATGGATAATTTATCTAAAATGGAAGGGAATTACATAATACATCTAGATAAATAAGGAAAACAGTTTCATTTATAAAATAAAATTAATAAAGTATAATTAATTTCAAAGAACAATTAGTCAAATTAAAATCACCCTTTTATATATTTAAAAAAATAACTTTAGAAATAAGAAATATCATTGATACTTTGAAAAAAAAATTGAATGAAATATTATATAAGGGTGAGAAAAAAATAATTTATTTTGGAATCCATCGATACATAGAGGTGATGTTTTATATAAAATAATAGAGGTAGTTGAATTATATATTCAAATGGTAAAGAAACATAAAAAAATCTTCAGAATTTTTTTTTACATTATTGTAAAAAGAGGAAGTTACAGATCCCTTTAAGAAGTTATCTTCAAAAATGAAAAGTTAAAATTTTGGAAAAAATTAATTTTGAAAAAGAACTTAAATTATAGATCCTTGAAAATACATAAAGGTCATCAAAATAATTATGCGGTGGATGTTTAACGTTTTGATTTTGACAGGATGTAAAACATTCTTAATATTAAGAAATATCTATATAGAAAACCCATTCTCAACAATGTTATACTTTAAGGGATGTGAATTTTTAAAGGTATAAGATCTAAATTAAAAGTTTAATTTCCACTATAATGGATGATAAAGTACAAATAAATAAACTCTTAAGGTAGAAAACTACTATTTTAAGAAATAATAAGTGTTATAACATGGTTAATGGTGTTTAGTTAAAAACCCTTTCAACATGTGTATTCTTTTATTGTAAATACAATCAAATTAGAATAATATATCGCTCTTGAAAACCCAAGGAATATAGTAAAATAAAATTATTATGTATTAATCACGCCATCTTAAAGGTATTAAGGTGCAGATTAAGAAATGTGTCTTAAAAATTATAGTTGAGACAAAGAACCCCTTACAACCACAGAAACATTGGATCCAAAACCCCTTAAAGGATATGATTTCCAATTAAAAATTTATCACCATTAATAATTAGAGGAAAATGATACACAATATTTAGAATATAAAATATTTAAATAAAACCCAGTGTATAATATGAAATATGTATCAACAGGTGAAAATTGAGAAAATAAACCCTTACATTAATATTGACTTCCACAAAAGAACTTGAATCTATTATACATAAAAAATTACTATATTAATAATCAATTTAATAAACATATTAATATCTATAACCTTTTACAATAATCATATATAATTATTCTATATGTGTATATTATTTAGTTATTATCTATTTTGAATATTATGTGTGAGTAATCATGATCATTTTGAATTGGTTTTGTAATAGGAATTTGGTTCTTCATTATTCCCAAAAATTTCATTAATACCATAAAATAAGATAAAATTTAATTTAATTTTAATAATTATTTATATTCTTATAATTACACTATATAGAATTTTTTGTTCCGGTTGTTATAGATGAAATTAGTAAGAAGTATGTTTCAATGATTTTAACAAACAAATAATGATATTTTAATTAACGATTTTGATATTTATTTTAATATTCTAGAAAAAAATAAAATATTATTTTTTTATATATATCATATATAATCATTAATTGAGTTCTCTTGGTCATCCATGATATTATTTTATAACGTTTTTTAAGTAGGTGGTTAGACAGACCTAAACAGGGACACACCAAAATTAATGTATGATTATAATTATGAAAGTGGTTTTCCTAATATGAAAAATAAATACATTATATAAATATTTTTAATGATTGGAATCATTTTTTATGATATTTTAATATTTAATAAATAAACTAGGTGGAAAATAGGATATGTTAATTTTTGGAGGTGGTAGTTCGCACAGTGCACAGTTAACATTTTCATTTCTTTAATAGTGGGAGAGAAAGAATGTGCATTAAAATTTTAATATTCATTGAAATAATTATATTATATATTTAATATTCATTATTCAATTTCACCCTTATAAACAATTAATATAGGTAGTGTTTAAAAAAATATTGTTTCCTGGGGGTGGTACTCTATACAATGCATGAATACTAATTTCATTTCACTTAATAGAAAAGGGAAAATAATATCGATAGTTATTAAATAGGAATACTAATATTCATAATAAAAAAATAATGATGTAATTAGAGAGTAATTATAAAATTATATTGGTAAGCTAAAAAAGAAAAGAAAAAATCTGGGGAAAAGGTACTCAAGTTGAGAGCTTAGGCTTTCCCATGGAAGAATCATTAAAAATGGAGGTCTTGAGATAACATTTTGAGAAAATAGGATCAAGAAGAATGAATAGGGTTATAAGGTAAGCATAATGGGTATATTTTCAATTGGAAACATAATTTTGGGAGTGGTCTTGAAGGGGAGGTGAGGGGACCCTTTTCTAAGTGGTGAGAATGGAATTTTTATATATATTTCAACTTAATATAAATATATTACACGTGTAACATGTTCATAAGAATATAAAATGGATAATAATGGAGTTTCAGATGAAATAATTGTTACCATACCTCAACCAATTATTTTAGAAAATGTTTTAAACATGTTTTTAAGTCATTTACTCTTATAATTTTCACTTTTACCATTATTGGTTTTTCATGGTAACTAGTTTTTACCTAATTAGTTTACATTTAATGCCTAAAAATAAAATAAACCTTGTTAAATAAATTTTACCTACTTAATTAAATTGTGAAATCCATTTTATCTGATAAAATTAATTTGTTTAATGAAACTCCATTTTAATTTTAGCACATATAAGGTGTAAAAATACATATTTTTAAAAAAGTGTATTTCTATGCTTAAAATTTATGTATAGGGTAAAATTATAAAAATATTTTAATTAAATTAAATATATTGGTTTATTATAAAAAAATTAAAAGTTTTTTTATTTAAAATAAAGAAAACCCATATATTAAAAAATGATATTTAATTTAATGAAAAGAACAAAAACTGTTTCATTAGAAATATTACTTAATTACTTAAAATGATAATAATATGTTTTTTAATTCAATATAGTATTTTTAAATTTTTTAGTTTTACTTATTAAACACATTTTTGTTCAAATTAAATGTTTATAAATTATTTTTTCTTTATTATATAATTCTATTGTTACATTTTTTGTAAAAAAACTATTTTCACTCTTAACTTAAAAAAATATTTTATAAAAATATCAAAGATTAATACTAAATTAAATTGAAATTATGAATCCAAAAATAATGTTTATTATACTAAATTCAATTTCAAGAATTTTCTGTTTTAACTTTTAAATAAAATCATAAAATATAATGGAAAAAATTATAGGAAAATAAAATTTTAAATTATTAACCATTCTAATTATTGTTTCTTATTAATTATAAATAAAACTATTATTTATATTATATATATTATAAATACCTAAAATATATAATATTTTATATTTCTTTAAATATGACACATAAAATTTATTTTTTAGGAAAACATTTTTAAGAATAAAATGATCTCGTTAAAGTTTTTATTTCATTGTTAAATAAACATCCTTTTTCTTTAAATGTAAAATTCAAAACTGTGCAAAATATTAGTAATAGATAACCTATTAAATTAATAGAAAATTATTATATCATCCAAAATTATAGTTACATAGCCCCTAAATATCTATGTGTAAGATCTAAGCCTAAGATAAACTTTTCTTACAGTTGAGGGTGGTGATTCCACTAGCATAGATCACATGGATATTTTTAAAATTTTGAATTTATCTCACAGTAGATTTATTTAAAACCATAATTTTTCATTTATGTCTTGGTATTGGTTTATTAAAATTACTAATGAAGCTACATTATTTATATTCATGGAAAAATGAGATTTATAAGGGATACTTCCACTATCTCATTTTAATTTTATCTTTTTTCATCATAGATTTCATAATATTGTTACTTACTTTTTCCCCTAAAATTTAATAGATATATAATAATGGTAAATTTTTATTTAAACATGTCATGGTTTCATTTTAGTTTAATTTTTCACATTAAAAAATCTATTAACATAATATTTACTTAACGAAAAGGGATTGTGAAATTGTTTTTCATTAAATTCTCCACCATTAAATAAATTTTGTCCTCATAACATTAATTATCATTTACTAATGAAATAGTTTTAGATTTCCATAGGATAGAGATGGATTATTATTTCATTTACAAATGGTTATCAAAATTAATAACATGGGTAGGTCTATAAAACTAATCTATTCATTCATAATATATATATATATATATATCAAAATATGGGGTTTCTTCCAACCCATTTAACCTAAATATTACTTATGATTGGGCTTAAGGCCTATATAAGGGAATCAATTTTCACAGAGACCTCATCATAAAAATTTTAGTAATAAGTGATCAAAAATTTATTTATTATATAAAATATAATCACTCTATTTTTCTAATATAGAGTTTATGTGGATATAATTATATCATTTCCAAACCACATTAAATTCAACTAATGGAATGATAATAATATTTTCCCAAGTTAATTTCTAATAAAAATAAACATGGGATACCATAATCATAAAATTATAAGGTTTTTAATAGAAATATTACAAATAATCATATAGGTAATGATTTTAGATTCTTATAAAACATGCTAGCCACAAAAAAATGGGTTGAACAAGATGTAAATATAACACATGCAGTTCATTAGTGGATAATCAGTGTCCTTCAATCCACATAATTTTTTGAACTCACTCTTGTAGTTTTGGTTTCATATGATTTCAATTTTTACTCAAATCATAGCAAATTTATTATTCTTATCATCCTCATTATACCTTCAATTTGATCATTGATTTGGGTAATACCCATGTTAAACACATTTATGAAATTAGGCTATTAGTGGTACATTAAAATAAACACTACTTAATTTCAATGTTTCCTCTGAGATCATTACTTTTTCTCAATAATTAGTTACTAAATAGCCTTCTTTACCAAAAATAAAACATCTCCTAGTTCTTTTAATTTATTCCCCTGGTCAATTCATAAAACGTTTTTGACCTAAAGAAAATTGAACAATCTTTTGTTCATCATATTCATCACCCAAACTTCCATGAGACTTCATTCTTCACTTCTTTAGTGACTCTATAAATTCAACTAAGTTCATTCTTCTAATAATAATTCTTGTTAGTTGGTTTGGAATAATCAAAATATTTCTCAATCCATCTCTTATCACATTAGATATGTTATGGGAGAAATCTCCATATTTTCCATAACATCCATTATTAACAAAGTTCCCTCGAGATTCATCCAATACTAAAACCAAAAGGTGTTAGTCATTGGTGGTTATAAATTAAAAAAAATATAATTATTTTCATATAATTAAAATGAAAATTCAACCTCAAAATTTTTTACTCTTCAAATTTATTACACTATCTTCCTCATCAACCTAAATCACTCTCATCTCAATCTATATTTCTTTTATGTTTTGTTTTTTAATAATACTTAACATAATCACATAAAGTAATTAGGAAATAAATCCTTTATAATGGCTTATATATAATGTCATTAACCAAATCATATCCCCAAGGATTATTTATCCATGTGTGATGTCTTAAGCCCACTCATTGGTCATTAGTGTAATGATTGAGTCGATACTCATGTAACCATTTTTAGGGTGATTTACCCTAGGATAATATATGAAACATCCTCATACACTTTACAATATCAATAAAGAAATATATATTTCTTGGAGAACCAAACAATATCAACATCCACATACACTTAACAATATCAACATACACTTTAGAATGTTATACTATACTTAGACTTATCCCTTGGGGTTTCACTAAATTACTCTAATATTAATCCCATAAAATAAAAACACTAATCATATAAAATAACTAAACATTTCTCTAATACCTACTAAAACAATACAAGATAAATCAATCTTTATGTTACATCATTTCCATTATTTAAACATTTCATATCAAAAAATAATCCCACAATCCCAAGAATGAATGTTTTAATTTCTTTTAGGACTAGCTACATAAGCAATTTATTTTTCAATACTTGTGAACATAAATCTATAATTGAGCTACACTAGAATCATTCAAGACTTCTCGTAAGTTATAATCATCTTCATAGCCTAGGGAAATGGAAAAAAAGAAAGGGGAGATATCATATTCTCAGTATGGGTAAAAATGAGTGATAAAAATTTAATATCATTAGTTATCATATGATGAATATATATATATATATATAATCAAGATATATAAAAAATATTATACCCAATAAATCATAGATCGTAAATCATGGAATATATATTGAAATAATATAATACATGAATCAATAGAGTGCAGAAAAATGAGTCAATAAACATGATACATAATAACATAAAATAATAATTAAAATTAGAATAAAATAGTGACATATTTTAAATCTAGAACAAATATTAGTATAGATAAATATTACTTTCATGAGCCAAATCATCAGTTCCCGCACTTACAAGAAACTAAAATTTACTCATAAATAATTATCTCAAGAAATAATGCATTGGAGGGAGATAGAGGACACCACCCATCACTATCCATACTTATGAGTCCCACTTGAGAATCATTCACTTATAACATTATAAATAACCTATAGAAGTAAAATGTATTTCATAAAACATTGGAATGAAAATAATTTAATTTTTATATAATAAATAACCCATGAAAATAAAATGGGTTTCATATCATTTTCAAATGGAATTACATAAATAAATAATTCATAATAATAATAATAATATGAAACCATTGAAAATAAATTGGTATCCAAATATATTTAGTAACTTTCTAGGTAAATACCCTTACTTCTAGATAATAGAGCATATGAAATTTACAACGTATAGATAAATGGTATAGATTTAAGTAAAGAATTACCCCAAAAAATAAACATATATAATCTTGGATAACACCCATAAATAATTTTAAGGAAATATATAGTATTCATAGAGAAAAAACATTGAAAGATAGCTTTCATTTATACACAGAGGATGATTAGGAAAGATAAAGGTAGTGTTGGATCATTCATCCAAAAGGGAAGAACATTATATAATCCATCTAGAGAAAGAAATTATATGGTTTCATTTTTATAATTTTATTCAATCAAATATTTAATAATTCAATCAATACTTACTTATATGAAAAATAAACCTTTAGGAGTTTTAGAAAAATCACTTTGAAAATAAAAAATATAATCTATCCATTGAAAACATTTTTAAAGAAATATTTATAAGACCAGGATGAAAAAATATTTTATAATCCATGGATATATAGAGGGTATTTTACATATAAAATGACGATGGTGGTGGAAAGATGAGTTCACAAGGAAGAAAAAATTTTAAAAAGTCCTTATAAAACATTTTTATCATTATCATACAAAAATGAAGTTATTAGTCACATTCAAAAGTTATTTTTAAAAAAGTGAATTGAAAACCTTGGAAAACATTTACTTTTGAAAAGGTTATAAAAATAAATGTGTGGTGGAAGATTAACCACTTTATTTTTAAATTATGTAAACCCTTTTTAATATTATTAAATATATTTTTTGAAAACCAACATTATAAAAAGATTAAAAACATCATTTTTTAAGAGGATAAGTGAAATATGGATTTTACATGAGGTAACACATAAATAGGATTCCAATTATTAAGGATAAAATTTGTGAGAAAGTTAAATATGGATATGGAGGGGTGAACTACATTAAATATGACGAGAGTTATTCTGAAAAATGATATACATTTTTGGAATGAAATTTTTTTTCATGGTAAAAGATCTGAATTAAAATATATTTTTACACCACAGATGAATATAAAGTATCATTGTAACATCCCATTTCCTTTATATTAGGTGTGTTTTAATCCTTGTAATAGTTTTCCTTCTTCGTCGTCTTGGTTGGGATGAGATGGAATTCAGAGGATACCAATAATGGCAATGTTTGGGATTTATTTAATTTTCATAATAAAACCTATGGTCTTTGTAGTCTACTGGGGATTAATATGCAATGTAATGTGGCTACATGACATATAATCATCACCCAAAATATGTAATGAAACTAGTACACAGTGTGAAAGGGTATATGTCATGTATAGTTTACACATTGTGTATAAATTAAAATTCAAGTTTTTAATAGGAGGAGGGTGGTTTTTTAGTGTATATCAGACTCGATAATTACCCAACATGAATTTGGGTTACACGTCATGTAATTTTCTAAGTATCGGTTTTAAACATGAATCTTAGATGAAATTTTTATTTACATTCCTCCAAGTTTCTTTACACTCGATCTAGAGCCATCCCCATGTGATTTTGGATCCCTTTGACCCTTCCAGATCATTTCATTTAGTGATTTATTGTTGTTGTAGTTGCAGTGTGACTCTCTAGGTAAGTGTTCTCCCTATATCTCTTTACCATTCTCTTCCCCTCCTTGGTGTTTGATAAATAATCTTAGGATTGTGGGATCTAAAATTTGTGTTATTAAATCTTGTTTCTAGTTTGAGTTTCTAGATATTTTATTCCATCATTCTTGTTTGTGTTTTACAATGTGGGAATTGTGTTTCCATGAAAAATGTAGGTGGTTCTATTTAAGATGGCTAATTGATTAAACCTTTATTTTCTTATTGTTTTATATTTCATCCAAATTTTATTATGAGTACCCAATTTATGTGAATTATAAATTTAATTTTCCATGGTATATATTTTGGTAACGACTCCCAATTCTGATGGAATTTCAATTTGGACGTAGGTTAAAATTGAAGGAAATTATTTAATTATTTGAATTGATTCCTTTTTCTGGAAAATGGTATAAATTAAAATGATGAAAAGATATGGTTGGTATTTTTAGGGAATTAATTGAAGAATAAAAAACCTATGTTTTTTTAGGAATAAAAATTGAATATTGAAATTGGAAGTGAGACAATTTCATTTTTAACTATTTTGAAATGATTTTCCCATTGCTAACTGATTGGTTGAGTACATGCAATCATGGGTAGTTGGTAAATTATTTGGGACAAACACGCTATGATGGTAATTCCATAGCAACATATTTAAGATTTACAACTCTAAAATAACATATTTCAGTAGATATTATCCACAGTGGGATATTGATATGTCTTATTTGATCTAAGACTGATTATCATGTGTGTACATTTTCGTGATCACAGATTAAGTGTGTGAGGTTCTCATAACTATAAAATATCACACATCTTGTAATATGACCATTTTTTTATTGTAATTATTTTTATTATATATATTCCACTATTTGTGAAACTACTTTTTCTCATTCAAAATTATTTAAATAAACAATTTTAAAAAAAATATTTAAACCATGTTTGAAATGATTTCCATAATTTGTAATGAAAAGAAATTTTTTAATATGAAAATATACTACAAAACTTATTTTTTAAAAATTTAAAGCATGATTTGGTTAATATATTAGGGAATATTATTACGAAAAACCTAGTGAGACCCTACTAGGATTTTATCTCACACCCTACCTTTTCCTTTTGGCATTTTATAGATTTTCTCTTGTAAGGTTTAAGAAATGGGGAAATACCACTTTGAGGTGGCGGTTGTTGTTGATATTTTTATCTAATAGTGTTGTGTCTATTGGGACTTGAGATATTTATCTTATCTTTCTATCACTTTGTGATGTATCTTTTTGGTTTTCTAATTTCTATTTGAATTCTAGTACAATCTCCTTTATGATTTTTCTTTTGATAATATGAACTTTTTCTATTTATTCTATTGTTCTTGTGCAAAAATAGCACCCTCTTTTATCTTGTATGATGATAGTATCAAGTATCTAACCTATGGGGATGGGGAATATCCTTCAAATTATTTCAGTTCTATCTCAGTTATCAGTGTACCAGGGTACCCGAGCTAGTTCATGAAAAAGTAGTATTAGTAGAGGTTAAACATCTTACCATGAAGTCAGTATGTAGTTTATAATATTATTGGGACTAAGGAGTTAGTTTTAAAGTGTTCTTTCCTAGCTCTCATTATAATGAGCCTTAATTCACCAAGGGTGGTCTGGGAAAGATGTCTAGATAATTAGTTCTAGTATTGTCCTTACTTTTTCTAGAAATATTGAAATCCAAATATGTTTTAACTATATTTTAGTATTAGTTTCCCTATTCCACTTATATGAGTGTTGATCTGTGTAATGTTTTGACATCTTCCATGTAGTTTTAGGATGTTTTTTAGTATCATGCCTCTAAAAATATGTGAATATAAGATCCCATAGGAAGCTATTAATGAAAAACAATGATCAAAATCTCCATTTAGACCAGAATCTAGTTGAGGTTGTTGTGTGTGTCATCCAAGCTTTGAGGTAGGCACTTGCCCCCATTCCCATTAATTCTCCTATTGTGAAACCTCGTAGAGATGAATCTGAGAATCATTATTTGGACTCCATCCATCATAAACCTCCATATTTACTTTTCTTTAATTATCCTCCAGAGTCTGAGGACTGGTTAGGAAATATTGATCTTATCATTTATTTCTTGTAAACACTCTATTCTATTAAGGCGAAGTGTGTTACCTTTAAGATTAAGGGAACTAGAAAGAGATGGTGGGACATGATGGTGAAAACAAAGAATCATGAGGTTAAATAGTGTAAGGAAATTAAATTTCTTATCACCAAAAAATTCTATCCAAATTATATAGTGTTGGCTAAGTATGTGGAATTTTTCTAACTCAAGCAGTCTGATATGACCATAACTAATTATGAAAATTGCTTTACTGAGCTAGCACAGTTTGCACCTGAGATTATATTGAATAAGAAGATAAAGACTTGACGGTTCAAGATGGTACTTTGATATAATATTTAATCCTAGGGTTTCTTACTGAAACTCTCTTCGTATTATAACATACAGGATAGAGTGTTGATGGTTGAGCTTGACCTGGTTGGTAATTCAGTGTTGGTGGGAGTTTCTTTTTGTCTTAGTGGGAGTTCTGTGAGTTGGAAAAAGGGTTAGATAAATCATGACTATTGTCTTAGTATTTTTCAATAGAAATGTTATTATAGACATCCTGAAGATCCTATTATAGGCCCTTTGATTTTCTAATAGTGTGGAGAGCATGGGCACTCAATATAGGTTTTCACTAAGGCACCCAACATATGTCTCTAAGGTGGATGATCAGGTCATTTATAGAAGTTTTTTTTTGTCGATTCTTCTCTACTCAATGGAACATGATCATCAGTTCTGAAAAAGTACAATTGTGAACTTAAATTCTTCAAAATCTAAGGGGTTCCTACCACATGAATCAAGAAAAAAGATTCTTCATGTAGTGAAAGACTCTCCAAAAGAGGTAGATACTGATCCAATTTTTATGAGAGGTACCATCATATAGCTTCATCATTAGTGACTTCTTTATTTGATAATTTTGAATTTAATTAATTTATATCAACTCTTTTTTTTAATCTTCTAAATCTTCACATGGATATTTTATCTTATGTACTGGACATTACTACACCCTTAGAATGAAGATAGAGTGGTGTATTTGTTGTATTATTTGTACATTATATTTATTAAAGATTGATCTTACTTTTGTTTTTATAGTTCTCAACATGAACCCTATTGAAATCATATTCAGGATGGATTGTATCATTACTAATAAATCCCAAATTTATTTCTATCTTCTACGGATATCCTTTACTGTGTCTGATGGGGTGTGTCTATCTTTCATGGAGAATGGGACTTGAGGTCGAGTAGAGTATGACCTTCTTATCCATAGTTGGTGAAAGTGATATCAGTGTTAAATTTTAATTAAGAATATGAATATTTGAGTGGTGGTATCCCTCTAGTTTTCATCTAGTTTCATATGGTTTTTTCTTTAGACTTCTTTGGTTTTCCAATGGTAAGGGAGGTATAGTTTTCTATTGATTTACTTCCTTTTGCTTTACCAGTATCTATTCCTTCTTACCATATGGAACCAAATAAAATGAAAGATTTTAATAATTATCTAGATTATATTTTAGAGAAAGTATTTACACGCTCAATTGTTTCTCCTTGTATGGAACTTGTTATCTTTTTTATGAAATCTAATGGGTCACTTTGCCTTTGTGTTGATTACGGAAAAATCAATTAATCCACGGTAAAGAAAAGTATCTGTTACCATAGATTGATGATTTGTTTGACCATTTGAAAGGGTTGAAATGGTTTAAAAATATTTATCATTGATATGGTTATCACCAATTGAGAATAAAAGAATATGATAATCAAAAAAACTCCTTTTGTAGCATTTATGGCCATTTCAAGTATCTTTTCAGGCCATTTTATCTCATTAATTCTCTTACAATCATTATTAATTTTTTGAATATTATTTCTCATGAGTATATTTATATGTTAATTTAATTCATTGTTGATTAAATCCTTGTTTAATCTATGTCAATAGAGGATCACGTGCATTATTTGAGGGAAGTTCTAGAATTTTTTAGAAATCATAGACTTTATGATAAGCTATAAAAATGAAATTTCTAGATTCTAGAGGTGATGTTATTGGGACATGTGGTGTCAAAACATTGTATCATAGTTGATCTTGAGAAGGTGAAAGATTTTTTGTCATGGGAGTAACCACAGAATGTTTTCAAGATTCATAGATTATTATGTTAGGCTGTGTATTATCACTGGTTCGTAATGGATTTCTCAATGTTGGCCTCTATAATGACCTCTCTCACTCGAAATGGGACGAAGTTTTCTTGGTATTATAAATTTTAGAGTTATTTTGTTGATATGAAATGTATTTATACTTCTATGTTGGTGTTTACCCTTCTAGAGGATGGGCAGGACTTTGTGGTCTTTTGTGACACATCAGTTTCAGGTTTGGTTTGTGTTATTATGCAAGGTGATCATGTTTTTTCCTATAGATCTTGTCAGCTTAGTCCACATGAAAAAGGATTATTCAACCCATGACCTTTAAATATTATATGTGATACTTGGGCTTTAGATTTAGAGGAATTACCATTTTCATGAATGTTTTTAAAGTGTTTTCTGAGAATAAAATTATTTAGTTATATCTACTCTCAAAAATATTTGGATATATGTTAGAGGAATTGAGTAGAATACCTAAAATATTTCAACTTTGACATTGCATATACCTTAGGGAAAGGAAATTTTGTCATAGAATCTTTAATAAGTAAACTTCCAACCAAGGTAGTGAAAGAATCATCAGAAGAGGTGAACTAGATGGATCTAATTGAAAATATTCATACTAGAGTATGAGAATTAGGCGTTGAGGATATCTTGGAGAGTCTTCAATTAACCTCCTATCTCCTCAAGATTATTCATTAGTAACAATAGCTTAATTATGAGTTCCACAACATTAGAGACTCTCTTTATGGTGGGGATATTGTTTCTTAGTGTAAATTTTCCATGGAAGTTATTTTATGTTTATGGAACTAGTATGTTGTACCTTTTAAAGTAATAAAAGTTGTGATGGGTAATTTCTATAATTCCTAGTGGGAAGTCCACCCTGGAACCACAAATATGTTCTATGATATGTTGCAAGGATTCTGGTGGCTAGGTATGAGAAGGGGAATTTCTAATTTTGTCTCTCATTGTTATACATTCCAATAGGTCAATGATAAGAACTAGATACCTCTTGGTTTTCTTTATCCACTTCTAGTTCCAACTTGGAACTGGGTTGAGATCTCTATGAACATTTTGGTTGGGTTTCCTCATACCCATAGATAGAAGAATGCGATATAGTTTTTGATTAATATTCTAACTAAATCAGCCCAATTAATACCCATTCGAGATACAAACAAAGTTGAGGATATGGGAAATCTCTATGTGAGAGAGATTGTTTGTTTTCATGGAGTTCAATCTACTGTAGTTTCTGATAGAGATCCCCATTTTACTTCTCACTTTTAGAGAGAACTTCATGAGGCATTGGGATCTCACGTTTTTTAGTATGTAATACCATCCACATATAGATGGATAGACTAAGAAGGGTATACATATCCATGAGGATATGCTTCATGTTTGTGTCTTCAAATTCGGTGGATATTGGGATGGCCATTGAAGACTGGTGGAGTTTTATTATTAAAATAGTTTCTAGTATATAATAGGAATGGATCTTTTTGGGGCCTTGTATGGTCAGACTTGTAAATCTCCACTGTGTTGGTCAGAGATTAGTGAAAGTTCCTTGGTTGGAAAATCTTGGTTCAAGAGATAACAAAAAAATATTTAGTCGATGCATTAGAGGATGTTGATGGAATAGAGATGGTATAAATCTTATGATGAACATCGTCATAGAGTATAGGAATTTTCAATTGGGGATTGGGTGTTCTTGAAAGTTTTACCTCATTTGGCCATCAATGGATTTGGAGGAAATGGAATATTTCTCCTCATTTTTTGGGACCTTTTGAGGTTTTTGAGAAGGTAGGGAAAGTGGAATACCATTTATCAATTCCCCTATATTTGAAGTAATTAAATGATTTTTTTCCATATATCACAGTTGTGGAAATATATTTTTGATCTATCTCATGTTCTGAGATTGAGTGGTCTCAATGTTAAGCCTAATTTATCCATGATTGAGCATCTAATTCTTATTTTTGATTATAATACCAAGGTACTTCGTGGGAGGAAGATGCCTTTGGTCAATGTGTTATGGCATCATGGTTTTGATTCTCATGAAAAGTGGGAGTGTGAGGAAATTATTAGAGAGTAGTGGCCTCACCTATTTATTGTGGAGGCTTCTTGATAGGCTTTCTAGGAACATAAAGTTCTTATGGTAGGAAGTTTGTAACATCCTATTTCCATTCTATCATGTATGTTTTGAGCCTTGTTTTGTTTTTCCCAATTCTATGGTTTGGGTAGATATGATAAGTAATTAGAAGGATATTTATAAAGGTGAAGTCAATGAATTTTTGGAATTTTTAGTATGAAAAATATTGGCTCTATAGTCTGTTGGGGATTTAGATGCAATGTAATGCGGCTACACGATGTGTAATCATTGCACAACATAAGCCATGAAACTGGTAAACAATGTGAAATGATACACATAATGTATAGTTTACACGTCATGTAGAAATTAAAAATTAGGTTTTTAATTAAATGATATATCTTTTTTGATACATGTGGGACTCAATAATTACATAACATGAATTTTTGTGTAATTTCCCATGATTCGGTTTTAAATAGGTGGATCGAATGAATTTTTTAATCCATTTTATCCATAATTATTTTCTCTCAACCTAGAGCCATACCCAAGTGATTTTTGAGCCCTCCAACCATTCCATATCATCTTATTCGATGATTTATTGTTGTTTTGGTTGTGGTGTTACTCTTTGGGAAAGCGGTCTCCCTGTCTCTTTGTATCTTTCTCATTCCCTCCATGATGTTTGATAGATCATCTGGGTATTTATATATCTAAACTCCATGTTTTTTAATCTTGTTTCTTGGTAGAGTTCCTAGTTCTTTTTTCCCTTTGTTCTCATTGGTGGGTTCCATTACGGGCATTGTTTTTCCATGAAAAAGGTCAGTGGTTCCATTTAAGATGGCCAATTGATTAGACCCTGATTTTTTTATTATTTGAAATTGATTTCAAATTGAATTAGGAAATCCAAATTGAGGAAAATTGAAATTTTAATTTTTTATGGTATGTATTTTGGTAAAAAAACCCAATTCTAATGGAATTTGAATTTTGGTGTAAGTTGAAATTGATGGAAATTGTGAAATGATTTTAATTGATATCTTGTTTTGTAAATTTTATTAAATTAAAATGATGAAAAATATGGTTTGTTTAATTTGAAAAGTCATTAATTGATGAAATGAAAACCTCTATTTTCTTTTGGAAGGAAAATGGAATATTGAAACTAAAAATTGGTTAATTTCATTTGTGACTTTTTTAAATGATTTTTCCATTATTAATTGATTGATTGAGAAGATGTGATCTTTTGTAGTTAGTAAGTTATTATAAGTGCCCCGTCAGTATGATTGGATCACAGAGAGGGGGAGGGGTAAATTAGTTATAATTTTTCTTTTATGTTTCCTTAAAACAACTTTATCCTCCTATTAAAGATTCAATTCCCTACTAAAAACAATTCAACCAAAAATTCAGTGGAACAAAAGTATTTACAAGGTTCACAATTCAATAATAATAGCTACATTCTTTGGTATGGTTTGTAAATGATCCAATACCACACAATCCAATATAAAACAATCCTTAGATTACAATGACTAGGGTATACCCTTTCACACTTTTGGTAATTTTAAGAAAATCAAAAATTATGTGTGCACCCACTTTCAGAAATAGGGTAATACAATGTTTCTCTAATAATGCAAGTTACATGTCCTTATTTTAAATTCAAAAAATGTATTCAATTGAAAATAATTACTTAATTTTTCACCTAGATTAAGGTAATAACTTCCTGAAATTTGTCGTGAAAATTTTTTCTGATTTCACCAGTATGATTTTCTTAGTCCGCTTCCTCTAAGTATGATCCTCCCTGATACGATTCTTCTATATATGATACTTCCTAGTAAGATTCTCCCCATTAAAAAATATAACATTGATATAATTCGATAGAGATGAATCAAGACCACTTCAATTCCCCATCATCCTCAGTTCGGAAAACCCAGTACAAATTTACCAATCTAATTAATCCATCCCAATACGATGATCACCCAAATACAATTCACAAGATGAATACAGTAATGAACTGACTATGATAAACACTGAGTATAATGATCATCTGAATACAACATTATGATCTTTTCACTTCTCTTTCGCTTCAATTCGTCAAAAAATATTCAATAAAAGTGAAAATGGAAACTTCTTGTTCTCTCTAAAACTTGGAGCTACTCTCTCATGAATAGTACATTGGTCAACCACAAAGTACAATGTAATTTTATCCTTTTAAAGTAGACCCTCAAGATACTTTAGCGGGAATCTGAAACATTTTACCACATAATCAAATTCACCTTAATCTCAATTTCCCCTAAAATCTCACGTGTATTTTTACTTCATCAAATCTTCTTGAACCTTATCGATTCTTCTATAATCTTCTCTTCTTCAGATTTTAATTTTAATTTTCAGTTTGATTTCAATACATTAGTCTGATTTTCTAAATCTAATTTCTTCAAAACAAATCTCTATATTAATTGTAAGGATTTTTATGAAGAGATGGATATCACTTTTGAATGATGAATATGATTATTCATTTGAATGTCAGTATCCCTCTTGATAACTCATTCAACAATTTCTACTTTCAAACAACTTTAACTTCTTCACCTATTCTCTTGACCTAGTTGGAAGACATTCAACTCTGATATAGGAACTTTTTAACCAATTGAAATACACATCATCGCTTTCTTTTCTTCATTATTTCTCTTGACCGAGTTGGGATATAATACTTCTTCTACTCCTATTCTCTTGACCTAGTTGGAAAAATACAAAGTAATTCAACCCTTTTGAAATGGTTGACTACTTTGTGGATCTCATTCTCTCCTTATAATTTCGTTCATCAGCCTCAAGCAATTTCTCCTTTTGGTATGATCATACTGGCTATAATATTTTTCTTTTTGATCCTAAGTACGATCATCCTTGATATGAAAGTTTTCGTATGAATACGATGGATGATCAGATGCTACAATGATTGAGTATGATCATTCTCGGTATGATCATTCGTATTACTATCATCATTATCTTCTTTCATTTTTTATATGACTGAATCCAATTTCTATAATTACTATCATCCTGGATATGACTATCCTTGGAATGATCATTTTGAATACGATTCTCAGTATCATATTTCATTCCCTCATTTCCCAAATCTAATTTCTATAAGTATGATCGTCCTAGATCTCTTTCACTCCCCCTTCCTTTCATTAACATTGCATCATAATTTCTCCAAATGACTTGTTATTTATGAAATATGAATCATTAAAGCATCGTCACTTTTATTTTATCATTGTTAAAGTGACATTGATTATCCATCAAAACAACCAATTGTTTCACATCGAATACAAATTGAATATAATGATTATTTACTTCCATCAAGATACATTCTCCATGCGACTAATCCTCTCATTTCAGATAATGATCAATTCATCATTACAATATTTTCACATACCGGACCCAATGTGATTTTGATTATAACCATTTTATCAAAATAGCTTCTTCCCCTTACGATTGAAAAAGTGAGTCTGATTCTTTTGAAAACAACTATCAATATGATTTTCACCATCATCTTTATCCCATTATTTATTTCCTAAAAATACTTATCGATTGACAAAAAATAAAACAAAAAAAACATAACCTAAAAATTTCCCCCTTTTTATTTCTTTTAAATACCCAATAAACCACTTGAGAATAATAAGAGGTATTATTTTCCTTTTCTTACTTTTTTATTATATCTATTTTTTTCTTGTTCTCGCTTTTTCTTTTAACTTTCCCCCTTTATCTTATCTCTCCCCCTATTTGAAAAAAAAAATTCAAAGGGGACATTAAGACAATTTTATTTCTAATTATTTCATTTCTAGGGGTTGTAACTTTTCATCTCCAAATCTTGAAACATTTCTTCAACATAGGTATCATATGGATTTCTTAACAAAGAACCTTTAACTAAAAAAATCTAAGTCTATGTGGTTGAACTTGGTGTAGAAAATAATATTTTATAATCAAGTTGATCATTGTTTTCCATAATAAAAATCTCAGTTAATACCTACACCCATCTCAACAAACATATCATAAAGTTTAGGTGTATAAAAACACAACATTACAAAACCTCATTACTTTATTTTTAAAGAATAGTAAGAGACACATTAATTCAAGCTTCCTTATTTTTACTCCTTCAATTTCACAATTGTGAGTGCAAGTATAAAAAGGTTTTTAGAATAAGGATGAACCTTAATTGTTCTTTAGAAACAAAATATTGACTAAGAGTCTACTCTTAGTCTTTACTTCTTCCTATTTTTCATGGATTTTTCATTGGACGTTCTTTATTACTTTTTCTCATCCTTATCGGGTTTTGTAACAACATTTTTCTTATCTATAGAATATTCTAATGAATATGTTGACATTTACAGATCTTTAGAAACATTTTTGTTACAATCAAATTGTAAAATTCTACCTATGATTGTCATTTCTTCTATAAAGAGAGTTGAATAGCTTCTGATAACATGCTTATCTTTCTCATATCCATAATCTTTTGATACCTTCTTGTCACATTTTTCATATATTTATAATTCTATCTCTTCCTCTCTTCTTCCATAGAGTTTTTTTCTTCCTCAAATTTCTTATCCAAGTCAATGTGTTCATGCCAGATATCTAAGAACTCTTTCTTTTTAGACTCAACAGATCTCTTTTTCATTAATTTCAAAACATGACTTTTGAGAATTGTTATAAAACTTTTGTTAGGCTAGTAATAAAACAAGACATCCATTTTCAAGATATACAGGATTTTATATCATTAAAAAATAGTTTCTAGGGGTTAGAACCTATTTTCGATGTTTACTCCAACCTTTTCAGGTTTCTTCAAAACATTCTTCTCAGACTTTTTCTTTTGAGGGAATTTTATCCCCCTAAAACCTTTTATATCATAACCTATGGAGTAATAGTAATATTTTTTGTCAAACAAAAACATATTATCCATATTTATGATTCCACCACAATACCTGAAATACCCATAAAATGAGTATTTTCCTTGGAAACATCAATTTTGGATAAAATTATGAAATTATTTCTTACCCACCATCTTCTCTTTCTTTTATAAGAGACATAAATTTATATTATCAATGAGAGTATTTCTTTTATTTTTAGATTTATCAAAACTAAAAGTATTGAAAACCTTTTTGAATTCAAAATTATTAGAAACATTTTCAGACTCAATGTTCTTTATGACTTCTGAATTTCCAACTTTGTTGGTTTTGGATACATACAAGACTTTCTCAATTTTCTTTCTTTAAACCAAAATTATATCTTTATTCTCAACATTTAAAGGTGAATTTTTTATCTTTATTATGTTTATTAATACAATAACATCCACCAAATTTAGTGATATATTTTTTGAAATTTTTACCTTTCTCTTCAGCTTTATAAAATTTTCATTTGACATGTTCCAATTCTTTATCTTTTTCTTTCAACAACACTTCCAGATGCTCATTACTATTATTATCTTACTAAAGAGATTTATTTTAATATTCAATATATACCAGTATATTATTCTTATATTCTGAAAATATTTCTTAAATTTTTGAGGAACATTCATCTTCCAACTTTTTGTTTTGATTTTCATGTCTTCCTATCTTTATCAATAATTTTTTCAACTCTTCTTTCAAATTCATTTCATGTTGAGTTTCTTCTTTATTAGAACAGATCCTTCTAAATTATTCATCATTAATTGTTGCAATAAAAGTATTTTCCCTAACATTCTCAATATATTTTTCAAATTCAACTTCAATTTCTTCTTCCTCTTCAAAACAACTACTTTCATTGCAAGAGAAACTATCCTTATTAACTATTGAAATAAACATGTTCTCTTCAAAATCATTTGTAACTTCCTCACTATCATCATCCTTATCCAGAAAGCTTCTCCTTTTGAATTTTTGGAACTTTTTATCTTCCCTCTTACATCAGAATTTTTCTTCATCACCCTTTTTCTTCTAAGATCTTCTTGGTCTTATTTCTTCATCTCCACTTTCTTCTTCATCACTGTCTTCTTCATCAATTTATTCTTCATTTCCTCTTTTAAGACAATTGGTAAAGAAAATTCCCAATGGCTACACATCCAAAACATTCTAAGGGAATTTTCATTTATACCTTCTTGTAACTCTTTTCACATTTTTAGAAAAAAAGGATAAAAATTCATTAAGATTTTTACGTACCTCATTTTTAGAATAAAAATATCTACATTATTATTATTCAAGAATCTTATTTTATTTCTCGATATCCTTTAAATAAATTTCACTATAAAATTTATTTTTTACTTTCATATAATTCTCCATTATCATTTCATAAGAAATGAGATTACTATGCAAATCATCTAGAGATAATGTTTCTTGATATCTGCCTTCTAATGAAGAAACTTCTTCATCAAACTTGTTGGAAAGGATTTATAATATACTTTCAAAAACTATATAATCATCTAAATTTTTACCAATACAAATAATATTACTAACAATTTCATTTACCTTGTTAAATAAGTCCCCAAAAAATTCATACCCACCCATCTTCAAGTCTTTATACTCCAATATCCAGATTGGAAGTTTTTCCTTCTTCACTTTTGTATTTCCTTCATATATGTTATTCAATTTATCCAATATACCTTTATATGTGGAAAAACCATTCACCCTTAGGAATTCAATTTCATAAAGTGATAATAATATAGCCTTATTTATCCTTCCATTACTCTTAAGAATTTTCATTTCAAAAGATGTAAGTGAAGTTTTATAATCCATAGGAGGAAAACCATCTCTTTCAACATCAAGAACATCATATCCTATAGAAATGAAATAAGGCAACATTATATATTTCTATATTTGATAATTATTTCCATCAAAAACTAGAATACCTTTACTATTCAAATAATTCAAATTCCCTATTAGCTTCTCTTAAAAACTTCAACGATGAATAAGTAAAGGGAACTTACCCTCTCATTCAACTTGTATGTTCCCAGTCAGGATGATTGTATCACAAAGAGAAGGAGGGTTAATTAGTAATACTTTTTCTCTTATGTTTCCTTGAATAAACTTTCACCTACTATTAAAGACTCAATAAACTGCTAAAACAATCAACCACAAATCCAAAAGAACACAATTATTTACATGGTTCACTATTTAATAAGAACAGTTATGTCCTTGGTATGGTTTGGAAATAATCCAATACCCCACCATACACTCAAAAACAATAATTTTATTAAAATTACTAGGATATACCCTTTCACTCATGTATTAATTAGATGAAAATCAAAATTTATGTGTGCACCCTCTTAGAAAAAATAAGGTAATACAATGTTTTTTAACAAGGCATGTTCCATGTTCATATTTTCAATTCAACAAATGTATTAAATTGAAAATAATTCTTCAATTTCTTACCCAGAATAAGTTAAAAAATTTCTAGAAATAGTTATGAAAACTCAATACGATTTCACCAGTATGATATTCCAAGTCCGATTCCTTCGATTATAATCCTCTCGGATACAATTATTCTTGGTAAAATACTTCCCGGTACTAATCTCTACAATAAGAAAAATATAACATTGAAAGAATACGATAGAGATGAATCGAATCAACTTTAATTCTACATATTCCCCATTTTGGAAAACCAAGTATGGAAATCCCAATCTGATTAATCCAACCTAATATGACGATCAACCAAATAGAATTGACAAACTGAATACCGTAATTAGCAGACTACGATAAACACCAAGTATAATGATCAACTAAATAAAATGTTTTAATCTTTTATCTTCTCTTCCACTTCAATATGTCAAAAATTATTCAAAAAAATGGAATACATAAACTTATTCTTCTCTCTAATACTCAGAGATTCTCTCTCATGAATAGTACATTGGCCAGCCATAATGTAAAATATAAATTTTTCCTTTTATAGGTTTCCCTTAAGATACTTTGGTGGGAATCCAAAACATTTTAATTTATAATAAAATTCATCTTAATTTCAATTTCCATTAAAATCTTGGGTGTATTTTTACTTCTTAAACTTTTCTCGAAGCTTTTATATTCTTTTAAAATATTCTCTTATTCATAATTTCATTTGAATTTATAGTCCGATTTCAATACATGAATCTAATTTTCTGAATATGGATTCTTCAAAACAAATCTCTATATCAATTGTAAGAATGTTTATTAGTAAATGGATATCACTTATAAATGTTGAATACAATTATTCATTTAAGTTTTGATCTACATCTTCGCTGCTTTAAAATCCCTTTAACAAGTTCACTTCTTCTATTAACCCAGTTAGAAGTAATTCAAGTCTGATACAAGGACTCTTGAAAAAATTGAAATAAACATCATCTCCTTCCTTTCTTAACTTTTTCTCTTAACCCATTTGGGATACATGACTTTTTCTACTCCTCTTCTTTAGACCAATTTGGAATCCAAAAAAGTAATTCAACCCTTTATAAAAGGTTGAATACATTGTTGATCTCAATCTCTCTCTATCTTTTCATTCGTCATCCTAAAGAAAATTCCTTATTTGAAAATGATCATTATGAATATGATCATACTAGTTACGATCTTTTTCATCCCGAGCCTAAGTATGATCATCCTAGATAGGAAGTTTTTCATATCTATACAATGGATGATCAGATGCTACAATGCCTGAGTTTGATCATTCTCTGTATGATCCTTCTAATTATGATCCTCATCATCTTCTTTATTTCCTTATCTATCCAAATCGGATTTCCATAAGTACAATTGGTCTAGTTACAGTTATCTTGGGTATGATCACTTTTATTATGATCCTCAGCATCTTATTTCTTTCCTTCTCTTTCCGAATCTGATTTTCATTAGTACGATTAGTATATAAAGTTTTTATTCCCCCTTTATTTCACCAATATTTGATCATACGTTCTCCAACTGACTTATGTTTTATGAAATATAAATCCACAAAGAGTCATCACATTTATTTTGTCATAGACATAGTGACTCTGATTCTCCATCAAAACAAGCACTTCTTTCACACCATATTTAGAGTAAATCCTATGACCATTTACTTCCAGCAAGATACATTCTCCATGAACCATATTCTATCATTCTTGATAAATATCAATTCCTCATTACAATATTTTCACATTCCATACCTTAGGTGAGTCTGATTAGAACCATTTATTCAAAACAGCTTCTTCCCATTATGATGGAAAAAGTGAGTCTGATTCTTCTAAAAACAACTATCTATACAATTTTCACCATCATATTTCTGCCACACTTTCATTCTTCAATATACTGATAGATTTACAAAAAATAAAACCAAAACACAACTTGAGAATAACAGTTATTTGGTACAAACATGTTAAGATGGTAATTCCCTGGAAATAGATTAAATATTTACAACTATAAAAACCTAGTTTAGTAGATATTATCCTCAATGGTATATTTATGGTTCCTATTCAACCTAAGCATGAGGAATGACTGCCCACATTTCCATGATCACATATTGAGTCTATGATTATATCATAACTAGAAACAATCATACCTCTTGGAAGACGACCATGTTTCTTATTGTGAATGATTTTATTATATATATGACATTGTTTTTTAAACTATTTTTTCTCATACCTAAGGATTTATATAAATTTTTTTATATAAAGTTTTTATTTAATCCATGTATGAATTTTTTTATAATTTGAAATGAAAATAATGTTTTGTTTTAAATATGAAAATTTACTACCATTCCTGTTTGGTTTAAAATTTAAATCATGATTTGGTTTATCTTATATGGAATCTTATTATGGAACAATTGGTGTGACCCTACTGGTATTTTAGCTCACACCCAAACTTTTCCTTCGGGAATTTGTATATTTCCTCCTGTATTATTTGAGAGAGGGGAAGTCACTACATGGAGGTGGAAATTGTTGATGATATTCTAGTCTTGAAGTTTTATGTCTGTTGGGACATGGGTTGTTTATTTTATCTTTTTAATACTTTGTGGTATACTTTTTGGTTTCTCTTATACCCATTTGAATTATGGTAATATCTACTTTGGGATTTTTATTTTAAATATACAGACTTTTTTCTGTTTCTTTTGTTTTTCTTATGGATAAATCGTTCCCTTTTTAACATGTATGATGTCAAGTGCTAGTTTCCATCCCATGGGGATTGGTAATAACCTTCAGTATGTGTCAATTATGGATTAGGTATCAATGTACTAGGGTATATAGTCTTGTTCATGAAAACCATGAAATACAATATTAATGGGGGAAAACCCAATCATGGATGAAATGGGAGGAATTATAACTCAATGATGGGAGTTGTGTTAACAAAACCCATTTAAGAAATAATAACTTTTGAATAAAAATGCATTTTAAAAAAATTATATAGATATTGAAACCCAAATTAAATTGGTAAAACACATTCATTAGGTATTAATCACACTATATTAATGGTATCATGGTGCACATTCAGAAATATGTCAAAAGAAATTAAATTTAAGGCAAATAACCCCTTACAACCTTAAAAAATTATGATTTAAAACACCTTAAAAGATATGATTTAAAATGAAATATTAAATACCATTAATAATGATAGGATCATGATACAAAATATTAAATTTTAATTATATGCACCATTACTTATAAAATATGGTGTATAATAACAAAGGTGCCTCAAGGTGTGAAAATTGAGACAAGAAACCCTTACCTTAATTCTTGACTTTCAAGAAAATGATTGAATCTCATGTATAAAAAAATAAATATATTTATATTACATTAAAAAAACATATTCATATTTATAGACATTTATGAAAATCATTTATATTTATTTTCTATATTTATATTAGTTATTTATTATCTATTTTCAATATTAGGTGTGATTAATCTTGGTTGTTTTGAACTAGTTTCATAATAGTTGTGTTACTCCTCATTATTATCCAAAAGTTACTTATTAATAGATAATAAAAGATACTTTAATTTATTTTTTTATAATTATTTATAATGTAATAATTTCATTCTAAATAGTTTTGTATGGTTCTTATTGAAAAATTGTCAACAAGAATGTTTCTGTGATTTTTAACAATCAAATAGTGGTATCCCAATTAATGAGTTTAATATTAATATTATGAATAAAAACCCAAAATAAAATATCTATTTTCGTATTTTTAACATATATTATTGTAAATATATTTCTCATGTTCATCTGGTATATTATTTGATATCTTTTTTAAAGTATGTGTTTAGACTAACCCAAAATATGAACATAACTTAATTAAAGGATGACTACGATTACAAAAATGGTTTATTTTGGAATAATATCATTATTAATTAATAATAATGATATTTTTTATATATTTATATGTTATTTAATTATATTTTAATATATTTTAATAAATTATAAACAAACTGTATAAAAAATGATATGTGTTACTTTGTGGAGATGACAATATGCACAATGTAAAGTTAGCATTTTAATTTATCAAATACCAGAGGGGGAAGAGGGTGGATTATAATTTATCTATTAATTGAAATAATACTATTAAATATTTCATTTAAATTTTTCAATTTCACTCTTATAATCATTGAATAATGGTGGTGGGGAAAAATGGAAGTCATTTTTTCATGGAGGTGGTAGCCCACACAATGCACGAATAACAGTTCTGTTGTTCCTAGTATAAATGATAAAAGGTGGTTAATAGTAATTACCAAGGAATAATAACATTAAATATAAAAAATAATAGTTTTATTATATTTTTATTATAAAATTATATTTTTATGGTAGGAATGAAATGAAAATATGTTAGTAAAAAATACTTTAGTTGAGATCTTAGGTTTTCCCTTAGAAGACTTCTTGGAAATGAAGGTCTTAAGAAAATATTTTATGACCATAGGCACAATGAGAAGGAATAAGGTTGTAATGGAAGTATAATTGGAATATTTTATGGAGTAAATATAATTTTTGGATTGGTTTTGAAGGGTTAGAGAGAGTCCTTTTTCATAAGTAGGGAGAATGACATTTTGGTATATATTTCAACTTATTATAAATAGATCACATTTTCACAAGTCAAGAAGGATCCAAAGTGGAAAATAATGTATTTTTTCATGATATAATGTCAATAATACCATAAATTATTTGTATAAAACATGTTTTATACATGAATATAAGTACTTTACTCTTATTATTTTCACTTTTTCCATTTTTTTCTCTTGGTAACTAGTTTTACCAAAGTAGTTCACATTCAATTTCTAAAAATAAAATGGTCCTTATTACATAATTGTAACATAATAATTCCAAATATAAAATAAATTTTAATAGAGAAAAATTATATATATAATAAACTCAATTTTACCATTAGTGTATGTAACATGTAAAAAAATAGTTTTAGAAAAAGTGTATTCTTAAGCATAAAATTTATGTGTAGTGTAAAATTATCAATATCTTTGAATTTTAGGATATAAAATAGTTTATAATAAAACAAATAAATTACATGTGTCTTTAATGTAATTCCAAAACAAAATTTTACCAAAATAATATTTAATTAAAATAATATACTGATAACAATATTTATTGGAAAATATTACTAAAGTTCATAAAATATTAATCATTGATTTTATTAATTCAATATAGTATTTTTAAAATGTATAGTTTTACTTATTAAACCTATAATTTATCAATTAAAAGTTTTATAAACATTTAATCCTTTTTTATATTATTATAAAGTTACAATTTTGTTACAAACAATATTTTCACTATTCACTTAAAAAATAATTATTTTTGAAAAATATCAAAAATTCATCTTAACCTAATATTTAAATTATAAATCCAAAAATAAATCTAATATTATCAAATTAGATTTATATTTTTTTATTTAAAATGTTAAATAAAATTAAAAAATATAATGAGAGTCTATTTTTATAGATAAATTTCTTTTCAAAGTATTGACCATTCTTATTCTTATTTTGCATAAATTACTAGTAAAATTAAGGTTATTATATTCGATATATTATTAATTTTATAAAATATAAAATATATTAAATTTCATTAAATAAGTCACATAAAATTTATTTTTCCTAAAAACATTTTTGAGAATAAAATGATCTCTTTAAAGTTATCAATGCATTGGTAAATAAACATCATTTTTCTTTAAATGTAAATATGAATTTTTTTTAAAATAAATCTGATAACCAAATTATTAAATTAATAATTAACTAATTATATTATCCTAATTTTTTTGTTACATATCCCCTCAGGATCTCCACATAATATCCAAGCATTAGGTATGCTCTAGTGGTAGTCGAGGGTGGCGATTCTGCTTTCATGTATCTCATGGGAATTCTTACTAGTTTGAATTTATCTCACATATAATTTCACGTGTACCATAATTTTTATAGTTTAGCTAGGTATTGGTCTAAGGAAATTCTTAGTGAATTAATTTCTTTTCCAATATCAGAAAAATGTGCTTCATAAGGGATAATTTTGCTACCAAATTTTATTTTTCTTTTTTTTCCTCATAAATTTTATAATATGGATAATTAATTTTATACACACTAATTTAATGGCTATATTATGATGGTAAAATATTATTTTAAAATATCATGATTTTTATAGTTCAGTGAAACATTTGGAAAAAGTTACAGACATAATATTTACAAAATAAAAATATATTGTGAAATTTTTGGTTGTTATAGACTTTTTGCCCACTCATATTGTGTTTGTGTAAATAGTTCACAGTTTTAAGGTGACCCATTTTGTGGGAATATCTATTGGATATGAAATATATGACTCATGGTAGTGTTATGTGGTAATTTATGGTCAAGTTTTTTCTATCAAACGATGATCATGTAGTTCTATTTTTTAGTAGGTTTATTCCCTTGGATAAATTGTTTTGTACACAGTGATGTCATGTTATGCATATTTATTTTCTATTTTTTGGTTATATATATATATATATTTGTATGTATCAAATTATGTCTAATATATTCATTGTATATATTCCTATTTTTTATTTACTGAATTTTTTTGTGTTAGATATTTGTTTTATTGGATATATATGATTTTTCAGAGATTAAGGCCTCCCATGAATGATATGACTTATTGGTACAAGTAACTAGTCCATGATCTATTTTAGATGTACATAGAATAGCACACTAAACTTACTGCTATTTTGAGTGGGGTCTTATTGTGTTGGGTCATGTTTGGCAACTAAAAACTTTTTATACTTACTAATCACCCAGTTTCTTATCAAATGATAATACTTATCATGTGCTTCCAATACATGTCTAAATTGCAAGTGATCACTACACACTATGTATGCTTCGGTAACATTCCTAGTATATTTAATACACACACATGGATAGATGTAGTCCATTTTTAACTATTTACTAAGGCCTACACACCATGTCTAAGGTACATCTCATGTAATGTTCCTTCTCTAGTGTTTTATCTCCTCTTTCAGGTGTTAAAATCAGACTCATGAATATTTTATTCAGATAATTTATCTCTTTAGAACTTAATGATTCATATCTATTCTTTACCTAGGGATTAATATTGATCTATTCTGAGAAAATAAAGTCACGTAGCTTAATATAATTGATAATGGGGAGTTTATGAACTCCTCAGTGAGGTGTGGTTCCCTTTCTGAAATTATAATGAGGTATCATGGGATTTATGTGGTCTTAGAAGTTGTAATGATGTGTGATATAATTATTATGGGTCTTTTGAAAAGTAAAGAATTATTAGTTTCTTTTAATATAGGACACATAGTTAAGCTGTTGAATTTAGGATTTATGTATCTTTTGATACTCAGGGTATTTCTAGTTGTTTGTGAGATACGAGCCTCAATGTAACTAAGCAATAAATAAAATCATTCTTCTATAATTTGATTTTAAATTTATCGTAGATAATATCATGCATAGTTAAGTTTCTATATATTTCCTACGTTGTTGGGTTTGAGATGAATGGTTGTTTCGTATTTACTTGTGTTTTTAGGGTGTCCTACTAGGTATGTTTATACTCACCCATGCATAGGAATTTACCAACACATGTTATTTTTATCAAAATGGTCCATATTGTTGAGATAACCATGGTGGATGTAGAGTGAGTAGAGATGGAAGATTTGATGTGTAGTGGAATACAATGGTTCGTATCAGAGAGGGTTTTTGTCAAATATTGTTTGAGGAATCCTTGAGGTTGGTAAGTATATCCCATTATTTATTTATTTTTGTTTATAGTGATATTATATTATGTACATGAATCTCCATTCAATCGTTTCCCATATATAATTTTAGTACATAGTTGTTGTCTTATACATGAATGTTTTATATAGTTAATTAAATATTATTTGTGTTTTTAGATATATCATATGTTATATTTTCATTTCTATAACATGTTTTCATAGGAAAAGTCCTATCATATATTTCATGCCTTCTTGGTGATAGTCACCAACCCCTTGACTATTTGAGGCGAACATGGAGTTCCACACTCTACTTACTACTATCCCAAGTGGGGTCCCTGTGTGTCAAGTTCTCTCAGTTATGTACAATAGTAAAAAAAAAATTTAATAGTATAATACCCCTTAGGTTTCAGTTGCATGTGTTCTTTAATCTTACCTATCACACATGATCTAGGTAAAGTTGTTCCAAAATTAAAAGGGATTTATAGAATATTTGATTACTTCTAATCATCAAAGAAAACAATTTCAATTTAATAATATACAACAAAACTAATTTTTTAAAAAAATATTTTTTCATCTAAGATATGGTATTATGTGTAAGTCACCTCATCATATCAAAAATTCTTAAAAATTAAAAGTATTATAATTAGAAGGATATATGAGAAAATTTTGATAGTTTTAGAATTTATAACATGTTATGAAAAATGATTAAATGGTATTTTTTTCAATTTATGACCCCTTAAGTGTTTATTCCATTCATCATTAAATCTAACAAATGAAAAATGAGATGGCTAGAGTTTCCCAAAAATTATAAGGGATTAAAATCATATTTGATGACTTGAAACTATCAAAAATGATATTTTTAGTTAAATACTACAAAATGAAACTTCTTTTTCTCCAATAGTGCACGAATCCCATGTCAAGTTCATTCATTTCTCTTCTAAATTGGTCAAACATCCTCCAAGTGTCATAGTAATACCATTTGAAATATATTATACATATTTTAGACTATTTGTTACATTTGGTACATGTTATAAATGATGATGAAATGATATTGTACAATTTTTTTCTAATTTATAACCCCTTAAGTGTTTGTTTCATGTGTTATTTTATCATATGGGTCACATATGAGTTAAATAATGTTTATAAAGAATTAAATGAGATTTATATCACTTTGGAAGACTTTTGACCATAAAAGTGGAAAATTTCAATTAAAATTATACAACCAAACTACTTTTTATAAGATAACGATTAAATAAATAATCATTTTCATGAATTTCTAATACCAGAAACTCATAAATTACCCAAGTGTCATTGATCTGTAGTTTAATTGGTATTAGATTCCTTTGATGTAATTATCATTGTGATATAGTGATTTGTTTCTAACCCTACTGAATTTATTAATCCTTGAGTTTATTTTACACACTAAATACTACACATGATTAGTGTCATTTAGTTTTATGTATGTTGAGGTAGTGATCTTAACACACACATTAAATTATACTTCAAATTAGAAGTGAAAAATGTAAAAATTAATATGTTCATATTTTTCAAATTTAAATACTTAATTATTAACAATATATATAATCAAATATAATTCAATAATCATTATGTTCCCATAAATGTGTGAAAAATATATATTTAATGAATATAAATTAAAACTAAGTTTTAAATTTTATATGGTTAATTTTGGGGGACTTATGACATCAGAAATAATTAATTAATAAATTAACAGAATTTATGTCTAAAAGTAAAATGGAATACAATTTTAAACCATGGGGATAATTATTGTTCAAAACAAACTAATTATTAATCAATTAACACCTACTTTTTTTTACATGAAAATTATCTTGATAAATTTATTTTGATGTATTCCCCATTTAAGTAGTGTTTATGATATATCATATTTTACCCAATAAAATTCTAGGTATTTAGTAAAAAATGTAATTAAAAGTTTTATTAATGTATATAAATAGGAAGAATAACCCTAAAGACCCACATGAAGGTTAAATAAATTATTATTGGGATAGAAAGTTCAAAAGAAGAAATTATGTGATATTGAAAAATAATTTTCTAGATATTTCGATGAAACATATTTTGATGAAAATAACATCTTCCAACATGGAGAGGATTATTAATTTATTGAACATACATATAACATCCATAAATATAATTCTACTTTGAATTATAAAAATTTGGGCACAGATGTGTAATATATTAAAATTAAATTAGAAGCTTCATTAAAGGATATTGATAATTAAAGTAGAAAATATAAGGAAAAGTGAAATTTTCAGGCTATAAAAGGTGTACCTCAAAGACTAATAAAGAAGGATGTTCAACCTAAAGTTGTAACTATAGAGGCTAAAACATAAAATTACTATATAATAAAAGTAATTGATAAGTTGAGATAAATTTTGAGAAATAAAAAAAATTCTTAATAGTGTCCATATAATTTAGTTGGAATAAATAATCTATATAACAAAGAATATGGAAAATTAATTGTGTGTTAATATAGGGTAACCACACTAAAGTGAAAATTTTTTCATAATTGGAATAATAGATAATGAGTAAAAAATGAATGATAGAGATAAAAAAATTCATTACTGCATAGTCATATATGGATTCCTTGAAAGGTATGATTCTACTTTAGCATTAGTGGGAAAATAATTATTTATTATGAACCATGAAATGAATTTTTAATCTATATATTTAATTATAATATCAATAATTTATTTTCTAATACGATTATTTTTTTTGATTATAGGAATAATTAATAACATTATCCAAAAAATATTTAAGGGATCAAACTAGAAGGAATCATGTTTTCTAGCTTTGAAAACCCTACACTAACTTGATAAGATGTGGATAAAATATATTACACCACACAAAAGAAGAATAAGAATGAAATATAGTTATATAATTTCATGAGAATAAGTAGTGAGTTGTACATCCCTCCTCTATACAAAGATTCACCATGGAATGAAAACGGGGTATAAATGGAATGAACTGTATATTGTAAAAAAATTCAATCACAAAGAAATATTTTCCATTAAGGGGTATCTTCAATAGAAAGAGTAGATTTTGATTAGGTGTTTTCACAATAGGGTAAAATCGATATGAAGCTTTTCATTCTTGATTTATTTTATAACCATGGCTAGATAGTACATCATATAGATGTGAAGTATAAATTTATGAATGGGTAGTTAGAGTAAGGAATATACGTTACTCATCCATAGGGTTTTATTATGAAAAACAAGGAACAAAAATTATATAAGTTAATGAATGTTATTTATGGTCTTCGATAGGCTTTATGGGTATAGAATACCTTACTGGACAAGATTCTCCACTGAATTAGTTTCATAAGTTGTTCATAGGATCAAGTTGTTTACATTAGAGGAAGTGGGAATGTAGGTATTGTTGAGGGTGTTTATGTTGATGTCTATGTTCTCATAGGGAGAACCACAAAAAAGATCAAGGTTTTAAAAAATCTGATGATGCCCAAATTCAAGATGAGTAATTTAAGATTACTCTCATATTATAATGTAATTAAATTGGAGAAGTTATAAGGAAGTATCATGCTCAAATAATTTATATATATTAATAATTCAATAGTTTAATTAAACATGGATGACTGAAATGTAACTACATATCCCATGGATCCCATGCTACACCTACACAAAGATAGTGATAGAATAGTATTTGGTTAAGCTTAATAACAGTGAGTCATTGGTTGACTAAGTTACCTAATCCATACAAGGGTAGATATCTCATGTATTGTTAGGATGGAAAGAAGTTTAATAGAGATGCATAATTTAATGCATCAAAATTATGTGAATCATATTTTAAGGTATATAAAGATAAAAATTATTTTGGATATCATTTACATGAAGGGTCACTATAAAGAGGAAATTATCAACTATACGGATAGTGATTTGGATGGAGACTTAAATAATAAGAAAATTAGAAGAGGTATTGAATTTTATTTAAATATAAATATGGTTTCTTAATAAAAATAGAATACTATGACATTATATTGTTATGAATCTATGTTTAGTGAAACTATTGATGCATCATGCCAATCATTATGATTGATAAATTTCATAGGAGAAAAAATTAGGACTGGACCCAATCCTAGGAATCTCTTCATTGGTGAAAAATATTCTATAGATTTAATGAAGAGCCCCATGTTTCATAGACACGGTAAGCAGTTTCATACTTGATTCCATTTCATTAGTGAGTGTGTTAAAAGAGGATAGTTTGTAGTTTAATTTTCTAGAGATGGAGAAGATAGATAAAAAACACTAATAATTGTGTTTCCATCTATGAACCCTGAAATAATGTGGTATCATAAGGAGTTCAGGATATAAATCCATGCCTAAATTAGGGGAGATGATTTTTTCTCTAATTCCAACTTGGAATCATGTCCTGTAGAGAAAATGAGTTAGAAACTGAGCCCTTCATGGGGATATTGTAGATATATTGAGTTGTTATTTTTTTTAAATATCCATATTAAGTGGTGCAGCTCGGTTATTATTAAAGTTTTAGAAATAATTGAATCAACCCTAGTATAATTTTATTTTTTCCCTAGAAATGTTTTTTTTCATTGTGAATCTTTTTAAAGGTAGAAGTATAATTGTCATAGTTTCTTCTCCTTTCTTCTTCCCTTTAAGGGATATATTTTTTCACTCCTCATCTAATCACATATGTGTAGGGATGTTCATAGAAAATAATTTTTCACAACGAAAAATTCACTAACCTCATAATATAAATAAAATTATCTCATGAAATCTGTTCATATCTTTTAATGACCATTTTACCTTATATTAGGCTTGGTGGGTGTCGACATCAATAAATTTAGTGCATAAATGGTAGGTGAACATATCTATGTGGAGACAAGGTGGTATGATGATGATATAAAATAAGAAACATATGACTTAAAAATGTAGGAAAGCTATGTCATGGTGTGATTAGGTCGTATGTCATCTGTATACGGTGTTGGAAGTGGTTTTGGGATGTGGTGGCAATGGTAGCGGTAGCGTAGGGATATGACTGTTGTGGTAGTGGCGTGGGGATATGGTGTTAAAAAAATTGTGGGAAGGTAATGATGGGAGAATTACTAGAATATTTTATTTATTTATTCAGATATAAGATAAATTTATTTATTAAAATTAAAGAAAACTTGAATATACTAAAAGAATAAAAATGGTTTCATTATTTTAGTGTTTTTCTTGAACCAAAAGTGTGAAACCATTTTTCAATTTTAATATTTTTTTAATTATATATAAATATATATAATTTAATGAGTATCTTAAATAATTTATCTTTATTTAGAATTAATTTTATTAAATTAATCTAAAAATATTAATGAAACCCTACCTAGGGTTCCCTTTTATAAGGGAAGAGTTCATGAAATCCTTTAGGGATTTTCTAAGTGGGATTCAACTTAAAATTAACCAAAATTAAAATAATAATATGATATAAAATAATATTAATAGTAATAGTAATATTATTATTCTTAATTTGATTAATAATATAACTAATAAATAAAAATTTGATTAAGGATAGAATTCAACTTTGTAGATTCTTGATAATTACCTGACTGATTCTTCCACTAGGCTTGATGACCAGGATTTGTGAGGATTTGATGTGTATGATTTATTCTATTTGGGTTTTATTATATTTTAGTTTTATCCTAATAGTTAAAGTTTTCTTTCTTATTGTATTCCCTTCACAGGATTTAAAATTGTGAGTGTGGGGTTATGGATCCGTTACACTTTGACCAGGCATGTTGACCATCGATGAATGGAATTTTCATTTTATTTCCATTAGTGTTAGAAACACAAGGACCCAAGTATATATTATAATTATTGGGTGAAATTGGATTTTATAGCATCATAGAATTTTTTTCATGTTACCTCTGCTATTGGAATTCAATTTAAAATAGATAGACTTAGTGTTGTTGGTAGATTTTGATTCTTTGGTATATTTTTTTGTTTAGTTCGACCTTATATCCACTTTGGCTGAAAATGTTTTTTTGTAGATAGTTGAGGATGATATTTATCATCATATTAATTAAAAATGGGTCCCCTGTTTTTTTATCTTGTGGAAATCTATTAGAAATAAAAATGAATCTTGTTTTAAGGATTCTATTTTCTATGTTTTCTCTCTCAAGGGGAATGATGAAAGGATCTGTCAAAATAAAAAGAAATTGAAATATTCAAGTGCACATGATTTTGTGAAAGATCCAATTGATCATATCTATAGGATGGAATATGCCCCCCCCCCCTTGATACATATGTTACTTTTCATGTATAGGATGATACAGGTACTTCTCTGGTTTAGTAAGGGAATCTGGGTAGCACCGGTAATGATCCTTTGGCTATTGTTAAGGGATATCAATATCAGGTATAACTGGTTAAGAATATTGTTTGGAATATACTTCTGATTTTTATTTTGAAAGAAAGATCTTGACATTCTAACCCTAATTTTCTTTTAGACAAGACTATTGGGGCTATTCTGGAAACTAAGAGGCAAATCCTTCTTACTAGTGTCTCTTTTAGGGATTCACTTTCTATAGGTACTGTTGATGATCAATTTGATGAGGAATATGATGATGGTAAAGTGGATAGTTAATTATGTACTCAATATGTTTTGGATCATGATATGTATTAGATGTAAAATTTGATCCTTTATAAAGTTTGTAAAGGAAAGATAAAGATGGTTGGTGTAGTTCTATTGAAAAAACAGCTTGGGAAGATCTCTCCTTCCATCGAACCTATTTAGAATTTATTGGGGTGGGGACCATAGGTTTCTAATGCCCCAAAATTAGAATCTCTAAAATCATATTCCTTTATGGTTGATAACATGGGGTTTTCTAATTCGATATCCTCCTCAAATCAGAGTGGGATGGGTATCATGTATGGAAAGATTAATGCTTCATCAAACAAGACTGGGAAACTCACTGGTGTTTCTTCTTCTTATAAAGTGATTGTGGGAAAATACCATGCTGTTTAAAAGTCCTATAATAGGTATAACTCTAAGGAATCTCAAAGGTTCTTAGTTGTATCTGATAATTCAAGTTGTCAGCATATTTTAGGAAAAGGGTTTGATTCTACACTTATCAATATTTCTTTCAGAAATGAAGAAATGGATATCACTCTTCTATGGTAAAAATTTCTAATATAGAACTCTAATTCATTTTCCGTGCTTGATGATACTGAAATTTTTTCTCATGATCAGGAAGAGGAACAATCAGATGTTAAAAGGGGGTAATAATTGGAGAAAATTGATTTTGTTGGCATGGAGAACCATGAATCTATTAGAATTCAACATTTTATCTTATCTAATAGGGAGACTTTGACTCTGATATTTGATCATTTTTCAATAAAAGTGAGCATATATAGTCAAATAAATTCATGAAACCCTACTAAAACTTGGATAAGAGGATGAAGTCCATATTGAAAGGGGGTAGAGGGGCAGATAATCATAAGGGTATCTAATCTCAGTCTTGGAATCGGCAATGCATTTCCATGCAACCAGATATACATGGATGACCTATTCACTAGGAAGGTATTTGTAATGTGTTTGTGTTGGTCTTTTTCATCTATTAATTTTGTGGTTTTGGACTGTGAGTAGGTTGAATTTGACTGACCCCTTCCTCTCTTGTTTCTATTTTTGTTTTTCATAATAAAGGGGCTTTACCTCAGCCTATTTCCAATAATTAATAAGATAATTGATAATTGCTAATGTAATTAATGATATGATTAATAATATAATTAATAATAAGTAATAAGAAAATTAATTTAACTAATAATTTATTAATATAATTATTTATTATTTATTACTTATTATTAATAAAAATTAATACTAAATAATTAAAAATTAATAATTGATAGGTAAAAATTAATAACATTATTAGTAATTAATAAAATAATTACTTCTTAATAAATAAATTTAATAATTTTTAATAAATAATTTATAATATAATTGATAATTATCTATATTATTAATTGTTAATTTTTTGTTATAAATTATTTATTATTAATTATACTAATTATAAAATTAATTATTTTTAATTATATTACTATTTTTCTTATATTAATCAAATATTTATTATATTAATTAATTTTAAATATTAATTATTCTTATTTAGTAATATTATTAATTATTAATTGAATTAAAAAATAATAATTATATTAGTTATAGTATTACTTATTACTTATTATATTATTCACTATATTATTAGTAATTGTTTATATTATTAATTATTGATCATATTTTTAATCAATAATTATTAATTTTTAAATATATTATTAATTGTTAATTTTCAATTATTAATTATCATTAATCACTAATTATATTAATAATTATAAATTCATTATTCATTATATTACTAATTGTTAATTGTTAATCAGTAATTGATTATTTCTAATTATTTGTTAGTAATCATAATTATTTATTTATTTTATTATTTATTAATAATTATATTACATAATTATCAATTGAAAATTTTAATTTTTTATTATTAAATATTATTATTTATTATTTATATTACTAATTATATTATTCATTTCTAATAATATTGACCAATTTATTATTTATTAGCTATATTATTTATCATTTATTATAAATTATGTATTATTATAAATAATATATTATTATTCTATTACTGAAAAAGTGAAAGTTGAATCTATTGTGCCTATGGAGGAGTGTAACACCGCTGAGGGGGCTGAATCATGGGTGATTGAAAACACCAACTCTCACTTTCATAAATCATGATTCTTCTCAGCAGTAATTGCAAATCAATCTCGATGGTTGCAGTGTGATGAAAAGATAATGATTGAGAAAGAACAAACAAGGACATAAGGATTTTTCACTAGGTTCACTCACCATTTTTATCATGTGGCTAATACTTTGTGTGCGGTAGTTAAAATACCATTATTGAAGGTTACAATTTATAATCAAAGGAACAAGGAGAGGAATAAAGATATGGTCTTTTAATTCAGTTATAAAATGGATAATAACATTAACAAGTCGAATGATCTCTATTCCCAATAACTCAAGTTCCACCAAAATTTATATTTTATGTGCCTCATTTATTTCCCCAAAAAATCTCACTGAATTCCTCTTCAAATGCTCTTGGAATTTGTGATTATCTTTTTGTTTCAACAAATTATTTTTCATGTGGGTCTCTTATTTATTTACATGAATTGCAGAAATTACAGTGTGAGTCCCAGCTCTTGACATGATCCATAGGTCAAAAAGATGTGTAATTTTAAATTCCAATGATTATAGCATATCTCAACATATCATTGACTAGCCCTTATGGCATTACCCATTGATTTCAGTTTCTATAGAACCATAGATCCAAAAAATTTCTTTCTTCTCTTCACTACTCATTATAGTGTAAACTAGGGTCATGCAGTGTATGATCTCTTAACTTCATAAAAGTGCATAGAACTTAATTCTCATGTGGTGATCATCATGACACATTCATCTTCTCCTTTTCTCCCCATATGAATCATTTCATTGCAATCATATCTATAGCAACATGATTCATTTGGCACCGAGTGAACTCCTATTGCACATCATACTAACTCCATATCACATCCCTCCCATATGATTATTTCATTCCTATAATAATAATCACCAAAATGAAACTAACCTAATTGTGGCATGATCTATTTCATATTGGATTAATTTTTTATTATGTTTTAATAACTATTTAATATAGTTTTTAATGTAAGGTGAACTCATACCTTTATCAGTAACATAATATAGAAACAAAACTATTTTCATCATGATATGTCTCAAGTGATATAATTCATTTTCGAAATAGGAATAAATTAGGGCTTAGACCTCTCATGTTTGGTAACGTCTATCCTACTTGAGATTAACTCAACCAGTTGTGGAATGATCAACTCCCTCACATTGTGATTTGATATCTACAGTAAAAATTCATTCCTTTCATTACTATATATCCCCACTTAACTCAATAGTTATTCCAAATCATCCATGAGAATTTTTCTAATGAATACAACATGAAAATCACCCAATCTCATGAAATAATTTTTCTCAAGAAACAAGTTGTAAAATGTCATCAATGAAATAGTCATCTAAACACCTCACCATGGGATAGAATAATGATTCTGAGTGAACTTCATCCCTCTATGTTTGATCAATTTCAAGTTAACCATGTCTCAATTAATACCAACTCATCTCAGATCATCTCCTCCATTGTTAATTCAACTTTATAAGGTTTATTCAATAGTTAGTATCTTAAAGGAATATTCAATATCTCCCATTTTATTTATTAAAAACTTTAAAATTAGTATATGATCTCTTTTTTAAACTCCAAAAGAAAACACCTCAAGATCACCCTGATTTAGAATACTTCAAATCTCATATGACCGTTGATAATAACCTATAAATGAAACTATAGTCTCACCCATTTTACAAGAATATCTCATATTGTATTCTACCCCTTCTACAAAAAAAATGTAAATGAATAAAATAGTGGAAATAGCCATAAAATACATATAAGTACTTAAGAGAATAATAGACTCCCAATAACATTGTTAAGTTTTGTAAGTCATCCTTAATCAGAGTCTTCACCAGGATATCATTGACTCACTCTTTGGTTGAAACATATTCCAATGAGACCTTTACATGATCCACCTTCTCCCTGATTAAGTTGTACATGATTTCAATATACTTCAACCATGAATATTTCACCGGATTCTATGAGAGGTTGATTTTACTTTGATAGTCTCACCTAATGACCAATGGTTATGTAATATCAACCCTCGTTTCTTTAGGATACGACTTCATCCATATCAGATAAGTTATTTATTATGATTCCACAACATAATAATCTTCCATTGATCAAAGATTTATAGAATTATACTTCATGGGGTTCCAGGAAAAACATATTTCTCTAAAAAAGAAAACACATAAAAAAATAATTCATTTAAACTCCAACACCTTCTACCCAATCTACATCGATGTATCTATAAATATATAATGATTTATTTTTTTCATACCTCATGAAATAGTCGATATTTATTTTGATTTAGAATTAGAGCTTCTTTTTTGATATAGGTTTCAAATCATATTTTTTCCATTTATATTTTTAAACAAAGTGTAACAATATTATCAAATAGATTTTGATACCAGTGATCCTTCAAAACTCTATTTGATTCAAACATTATCCTTTTTAATTTAAGGATAGATGTTTCCCATGTTCTATAGGTGTGTAAAACTCTCTTGATTAATCTTTTTATACTTATCGATTCACTCACTATAATACGTATATTTTGGGATAAAGATAAAATTTGTGGTATTTATAAAATGCAGTATCAAAAATAATGTCATCTCACCCAACATTGATGTTTCAAAAATTCCTCACATTTGTGTATTAAATTCCACACAATACTATTCTTTTTCATGAAATAATTATCTCATTGACATACACAATCATGATGAGTTATTTTTTGTAGTATATCTTAACATAATTATTTGAATCCACCTTAACTTTCTAGAAATGCATACCCTTTGAACTATCTTCCAACTTCAAATACCATGCTTGATGTAATTTTTTTAATCTAGATATCGCCTTCATCCTATTACACACTGTAAAAACCTTATCATCATAGTTAAACCCTTCAAGTTGTTAAATGTATAAATATATATCAAGCTCACCAATAAGGAACATAGTTTTCAAGTCCATTTAGAAAACATTGTATTTTCATTGAGAAAAAATCACAGTAAATATTAGAATTATTTCTAACATTGTAACTGGAGAAAAATCTTATGACACAACTATCGTGGGTGTGAATAAATCTATTAAAAATATAAGGCTAGTATTTATATATAGTATAGTAGAAACTATAGGTTGTCTCGAGAGCGGGGTGAAAATTTTTCTTTTTCATAATTATTAAAAAGGGTAATTTTAGTGAACATCATATTTAGATAACTTGAAAACATATTAAAAATAAAATTTATCAAAGTTATAAAAGGTAATTGGTTTAAAAGATATATTTTTAATTGTAATATTATCATATTCTCAAAAATTTTTGGTTCTTCTTCTTATTAATTAATAAATTAATTAATCCACAATCACTTAATCCCTCAACCTAGGTTGAGATAAATGGTGAGTTGTAATCAAGAAGCAATCACTACTAAACCATACTCGTTTTCATGTTTTTGGAAATGTATCAAATGAAACCAAACAATGAACCGCCCCATACTACCCATAAAGATACCAATGAGGTTAAGTTGGTCCTAGTTAATTAAATATAAATTTATTTTATTCCATCCACATTTCAGTAATCTATAGATACTTCACCACTCAATCATACGTACTCCATAAAATATAATATGAATTAAGTGGATGGAAAATTGTGACTATAAACCTAAGCAGTAAACAATTAGTTGGAATAATACATTAAACATGAACACATTTAAAATAAAACCATGGCATTGAATACTAAAATCAATTAACAAATGCATATTTTATTCATTAAATATCAGACTTAAGAATTACAAAGGTCTTCTTTCCCACTATATCAATCTCTAAAAGGTTTTACCCCTTCATGTGAAAGGTGAGAGGAGGTGGGGAAGGAAAATAAAAAAATTACAAATGAAGAGCTGAAAAATACAAACATTGACCCTCACCCTTTTATAATGAACAAGATGAGTTATTTAAATAATAACCATCACAGTCACAATAAAAATGTTTCATGATTCAATGGGGATCAGCTTCCATGTATTCATGGATTGATAAGTAAAATTTCTCTACATTTGTAATAGACTTAGAGTTTTTATCTATATTTTCAGTCTTATAGTTGTTACATTATCTTTAGTTTTCCATCATCAAATCTCCCATAGATACAATTTCCTAAATTTTAATGAATTCACATGGTCATCCAATATATGAAAATATAGTTAATGGTCTAGGTTTATGGGATGTGTCCTAGAATATAAAAATATTCAGCCAAATTGAAGATTCCATGATGCAATAGTCACAATTGGGCTTTCTCCTAATAATTTTTTTGGTTTCATTAGATAAAAATTTATATCTTTATAATAACACCATATTCGTCTTATATAGGATCATTGAACATATAATTTATAAATAATTTAAAATAAGAAATAACTCATCATGATAATTATTTCTTTGACATTGATCAAATCAATATTCACTCTCGTAGTCTTGTTATTACAGTGAAGAATCAAAATTAGAATCTCTCTAGTGGTATCCACACATGTTCCATGAGTATTGAAACATAATTATTGGAATTTTGGGTGCTATAATGAAGGAACCTAATGCCTTCCATAATATACTATTGATCACAAGTACAAGTATCTCATGATTGATGGAATTCTTTCAATTATTCTCTCAGTCTTGAGAGGGAGGAGGATTATTAACTCTCATTCTTGAGAGCATTATTTAGAATTTCTATCATGGAATTTGAGATAATTAACTAGGGTATTCTATTGTACACAAAATTATCACTCTACTATAAAATGACATAATTCAAATTATACACTTAGGATTAATAAATAATAATTTTGAAGATTCCTTAAACTAAATTTTTATCCTAAATAAGCACCCTTAAAAATAATAATTATTATTATTATTATATATTCCATGACATGAAATAACTCATGTAAATTCAAATATAATTTACTAAATAAATGAATAAATATTTATTAAAATGATATTAAATAAAATACATCATTTAAATTATGATATTAACTTTTCATGTCAATCCTCCTTGATATTTAGCGAACCTTGAATAATAAATATTTATTTAAATATCTTTGTATTATTTAGTAGGTAAATAAATAAATATTATATTCAATAAAATTGAAAACTAATATTTATTTGAATATTTACAAAACTAAATAAATGATAAAACTGTCGAGCAAGAAACTTGGTTATACTATACTTATTAAATTTTTTTAAATAAAATAAAATTATTACAAGAATTTATAGAGATTTACAAGGTCAATATCATCCTAACAAAGAGTAGATATTTCAGTAACTAACTTACCAATGCAATTTAAACATTAACCATATTATTATAAAACATCATCATCATAATATTTATTCCAATTATATTGGTCATTATCATTAAGTAGGGAAAAATAATTTTTTTGAGCCTCTTCCCATCTATATATGCTTTTGTGCCCTGTAAACATAGTATAGGGAAAATTTGAATAATCCTTATACTTATATAGTTTCTTAATAGACACTATGTCAACAACCACTTTTCCTTTAGCAATAACATTTATAAAATATAGATGGTAACATTATACATAAGTCATCCTTTCACTTTTAGTGCATTTTTTATTATTAGAGTCTGAAATATCATCTCAATTACATTATATTCATCTTGTGTCCATCATAGATTAGAGAGCTTGTTGAGTCTCACTCTTGTGACAAACATGTAACTATTATTTAGATACTTCATCCTCCTTCCCTTCTCGAATCACATCATTAGATCACCATTCATCCTTTCTAGCATTCTTCCCTATGTGAGAAATAATATATCTATTAATTCCCTTAGTTATATTCCATGTAGGGGAATCTTCTCCCACTCTGGCTACAACATCTACATCATAACAATGAGAACCCAAAATAGGTAGCTCCATTCTCTAAGAAGGAATAATCCTCCTTTGAAAATCTTTTTTATTGCTTTTATACAAAGAAAAATAGTTTCAGATAAGATACATTCAATAGTTATCCTTGGCATAGCCAATAAATATTTATAATATTGTGTATAATAAACAAGAGGTAAATAAATATTATATATTCACTAGCTCATAAATGATATTATTTAATAATAAAAACACATATATTTAAACTAGAGTATCTGGTGATCTAATTTATGAGATCAACCCAATTAGAATAATTATTAAACCATAGTTTGTAAATAATATTTGTTTTAAATATTAAATTCAAATATAATTTAACTAAGGTTTCAGATATAGTTAGTGTGATCATATATTCTTCTTTCTTAGTTACTAAATTATAATATTGGTTACTAGTAGCATGTTAATGAACCCCAAGAGAAATATGTTAATTCCATGATGAAAAAAACTTAAAAATAATTCTTTTTATGTAATATAATCAATTTTCCATGATATATCTTCAAGTATGATGCATACCCATCTCATCAAACTATACACTTGATTTAGCTTTCTTTGACTATATTAAGTGAAATCATTGATAAAAAATCATAACCAGAGACTTAATTAGACATTTCTAGTTCAATCAAATGGATAGAGATATCTTCTTCCATTAACTCAGAAGGGGAAAATTTATTCCTATCTTATTCAATTAAATTCATATCACTTATGACACACCCAATGTATCCTACTTCACCATGAGCATATCCCATCATGGTCTTTGTTAGTGCATAAAATTACATGATTTATAATAAACATTAACAATAATCTCAAGTCTAAAGAATGATATATACATCAATAAATAGGAATATACAATGAAATATATGACATCTGAAATTACAATTGGTAGGTGTGTCCGTATAAAATCTCATCAGGGATATTACCAAGTAAAAAATTATTGAGAATAAGTCTTAATATCTTATGATACTCTAACACATGATAGTAAAAACATAATTTTAGTAATGTGAGATGATTTCATATAAACCATAGGTAAGATTTTTACAAACATTATTATGGAATTTAAATTTTCTCATTACAGTGAGTATTGGGTAAAAATCCCCCAAGGTAGTATTGAAGTATTTTTTTTGGATATTGTGTTTGTTGAAAAAGTGAGCCTAAATGTTTTGTTTGCTGTCATGGTGGGTTTATAAGTTATGTTTGGTGACAAAGGGGGAATTAATGGTGATTTTTTGAGTTCAAGAGATGTTTTTGAAAATCTATGATTGATAAAAGAACCTCGAAAAAAGAATAGATGATCTGGAGGTGGTACAAAAAGAGCAGATACTTGGTGGTGGTGTTTTTTAGTATTTGCCAAATTTTTGTTCTTGAAATTTGAAAAATTGAGAGATTAGTTTGTGGAAAAGGATGGTGCACGAAATAGAGGAATGGAGTTTTTCACACAAGAGGTGTTTCAAGATCAGAAACTCAAAAATTGGAAAATTCATGAGGTGCACAAAATATTGAAGTAGTGCGTGAAATACGGTGTTGCACGGAAGATGTGTCTTTCATGATGGAAGAGGATTTTGGGATAAAGGAAGGTTTTTCATATAGGGGTCTAGTTTTTATATACATATTAGGTGACCCCCACATTCTAAGGAGAAAAAAATTTCATAGAGAGTATTCGAGCTCTGGCATGTGAAATTGGAGTACGTAAGGAAGATGCGCGTAAACATCAACTTTACGCGTAAAAGAGGTGTTTTCACATAAATAAAAGGATGTGCATAAAAGAAGGATGTTGCATGTAAAATAAGTGTTTGCGCATAAGATATTTGTTGAAAAAAAAGTGTATTTAAAAAAAATCAGAGAATTATGCGCAATGCCCAGTAAAGGCTGCACATAAAAATTGGGGTTTCCCGGTACACCCGGTGCAAAGTGAGGTTCTTCTGTAGGTGAAAGTTGGAAGTCAACAAAGCATCTATCAACAATTAAAGATGCAGATTTCATTAGAGATAATGAAGTGATCTACAAGTCCATAACCTGTGAGTAGGTCCCTTCCTGGAGTAGTAAGTAAAGTAAGAGGAAAAAGGTGACCCTTTCCACCGGTAGTGAGCCAGAGAAATTGGAAAAGTGAATGACCCTTGGAAATGCAGTGAGTAGACCCTAAAGATTTGTAATGGAAGTGATCCTGAGCAAAGATGATCTAGACCAAACAGTGTATTCATTATTGGCACAAGCCTTAGTGAAACTGGTGTAGTGGAACATCGTCGTTGTATGCTCCTTGAATGTAGCACAGTGTAGGTGAACCAAGTAAAAATCATTGTGTCTCGTACATGATTTACTTTCTGTTCATATACTGCTACAGGAGAAATAGAGAAGTGTGTTTTTTTAACAATAGAATAAGATCAAAAGAGGTTGTAGTTTTAATTAGCCATATCCCGATCCCCCCCTCAGGGTTTTTAGCCTAGTGGACCTAACAGTGAAGAACTATGACAACCTTTTTTGTGACATATACTCTAAGGAAATTACTAAATTAATCTTCTAAACAAGAAAATTCATCATGTGATAATATATTTATTAATACTTTTGTAATAAAAATTAAAATTTTAGTTATTTTTATAGTACAAACTCCAACATGAAGTTCCACTAAGTATGAGGCCTTTATGAATGTAGTGATAACCCTTACATATTGGAAACCACTTTTCCTTAGAAAAATACAAGACCGTTACACATCACATGGGATCTCCAAATAAGTCTTATAAATCAGTCATGGTGACCTTTATATATCACAAGGAAGCTTGACTTTCTCCTTCTATGTAAAAGGATAGGGCCTTTATGTATCCCAAACATTAATATTATGTATTTTTAGAAACTCTTTATAATTAAGGGAACTTATATTAATATATTAATTAATCCATTGGGTTACCTATACATATCAACCAAAGGACCTTCATATCACATTACTCCTCTAATTTGTTCAACTATCTTATAAAATTTAACCCATTTATTCTATATTCTTCTGTAGTTTCAAAATTTTCAAATATTCCTCAATGGTATTTTAAAAGGACTCTTTCATAGGTGTATATGACTTGTGTATTACTCATTCTATTCATAGGTAATTTACCAAATTCAACTAAGTTTCAAAACATTCTCCTTCCTCATCTGATATTTGTATTGATTTTAGAACATGATTCTTTTATATTTTTTAGTTTAACAATAAAACATATTAAATTTAGTATATCTAGGGAAATTAAAATCTCAATTTTCAATAAATTATTCTAAAATCATGAATTTAGGATATTGTTAAAATAATTTCCAAAATATTCATATAAAATAAATATGTGATATTTAACATTAAATGATAAAATGTTGGGAATTAAATTATTAAATTGGAAAGAAGAAATAATTGAAATATATTCTCTATCAATATAATCAATATTATTTACCATAATTTGTGAATATACTTTACAAATAATACAATCCTTATTCTATGATACTTCACCTTTCTCATCGAGCTTATTCACAGAAAAAACACTTCGACCTAATCACCATTTTTTATTTGGTATGCGAAACCAATTTCAAATTGTCATTATTTTGAACCTGGTTCAGTTACTCTTTCATCCTTGAAATCCAATACTCATATTGTATAGACTCATCCAAACTCATTATTTAAACCTCCAAAAGTAAGCTGGTATGATCAGTAATTCTCATGATAATTTGAGTGTGTACCCTTCTTCTGATATCCCTAATAACATTTTCTGTATCAATATGTTTTATAAGTCTTTATAAATTAGAAATACTTTTTTATTAGACCTCCTCATTATTGTAATTTTCATAACCGTCATGAGAAGTATGAAAATATGCTCATATATCTAGGATTTCCTCTTATTTTCTAGTGCACACTTTAAGTAATTTTTCAATGTTATCATCAATAATCAGTTATTATTGTGAAGGATTTTTATTATTCATCGTAATCACATAAAATATATCAACAATATTTCTTAGATTATTTTTGTAGAACTCATAAATTATTCTACTGGGTGTATGCCTAATAAATATTCCATAATCTACTCTCTTAACATATTTCCCCAATGCTTTCCTTTAATCTTGATATAGCTTGGTATCCCTAAATACTTTAAGTTATTTAATTATGAATTCTTTCTGAAACATAAATCATATTTTTTATTAATCAAATTGAGTTAAAGAAATCATTTATTTAGACTTTTGACAATCATGGTTGTGGCTTTTCCTCAAAAAAATTTTGAAGTGTCATGCTCTAAAAGCATTATTCTTCCCATGTCAACCAAGATTTGATTGTTTCTCTCAGTGACACTATTATATATGGGTATGTATAAAGTGTTATATTGATCTATTATCTATTAATTGTAAATATATTACTCACACACCTCATTCTTGTATTCAAATTCATTTTTAGAAGAAAACTTTTTTGATTAAATGTCATGTTTAGTTCTTAGTAACTCCCAAAAAATGTTTGAATTTATTAAGATATTTTTATTTAATTTACATCAATTATATATAAATAAAATTATAAAAATCATCAACAAATTTTATGATATTTTATATCTCCATTGGTTTATTTACAGCTTATTAGTTTTTACACATCCATGTGTACTAACTTAAGAGGTTTTTTGTTATAAATCCAACAAATTTGTAACACTTGGTTACAATTTTCCCTTAAGACATATAGAACATTTGTTCAATATTTCACATTGAAAATTTTGTAGATTTATCAAAACACCATATTTTAAAATCTTATCAATATTATTTTATAATAATTCTTCTATTCCATAGTTGGTTTTTCTATTTTATTATCATGTTACTTGAATTTTTGTATTCAAAAATATAAAAACACTTTCCATTTTTCCACTACCCATTCAATATAATCATGACAGAAATTAATATATTTATGATAAACTCATTATTTTAGAATATTGACTCATTATAATTCTAAAAATGTTTATAAAATTTAATAATATTGTGCCTAAATCCATTGATAAAGATAACATTTCTAGATTTCTTCTTACCAATCTTAGAATATCTATTGCCTTTCATATTAAGTAATTATTCATCAAAAAAATTGAAAATTCCTCAATCATACCATTGGATGTTATTCAAGATATTTTTTTATGGACTTGTATGATGAATAACTACTATAAATTATTCATTTTTTCTATCCTTTTTAACCTTATTGGTTACCTAAATCACCATTTCAAGCTCATTATTGTTCCTTATTTTAAAATATTTGGATCTTTTTTATTCATCAGATTTGATGTCATGGTAAGAAATGTGGTGTGTCTAAGTTAATCACACATTCTATAAGTTTCCTCAATATAATCAAAAAATAATAATTTTACCTTCTCTTTTGTTTGTTGATTCATTTGGCCTTTAGAAATTTTAAATTTACTCCCCCTTAAATAAAAACATATCTTCGATTAAGGGTGTGAGAGATTATTCTAGAACAAATAGGATTTATAAGAATATACATTACAACACTAAAATCTTCCCTAAATGTTAAATACCCTCAAATAGAATATTATATCTCAAAAAATTTCTTGTTTTGATTTGATGTAAACTACTATTTTTAATATTCTCATGCTTGAAGCCTTCTCCATTATGATAACCATCATATTTGGATTGGTCTCAGAAATATTATCTTTAAAAACCTCTTTTCCATTGAAATTTTCAATATCATCAAAGATGTTGTAATTTTATGAATATTCTTTAAATGATTAAATCACATTATTCTTTAATTTTTTTATTCTTATACTACTGAAATTGGAATTACAAGTACCCAAAAATCACCATGGAATAATCTCCATTTTTACTAGTAGTATTATCAACCTTATCTTATATTTAAGAGTTATCACCTACCTCATTTATCAAGTTTTAGAACTCCTTGATCAAATAATTTTTATCATCAATTAGCTTTACTGCAATAACCATTACTTCTTCATTATTTGAAATTAAATTTACAGTTGTAATTTAAATGATTTTGTCTCTAACTACAATAATTGCATTATGATATCCCATATTTTTTTGAACTCAATATCCATCTCAAAAACATATTTATCTTTTGACTCATCAAGGGTTTCCTTAATAAAGCATTCCCCATATAAAATTCTTTATTATCTATTTGAAGACTCATGTTATCTTTAAATCAAAACATGTGGTCCACTCTAAGTTAAAAATAATTGTACTTCTCCTCACAACTAATTTATTCCCTACTGATCCCTTATTCTTGTTCACTAGTCAAGGAATCATTATGTTGTTTTAATTTTTCTATAACATTTTTTTATACTCATTCTTTAAGTCTTCATGTACTCTTTAACATTCTTCATCACAAGATGTGGCTTCATGTTATGAGAAAATAATTTTTTCCATTGTTATATGATATTTTCTTTTTTTTTCTCTGATGAATCATCCTCCATTATGTCCTCTATATATACTTCTCTTTCTATATAATCTTCTGGTGTGATCATCATTATCATTTTACTCTTGCTTCTCAAGGAAACCTACTAAAAAGTGAAAAATATAGTGATAATTTAATCACTTAAATGGATTCTTACCTCTATATTCATCTTTTCCTCATTGTATACCATTTTAGAATAAATTTATGAATTCTTAAAGTTCTATTTAATTATCCTCTATATTAGTTTCTTCCTCATGAGACTTCTTTTAATCATCACAATTTTATTATTTTATTTACTTAAAATTTCTCCCCTTTTATAATTTTCTTTTCCCATTTAATGATGTACGTATTATTATATCATAAGTGATAAAAACATTATTGTGTTTTTAGATGATCCACTCATCCATGTCTTGATCCACAACAGATAATGTATTCACATAAAAGTTATCCAGGAGGATTCTTATTAGTTTCTATATGATACTAAAATCTTCAATATTTTCTCTATGGATTCAAATTAATATCATTGTTTTGTTTAATTGAATAAATAATTCATCCAAAGATTCATCTTATCTTAATTAGATATCTTTTAATTAATCATGATAAATTTATTACATATATTTATTCACCTTTTTGACCCCTTCATGGATATTAGGGAATTTAATCCATATTCTAATTTTTTTTCTTTATTCCAATAGCTCATATCAATTCCTTCTCTAAGAGTAATGAGAGTAAAATATTTTATTATCTCTCATCATCTTTTATATTCTTGTTATCAGGAAAAGAATAGGTCATCCCAGTTTTAGGAAGATTAAAAATGTTCTTGATGATGTTAAGAACAACTAGTCTATAATACCCAAGATTCCACTAGAATTAATAAATATTTCACCACATAATTTGGCATAATGAAAATTTTACTATTTCATCATAATAGTCCCACATATCATAATACAATAGAAAACTAATAAATAGAATTTATAATAAAATTAAAATGAGTACCATAAAATCATTTTGAAATTATATAATTAATAATATATATATATATATATATCAATGGATAATAATATAGTTACACATGTGTGTCTCAAAATAAAAATAAGAATATTTTTTGGAATTTTAGGTGTCAAATGCTTGATTTTGAAATACCCGATTATATTTATATAATAATTAAATTTCAAATTCTTAGAGAATTAGTTTTAAATAAAAACTAAATTTAAAGTTAAAAAAAATGAAAATAAAAAACATATAATTTTTCATAATTTTTTTAGGAATCTCTATTTTTGGGTAAAAAGTAAAATACATTATGAATATATGATAAGTAATATGAAATCATAAAGACCACAAATTGTGTAATAAGCATCATAAATCCATTATCAACAAAAAATATTTTATTAATGAAAATAATATATTTTACCGTAATAAAATTAATTTTCCAAACATATAAAGAATCTTCCAAATCTTAAAGTATATTTATAGATTTAAAAAAATTACTTATGAATAAAAATATTTTCCATATCCAAAATAATATATTTTAAATTATTTCAGTTCTTAAACTTTGAAAATCTAAAAAACATGCCCTACTTCCCAAATGCTATGGGATATAACCATGATATGTATAATGATTTTCTTATTTATTATCCTAGATTTTAAGGTCAATGGTTTGAAATTAATAAACAAACCCCCCTCATTTTCTATGAATACCCACCCACCTCTCATCCCTCTTTACTCAAAAATTAGGGATCATGGGTGTCCTCTTTTTTTTCTCTCAATGGACTCTCCAAGGAGTGTTTATTGTTCTATGGTGTTCTTATTATTATTTAAGAAGATACTTTGTTCAAAAAGGGTTCACAATCCCCCTCGTTTTCTTTTCAATTAAAATATTTTTTTTGTTGTAATATCATTTAAAATTATTTTTCATATATTTTAATGCTTAAAATTCCATGGTATTTTAATCTATTTGATTTATTTTTACTGATAGATTACTTATTACCTATAATTATAGTCTTTACCTATATCGTATTTCTGAGGATATAAGGATTTCTAATACTTTATTATCCATTATTTATGTAATCCTTACCAATTTATGTTCATTTAAATGTGAATTGTTATTATGCTTCATTATTATAAATTCATTATCATATTATTAATGACCGATCATCATTACCTCTTATTATACAACAATTATAAGCATTATTAAGATCAAACATTAGAGGTAACCAATGGGTTAAATCTAAATATAGAAAAACATCAAAAAAAATTCGTCCTAGAAATGAAATTATTGTATGAATACTATATTTATATGTAGTATTTTACTCAGGTACACTTAAGAATAATAACATTTAAAAGGGTGGGTTGGGTATTAACTCAATATTCACTGAGTTCATGATAAGTGGACCTTATTGAACACTTATTATGACACTCCCAAGGCATATTATTTGGACGATTCACAAGATATTTATAGACCAAAATGAAGTTTTTGAATATATTATTATCGTGCTGACATAAATTTTCAATTTATGTATCTATATTAAGAATGTGTTGCACAAGGTATGAAAGTATGGGTTTGGGGGTTGGTTATCTATCATTGCTTTGGTTTCCAACTATTGAAATAAATTTAAATCATTATGTATGTAATATAATACTCATGGAACATGAAATTACACTTAACTAATACCATTTTATCAAACCGTTTATAAGGTTAATTTCCATTATATTGTAAATATCCTATAGTTTCTAAGTTCATTATGATATTTTAACCTAGATATCCATATAGCTCCATTTAATGGGTAAATACTAATGTTATATACATATATATATATATATATATTATGTCTATATGGATATCTATTGATTACTTCTCCTTGATTATGTATGAGGTTACATAGGGAATATTATGATATGTTTTGTTTGTCATTATCTTAATTTGATGGATTCATTAAACAGATATTGTAATGGGTGGGGATTAAAATTTTATAGCCACTCAACGCATTGATAGATCTCATGAGGAAAACTAGTTTTGTATTTGGGGTGGTCCATACCTATTTATATATGATTTCGTGGCATAAATAATTGATGAAATGTTTATGATGTATGAAATTATACATTTTATCACTATTATATCAATTATTCTTATCCATTTTTTATTGTTATATAATTTATTAACATATTATGCTTATAGTTCCATTTTTTAGGGAATTTATTTATTTATATCATATTATTGATTACATTCTTATGTATAATAGTTTATACTACATACTACCCCTTACTGAGCATCTGAGATCTCCCCTTTATATTTTTTTTCTTGATTCTCCATGAAACCATGAATATTACAATGCTTGACTTCTTTATTTTCAAGGATAAATAATAAATTTTAATATATTCTTCTAATGTATCTTATGTTTTAAATTTAATGTAATGATAATTTATTTATTTATTTGGTTTCCTAATGTTGTTAAAATGCAATATCCTATGTATTCTGATCTGAATATTCTATACTATTGTAATAAAATAACCATCAGTGTTGGGTTACTGGATTTAGTTTGTTATAGTTGGTATCAAAAAAAATTATCAGAATCCTTAGGAACTAGATTTATAAGAACATAGTTATATTGTAAAAATATTATGATAAACATTTATTATATTCTAGAAATATTTATAGATTTCATGACATAAAATTTTAATGAAAAATGTGGATTATATATTTTGATTTATAATTCATAGATTTATTCTTGAAATAATTAAGTATATTTTATTATTTGGAAATGAGTCCTCATAGAAGGAATGAAAATCAAGTCTATAATGTTGGAACCATGGTTTTATTTACAATAATTGGAGTATGTTTTGTGTTTGTCTTCAATCCTTAGTGGATGTTCAGAATATGTTCCAGCAAAGTGATCTTACAGTTCAAGCAGATAACAGTATTGAAGGTGGCATTGTTTTCAAATGTTTTCCAAATTTCTGGACCTCAAAATTGACAAATGGAGAAAAGTAATTTTGGAAAAGGGACTTGTGTGTTGATTACTTGGAGTATTGGAAACTTGCATGCCATATTCTTTTCAATATCAGAACATCAAAATATGGAAAAGGAAGAAGGGGAACCCAAGTTTTGGGTTTGGTCGCGCAAGTGACTAGCGCGGCAGAGACTAGGGCGGCTGGACTTGCGCACCGAGAGGAGACTTGCGCGTCATCGCGCAGGGTTTAAAAAATTCCTATAAATAAATTACTGACCCTCCTCTTTTCTAAAAAAGTTCGAGACATAGATAAATTCAAAGCTCCTGTCGTGCAGGTGGAGTGGTCGCACAATTGGTTGTGTGGTCGCGCAAGTAGAAGCTGCCCGACAGTTGTTTTCTACGCGTCCAAGGTGGATTGGGAGATAAAGGTTGTGAGTCTCCCAAGTTTGGAGTTGGCGAAGGAGGTGCCACATAGGTGTTTTGGAGAAACTTGCACGCTAGGATTTGAAGAAGCGTGGTAGTTAACAGTTGCGCGCCAAAACCGGTTTGGGTGGAATAGAGTGTGAGTCGTGCAAGTTTGAGGTTGAAAAAAAGTGTCTTGTATGTGGTAGAGGTGAACTTTTGTGCAATAATAAAACTTGCATGCTGACTTGGAGAAGCGCACCAGGTGTGGTTGAAGCATGCAAGTCTTTTTGGGGATGAGTGAAAACTAGAAGTTTGCCTGATACCTTTTGTGCAAAGTGAGATTCGTCTACGGGTGGAATTTGGACTTCAACAGAGAATCTACATACAACAAAAGATTTATTGGTGACTAGTAGCATGTTAATGAACCCCAAGAGAAATATGTTAATTCCATGATGAAAAAAACATAAAAATAATTCTTATTATGTAATATAATTAATTTTCCATGATATATCTTCAAGTATGATGCATACCCATATCATCGAACTATACACTTGATTTAGCTTTCTTTGACTATCTTAAGTGAAATCATTGATAAAAAATCATAACCATAGACTTAATTATACATTTCCAGTTCAATCAAATGGATAGAGATATCTTCTTCCATTAACTTAGAAGGGGAAAATTTATTCATAGCTTATTCAATTAAATTCATATCACTTATAACACACCCAATGTATCCTACTTCACCATGAGCATATCCCATCATAGTCTTCATAAGTGCATAAAATTACATGATTTATAATATACATTAACAATATTCTCAAGTCTAAAGAACAATACATACATCAACAAATAGGAATATACAATGAAATATATGACATGTGAAATTACAATTGGTAAGTGTGTCCTTATAAACTCTCATCATGAATATTACCAAGTTAAAAATTCTTGAGAATAAGTCTTAATATCTTATGATACTCTAACACATGATAGTCAAAACAAAATTTTATTAATGTGAGATGATTTCATATAAACCATAGGTAAGATTTTTAAAAACTTTATTATGGAATTTAAATTTTCCCATTACAGTGAGTATTGGGTAAAAATCCTCCAAGGTAGTATTGAAGTATTTTTATGAGATTGTGTTTGTTGAAAAAGTGAGCCTCAATGTTTTTTGTGTTGTCATGGTGGGTTTATAAGTTATGTTTGTTGATAAAGGGGTCATTAATGGGTATTTTTCTAGTTCAAGAGATGTTTTTGACTATCTATGATTGATAAAAGAACCTCGAAAAAGGATTAGATGATTTGGAGGTGGTACAAAAAGAGAAGATACTTGGTGGTGTTGTTTTTTAGTATCTACCAAATTTTTGGGCTTAAAAATCGAAAAATGGATAGATTAGTTTGTGGAAAAGGATGGTGCATGAAATAGAGGAATGGATTTTTTTCGTGCAAGAGGTATTTCAAGATCAGAAACTCAAAAATTTGAAAATTCATGAGGTGAACAAAATATTGAAGCAGTGCGTGAAATATGGTGTTGCACGGAAGATGTGTTTTTCACGCTGGAAGAGGATTTTGCGCTAAAGGAAGGTTTTTTATATAGGGGTCTAGTTTGTATATACATATTAGGTGACCCCCTCATTCTAAGTAGAAAAAAATGACATAGAGAGTATTCGAGCTCTGGCATGTGAAATTAGAGTACATAAGGAAGATGCGCGTAAACATCAAGTTTACGCGTAAAAGAGGTGTTTTCGCATAAATAAAAGGATGCACATAAAAGAAGGGCGTTGCATTTAAAATAAGTGTTTGCGTATAAGATAGGTGTTGCACAAAAAGTATATTTAAAGAAAAAGCAGAGAATTATGTGCAAGGCCTGGTAAAGGCTGCACATAAAAATTGGGGTTGTCTGGTACACCCGGTGCAAAGTGAGGTTCATCTTTAGGTGAAATTTGGAAGTCAACAGAGCATCTATCAACAATTAAAGATGCAAATTTCATTAGACATAATGAAGTTAACTAAAAGTCCATAACCTATGAGTGGATCCCTTCCTATAGTAGTAATTGACGTAAGAGGAAGAAGGTGACCCTTTCCACCAGCAGTGAGCCAGAGAAATTGGCAAAGTGAATGACCCTTGGAAATGCAGTGAGTAGACCCTAAAGATTTGTAATGGCAATGAGCCTGATCATAGTTGATCTGGCCCAAACAGTGTATTCATTATTGGCGCAAGCCTTAGTGAAACTGGTGCAGTGGCACATCATCGTTGTATACTCCTTAAATGTAGCACAGTGCAGGTGAACCAAGTAAAGTTCATTGTGTCTCATGCATGATTTACATTCTATTCATATACACCTACAGGAGAAAGAGAGAAGTGTGTTTTTTTAACAATAAAACAAGATAAAAAGCAGTTGTAGTTTTAATTAGTCATACCCTGATCCCCCCACCTCCCCTCAGGGTATTTAGCCTAGTGGACCTAACAATGAAGAACTATGAGAACCTTTTTTGTGACATATACTCTAAGTAAATTACTATATTAATCTTATAAAGAAGAAAATTCATCATGTGATAATATATTTATTAATACTTTTTTAATAAAAATTAAAATTTTAGTTATTTTTATAGGTCAAACTCCAACATGAAGTTCCACTAAGTATGAGGCCTTTATGTATGTATTGATAACCCGTACATATTGGAAACCACTTTTCCTTAGAAAAATACAAGACTGTTACACATCACATGGGATCTCCAAATAGTTTTTATAAATCAGTCATGGTGACCCTTATATATCACAAGGAATCTTGACTTTCTCTTCCTATGGAAAAGGATAGGGCCTTTATGTATCCCTAACATTAATATTATGTATTCTTATGAACTCTTTAGAATTAATGGAACTTACATTAATATATTAATTCATCCATTGGGTTACCTATACATATCAACCAAAGGACCTTCATATCACATTACTCCTTTAATTTGTTAAACTATCTTATGAAATTTAACCCATTTATTCTGTATTCTTTGGTAGTTTCAAAATTTCCAAATATTCCTCAATGGTATTTTAAAAGTACTCTTACATAGGTGTATATGACTCACGTGTATTACTCATTCTATTCATAGGTAATTTACCAAATTCAACTAAGTTTCAAAACATTTACCTTCCTCATCTGATATTTGCATTGATTTTGGAACATGAATCTTTTATATTTTTTTAGTTTAACAATAAAACATATGAAATTTAGTATATATAGGGAAATTAAAATCTCAATTATCAATAAAATATACTAAAATCATGAATTTAGGATATTGTTAAAATAATTTCCATAATATTCATATAAAATAAATATGTGATATTTAACCTTAAATGATAAAATGGTTGGAATTAAATTATTAAATTGGAAAGAAGAAATAATTGAAATATATTCTCTATCAATATAATCAATATCATTTACCATAATTTTTTAATATACTTTACAAATAATAAAATCCTTATTCTATGATACTTCACCTTTCTCATCGAGCTTATTCACAAAAAAACTCTTCGACCTAATAACCTTTTTGTATTTGGTATGCGACACCAATTTCAAATTGTCATTATTTTAAACCTGGTTCAGTTACTCTTCCATCCTTGAAATCCAATACTCATATTGTATGGACTCATCCAAACTCATTATTTAAACCTCCAAAAGTAAGCTGGTATGATCAGTAATTCTCATGATTATTTGAGTATGTACCCTTATTCTGATATCCCTAATAATATTTTCTATATCAATATGTTTTATAAGTCTTTATAAATTATAAATACCTTTTTATTAGACCTCCTCATTATTCGAATTTTCATAATCTTCATGAGAAGTATGAAAATCTGCTCATATATCCAGGATTTCCTCTTGTTTTCTAGTGCACACTTTAAGTAATTCTTCAATGTTATCATCAATAATCAATTATTATTGTGAAGGATTTTTATTATTCATCATAATCAAATAAAATATATCAACAATATTTCTTAGAGTATTTTTATAGCACTCATAACTTATTCTATTGGGTGTATGCCTAATAAATATTCCTTCATCTACTCTCTTAACAAATTTCCCCAATGCTTTCCTTTAATATTGATATTGCATGGTATCCCTAAATACTACAAGTTATTTAATTATGAATTCTTTCTAAAACATAAATCATATTTTTTATTAATCAAATTGAGTTAAAGTAATCATTTATTTAGACTTTAGACAATCATGGTTGTGGTTTGTCTTCAAAAAATTTTTGAAGTGCCATGCTCTAAAAGCATTATTCTTCCCATGTCAACCAAGATTTGATTGTTTCTCTCAGTGACACTATTATATTTGGGTATGTATAAAGTTTTATATTGATTTATTATCTATTAATTATAAATATATTACTCACACACTTCATTCTTGTATTCAAATTCATTTTTAGAAGAAATTTTTTTTGATGAAATGTCATGTTTAGTTCTTAGTAACTCCAAAAAAATGTTTGAATTTATTAAGATATTTTTATTTAATTGACATGAATTATATATAAATAAAATTATAAAAATCATCAAAAAAAATTTATGAAATTTTATATCTCCATTGGTTGATTTAAAGCTTATTAGTTTTGACACCTCCATGTGTACTAACTTAAGAGGTTTTTTGTTATAAATCCACTTAATTTGTAACACTTGGTTACAATTTTCCCTTAAGACATATAGCACATGTGTTCAATATTTCACATTGAAAATTTTGTATATTTATCAAAACACCATATTTTAAAATCTTAAGAATATCATTTTATAATAATTCTTATATTCCATAGTTGGTTTTTCTATTTTATTATCTTGTTATGTGAATTTTTGTAATCAAAATTATAAAAACACTTTCCATTTTTCCACTACCCATTCAATGTAATCATGACAGAAATTAATATATTTATGATAAACTCATTATTATATAATATTGACTCATTATAATTCTAAAAAATTTTATAAACTTTAATAATATTATGCCTAAATCCATTGATAAAGATAACATTTCTGTATTTATTCTTACCAATCTTAGAATATCTATTGCCTTTCACATTAAGTTATTATTTATCCCAAAAATTGAAAATTATTCTATCATACCATTGGATGTTATTCAAGATATTTTTTTATGTTCTTGTGTGTTGGATAACTACTATAAAGTATTCATTTTTTCTATCTTTTTTGACCTTATTGGTTTCCTCAATCACCATATCAAGCTCATTATTGTTCCATATTTTAAAATATTTGGATCTTTTTTATTCATCAGATTTGATGTCATGGTAAGAAATGTGGTGTGTCTAAGTTAATCACACATTCTATAAGTTTCCTCAATAAAATCAAACAATTTTTTAATTTTACCTTCTCTTTTGTTTGTTGATTCATTTGGCCTTTAGAAATTTTAAATTTACTCCCCCTTAAATCAAAACATATCTTCGATTAAGGGTGTGATTGATTATGCTAGAACACATAGGCTTTATAAGAATTTACATTAAAACACTAAAATCTTCCCTAAATTTTAAATACCCTCAAATAGAATATTATATCTCAAAAAATTTCTTTTTTTGATTTGATGTAAAATACTATTTTTAATATTCCCATGCTTGAAGCCTTCTCCATTATGATAACCATCATATTTGGATTGGTCTCAGAAATATTATCTTTAAAAACCTCTTTTCCATTGAAATTTTCAATATCATAAAAGATGTTGTAATTTTATGAATATTCTTTAAATGATTAAATCACATTATTCTTTAATTTTTTTCTTCTTACACTGTTGAAATTGGAATTACAAGTACCCAAAAAATCACCATGGAATAATAGCCATTTTTACTAGTAGTATTATCAACCTTATCTTATATTTAAGAGTTCTCACCTACCTCATTTATCAAGTTTTAGAACTCCTTGATGAAATAATTTTTATCATCAATTATATTTACTGCAATAACCATTACTTCCTCATTATTTGAAATTAAATTTATAGTTGTATTTTAAATGATTTTGTCTCTAACTACAATAATTGCATTATGATATCCCATATTTTTTTGAACTCAATATCCATCTCAAAAACATATTTATCTTTTTACTTGTCAAGGTTTTACTTAATGAAGCATTCCCCATATAAAATTCCTTATTATCTCTTTGAAGACTCATGTTATCTTTAAATCAAAACATGTGGTCCACTCTAAGTTAAAAATAATTTTACTTCTCCTCACAACTAATTTATTCCCCACTGATCCCTTATTCTTATTCACTAGTCAAGGAATCATTATGTTGTTTTAATTTTTCTATAAATTTTTTTTATACTCATTCTCTAAGTCTTCATGTACTCTTTAACATTCTTCATCACAAGATGTGGCTTCATGTTATGAGAAAATATTTTTTTCCATTGTTATATGATATTTTCTTTTTTTTCTTTGATTAATCCTCCTCTATTGTGTCCTATATATATACTTATCTTTCTATATGATCTTCTGGTCTGATCATCATTATCATTTTACTCGTGCTTCTCAAGGAAACCTACTAAAAAGTGAAAATTATAGTGATAATTAAATCACTTAAATGGATTCTTACCTCTATATTCATCTTTTCCTCATTGTATACCATTTTAGAATAAATTTATTAATTATTAAAGTTATATTGAATCATCCCTTATATCAGTTTCTTCCTCATGAGACTTCTTTTAATCATCACAATTTTATTCTTTTATTTATTTAAAATTTATCCCCTTTTATAATTTTCTTTTCCCATTTAATGATGGTCGTCTTATTATATCATAAGTGATAAAAACATTATTGTGTTTTTATATGATCCACTCATCCATGTCTTGATCCACAACAGATAATGTATTCACATAAAAGTTATCGAGGAGGATTCTCATCAGTTTCTATATGATACTAAAATCTTCAATATTTTCTCTATGGATTCAAATTAATATAATTGTTTTGTTCAACTGAATAGATTATCCATCCAAATATTCATCTTATCTTAATCATATATCTCTTAATTAATCATAATAAATTTATAATAGATATTTATTCACCTTTTTTACCCCTTCATGGATATCAGGGAATTTAATCCATATTCTAATTTTTTTTCTTTATTCCAATAGCTCATCTCAATTCCTTCTCTAAGAGTAATGATAGTAACATATTTTATTATCTCTCATCATCTTTTATATTATTGTTTTCAAGAAAAGAATAGGACATCCCAGTTTTAGGAAGATTAAAAATATTCTTAATGATGTTAAGAACAACTAATCTATAATACCCAAGATTCCACTATAATTAATAAATATTTCATCACATAATTATGGCATAATGAAAATTTTATTATTTCATCATAATAGTCCCACATATCATAATACAATAGAAAACTAATAAATATCATTTATAATAAAATTAAAATGAGTACCATAAAATCATTTTGAAATTATATAATTAATAATATCTATATATATATATATATATCAATGGATAATATTATAGTTACACATGTGTGCCTCAAAATAAAAATAAGAATATTTGTTGGAATTTTAGGTGTCAAATGCTTTATTTTGGAATGCCCGAGTATATTTATATAATAATTAAATTTCAAATTCTTAGAGAATTAGTTTTAAATAAAAATTAAATTTAAAATTAAAAAAATGAAAATAAAAAACATTTAGTTTTTCATAATTTTTTGAGGAATATCTATTTTTGGGTAAAAAGTAAAATACATTATGAATATATGATAAGTAATATGAAATCATAATGACCATAAAATATATAATAAGCATCATAAATCCATTATCAACAAAAAATATTTTATTAATTAAAATAATATATTTTACCATAATAAAATTAATTTTCCAAACATATATAGAATCTTCCAAATCCTAAAGTATATTTGGAGATTTAAAAAAAATTACTTATGAATAAAAATATTTTCCATATCCAAAATAATATATTTTATATTATTTCAGTTCTTAAAATTTAAAAATCTAAAAAACATGCCCTACATGCCAAATGCTATGGGATATAACCATGATATGTATAATGATTTGATTATTTATTATCCTAGATTTTAAGGTCAATGGTTTGAAATTAATAACCCCCCCCCTCATTTTCTATAAATACCCACCCACCTCTCATCCCTCTTTACTCAAAAATTAGGGATCATGGGTGTCCTCTTGTTTTTTCTCTCAATGGACTCTCCAAGGAGTGTTTATTGTTCTACGGTGTTCTTATTATTATTTAAGAAGATATTTTGTTCGGAAAGGGTTCACAATCCCCCTCTTTCCTTTTTAATTAAAATATTTTTTTTGTAATATCATTTAAAATTATTTTTCATATATTTTCATGCTTAAATTTCCATGGTATTTTAATCTATTTGATTTTTTTACTGATATATTACTTATTACCTATAATTATAGTCTTTACCTATATCGTAATTCTGAGGATATGAGGATTTCTTATACTTTGTTATCCATTATTTATGTAATCCTTACCAATTTATGTTCATTTAAATGTGAATTGTTATTATACTTCATTATTATAAATTCATTATCATATTATTAATGACCGATCATCATTACCTCTTATTATACAACCATTATAACCATTATTAAGATAAAACATTAGAGGAAACCAATGAGTTAAATCTAAATATAGAAAAACATCCAAAAAATCCGTCCTAGAAATGAAATTATTGTATGAATACTATATTTATATGTAGTATTTTACTCAGGTACACTTAAGAATAATTACATTTAAAAGGGTGGGTTGGGTATTAACTCAATATTCACTGAGTTCATGATAAGTGGACCTTATTGAACACTTATTATGACACTCCCAAGGCATATTATTTGGACGATTCACAAGATATTTATAGACCAAAATGAAGTTTTTGAATATATTATTATCGTGCTGACATAAATTTTCAATTTATGTATCTATATTAAGAATGTGTTGCACAAGGTATGAAAGTATGGGTTTGGGGGTTGGTTATCTATCATTGCTTTGGTTTCCAACTATTGAAATAAATTTAAATCATTATGTATGTAATATAATACTCATGGAACATGAAATTACACTTAACTAATACCATTTTATCAAACCGTTTATAAGGTTAATTTCCATTATATTATAAATATCCTATAGTTTCTAAGTTTATTATGATATTTTAACCTAGATATCCATATAGCTCCATTTAATGGGTAAATAATAATGTTATATACATATATATATATATATATATATATTATGTCTATATGGATATCTATTGATTACTTCTCCTTGATTATGTATGAGGTTACATAGGGAATATTATGATATGTTTTGTTTGTCATTATCTTAATTTGATGGATTCATTAAACAGATATTGTAATGGGTGGGGATTAAAATTTTATAGCCACTCAACGCATTGATAGATCTCATGAGGAAAACTAGTTTTGTATTTGGGGTGGTCCATACCTATTTATATATGATTTCGTGGCATAAATAATTGATGAAATGTTTATGATGTATGAAATTATACATTTTATCACTATTATATCAATTATTCTTATCCATTTTTTATTGTTATATAATTTATTAACATATTATGCTTATAGTTCCATTTTTTAGGGAATTTATTTATTTATATCATATTATTGATTACATTCTTATGTATAATAGTTTATACTACATACTACCCCTTACTGAGCATCTGAGATCTCCCCTTTATATTTTTTTTCTTGATTCTCCATGAAACCATGAATATTACAATGCTTGACTTCTTTATTTTCAAGGATAAATAATAAATTTTAATATATTCTTCTAATGTATCTTATGTTTTAAATTTAATGTAATGATAATTTATTTATTTATTTGGTTTCTTAATGTTGTTAAAATTCAATATCCTATGTATTCTGATCTGAATATTCTATACTATTGTAATAAAATAACCATCAGTGTTGGGTTACTGGATTTAGTTTGTTATATTTGGAATCAAAAAAAATAATCAGACTCCTTGGGAACTAGATTTAGAAGAACATAGTTATATTGTAAACATATTATGATAAACATTTATTATATTCTAGAAATATTTATAGATTTCATTACATAAAATTGTAATGAAAAATGTGGATTATATATTTTGATTTATAATTCAAATATTTATTATTGAAATAATTAAGTATTTTTTTTTGTTTGGAAATGGGTCCTAATAGAAGGAATGAAAATCAAGTCTATAATGTTGGAACCATGGTTGTATTTACATGAATTGGAGTATGTTTTGTGTTTGTTTTCAATCCTCAGTGGATGTTCAGAATATGTGCTAGAAAAGTGATCTTACAGTTCAAGAAGATAACAGTATTGAAGGTGGCCTTGTTTTCAAGTGTTTTCCAAATTTCTAGACCTCAAAATTGACAAATGGAGAAAAGTAATTTTGGAAGAGGGACTTGTGTGCTGATTACTTGGAGGCTTGGAAACTTGTGTGCCATATATTTTTAAAGATAGGAACATCAAAATATGGAAAAGGAAGAAGGGGAACCCAAGTTTTGGGTTTGGTCGCGTAAGTGACTAGCGCGGTAGAGACTAGGGTGGCTGGACTTGCGCGCCGAGAGGAGACTTGCGCGCTATCATGCAGGGTGTACAGAATGCCTATAAATAGAGGATCGACACTCCTCTTTTCTAAAAAAATTCAAGACATAGAGAAATTCAATGCTCCCGTCACGCAGGTGGAGTGGTCGCACAATTGGTTGTGTGGTCACGCAAGTAGAAGTTGCGCGACACTTGTTTTCTACACGTCCAAGGTGGATTGGGAGAGAAAGGGTGTGAGTCACCCAAGTTTGGAGTTGGTAAAGGAGGTGTCGCACAGGTGTTTTAGTGAAACTTGCACGCTAGGATTTGAAGAAGCGCGATATTTAACAATTGCGCACCAAAACCGGTTTGGGCGGAATAGAGTGTGAGTTGCGCAAGTTTGAGGTTGAAAAAAAAAGTGTCGTGTATGTGATAGAGGTGAAATTTTGTGCAATCATAAAACTTGCACGCCATCTTGGAGAAGTGTTCCAGGTGTGGTTGAAGCACTCCAGTCTTTTTGGGGATGCGTGAAAGCTGTATGTTTTCCTGATACCTTTGGTGCAAAGTGAGATTCGTCTACGGGTGGAATTTGGACTTCAACAGAGCATCTACATACAAAAAAGGATGTATTCATCAGTGATGATGAAGAGACCTTCACATATATATACTGAGTGGGACTCCACCAAAGGCAGTGAGCCAGGGGGAGTCAACGGGAGTGACCTGAGGGACGCAGTGAGCTATCCCTGAACTTTTGTAAAGGCAGTGATCCTGGGACAGAGTGATTGTGCCCGATCCTTTGTAATCCACAACTAGTGAAGTTTAGTGGAATTAGGTACGACTGACAACCTATCGGAGTATGCTCCTTCGATGTATCCCTTAGTATTGAACCAAGTAAAAAGTGATGTGTCATCTCCATGTATATTAATTTTTTATTTTTGATCATATCCATCTTATAGGTTTTACAAGTTCCTACCAATATGGGAACAAGATCCATCACATTAAAAGAAAAAGTTGTCACCCTAATTCACCCCTCCCCTCTCAGGGTGTCCCAGGGTCCTACATATAATAGCCTAGTAATTTTATAAATAAATATCACATTTTATTATATGAATATTCAATACAAAAAATTATTATCAATGCCAAAACCATAAAATTTTTGTGTTTTTGGAAACTTATATACATAAAAAAACTGGTCCATAAAATATCTACATCATATCTTACTTATTTCTTAATAACTATCACCCTTCTTAGAAACACCATACATAAAACTTTTTTCCATATTATAGGGAAAAGAAAACATAATGAAGGGTGAGATCAGATGATTAGTAAGTTGAAAACATAATAATATCAATGATCATTTAAACATAAAATGAGAATAGGGGGTTTGATAATATAATCTTAGCCTTTGAAAATCATAGTCATCAATTATTCGATCATAATAATTATTCATGGAATAAATATTAGTAGTACATAATACATGAATCCTCAAGGTATCAAATAACATGATCTATAAGAAAATCAAATGAGCATAAGATAATGTCATAAAAGAGTTTAATAATGTGTGGAATAATCATAATCATAAAAAATATTATGTTAGGTATTCCCACCAAGACATTCATAAAATGTTATTCTTGGGCTAACCACCTATGTAGCTACATCAAGTTCAATATAGCCTTCAATTTTCCCTCTTTCGGGCTTGGGATAACCTCTCATTTACCTTATTTTTTGGGGCTTAAGATAACATAATGTGTACCCTTTGAGCTCATAGAAAATTAATCTTTACCTAATGCATTGGAGGGCTATATAATTTCAAACCCACCCATCACACGATCATAAATCTATTTTGTATGTATTACATAATATCATAAAATCATTCATCATAACTTAACCCTTAGAAAAGAAAATGGGTTCCATCAGTATTTCATCATCATAACAATACACAGATAAAGGATAAATATGGAATCATTGGATCATATCCCCCATTAAATCCTAAGTAACATCAAATTATTTATCATATATGAAAAATTCCTTTAAAAGATCACTAGAACAATTTTTAATGAAAATACCCTTTTAACATTAAAATAACTTATTTAAAATCTAAATTTTTTTCAAATATTCAGGAAAAATATTTCTTTAGAAGTAAACTTTTAATATTTTAATGGAAAATTCAAATCATTGGGCAGTAATGATGGCAGAAAATTCTTTTCATGTCGTGTACATTAAAACTAAGTTTCCTTTCACATTTTTGGTAAAAAAATCAAAAGTACCTCATTCAAAAAATGATAATAATATTCCTTTTAAAACATTATTAAAAAATTAAAAAATGGTCAAAATGAATTTAAATAGTTATATAATAAAATTAAACCATTTTTGAAAATATTTTTAATAAACATGGATATGGAAGAAAATGGATTCTAACAAAATAGAGAAATAAAGTCATTTTTCCTTAAAACATTCCTTAAGTATGTTGAGTACATAAAGTGATGAAAGTTAAATCAAAATTTGTATTACCTAGAATTAACCATTTGAGAAAAAAAATATCAAAAAAATAGTATAATTTTCTTCAATTTAAATTCAAGCACAAACAATCCCGATTAAAATGATATTGAAACATAAATCCCTTACCCCATGTTTGAATTTCTTAAAAAGTAATTTAATCTCCTGTATAATAAATTTAATTTTATTATAATTATAAAACATAGTAATTTATATAATTATAATATCATATGTGGTCCACTTATAACATTTCAACACCCATTTATTAATAATTATTTATGAAAATAATCATTATCATGTGTAAACTATTTTGTTTTTCATTAGAATTTTTGTTTTGGTTGTTCTGGTCCGTGTACCTTGATCATGGTTATATCTTATAAAATATTTTAATTATGATATAAATATCATTTATATTAATTATATACATATTTATAATCATCCATAAAAGGTAGAGATAGAAAAATTAATTATGTCTTTTATAGAGATGGGAGGTTGTACGTACACATGAATGTTGTTTTATCTTTTTGAAGCATGAAACAAAAGAAAGGTAAATGGTAATTCACCTTCAAATAATAATTATTATATCATTAATATTATATATATTCATTAAATATATCATTTTTACCATCCACGTAAAGAATAAATGAAAAATTAAAAACATTACTTGGTAGAGATGGTAGTCCACATGTACACATGAGTGTCGTTATCATTTTCTTACAGTTATAAAGGAAAGAGGTTATATATAATATTTTAATTATATAAAAATAATCATATCATAAATTTAATATATAAAATTTAAAAACATCATAATAAAAATCCATTAAATATGGCAATGGAAAATTAATTTTGTCGTTATGTGGAGGTGGTAGTCCACACAAACACAAGAGGGATACTTTCACTTCCCTATTGATGGAATAGTTAGTGGTTAATGGAAGTTCACTAATCATAATAAAATTTTATTATATTTTTTATAATTAATTTATTATTTTATGGTGAATACCATAGAGTTAAATAATGTAGAAGAATAAATAAATTGAAATAGTTCAGAAAAAATGATCACCTATTCTTCAGAAAACCACCTTCAAATCCATTTTTAAGAACCATTGGGATAGTATTTTAAGAAGAAAATAATCTCTATATTGTGGGTATAAAAGTTTATAATTAAATTTTATAGGGTTTTTTCTAGATATATAAATCGAATTGTTTTAACGAAAAGAGATTAGGGGTAGCCTTTTATAAGGGAGAGAAAGGACACACTTGGAATTACCAAAATGATTAAAATATAGTTAATTCATTTTTAATAAAAATTCTTGAAAATATATATATATTCATAATAAAAGAGTATAAGGTATAAATATCATCATAAAATGAAATTTATATGGGTTTGGGATTCATTTAAAACCTTATCTTTTTATTTAACGGCTTGGGTGACCAATTTTAATCTTAAATGTTGCATGGATTTTTTTAATATTAAAGGGTTATAATATTACTTATAAGGTAAAAATTATCTCGTAAATGAAAAATTGATGAAATTTTCAACCATTTATCATACTAATAGTACTCATTAAATATTTTTTAATTTTTAAATAATTTAATAAGATATTATTTAACATAAAATATCATTATTTTAATTTTTGACATTATTTATTTAATCATACTTTAAAGAAAATATGAAAAAAAATGAATTATAATAAATTATTGAAAACATACCTAATATGTTTTATTTATCAATAAAATTATTATTAAACAATAATTCACCAAAAAATTTATTATTGTTAATATTTTTAAAATCATTTCTTTTATTTTTCTATTAATTGAATAAATTCAGTGTCGGCGTTGTGTAAGAATATAAATTAATTATTCAATCAATAAAAATTAGAAATAAATTACAATAAAAAAATAATTAATTGATTTTTAAAATTAATATTTATAAATGCACTTATCCACTTTTTATCCTTATAATAAAAAATTCGAGTTTTTAAAGTCAAGAGAGTGACATTTTGAATTTATTATTTCCTAAAATAATATAAAGTTCATAATCAAAGAAAAATGGAAAAAAGTTTCCATATTTTTAATGAATTAATGATAATAGTCAAAATTAACTCATCCAATATGATAAAGACAAGTGTTATTTGATTTTTAAAATATTAACCCAATGTTTTAACCCAATTTTACCCGTTTTACCCTTTTTTGGTGATAAAAATTTAATAAGATTACTATTCATAATGACAAAAAAAGGCCTTACTTACCAAATTTGAATATATTGATTATAAATATGAGATAGATTTTCAAGAATAAATTTCTATAATTTTATGAAATTAAATTTAGTATAAGTTCATAAAACAAAAGAATTTTTTTTCGAAAAATAAATTTTTGAGAATAAAACTAGATTTACTATTATCTCATGCCTAAAAAAATTAGATGAATATTAAAATAGTTTATTAAATATATAATATATAAATTTCAATAAAAACTCTGAAACAAATTATTAATTTAATTTATTATAATAAAAACAAATTGTATTCATAAAAATAATTTTTCATAAAATCAACACTTTTAGTTTCATATGATTTTTTTCATTTATAATAATTTTGTAACCAAATAATTAATTTTATACATTTTTCAACAATAAATTTTTCATAATTTAATTATTCCTATTCATACCCACCAATCAACTACTTTTGAATAACTATGACATTAAAAAATTATATTTTACTAGTATATCACATTTCATTTAAAAATGATATTTCATGTAAAGAAAAATAAAGAAATCAACTATATTTATAGAGAACTATATCAGAAACTCTCAATGTTTTACATTCTACCATCCTTAAGATGAATTTATCCATTTAAAATTCCATAAATATGACACAAAGAATGAGGATATATCTGTTTCATAACATCCTTAAGTTCCCAAGTAGTTTTTTTTATTTCTAATTCCTCATGAAAACTTTAACCAGGTGAGTAGTCTTGATCCATTTAACTTTATCTCTAAAATCCAATATTTCTACCAGTTATTCTTAATTATAAATATCATACTCCAGTGGTACAACCTCTTTGTTCAGTACAAATAAAGGATGAGGTATGCACTAACTTAGAATAGATACATGTAACACATCGGGAACCTGAGAGAGGTTCGATGGAAGTGAAAAGCGATAAGCTACCATCCATACTCGATCAGGAATTTCAAAGGGGCCAATATACCTAGGGATCTTCTTTCCTTTAATTTTTAATATCTTTACCTTATTCCATGGATAAATTAAAAAAACCCTCTCAATAACTTTGAATCGTAGAATTAATGGAATATTCTCATCATAACTTTTCTATTGAATCTGAGCTGCCTTGATTTTCTACTAAATGGATCTTATTTTCTCTATCATTTTGTTAGGAAACTCATGTCCAAATATATTCCTTTATCCTACTCCATCCTAGAACATTGGATTTATATAATTCTTTCCATATATGGATTTATAAAGATCTATATGAATTATTTGGTAAAATATATTATTAAAATAAACCTTCATAAGATGAAGGTGTTGATACCAAAAACCATATAAATTCATAAAACAGGATATCAACATATCCTCTAGGTTTTTAATTATTCTCTGATAATGAACATCTATCAGAGGATAATATGTAGTAATGAAACTCAACTCGATAAATAGTGTTTTTTAAAAACATTTCTATAACGTCAAGGTAAATATTTGATCCTTATTACATACAATATAATGTGGTACTCTATGAAAACTTACCACTTCATTAATGTATATTATATAAATTTGATCAAGAGATTAATCTTATATGGTTGTAATGAACTGTACTGACTTTATAAAATGATCGACTACAATCCAAATAGAATTATGACCTTTACATATTTTTTGGAGTCTGATGAATAAATATATGGTGATGTTTTCTTATTTCAATTATGGATGGGTAATGGTTGTAACATCAACTTATACTTGTTTCCCTAAATATTAATTTTTTAATATAATAATCACTGATATTCATAATCTGTAACATATCTTTTCTTATTATCCCAACAGAAATACTCTTTTATATCTCTATAAATATTTGTAATTACAATAAAAATAGAGAATTTAAAACCTTGAGATTCATCCAACATATCCAACTTCAAATTTGGTATATATGGTACGCATACATGATTGATAAACCTTATCATTTCACCATAATCAAGGTTGAACCCAAAAATATTTCTTATCTTCTACTGTAGCTATGCATCTTCCTTATTCACCTCTTAAATCCTTATATGGATATATGGTTGAACACTAATTTTAGAAAGATAATATTTATCCCCATAAAATTTTTTAGATCTTTCCTTTTAAAAACCAAAAATATTGGATATTTTGTGATCCTCGTCATAATTAAACTGGCATGATCCTTTTGACTCAAAGTATCAACCACCTATTTTGATTTCTTAGGGTAGTAATTTATTGAGTAGTCATAATCTTCAATCAACTGTAACTATCTCTTATGGTGCGTATTAATCTATTTTTGTGTAAATAAATAGTTTAAAGTTTTATTTCCATTATATATATCACATCTTCCTCTATAAAAATAATTCATGTTTATCTATAATGAAAAAATCTCCACAACTAACTCCAAATCCTAATTTAGATAATTATTTTCATGAAATTTCAATTGGAGTGAGGAATATGATCTCACTATATCCTTATTCTGGAGGAAACATCCTAGCCCCTTATTTAATGCATAATTATAGATTAAAAACCCCTCACTACTACAGGGTAATTTAAGTACAAGTGCACTAACTAAACTTCTCTTCTATTACTTTAAATTTTCATCACATTCATTTTTCTAATGAAACTTGTCTCCCTTATAAGTTATCTTATTGAGTGGATTAGATATCCAAGATAAATTATCCAAAATGAATCAATGATATCTCACCAAAATAAGAAAACTATAGAACTCAATCCTAGTGGTTTTTCATGGAAAACATTTAATAACTTTTATCTTTGATGGATCCACCGATATATACTCATGCGAGATTATATGACCCAAAAATGAAAAAAAATAGATAAAATTCACACTTTGTAAATTTTTCATACACTTTCTCTTTCTTTAGGATATTTATTAAAACCATAAAGAGATCTTCAGGCACTTCCTTTATCTTTTCATATATAAAAATATCCTTGATAAATTTTACCACAAACTAATCAAGGTAACCTCTAAATACTCAATTCCTTAAATCCATGAATATATTGGGAGAACTAGTAATACCAAATGGAGTCACTATAAATTCATGGTGTTTATACCTTGTATGGAATGTTTTCATGGGTATATCACCCTTGAATATTAATTAAAGATATATAGAATGAATTTAAATCTCGGAAAAGTATCAATATTCATGATGTTTTTCAAAAAAATCAGCCATACATGGAAGAGGATACCTTTTCTTGATAATTATCTTGTTATGTTTTCCAAAATCAATATAGAGTCACATTAATTCATATTTATTATTTAAAAAAATAACATTTTCACCATAATGTGATAAACGTTCCTGAATGAATCCCTTATTAACATTTTCTTGGATTTTCTTATTTAATTCCTGCAACTCAATTGGGACTATTATATATCGGATCTTTGAAATAGGTTTAGTACTATGTGTAATTTATGTTTAAAATTAAACATTGTGATTTAGAGGAATATCAGGAAATTATTTTGGAATAATATTAATAAAATCTCATAAAATACACATATCTTTGATATTGAATTTATCCCCAAACCATCTGAGATAAACACAACTTCTTAATAGGAATCATGATCCATATAATGGATGTAATTTATTCATATATTTATTTTTATCATCTCACTAATTAAATATCATAGATATATTTGAAATATCAAACATGAATTTCCTTCATTGGAAATTAATGTGGTATTTATTTTAAGAAATACAATTAGGGCCTTATAAAACATCAAAATCAAAAACTAGGAGAAAACAAGATTTTCAAGAAGTGTATTCCAACAAACCTTCAACTGGAGAAGTATCATAGACTTGAGATGAAATCTTAATACCCTTATGGGATTTAACATCTAATTTAACATCTAATAATTGAGGTGGTATTTTCTACCCATATAAAAAAATTTAGATAAAGGAGTGGGTAGATATAGAATCAAATAATACAATAACAGTTCTAGAGTCGATGGTAAGTATGCCTTTAACCATTTTTTTATTAAAACACAAATCCAAAAATAGTGATCACATGATATTTTACTTTGTATATAATATTAATAGGTTAATTATTTTGATCATTTACATTAACCTATGGATCTGAGAACTGGTTAAAATAATTCCCATACTCATTAAATTTGAAACACTGGAGTGTTGGTGGTGTCTTCTGTGGTATGTTTCCTCCATTATTGTCTAACTTCTTCCCATTATATCCGCACTCAATTTCCCTATGACCTTACTTTCCACACTTAAATCATTTACAAATACCTTTAATAAAATTTCCTCCATGCCTCCTTACACACATCAAACATAATTTAAGGCTCATCTCCTTCCCTCCATGGTTTTATTTATTATAATTTTCTTTCAATTCCAACTTTCTTTTCTTATCAAAACCATGAGATCGAATGATAAATAAAATCAATATATAAACCTTGTTATCATATCAAACAATTTCATTATAAATAATAAATTACCTTAATGATAACACCATTTGGATACATTTTTTAAGCCACTAAATTATTAATCAATCTTACTTTGTGGTTCAATGATAATACATGAAGGTTACCTTGAAAGTCTTGTAAAATTTTCCTCATATGCACTAATAGATTCATCAACCTATATAATTAGATCAAAGAATCCCCTCACTATTTTCATATGAATAATATAATGAAATTACTTGTTAAAAAATATCCTTCTAAAATCATCCCACTCTATGGAGTCAATTTCACCCCTTACCTCATGTTCTTGATGAGAGTTAACTATTGATCTATTTTCCCTTATAAATTATAGATATCCCAAATGAAATTTTCATGCTTCCAACACAAGAGGAAGGAAAATATATTTTCAATGGTACTGATCCATTACTCAGTAACTAGCAGATCAGTAGATTCACTAAAATAATGTGGATGTTTCCTTATAAAGGACTCAACATAACTTTATTCTATCCTTTACTTGTTTGAAAGCTCAACAGAATTCATGTCTTTAGAAAGTAAGTATATCAATGATATTTTTAATTCAATATCCCATAAAATTTGGTTGTTTGAGAGGACACTAATTTTAGTATCCATCATATTTATCATTATCACAGTTCCTTTGCGTTCCAGTCATTGAATAAAACTAAAATTAATAGTGTGAGGAACAATAATCATAGTAGTAAACTACATAATCCTGAAATATAATTTATCGGATCTCTAAACCATGACACTTTATTTTCAATATATGACACCTTATGTTTATCCAAGGTCATTCATGGGCATCATATATTCAAATCCTTTATAATGGTTCATAAATAAAATGTGAATTATCCCAAGCATATCACTCGAGAGTGTCAAACCAGTAGAACAGTTAAGGCACACTCATGATGCACCAGAATGATGGCTGAGATATACTCGACCAATTATTTTCATGGTTATTATCTATTGATTCATATATTCTAAAACCACATCCACTTATAATATCAATAAAGGGATGTTTTTTCTTGAAAAACCACACTCATTTATTTACCATAACATAAGACATTATCCTATATATAGGATTATCCAAAGGGTTATCACTAAAGTTTTATCATCATAGATTTTCATAGGTAACTAAAAATTTATATGATACCAATTATAATAGCCCAATTTTTTCATAAATTAATATCACATCTTATTATATGAATATTTAATGTATAACAGTATGATTCATGTTAGAACTGTAAATTTTTAGTGTCTTTGGAAACTTGGATACATGAAAAACTCATTTATAAAATATCTAGATCATCTCCCACTTAGTTATTCATAACTAGTACCCTTATTAGACACCTCATGCTTAAAAAATTTCTTCATATCTTGAGTTAAAGAAAACATAAGAAAGGGTGATCTCATATGCTCAGTAAGGGAAAACAAGGGATATATCTATGATAAATTAATAAAAACACGAGAATAATGGGTATGATAACATGATATAAACCTTTTAAAATCATAACCATCAATTATTATATCATATACATAGGTCATGGAATAAATATTGGTATTTTATAAGACATAAATCATAAAGGGATCAAATTAAATAAGCAATGAGAACAACACAATGGCATAAAATCATATCCTAAAAGAGTGTAATAAAGTGTGGAATAATCATTATCATAGATCTATTGTGTCAATGTTACACATAAATACATTCATAAAATGTTATTCTTAGTCTAAATTCATGTGTACCTACTTCAGGCTTGGGATAACCTCAAATTTACCCTATTTAGGGATTAGGATAACCTCTCATGTACCCTCTTTCTTAAGGATTTGTATAACTTACCATGCACATTTTGATCTTATAGAACATTAATTTTTACCCAACTAAATATAGGGTAATATAATTTTGGTCCCAACTATCAAATAGTCATAAATACATTCATATGTATATCGTAATATCCTGGAAACATTCATCATAACTTAAACCTCAGAAAAGATAATGGGTTCCATTGATATTTCATCATCATAAGAATAAATGATCTAGAGAAATAATAAATATGGTATAATTGGATCATATCCACATTAAATATAGATTAACATCAAAGTATTTTCTCATAAATGAAAAATTACAAAAAAAAAAGATTACTGGAAAATTTATTGAGAAAAATATTTTTTTCTATTTGAAATCACTTATTTAAAATCTAAAAATTCCCCAAATATTAAAGAAATAAATATTTAAAATTAAAATGGGAAAATATTAATGTATTCTTCAAATATTTTAGTGGTGATTATGATAGAAAGTTTTTCTTTTTCTTTATGTTAAAACAAATATTCCTTTCACATTTTTGGTAAAAAGTAAAAAGTACCTCATTAAAAAAATGATAAGAATATTCATTTTAAATAATTTTTAAAAAAGTGAAAAATGGGAAAAAATTACTCTAAATAATCATAGAGTAACATAAATAATTTTTGTAACATTTTAAAAAACATGAATATGGAAGAAAAATGATTTCCAACCAAAGAGAGAATTAATGTCTATTTTTCGTAAAAACATTTTTTAATCTCTTGAGAACTTAAAGTGGGTATGATGAAAGGGAAATATGCATTCTATAAAAATAACCTTAGGATAATAAAATTAAATGGGTTTATTAGAAAATTATCTTATAATTTTATTCAATAAAAATTGAACCATAAACAATCCTGATTAAAATGAGATTGAAACATAAATCCCTTACCTCTTGTTTGACTTGTTTCATAAACCCATTAAAATTATATATAATATATTTAAATTTATTATAATTTTATAATAGATTTATTAAAATACTTATAATCTATTATATAATCCACTTATAATATTTCAACCCCCATATATTAATAATTCTTTATTAAAATCGTCTTTTTTGGGTATTAACGATTAGGTTTTCCATGATAATTCTTGTTCGGTAGTTCTTATCCTTATACTTTTATTATGATTCCATAAGATATATAATTTTAATTATTTTATAAATATCATGTATATTAATTATATACTTATTTATAATCATCAATAAAAGGTATTTACAGAAAAATGAATCACAGCATTCTTGGAGACGGTAGGTTGTATGTATACAAGAACGCTATTTTAACTTTTCAATAGATGGAATGAAAGAAAGGTAAATAATAATACAACTTTATAGAATAATTATTGTATCATAACTATAATATATATTACTTAAATATATCCTTATTAACATCCATGTAAAGTGTAAATGAAAAATTTATCACATCACCTCATGGAAGTGGTAGTCAACAAGTACGCGTGAGAAACATTATCATTTTTCCAATGGATATGAAGTTAAGAATGTAGATATGATATTATAATTATATAAAAATAATTAGGTCAGAAATATCATATATAAAATTCAATATAATCATAATAACCGTCTATAAAATATGGTGGTGTAAATTGAATTATATCGCTACGTGGAGGCGGTAGTCCACATGTATATATGAGTGATAATTTCACATCCCATTTATTGAAAAAGAGGTATGATAATGGTACTTCCATAATCATAATAAAATTTAAACATTTTTAGGACATTTAATTTTTTATTTCATAATGAATACCATATATTTAGATAAGTATAAGAAGAAAGAAATTTAAAGAGATCAGGTAAGACGAATGCCTCTTCTTCATGAGACCACTTTTAAATCCTTTATTAAGGACCCATGGAATAGTATTTTAATAATAAAAAAACCTATAATTTGTGTTTATTGAATCAAAAAAATATAATTGGATAGGTTTTTTTAAATATATATGGATCAATTTTGAGTAAATATAATATATAAGGGGTGTCCTTTTATAAAGGAGGGAAAGGACATGCTTGGAATTACCGAAATTTTTAAAATATAATTAAGTAATTCTCAAGAAAAATGATCCCAAATGGAAATATATTAAATTAAAAAGATTTTATAGCCTAAATACCATCATAAAATAAAATTTACATAGGTTTTTTCATTTTAAACCTTATAATTTGGTTTAACCATTTCATATTCAAATTTTAATCTTACCCATAGTAATGACTTTTTTTATTATTAAAGGGTTATAATTTTACTTATACAGTAAATATCAGCTCATAAATGATCAAGGGATTAAATTTTAGAGCTTTTATAATACTAATTAATCTCCTTATAGATTTTTATGATTTTAAAATTATTTAATAAAATATTATTTAACATAAAATATCATTAATGTAATTCTTAACACTATTCATTTAATTTGACTTTAATGTCAACATGATAGAAAATGAATTAAAATATAACCATTAAAACATTTAAAATATGTTATTTTTACCAATAAAATTTGTGGTGCATAATAATTCGCCCGAATTTTATTATTTTTAGTTTTTTTTAAATCATATATCTATTTTTATATTAATTAAATAAATATTTTGTTGGCATTGAATACGAATTTAAAGTAATTATTCAATCCCTAAAATTTAGAAATAAAATTCCATGATAAAAATATTAATTTATATTTTAAATAAACTTTTAGAACATAAATTATCATCTTTTATCCTTATAAAAAAATTATATTTATTAAAGTCTTAGAGTAACATTTTGAATTTATCATTTTCTTACAATAATATAAAGGTGATAATCAAGGAAATATGGTACCAAGTGGACATATATTTTAAAAATGGATGATAATGGTCGAACTCCACTCATAAAATTGTATAAATTCAAGTTTTTTATAATTTTTAAATCATTAACCCAATGTTTTATCACTGTTTTACCGGATTTATCCCTACTACGGTGACAACAATTTACAAAGGTCACTATTCATAATGGATAAAAATAAAATGAAGATATTTAAAAATTTTGAATGTAATTATTCCAAATATGGGATCAATTTTTCAAGATCCAATTTATAAAAGTTTTATAAATCAATTTTAAAATAAGTGCACAAAATGTGATGAAAACTATTTTTTAGGAAAATGCATTTTTCAGCTTAAAACTGAATTTTTTCTTATCACATTCCTAAAAAAACATTTGATGAATGATAAAAAATTACTGAACATATAATATAAAAATTTCAATTAAATGATTTACCAATATTAATTAATTTAATTTATCAAGATAAAAACATAAGGGGTTCATGAAAACATTTTTTTCGAAAAACATCTCTTTTACTATCAAATCATTTTTTTCATTTTTTATAAATTGATAACCAATAAATTAATTTTATACATTTTTAAACCATAAATTTGTAATAATTTAGTTGTTTCAATTCATACCCACTAATAAAACACCTAGATGATAACTATCAAATTAAATAATAATATTTCCATAGTATATCACAATTTGTTTAATCATGGTGTTGTGATTAAAACAAGTTAAAGAAATAAGATCTATTTATATAGAACTATAACATAATATGTCAGGGTGTTATAGTGTCAAAACCTATAATAAATTATAGTTTTTTCATCTAGATCATGTTGATGACATTGGTGTTGTATTAGATTATATTATAATTGTATTTATGCTATTGAGTTTGGTTATGACCAATAAACATGACTCTATGGAAAAACTTATTTCACTAAAACATACTATATTAATGTTAGACCAATTCACAAGGTAACAACCTATATCCTACAATAGAACCACAAATTCATTTGTAGCTGAATAATAGATCAAGTACCATGATAAGGTGATCCTTACCATGGGATATAGTGAGAAGGATAAGGTTATCATGATAGTATATCTTATACTGGGACATATTGGAAAATAGTGGACAATGATTCAAAACAATAAGAAGAAATAAGGATAAATAATATTTAATTAAATCCTTTTACAATGATATTATTTAAAAATTACATTCCTCTTGAGCAAAGATCTAACATGGAAAGGGAATTTATGAATTTCAGACAAAATGAATTGTAGTTTTTTGTTGATCAAGATCGATTGATTCTTTGATGTATTAAGGACAATCCTTTGAAATGAATTAGTCACTAAAACAATTTTTTTATATGAGGAGATAGTTAAAATTGTCATCAGGACTAAGAATTAATATACCAAGTCTTTTATTTTCATAGGGAAGAAAGAGAAGAATATAGGGAAACACCTAATCCCATGTACTTCTGATAAAACCATCAGAAGAATGATACATTGTATACCAAAACATCATAAATTGAGGGACATAAATAGTGTAATATAATACTTTATAATTTCACTTCCTATGACTAATTGTACGAAGTCAAAGTAACCTACTCGCAATAAAAATTCAACTTCACACACAAGCTTATAAATGGAAACATAAAGAAACAAAAATATAAAACATATGAAGGGTCACAAGTTATTAACATGATTTGGATAATAAGTCCTACATAAAATAGACAAACACTATGATTATAATTTTTATTTATCAGAAGATTCAAGAGATTAAAAATAGATTACTAATAGTAAGTAATCATTATAATCTTGCTGCTCTCCATAACAGATGTGCCTCTTGATATTAAGAAATTAATACCTTCTTTAGTTGATTATCCCCCACACAAAATGGAGGTATTCACACAATTATATACTAAGAATACCTTGTCAAACCTGTTAAACCACCTCACCTAGAATGCTGAATCACAAAGTATGAACTTCAAGGAAGATCTACCAAACTTGTGACCCCTTAGTATCACTGATCATTAAAACATCCATCACTTTATCCTAATTAAATCAAAATATTTGAACTTTAGATAGAACACTTTCCCCAGGATAATTTTCAATATCATTATCTGCACACTGTTCTTTTCTAACTGCTGGTGACTAAGATTCTGATGACCAAAAACCATTTAACTAAATCTATTAAACTCAAATATACTTCACACTCCCAAAAATCTCGCACTTAATTAATTGTTTCAAGGAACCCTGGTAATAACCCATACTTATGAAGATTAAGCAAACTCATTTCCATCATATAATGAATTATTCCTCCAACTTCCTCATTACATTCACTCAGTTCCCACTATGGAATAATGGTGTCATAATCATTCTTGAACTATCACAATAGGGAACATGACCACAAGATTTTGGATCCGGTATATATTTTGTAGATCTAATGTTTTCTCCCCCATCATGTTTCAAATGAAAATATATTTAAGATCAATATAATTTTTCCTTGAATAGAAAACCATATTTTTAGCCTAGTGGATTTTACTTTGACTTTCATAAAAAATAACTCCTCCTTACTTGCTTAATAAAAGATCCTTCAATAAACACATCATTCCAACAATTTCTATTCCAACTTCTATTGAAGAAATGTACTATACTTACCTTGTAATTAGAGTAACAAGATTTTGAATTCATGATATCAAGATGATTTTTATTCTTATATAGGTAACCACAAATCCTATTATACTCCTTCGTGTGTCTAAATCACCTGTGAAGTCAGCATCAACATATTCATGTAATAGTAATTTTGTCCTAAATAAAAAGAGTATATCTTATATTACTTTAAAATAATGAATAATCCATTTATATCCACTCAAGGTACCTTCTTTATATTTTAAATAAATCAAATTATAACTCCCACTATAACGGAAATATCTGGCCACGTGTAAATCATTATGTACATCAAACTTTCTATCACATATTTTAATGAAACTTTTTCTCTATACTTGGATTTATGTTTCATTGCATGTGTATATACATTGGAAAACGTAAAGTGTCTTGAAAGAGTAGTTGAGATACTAATACATCAAATTATCAAAAATATTATGTGACTTTTTTCATGTAGTACTTTTGAAATAAAACAAAAGTTCCATCCCTCTAATCTCTTTCAATATTTTTCCTAAATATTTTCTTAACATGCCCCATATCCTTCATCTTGAATTATCCATCAAACTTAATCTTCAAACCCTGAATTTCTTGGGTTGATATATAAACCATAATCATGTAATCCACATACATAAATAGCATAAGAAATGTTACATTGTTCTACTCCTTCCAAAAACAATGATCTATATCGTAGTTGTTGAATAATTCTACTGAAATAAATGAATTGAATAACCAATTCCATTTTTAATAAACTTTCTTCATACCATAAAGTCTTTTGTCTAGCATACAAACCAACTTATGGTAAACATCATCTATAAAACCAACCAGTTAATCCATGTAATTGTATTCCTCTAAATCACCACGAAAATTAGCTATATTTATATCTATTTCTTATATGTAAAAATACTTCAATTATACCATGATTAGAACAATCAATATAGTTGTATGTTTAAATACCTATGATAATATTTACAATAAAAAACACATTTCTTCTTTTGAAACCCCATTACGACCAGTTGTGATTTATACCTTTACTTTTCTTTAACAACTTTTTTCAATTGGAAACCCCAATTATTTTCTAGTAATTTATTTCTTTTTGGTAAATCATTAATATCCCATGTTTTGTTAAAATTTAATTAAGACATATCTTCAACCATCACTAACTCTCATTTTCTAGAATCACAATGTATGGTTTCCTCTTATGGGCTCTTTTTTTCTCTAACATTAGTTAAAAAGAAGAAATTATATGTCATTTCCATACCTCTGAACCTGATTTCTAACTTTGGTTGATCTCCTCAATTGATTTGGTTATACTGTACTACTTGGATCTTTTTAACCTTTTATGGAACTAACTTTGGGTACCCCCACTCAATATTTATCCACCCATGACCTTTTTGGAACATCTAATGTGGTCTCAAATTTGGATTTATGATGATTTAATCTATTTTATATAGAATTTATAAAATTTTCATTTTCTTATTCAGATCAATTTGGACTAAAATATTTGATATATTTCCATCAATATCATTGTCCACCAAGTTTCTAAACATCCTTTAAATTTTCTCATTAAGGATAAAATCATGTTTCCTAATGAATTGTTACTTTTCATCATCCCATAGTTGATATATAAAGTTCCCCTCTCCAAATCTAATGAGAAAACATACTTTGTACTTTTTTCCTGAGCTTGTCCCATTCCATAGAATCAACATTCTCATACTCCAAGATTCCAAAAACTTTAATACGGTGAACATCTGGTCTCTTTATATATCATGGATATTTAGGATGTTTATGACCAACCACCAATATTGGATTTTTGTTGATGAGATATTTTGTTCTGTCGAGTGCCTCTTCCCAAATCTCATAGGGAATTCCAAACTTCAACCTCAAAATTCATGTTTTTTATAATATTTTGATTCATCCCATCAACCACATTATTATAATACATATTTATAGGCATTATCATCCCATCCCTTATCCATTTCTTCTCACAAAACTTCCAAGAGTTATATCTTGTGTACTCACCACTATTGTCAGAACATTGGTATTTTGATAGACATATGCTTTATATTTCCACCATGGATATCCATTGAATTAAATCCTAAAAAACATCAATCTTATGATTTAGAAATAAATCCAAACATTCTTCATTGTATCATCAATAAATGTCAGAAAGTAAAGTGAGACTCCGAGGGACTGAACGGGGGTGGGTCCCCATACCTTAGTTTTAACTAGTTTCATCTACATACTTCTAGGATTATATATATACAAATAAATGACAACCATATATATTTCCCCAAAACATAATTTCACAAATTCCAATTTCTATATGATCTAGATTTTGTATGACTTTAATAGGTAGAATTCTCATATTCTTCTAACTAAGATGACTGATCATGCAATGCTAAAAATCCAGATCATCTAATAAAGTATGTATAACCATTTCGATTTTGTCTGAACTTATACTCATGTATCACATCCCATCATTTACTCATCATGAAACCACAATGGGTTCAGGAGTCACTTCTCAGAATCCACTTATAAATCATGTCCCATATCCTTCTTCATCAATTTTTCTTATAGAAATTAAGTTCTTCCATATCCTTGGGATATATATATTTTTTTTGAGCTTCAAGACGCCACCATTATTCATCCATATATTCACATCCCCTTTTATCATGGTTTCCATAGATTTATCATTCTCCAAATATACTATTTCAAAACATCCTGATATATAATTTTTAATTTATTTTGTCTATCCCATTGAATAGAATGATGCTCCCAAGTCAATAACCCATAAATCTACCATAATTTTTATATTGATTACTAATTCACTACCACCTTCCATAGTACTCATGAAAATTGATATTTTGGATGTTTATTGTATTTCGAATCTTTCCTGATAAATCTTGAAGTACTTATTGAAGTGTCATTTCTTCCAAAACTCCCATCATATTAGACCTGACCCAACTGACTTGCATCAACTTTTCTCCATCATCTTATCTTCTAATAGTTTCTTCTAGTATATCTTTCATTGATGTGACTGTACTCATCCATCAAAATTAAAGTAATTATAAAAAAATTTACCCTTAGAATTACTAATACTAGTCACCATCACACCCAAACTCTTAGAAATTGATGATAATAGTAGCAATTCCCATACATCATCTGTGAAAGTTACCTTAACCAATTTGAGATACCCATGGATATTTTTCAAGATATTCACATGATATTTTATTGGTATTACTTTTAATAAAATTAAGTTGAACAACTGTTGCATCATGAATATGTTGTTCATTGTCATAGGTTTCTCATACATATATTCCATCCTATTTATAACTTTAATTATGGTTTAATTATCATGGATGTTGAAGGAAAATTTATTATATAGGTACATCCTAAAAAATATAATGTATTTCAATACATCTATTATCATTCTTACTTCTCTATCATCTCTAATTAAATGGAATCATGTTCAACATATATTCCTTTTTAAATGAGTTGATTATCCATCTACATGTTCCAAAAATGAAAATCTATTCCATCAAACTTATCTTTACAAAACTTAACATTATTTTATGATATTCCTTACACTTCTAATGAAATCCCACTAAAATAAAATTCTCTCAAGATAAGAGTGTGTTCAATTCATTACAAAAATAAAACCCCTTCTCTGATAGAACATGTAGTGAATTACATGACTGTATATACTTATGATAAAACCGCCATGATATAGATCCTAAATACATGGAAAATTATTACATTGGAGGCTCTACATGGTGGAATTGGATCCTTTAGATGTTTTCTTCACACTCCTATGTGTACTGCAAGTAGGGAGTCGAAACACTCTACTCCCCATAAAAAAGTAAAATTCTCATAAAATCATTCAAATATAAATTTATAAAAATTAAAAAACAAATCATAGTAAAAGATACAAGATATTAACATACTTTGGACAATAATTCATACATGCATGGGAGAAATACTGTTGATAGCCTTTTTATTTACCAGAATATAAAATGGATTAAAAACAGATTACTAAGGAAAATAAATCATCATGAGCTCGTGGATATCCATAGTAAATGAAAATATTTATTACCACACCTTAATATATTATTCAAATAATTAGTCCACACAAAACATTGTGGTCTTCACATGCTTATATACTTATCACAACTAGTAAAACCCATCAAACCCACTCCCTTGAAATCCCATATCTCTAAACATGACCATCAAGGTAGATCTACCAAAATAGTGAATCCTCAGTGTTATTGAACATGAAAACTTTAATTTACTTATCATAACTCCATTAGAAGATGAAAACTTCTGATCAACTTGCATTCTCAAGAGATGTTATGTTTGTTCTATCTGCAAACCACGCCTCTCCAACTTCTATGGACTATAGTTATGGTGACTCGAATCTATTTAATTAAATATGGAAAATTGAAATGGATTTTACAATCCCACAAAAAATAATAGTATATTTGAGAGACATGTAGATAGAAATTTTTTGAAGGAAAATAAATGAAGGGTATAACTCAAGATAAGAAATAATTGTGGGAAGAAATACCTACTGGCTTGTTTAAAGTGAATGGTAGTATATTATACAAGTGCAGAGAAAAAGGATAATTGGCTCATGAATTAAAAGTAAAAAAGATAATCTATTAATTTACAATGCATAAATTATATTTAGATGAGACACTATTCAAAAAAATTCCCCAAGCATTAAGGGAATCTTCCCCAGAAGAGACAAGGAAGAACAGTAGAGGCTTTGTGATCACAAAAATAAAAGATGAGGTCCCAAATGATGTTATAGTAGCTATTTTAATCATTAAATCAAACTTATTAATATAAACACTATTAAATATATATATATATATCATGTTTTATAATAAAATTTAACCACCTATTGATTCATTAAATAAGGATTTTTTTAGTTAATACTTCTAGTTTAAATCTTATAGAAATGAAAGTATATCGGTTTACCTCTTTAAAAATGAATGGGGGTTCTTTATTGAAAATTTTATGTTAACATCAATGGTTGAATTTAAAATAATAATTTATATGGATTGTATCTCAAAGTATACTATAATAATTTATTTTCATGAAAAGGATATTACAATATCTATACCTAAAATAAAATCCATTTTTTAGTAAATACTTTAGTACCTAATTCTTATTTGGAACTACATTGGTTGGCTCATATTAATGAAATTATTATAGTTAATGAATAAATAAATGAGAAGGATGTCATAAGAATAGAGGATTTATATATTATGATTGATTATATAGAAATATTTTTATGTAACTTCTTAGTTATCCATTAGACCATAAATTTGAATTATCTATTAACCTTATCCTAGAAGCAAAAAAATTGTATTTGAACATCTCTATATAATGGATCTAGTATAATTTTAGGAATTAGAGAAACAACTGCAAGATTTATGTGAAAATGTATTTATACACCCTAGTGTTTCACCTTAAGAAGGACTGGTTTGTGAGGTTGTTCATACATTATAGATAAATCAATGTCATTGTTATAAATAACATGTATCCTTTACATTTTATTAATTATCATTTTAATCAACTTTGAGGAGCTCAATAATTCCCAAAGACTGATCATTCTTCTAGTTTTTATTAAATGAAATTCAAGATGGATTATATATCAAATATGTATTTTCACATAAGGAATAAGAATTATGTTTTTATAGTAATATCCTTTGGGTAAACAAAAATCCCATCTAGGTCTATGGATCCAATTAATAAATTATTCAAGGATTATACTGAAAATTTTATTGTGGTATTTATTGATGATATCTTGATATAGTATAAGATCTATAAAGATAAAAAATACCATTAATGAATATACCTTGAGACTCTAAAGCATAATGAGTTATATATGAAATTTATTAAGTGTGAATTTTGGATTAAATAATATTTTTTACTAACCATATTGTCTCAAAATATGGAATATCAATTAACCATATAAGGACAACAGTTTCTTCAAAAACCATCCTAGATACCATGGTACCCTTATACCCAAGAAAAATATGACATAACATGAAAGGAATTATTGATACCCATGGTATGGTGACTAGTACCAATAATTATAAAAGATCAAGGGAGGAATGATTTTTTTATTAAAATAGTTTAAGATAAAATATACAAGTCATCCTGCTTAACACTCTGAAAGAAGAAGTACCAGAAACAACCTGGTAAAATAATACTCATATAAATAAAGAAAAATCCCAAATAAAACTGCAACATCAACTAGAAAAATGTCTCAGAAAAATCTATGTAATAAGGGGACAATAACTCCACCAATCACTATCATCACTCTGTAGTCTTAAGGATCAAGAACATATAACACCTCCAAGTGGAAGTTTCCTTTTTCTTAGACTTTTAATAAGAAAGTATACAAATTTCCAATTGAAAATGAATGGTGTGAACTATAAATCTTAATATGGTCTCACTAAGTATTCCATAATAAAAACCATAATAATTAACTATTTGTTCTATTAGTTTAAATTAAACTAAGTCTTGGAATTTTATTTTCATATATTAAATCAAAACATTATTTGATTCAATTAGATGGAAGATATATTGAAAAAAAACTTCAAAAATAATTAAATAAACATTTTATATAATATAGTTTATATAAATCAATTGTAATGAGTAAAACCACTCTATGAATAAATGTCATGTGTAATCAAATCCAGTAAACCAAGAACTATAAAAAATATTCTCGTGGTACATTATTTTATTACTAATAGGATCCCTACATTTCTCATTTTTTTTATTACAACACCACATATGTTTACACACTCAAATAAAAACTCCATTTAGGGATACACAATAGGTAATCAAACTACACCTCATTAGGGGATCCACTACTAGAAAATAAATCCAATCTTGGTTCAGTTAGTTATGTCATCATATGTCCATTTTCAAGAGGTTCAAGATCCTAGCAGGATTATTCTCATTATATACTAACTACATAGTCTTAAATTTTATTCAATAAATCATTTCAAATCATTTAAAAATATAATTTCTCTATTTTAGTTTTCAATATGCCTTTCTCATTTCAAAACCAAATCCTAGGTTTTCATCATTTCATTCCATTTCAAAAAAACATTAAGTTTATGAAAAATTCTTAAGATAAACATCAAATCATTTCTTTAAATTTATTTCCAAATAAATATATCATTATTTTCTCAATTCCACCAAAAATTCCAATTCCATTGAAAATGGGGTTTTTCTTAATTCCCATGCCTTTTTAAATCAAACATAAAATCTTCTCAGATCCATGCTTTAAATAATTTAAAAACTATTTCCAAATAAATCAATAAATATAGGGATTCAATTTAATGTAATATACATATGGAACCACCTACCTTTAATCATAAGGGATCAAAATTCACAACACATATTGTAGTAACATCTTCTGAGAAGGCCTGGCGCCAATGTCTATTATAAATTATATGTTCATGATTACAAGGAATGAATTCATGAAGGACCTAAAAATTTAGTATTATTGGTAAAAAAGATACATACATGAGAAAATAACACTCTAATTACAAAATATTTTTTCTAAATAACTTTAAGGATAAAATAATTATTCTATCTAGAATTTCATTTCAAAACATTGTTAGTATACATATTTAGTTCTTGGGGAAAATAAAAATAATAAGGGTGATCTAAAAAGCTTAGTAAGGAAAAAATATATTGGAAGAAATAATGAATTAATTAAAATAATTAAATTTAAATTAAAATAAATAGAATCACATTATATTCAAATAACTAGATAAGAAAAATTAAACATCGCAAGGTATGAAACTGAAACACATTCCATTTAATCAATGAAATGAAAATAAAATGTATTCATAGATGTTGATTAATGATATTATGTATGAATAATAACTGAAACAAAATGAGGTAAAATATTAATTATTGGATTTCATGTTAGAGGAATGTGAAAACCTATACCATCATTACCTTTCACAAGATGGTTTAAAAGTACGGATAGAAACCCTTTTGATTTTCACAACTTATTTTTATCATAAGAACCTTTCGATGAATCTAGGGGCTATATAAATTTTTGGCCCCACCTATTATTATCTATGAAAAATATTCCTCATATCAAATAATCGAAATAAATAATAGTCCTTACCAAATATTCGTATTAAATAAAGAATATGATTTTATCAATATTCCCCTAGTTGATCAAATTACTGTCGAAGTGAACACTATATGTAAAAATAAAATATTTTTTAGGCAATTAATATATCCATGATAAATTATATGGATAATTAGGGTAAATTCAATGTCTAATGATCATTGTAAATTGAATATTTCAAGGAGATTAACAACAGAATCAAGGAAGGGAATGTGAATACTATCCTTGGAAAAATCAATAATAAACCAACCAAAGGAATAATAAGGATATAATCAATACAACATGTCCTAAGTGGGTTAAAAATAAATTCTTTCTATCCTTGATGAATAGAAATAATATAAAAATAACTTTTAAAAACATTCTCGAGAAAAATATGCTTTTTTACCTTTTGAAAAATCTTTTATTTGAAAAAACACTTTTGAAAATATTTTCTTTAAAAATAATTCTTTTAATCATTAAATGGAAGAATCGAATAAATAACAGCAGGTAATTTTGTATATGTCATACGAGGTAAAAATAAAATTCCTTTTGTAGGGAAAAAAGGCTATAAAAATGTCTTGTCTAGAAAGAAATAATAATATTCTTTTGAAAACACTTGTAAAAGATGGAAAATTTTAAAATTGATTAAATAAATCATTTTAGAAAGGTTGAAAACATTTTTTTAAACCCTTTTAGAAAATAGTTTTTTTAGATGAAAACAAATTATTCTACTAAAGAGAGAAATAAAGTCGTGTTTTCTTAAAAACATTTACTAAAACACTTTGAGTACCAAAGAGTGTAAAAATGGTACTAATAATTGAAAAGTTCATGAATAACTATAGGGAAGGAAAATTAAATTATTTATTGAATAATGATTATATAATTTCCTCAAATGTAAATTAGAGATCATTATAATTATTCTTGAGGAAAATAATCTTTAAACATTCCAAAGTGTCTCATACCACTTTGAAACATTTTAAATAATAATCCTCATTAAGGAAAAATATTAAATGAAAGTATTAAATAAAATAAAAAACGGATTAATGATATAATATATAAAAAGGGTCAGTATATACACTACACAAAGTAAGTAAGTGGTGAGCAAGACATTTATCTCACAGGTGTAAAAAGTTAGATGAAAATCCCATACCTTGCGTTTGATTTGTCTCATGTGTCTTTATATTCTTGAATAATAAGATTATGTTAATTATTTACAGGATTTAGAACCTTTTTAAAGTTCATAACAACTTCTTTTAACTTATTACCATGTTGTATACAACTACTTAATCAATTTTGTTTACATCAGGTCTTTTGACCAAATTTGATTTATGTTTCAAAAATAACTTCTGTAGGTCAAATATGGTCAAAGGGGTCATTATATAACATATAAAGAATAATAATCATGGCATGGTTATTATATTTATACAAAAATTATACTTTTAAAACCAATCATTAAATATGGTTATGAAAAATGAAACAATTTTACAATCATAGAGACGGTAGGCCATACATATGCATGAGTAACGTCCCCATTTTTCAATGATCATTATGGAAAGAAGATAAGTAACGATATATCTTTATAGAATAATAATTATATCATAAATACCATATTATTTATTCATATATAATTATATATATATTTATTTTTATGTAAAAGTAATCACATCGTGTTGAGGTGGCGGTAACCCACATGTCCATGCATGATGTTATCACTTTTTATATGTGTGAAAGGGTAATAAAGAAAATAATATAAACTATATTTTTAGAAATTTAATTATGTAATTAATATAATATATATTTTTTCATGTCATAAACTTTTAATTAAAACCATTCTTTATACATTCCATGTATCATTTTATTGAATCACGTCACTTTTAGGAGGTGGTAGTTCACACTTCCACAAACAATGTTATTGTATTCACAAAAAAATGTAAGGTATAAGGGTATGTGTTATAAAAGAATTAAAAAAAGAATAAATACATAATAATTATCATATATATCATAAATAAACATTGTTTATATTGTAATTTCCAACCATGATAGGTGGTAAAGAAAAAACTAAAAACTTCATTCGGTGAGGCGGTGGTTCATCATACAGATAAACAATAAGTTTGTTACCCATTAGATGGAAGTGTGTGTAAGTTTATGTTAAAAACTTAACATAAAAAAATCATAGTATATTTAGGATACTATTTTTATTATATAATCATGAAATATAGAGAGATTATGGGGTGGAAATTGAAATAAATCTAAAGAGCTTGAGAAAAGATGTTACCTCTTATTTGGGTAACTCATTTTGGTTTGTGCAAAAGGGCTTGCTTGGATGGATTTATTCTAATAGATAGAATTATAGTATTTGTGGAGTTATTTTTTGGAGATATCTGGGAAGATATTTTTTTGTCAAATTGGATTGATTTGTGTTAGGAAGTGCGGGGATATGAGACTTTTTTATAGTAGAGGAGGAGTGGTAATCTTGTAAATTTTAGAAAAATGAATTTCACCCATGTTCTTTCAAGTGAAGTTGGATCCAATAATTGTAAAACATATATAAAAGGTATAATTGGGTATAAATATGTCCATAAAATTTCTTTTGGGAAACTTTATAGGGCATTTGTTCCCTTAAGTTTAAGGATTAGTCCCTTATTAATCTTAATTTCACATTAATCGTTGTAATTAATTTTAATTACATTCACTAATATTTTAGGTCAAAAACTAAGTTAAACTTATTAAAAATTATAAATTATTTGTATTCAAAATATTTTATCCAATTTTCAAGATTCTAATTACACAATTGTTAGAAATTAATTTAAATTTAATCTCAGAGACGGGACAATAATGAGGGTTTTTAAAGTAAAAACATTCAAAAGTTGGTTAAGTATTTATATTCAATTTCAAAGTGAAATTGATTACAATGACCTAAATTGTATTAATTGATAAAAAATTGATTTATTAAAACTTTAAAACCGAATAAAAATATTTTTTATCCTTATGAATATATTCTATGAAAATATATTTTTGAATTAAAATTCAGTATTTTTATTTATTCATTAAAAAATTGAATTTCACAAAAAAATACCAAAAAATCACCCTAAAATATTTTTTATTTTTTTATTTCAAATATTAAGTTTATTTTTACATATAATATTTATAAAAGTTTCAAAAATTGGATTTAAAACAGGTTCTCTATTAAAAAACGTTACTGGTGCATTAAAAAAATATAGTATTTTATGCGAAAATTTGTGTTTGTTCTTATCTTATGCTTATAAAATATATTGGATGAATAAAAAAATATTTTTTGTATATAATATATATATATATATTATGTTAATATCATTCAGTAATTATAATTAATTTAATTTATTAGGATAAAACATCTTTATGAGCATAAAAAATAGTTTTCAAAAAAACATTCCCATTATATTCAATTAGTTCTTATATTTATTTATAATTAATTAGTAACCAATGAATTAATTTAATATTTTCATAAACCATATATTTTAATTAGTTGTTTAATTTTATTCATAACCCCTAATTTAACAGCAATGTTATATCTTATTATAATAATATTTTAATAATATATTATTATTCAGTGAAACATAGTCTTGCGTGTGACGCAAGTAATCAAAGAAACTTGTTTTTGCGTGTGACGTATGCTAACTCATTGTTGCATGAATTTAAAGATATAAAATATATTTATTTTTAAAATATATATATATATTATAAATTCTTGGGATATTATATTCCCTTACAGGCTTGGTGTTGTGTGTCATACACGCTATTGAATACAATGTTACTAAATTATATTTTTTGGGTGGTACATTATCCCCATCTTAATTAAATTGAATCCTTGCAATTTAAACTCTATTTTTGTCATTTATTGTTTGATATTTATTATTTTTTAAATCCCACAATGTTAGAAGGGTTGGTAATAAATCTTCTAGAAAATAGTGAATGGGAAGTTCAAAGGCCACATGAAATACCATATAACTAGGTCTCTAAGTAAGAGAAAATTAATAGAAATTAGATATATGTACTTGGATAAAAAAATAAATATTTATAATAATTGACTGAGGTCATTAATAGCAAACAATTGAATGGTCAATGGAATGTTTAGGTCCTTAAATCTATAAATCTTTGATGATTTATAAGACCATCGGTTCAACAAAAATTAAGGTATTATGAATTTTTTATCATTTTCCTAATGTTGACTGATTCTTTTTCTTCCTAAGCATATAAGAAAATATATTTAATTTATATATTTCTATAAAAATAATTTCATCATTTTTTATGCTTTTATAAATTTCCAATTCATTCATTACATCATGAAATTGATATCCAAAAATTAACTTTGATCCCTAACGAACTAAAATAAACATTTAAAAAATCATAAGGCCCATAAAAGAGTGAAAATTCATTAAATTATCTTCAAATGATTCTCCAAATACAATATAGTCACGACATTAATCTCTAAACCCTAAAAATTAACACTAGTTGGTCATCATTAGTATTTATTTTTCAAGTTGTTCAATAAAAAATAATGACATTTTAACCAGGACATTATGTAGGTTAGTGGTTGGAATTAAACCATTATTATACCTCGATCATGGTTTCATGTCCTACATCCTTTCCAAACTTGATTGGTTGTCACTTGACGTACTTTTTTTCCTTTTTTAAGACCATATTAATATAATTTCCAAAATAAATATGTTGGTCATCCTTGAACTAAATACCCTTTTAACTAAGGTTTTCAATACAACCCCAATACATAAATACATCATCCAAATATTTCCATAAAGATCCTCCTTGGTATTGATTATATTTTCTAGAAGAGGGAATTTAATCAAGTAATGTCCATTTTCCCCAAATTTATGTTAATGAACTATACATGATTACTTAAGATGAGTTTTACTTACTTCTATCTTACTCTTTATTTTTCCTCAAAAATTCTTTGCTTTATTCCCTTCATTCCCACGCATAAAGCATTTCTCCATTCTATTGAGACACTTTTCTTGGTGTCTAATTCCATATTTCTTGCATGAGGGAAATCAATACTTCTTTTCACTGGGGTTCATCCACTTGATCTCTAAGAAAACTCCATACTTATCTTTTATTGTGAGTTTGGGAGTTGGATAAAGGTATATATTCTTAATCATATTTTGGGAAAATTGATTATGCGTAAACCTGATATACTTCACTCCTATCAATACCTCATTTGGTTGCTCATTGTTAGCACTTTTTCCTTCATGTTCAATATTAACTTGACTCCTTCGAGTACCATCCATTGACTAAAATCAAAGAGTATAGTGTGAGTAATATTAGTTATATAAAAATGTATACTCATTTATAGTATATATAAATCATAATGCATTGTCTTCAATATAAAACACCTTAAGTTTACCCATAGTTATTCATTTTAAAAATCCTTCATAATGGTTTGTAATGTAAATTTAAAGTATCCAAATAGTATCCCTATGAGTAACAAACCAGGTGCGCAGTAAGTCCATTTATCATGTACTAGGTTATGCGAATTTAGGACTGACACACCTTGTCAGAGTTTTTACTACATGGAACATCTTTTCCAGAACCACGTCCACTTATATTATCCAGATAGGGATGAGTTTCTTGTAAAAATACATAATATTTATCTAAATAAAACTTTAGGATGTTATTTAATACTCATCCTTAAACTATACCTTATGTTTATGTTTTCTAATCTATATTTTCCTAAATCTAGTTCCCAAGGAATCTACAAAACTTCCTCTGATGCCAACTGTAGAGACCTAACCTCAAAAGGAATGGATCCAATGTCTACTATCAACTACATTGGCATGATTTCAATGAATCAAATATTAATGGACCAAATAGTTAGTATTCTTGGTAAATCAGATACATACATGACAAAATAATACACTAATTACAACAAATAAATTTCTAAATAACTCTGAGGATAAAAACATTATTACATCTAGAATATACTTTCATTACTTTCTCATTATACTAATTGAGTTCTTGGGGAAAGGAAACATAATAAGTGTGATCTCAAAGTATCATTAAGGAAATAATACAGTGGAATAAATAATTAATCAATTAAAATAATTAAATAGAAAGGTAATTAAATGGAAGCACATTCAATTAAAATAACTAGATAAGGAAAAAATAAATATGGAAAGGTAAAAAACTGAAACACGTTCTGTTTAATCAATGAACTGAAAATGAAATTTATCCATAGATATGTCGATAGAATATCTCATAGATGAATAATAACATAAACTAAATGAGGTAAATGATTAATTGTTGGACTTCATGTCTGAGGCACATGAAAACCTATACCTTTAAGACCTTTAAAAAATAGTTTAAAACTCTGGATAGAAAACTGTTTAATTTTCCCAACTTATTTTTCTCATAATAACATATCAATGCATTTAGTGGATATAAAAGTCTGAGCCCCACCCTTCATTACCAGTCCAAATCATTCATCATATCAAATAATCTAAATAATTAATATTCTTTATCAAATATCCTTATTTAATAGCATATATGGTTTTATAAATATTTTCTTAGTTCATCAAATAAATATAAAATTGAACACCATATGTAAAAATGATATACAGTTTAGGAAATTAATATATCCATGATAAATGATATAGATACTTAGTATAAATTCAATGTCTAATGATCCTATTAAATTGAATATTTCTACAGGATTAAAAAATGAATCATGGAATTAAATATAAATACAATCCTTGGATAAATAAATCATAACCATCAATAGGAAGAATAATTATGGAATCAATTAAACCTATCCCAAGTGGGGTAAAAATAAAGGGTTTTTGTCTTCGATGAATATAAATACTTTAAAAATATAAATTAAAAATTTTCTTAAGGAAAATAGCATTTTGTTTTGAAATAAATTTTATTTAAAAATTAACCAACAAAACATGCAATGTAATCTTGAAAGGAATAATGATGGGTAATTTTGTGCATGTCGTATTAGGTAAAAAGAGCATTCATTTTACATGGTAGAAAGGTTTAAAAAATTATTTTTATGTAAAGTGGAATGAATATTACTTTAAAAATATTGGTAAAAGAAGAAAAGGGTAAAATTTTATTTAATAAATCATTTTGGAAAGATTAAATAAATTAAAATCATTTTTATAAAATAGGGTTTCTAGTAGAAAATAAGTTCTCCAACTAAATAGAGAAATGAAATCAGGTTTTCTTAAAAACATTTTCTAAAAACGTTGAGTATCAAATAGTTAAAAAATGGTACTAATAATTGTAAAATGTAATGAATAACCAGGGGGAGAAAAATTAGATGATTTATTGAAAAATGGTCCTATAATTTCCTCAAATTGAAATAAAAGATCATTAAAATTATTTTTGAGGAAAATAATCACTAAACATTCGAATGTTTCTAATGCCACTTTTAAACATTTTAAATCATAAGCCTCATGGAGGAAAAAAAATTAATGAAATTTTTAAAAACTATTAAGGTAAAATTATTAATGATATAATATATAAAAATGTGTATTATATACACTATACAAAATATGTAAGTGGTGAGAATGACATTTATCTCATAGATGTAAAAAGTGAGATGAAAATCCCTTTCCTTGAATTTGATTTCTCTAGTGTGTCATTATCTTCCTGAATAAAAAAGATTATTTTAATTATTTATTTTCTTTAGAACCTTTTTCATATTTATAATAACTTTTATTTCACATTTTAATATGTTTTATAAAACTATTTAATCAATTATGTTTATGTTGAATGTTTTGACCAAATTCAATTTATGTGTCAAAAACAACTTCTGTAGTCCATCTACGGTCAAAGAGGTCATTATATAACATATAAAGAATAATAATCATTACCTAATTATAATACTTATAAATCAATTATATTTTTACAACCAATCATTTAATATGGTTATTCAAAATGAACCAATGTTACAACCATGGAGACGATAGGTCGTACGTACACTTTAGTAATGTTCCCATTTTTCAATGATCATTATTGAAAGAAGTTAAGTAACACTATATATTTCCATAATGATTATTATATCATAAATACCATTTTATTTAATCATATATACTTATATATATAATTCTTATGATGTAAAAGGAATCACATCTTGTCTAGGAGGCGGTAATCCACATGTCCACGAACGATGTTATCACTTTTTAAGTGTGAAAGGGTAATAAAAAATGATATATATTATATTTATTGAAAGTTAAATATGTTATTAATATAATATATATGTTTTTATGTCATATATGTTTAATTAAATCCACCCTTTATACATTCCATGTTTCATGTGATCGAACCACATTGTTTTTAGGAGGCGGTAGTCCACACTTCCACAAATGATGTTGTCATAATTACACAAAATGAAAATCATAATAGTATTTGTTATAAAGTAATTACATAATAATAAATACATAATATGTATCATATATATCATATATAAATAGCGCGTCTATCATAATTCCCAACCATGAGATGTGGAAAAGTAAAAATGAACAACTTTATTTCGTGAGGCGGTAGTTCATCGTACAAATAAATGATAAGTTCATTACCCATTAGACGGATGTGTGTATAAGTATAGGTCAAAACATTAACATAACAAAATAATATTATATTAATTATATTTGTTTTGTTATATAATGGTGGAATAATAATATATTAGTGGGTGAATAATAGAAATAAATCTAAATAGCTTGGGGATAGATGTAACCTCTTATTCGGGTAACTCCTTTTGGTTTCCACCAAATAGATTCCATTGATGGATTTATTAAAAATATTAGGATTTTAAGATGAGTTTAGTGAAGTTTATGATCTATTTGGGTAGATATTGTTTGAGGAAAAGTGACATGATATGTCTAATGAAGTTGGAGGAGAAGAGGCCCTTTTATAGTGGAGGAGGAGTGTCACTCTTGAAAATTTTCGAAAAGGGAATTCCACCCACGTTTTCCCATTTCAAGTGCATCCAATAATGGTATAAATTTTATCCAACAGTGTATAGGAACTAAATATCTCCACAAAAGTCTTTTGGAAAAATTTATAGGTCATTTTAGCCCTTTTGTTTAAGGTTTAGTCTCTTGTTAACTTTAATTTCACCTTAAACATTGTAATTAATTTTAATTACTTTCACTTATATTTTTTGTCAAAAAATAATTTAACCTTATTGTAAATTATAAATTATGATTATTAAAAATATTTAATCCACTTTTCCAAATTCCAATCACATAAGTGATAGAAACTAATTTCAATTTTATCTCATGGATTGGACGACAATGTGGGTTTTCAAGTAAAAATGTTTAAATGTTTTCTAAGTTTTTTATTTAATTTTAAATTAAAATTGAATCAAATTAACTAAATTTGATTAATTGAAAAAAATTGATCTAATTAAACTTTAAAAAAATTTAAAATATTATTGAACCTTATCAATAAATTATATGAAAAAGTAGCTTTGAATTAAAATTTTGTATTTTTCATTATTCATTAAAAAATGAAACTTCATAGAAAAATAAAAAAAAACACCTTAAACAAATTTTTATGTTTATATTTAAAATATTAAGTTTATTTTGACATATAATATTTAGAAAATTTCCAAAAATTGGATTTAAAATATGTTCTCCATTAAAATGTGGTAAAAGTTCCTTAAAAAATATTATTTTATACATACAATTGGGTTTGTTCTTATCCTATGTCTATCAAATCTATTGGATTAATATATATATATATATATATATTATTAATATCACTCACAAATTGTAATTAATTTAATTTATTAGGATAAAATAACTTTGTGATAATAAAAATAGTTTTCTATAAAAACCTTCCCTTTATATTAAATTGTTTCTTATATGAATTACTAATTTATTACTAACCAATAAATTCATTTTATATTTATTTAAATAATATATTTTAATAAGTTAGTCAATCCTATTCATAACAGATAATTTAACAACTAGGTTATATCATATTATAATAATATTTTAATAATATATTGTTGTTCGGTGAAACTCAATCTTACGTGTAATGCAAGTCATCAAAGAAACTCATTGTTTTGTGCGAGGTATGCTAAATCAGTGTCATGTGAATTGAAATCTATAAAATATGTTGAATTTATTTAAAGTTTTAGATATATTATAAGTTCTTGGGATATTATATTACATTATGTGCTTGGTGTTTTGTGTCACGCATTCTATGGAATAAAATGTTCCTACTTTGGATTTTCGAGGTGTTACACCTACAATGGGGAGCACCAATAAAGAATGAAGGCAAGGAATATCTATGAAAACAACCTAGAATCAAGATCAAAAAATTGTGTTTAGATCTATCAATTACGAGATTGTCTATCAAACTTTAATGAGGATAGGACGAGAGATTGGGAGAAACCACATGTGAGGATATCCACTTACATGGAGAAGATTGAATGAGATCAACGTTGCTTCAATCTACTAAGTAAAGGGTTTAGAGGATTCAAAACGCCTATTCAGAGCTTCCACAACTAAGGAAAATTATTTAGGGTCAAATGGGGAGGATTATGCATCTTAAACGAGGGGTTATGGTTTTTTAAAATAATTTAGCGAGGAATTAAAAATCATACACATGGTTTGTTGGGTAGGGTTTCATGGTTAGAAAAATGGTGTTCCCTAACCATGTACCCCTACTATTTAGGATGCACGGTTTCTACTTGGTGGGCACATGGTTTGGTTAACCATGTACCAACCATGCATATTACCACTACCTGAGTCCATGTGGTTTGGGGGGTCTAGAATTATGGTTTGAGAAACTACATTCCCCCCTCCATAGCACTATCAAAAGTTGAACAGTTATTCGGTAAAAACCACATAGTTTTTCTTAACCATGCATAGTTCTGAAGGCCTCCAAAATTATCTAAATTCTCCCAGAATGACTGCTAAACAAAACCCAATTAAAGGAGATAAAAACAAGGGACATGTAATACCTTAAATAAGGAAAATTTTTGATACAACCTCCCCACCATAAAAAACTTCTATCCCCATAAATACTATAAATAAAGATCCTTATCAAATAGATGATACCACATCTCTATCATCAAGGCCTCATTCTCCCAATTCTCATGAGAATCAAAACCATGCTTCCATAGCACACAGACCAAAGGTATCATCCTCTCATAATGTTTCGTATCCTAATAATAAATAAACCTAAATGGATGCTTAGTTATGGATAAATCAGGCTCAATATCAATATCCTCCCAACTTAAGACATGATATGGGTCAGAAAAGTACCTTTCAAGTGTCAATATATGGAAAAAATTATGTATCGATTTCAACTATGATAGAAGTTATAAATGGTAAGACACTTTCCCCACCTACTCAACAAACTAAAAAGGTCCCACAAACCATGGTATATGCTTCCCCTATTTTACAAACCATCGATGACCTAAAGGAGTTTAAAATCTAAAAAAATACCTGGTCACCAACTTAAAACTCAAAAGGTCATATGTGATGGTAATAATAATATTCATACCAGCTCTATACCAAATTAACTAAATCTTTATTATTGTTTCTTAGACCAAACTTGCCCCACCCAAAGAAATTTCACCAATATCAGACCAACACAATGGATATTTACAAGGTTAACCATACAAGGACTCAAAAGTATCCATTTGAATTATATACTGGTAATTATTATTATAATAAAACTCAACCAGTCCCAAATGGACATCTCAAACTCCTCCAAAATCAAGAACTCAAGCACAAAACTTGTACTAGATAATTATTATTGCTTATTTTGTCTAGCCATCCATCTACAGATGATATTTCATGGTCAAATGAACCTTAGATACTGGTGCCTCCTAGACACCACTACATAAGTGAGAGGTAAAATGGGGATCCCTATCTAATACTATAGAAGAATGAACTCTATGAAACCTTATAATCACATACACATAAAGATGTAATAAGTCCTCAACATTGGTTATATCATGAATAGGTAAGAAATAATATGATTTCATCATTTGATAGATCACAGACCATATATCATTGTTTTTTCAAGGGGTATGTGGAAACCCAACCACAAAGTCCCTATAAATCTCATCCCACATCCAAGTCAGCACTGGAAGTGGCTAAAGCAGATCTGGGGGTCTTTAGTGTTTTCTTTTGACCTACTGATGGGTATCACAATGAGAAACAAAATCATTGATCTCTTTTCTCATACCTAGACACCAAAATCATTGTCACATATCATAAAACATCTTTTTGGATCTAGAGAGAACCATGCAATAGAAATTATAAAAATCCCCCATTATATCATGTCTTATAGACAAAGGAAAAATGAACTAATTTCAAAAACATATGACTCTACTAGAAGATAACTTACACTCTTATATGGTCTCCCCACCATAAATATACTCCCTAAATCTATAGAATTCATCATCAAGATACTATTTTTTAAGGATCATCTCTAGAAGAGTGAAGGGTAACTGAAAACTTTACAAGAAAACCTGAACCACCTCTTACTGGACTCTTAAATGTAGCTGTTCAAAATTATAAATAAAGTTACACTCTTCTAATGATTTTTTTCATGTCATGGTACATAAATTTCCTACTTAGGACATCATCAATGAAATTTACCTTCTCTAGGGTATAGAAAATGTTAAAGGCAAAAGGCTATAAATACTCCACAAAATTATATTGAAAAAGGTTCAAATATTTATGAGAGATGATATAACTAAATCTTTTATGATCATGATAAATGGTGAACCATTATTCAAAAATTTAATGTCAACAACTCTTAAGATAATTCATCATAACTAGAAGTTCAAGATCATGGATCATGTAATTCTTCTCATGTATCCTAATATTTCTAGATCCATAGGCTACCACATGATCACCTTGAATATAAACATAGCCCAAACACTAACCTAGTACATCAAAAAAGACCACATAGCCCTACCCATCCCTTATAAGAGTCAACACTTGGGCAGAAGTCAAAAAAAGTTTCAAATAAACAAATGAACTATGAAATTTTTCATTCAATAAGAACATTAACTCATTTTGAGTGAGGCAATTCATTGTAGAGGAAAACTTTAAGGAATATTTAATAATTATATGGTAATACCTTCTTAAACCCAAGAAGCTACATATCTTAAATAAATTATATGGTTTCTCCCATGACATAACAAAATCTAACTTCTCATTATAAACTAAAACACTATGTTCTTAGACTACCTGTCCCAAGAAATTCACTTACAAATTCTATAAATTACACATTGAAAGCTTCGTGTAAAAAATATGATCTTTAAATATTTATAGAACTACTATTAGATGATTAAAATGATCCTCCTTGAATATAGATTAAATTATAATGTCATCCAAAAAAACACCATGAACATGTCAAGGTAATCATGAAAAATTCTACTCATCAAGGACATAGATACCGAAGGAGAATTGGTCATGCTAAAAAGAATAAGAGATACTCAAAGTGACCATACCTACTCATAAAATAGGTATTATGAATTAAAATATATTTAATTCTCAAATAGAGATAACTAAATCAAAGACCAATCTTTGAGAACCACATTTTCCCTTTCAGCTGATCTAACAAATCATCAATCCATAGTAATAGATACTTTTTCTTTATTGTAACTTGATTGAGTTTTCAGTAGTCAACATATAGACAAAGTGTTTCATCATCTTTTTTTGCAAATAGAACAAGTGCTTACCAAGGTGACACACTTGAACATATAAAAAAATCCTATAATAGGTCATCAAACTGAGTCTTTAACTCTTTTAACTCTTCTGGTTCTATACAATAAGAATCAATAGATACCAGATGAGAACAATGGAATAAATCAGTATAGAACTATATATCTTATACAATTACAAGACTAGATAAATCAGAAAGTAACACATCCGGAAAAACAATGAATACTAGAGAGATATAATCACTCAAATATTATCACTCTAAGTCAAAACCAAACACCAATTTCACCCTTCCCAACTCCAAAAAATATTGTCCAGATCTACTCGAATTCATGTCACATTATCCCTAAAATACATGGAACACCCCATTTAGTATATTAATGGAGACCCATCAAAGATAAAAAATCAATTTGGTCCTTATTATAAATCTTCAGATCTATCTCGAGGATAATTTCAAGAGGTTTCATGTTTAGAACCAAAAAATTATAGGTAATCATGATTTTTGATAAAGAGAAAACATAATTAGGTAAATGGAGACTCTATTGTCTATTTCTTTCTAGGTGAGTAGAAATATCAATCACATAAGACAAAAGTTATATAGAATGATTTAGAATTTTCAAAATATATGACAATAAAAATGAGTGAGATACACCAGTATCAAATATAGTAGTCACTAAAAATGAAGTTATAGTGATGTTACCTCTCACATTAACTAGACCTGTATCATCTTCCTCTAGAGACTCTTCCACTACATGAATAAGAATCATTCTGGATTCTTGTGGCTAGAACTATTTAGATATCATAGAATCTGATTGCAATATATTACTTTTTAGTGTTGATGAGACCATTCTACTACATGGAGTAGAAAATATAGGGAAAAATTTTTTTGGGTGGCATAAACGACCACAACAACCACATATCCTAGGTGCCTCATTGGAAACCCATTTTGAATTCCCTACCTTTCCACATTAGAAGAAAGTAGAAGAGACATTTATAGGAATTATAGGAGGTATAGAAGACACCTTCTATCTAGAACCAACATGTCACACATCAAAAATCATATTTTAGTTAAAGGAACTCACAAAATTATCATTGTGAGAAAAATAAACTCATGTCAACACTAAATTTCTATCTAGGTAAAGATTAACCATCAACTCCCTATCCAACACATCAGTATAAGAATCTAGATTTAGTAAGAAAACATGAGATTGAATCTGTGTTCAAATATCCATCTCAAGGCTTCATTCCTTCAGCATATCATTATTCACCACCTCATGAGAAAACTAAACAAGCTCAGTAAAGTGGTTTACATACTGAGTCATGTTCATGTCATCCTGCTAGAGTTTGATGAAATCCATGTATTTTTTTGACACAATAGATTATAAATTTAAATAATAAATGAAAATAACTTAATTGAATTTAAATTATAAACCCTATTACTTATTTTTTATCACCATCTAATCCCACCATCTCCTGTTAGGACCTTCCAGTTTAAAGGGAGGACATTTTACCTTAATAGCTTTAAGCATTTCCAGGAACTCAAGTAGAATAATTATATTTCTTAACTAGTACTCAGCCTCTTGAGGATTATTATATCCTTATAAATTAGGTATTATTTTTGAAATAAACTCTTGAGAATGATTACAAGATTCACCCCTTCGAGGTTCCACTAGAATAGCCTAAACTGAAATGAGTTTAGGTACTTGTCCCAGAGCTTAGACATTATAAACCACTATCCTGAAAAGATTATGGTCCAATAGAGGATTCACTCACTATGGTTCACTAGCATCTCCCTCCTAGGTCCTATTCACATGTCGTCTCATAGGCATGATGATACACAAAATCAAAAAACAATACTAAAGGCATTAGAAATGATACACGTATCAATAACTCAAATAAGAGATACATGAATATCAATTCTATAAAATAGAAATTTAATATTGTGATTTCATCAAAATCATAATCATGGTAGGGAAAATAATATAATCAGATCAAAACATTCCTTAGAGACACTTTTTCCAAACACCCATAGTGACTAAGGCTCATTATATTGAGAGTTAGCCATACACTCTCTTGAAACTACCTCTTAAGTCTCATTAAGACATCCCAAACCACATATTGACGTCAATGAAAGATGCTTAACCAGCACCTTTGGTGCCAATTCTTCATAAACCATCATAAATACCACGGTTCCTTAATATTCGAGTATGATCTAACATAAATAGAAGGCCATTTCTAATCCCCATAGGTTGGAAACTAGCACCTGGTATCATACAAGGTCAAGAATGGAATGAATTTTCCAAAAAAAATATCATAATATAAAAGTTATAAGTAAGTATGATCAACACTCCAAAAAAAGAAATTTCAAAAATAACCAGGTAAAATAGTTCCCATATTAATATAAAAAAATATGAAAGAAAACTAAAATATCTACAAGAAAAAAGTCTCACAAACTCTTTTGTAATAAGTAGACAACAGCTTCATCAGTCACCATCATCACTCCACAGTCCCAAAGATTAAGAACATCCACTGCCTCCAAGTGGAACTTTCCCTTTGGTCAGACCAGGCATAAGAAAGTATATAAATGATTTAATTCAAAGGTAGGGTGTCATATATAAGTACTAGTAGGGTCTCACTAGGTGTTATATAATTATAACCATAACAATTAACCATTTTTTCAATCACTTTTTATTAAACAAAGATTTAAATTTAATTTTAATATTTTAAATTAAAACATTATTTCATTCAAAAAGATGGAAGATATATCAAAACAACTTTCAAACAAGATTGAATTACTAATTTATATCAAAAGGTTTATATAAATCAGTTTTTATGAATATAATAGTTCTATGAATTAACGACATGTTTAATCAAATCCATTAAATCAAGCACCGTGAAAAAGTGCCTTCTTTTATGTTAGTTTCTTGGTAATAGGATCCTGACACTAATCATTTGTCAGAATAGATCTATAAATGTGTGCACACTCAATTCAACACCCTAATTGGGGAGCCACTACGAAAAATAAAACTACACCCTGTTAGGGGAGTCACTATAGGTAAATCAAGTCGATCATAGTTCAGTTACTATTGTCATCGTAATTCCATTTTCTAGGGTATCAAGATCCTAGTGTGATTTTACTCATTACCTATTAACTACATAGGGCTACATGTTCTTCAAACAATCAATCAATCTATAAAATTGGCAATCAATCATTTCAAATCATTTCAAAATATATTTTCCTAACTTCAATTTTCAACATGATCTCTCATTTCAAATATAAATCATAGGTTCCATAATTTCTTTCCATTTCAAAAGATATTTCAATTCAATAAAATTTATAAAATTTAATGTTAAATCACTTATTTAAAATGATTCCCCAATAAATCAATAATATTTTTCACAATTCCAACAACAATTTCAATTCCATTGAAATGGTTGTTTTTCTCAATTCCCATTCCTTTTAAAATTGAAGATCAAATAATTTCAAACCCATTATTTAAAATCATTTTAAACACTTTTAAAATAAATCAATCAATATAGGGTTTTCATTTAATGGAAAATACTTATGGAACCACCACCCATTAATCACATGGTATCATAAATTACAACACTCGCAACAGGGAATTATAAAGAAGAACAAAGGTGTGGAAGACCTTGGAAAAAATTAGAATCAATGTCCAACAAAACATAGTTTAGATCTATCAATTTCATGATGATATATCCAACTTAATAAGTAGAGAGAGATATCGGATTAAACCACAAGCTTGGAGATCCACTTACTCAAAGGAGAACGAACAAGATCAATGACTCTTTGATCCAACAAAAAATGGTTTGGAGGAGTAGAAAACGCATCTTGAGAGATTACACTTCCAATGAAAATGAGTTTTGGTTTAATGGGGGGTTATACTTATTAAAAATGGAGTTCAATAATTTTAAAATAATTTTTTGGGGAATTAAAACATGTATGCATGGCCTTCTAGGTAGGTGCACACTGTTTGGAAAACCATACACCATAACCATGAACCCCTACTATCTCGTGTGTATGATTTCTACTTGGTGGGTGTATGGTTTAGTTAACCATATTACAAATGTACTTATTCCCACTGTATGAAGCTTCATGGTTTGGAGGGTCCATCCACAATGTTTGAAAAACTATGTGCCCCCCTCTAGAGCATCATCAAAGGGTGCATAGTTAGTTGGGCCAAACTGTATGATTTTCTCTAACTGTGTGCCAACCATGAATAGTCCCAAAGACATCCAAAATTCTCTAAATTATCCCATAACAACCCCAAAACAAGACCCAAGTAAAATGAGTTCTAAAAATGTCCATGAAATACCTAAAAGTAGGTAACAAGATGTTAGAAGGTTCTAAAGAATAACCTACACCAATGAATATAACTTCTTGTAACTGTTAGTGATTTGTTTAAATTTTTTCCAAATTAACTAATATGTTAACTAATTGGACATGCAAAGGGGTCACATACACATGTTCAAAATAATGTGATGAAATATTTGAGGATCTTAAAAAGAGATTAATCAATGCACCCATATTAACCTTACCATTTGGAAATGATATATTTGTTACGCATAGTAATATACCCAAGATAGGACTTGGGTGTGACCTTATAAAAAGTGATAGAGTTTTTTCTTGTGCGTATATGAAATTAAATACCCATTAAAAAAAATTTCCAACTCATGATATTGATCTGGAAGCTATAATATTTTCATTAAATGTATGGATAAACTATATTAATAGTAAAATATGTGACATATATATGGATCCTGATGTAACAAAATGAGATTGGTTTATGTTGGATTTATTGGAAATAATTGTAGTTGTTATTAAGTACTGAAAAAGGTAAAGAATATTCAATGGTGTTTATAAGGACCTGATCCTTATTCAATACAAAATTTTATTTTTAAATAATAATTCATTTTCCTGTATTTCTAGATATCTTTTCATGTTTAGAGTTTGGGAGAATTGTGTCATAACTCTATGATAAAAAACTCAAACATTACAAGTTAGACACTTCCTCTTAGTATTTATTTTTCCCATAATAAAAGACTTTTAAAATAAAACACATTTTATTTTCATGAAATTTATTTATGATTTTTTACTTGAATTATTATTTATTTATAATAATCCTTAAAACCAATAAAAACATTTGAAAACATGGAATGAGAACAAAAAATCATATTAAGGGATATGAAAAAAAGAAATAAATACCTTGGTCTATTTTAAAACAATGAGATCATACAATATTTTTTTCATTTAACATAACAAAATATAAACTAAAATAATCATTTATTTACTCATGAAATCAATTATAATTACTTTTGTTTTTTGTAAGAAAAATTATAAGGAATAATAAATTTAAAACCATAGTCATGAGGATTTTTTATAAAACATGAGAACCCAAGAAAAAACATTTTTCCTAAAAACATACATGTTTACCCTAAAAGGTCAAAATCATTCCTTTAAAATGGTATATTATTAGTGTAGAGACTATATTTTCCCTTATAATACTTTTTAATATATCTAGATATATTTTCAGATCTAGGCACTAAGAAAATGCGTGATTATGAGGCCCTATGTTCCAAGAATTATCTTTATAAAAATATTAAATATATTTTATATCATGATCACACAGTTTATTAAATAAAATGGGATAACTCTAAAATAGAGTCTCATATTGAAAATATGCAACCATGGTTGATTCTAGAAAGTGATGTTTACCCTTAGTGTGACCTAAAATGGTTCGACATAGGTAATTTGGATAAAATAGTCATTGGCAGTACTTTCAATGGATTTATTAAATGATTAATTTAATTTATTTAATAAATGACCTAATTCTGAATCCCTCTATAAATATACCATTATGATAGATCACCATGGTTATCCACATAACCTTGGGACCATCGAAAGGAGTCTTATTCCACCTCTAGTTGGAAGATCAAGATCAAATGACAAATATACTCTAGATTCAGGTGAATCTAGATGTAGTGAACACAATGACATCTGAATTTGTTTATAAGTGTGTTCTTCAACAATAAAATATATAATTTGAGTTATGACTCATCAATTTGTGTATTCTTCTCCAATTGAATAAATATATTGAGCATGATCAAATCTATCTCTTGATCTTTGTTAAATAAAGCCTTTTCATGCGTTGATGTATTATTTTTCATTTGATTGTTAAATTAATCTTGTATATACCATGTTTCCCACCCCAGGTATCCCAATCTATATTAATTGTACAAGAATATTTCTCTAATTATTGTTACACATTTGTTTTCGTTCTTTTCTCCCACCCGTTCTCCATATTCTTTGCTATTGGGAAACGGGGCCATGGTTTGACATTTCCAAATGGGATTGATCCTGATTGTACCCCTAAATTCATGATGGATTCATATGTGAAAAATGGATCACTGATCAGAGGATGGTTTTGAATGATTCTAGGGATGTAGGTGATTCCACTGAGAATCAGAATACTGATGTGGTGATGGAATATAGTCAGAGGCATGATGGCATTAGGTGACCTCACGCGGGATATTGGAGTTTTTTTACAAAAACCAACTTCTCAGTACTTTATGATAACTTTTATTAATATTTTTGAATATTAATAAACATATTATCACATCATGATTCTTCTTGTAAAAAACATAATATGTGATAATGTTTTAGGAGTATTTCTCACACTAAAAGGTTATAATAGTTCCCTGCTATGATGAGAACCTAGAAGTTCCAGGATAATATTCATAAATATTTTTCTATACCCAGATGAATTAATTTTAGGGAAACATATGTTATACGATATCTGGGGTGGATACTCAAAGAAAGTTGATTCACCTTCTCATGGGTTACGCCGTTAGTAATATCTAGTGAAGGATATTATGAGAACAAGACCCTCTAATAGGAAATCCAAATTTATATATGTCACTGGATGTTCCTATTTATTGATGTTTGTATTGATCCATGGAATTTAAAATTAATATTAATAATTATTATAATTCATTTAATTTGATTTATTGATGAAAACTATGATGACACATGTTCACAGCAAGGTAGGATATGTTGGGTGTGTTATGAGTAATATTGCATTACTGAATAATGTGAGAAAGGATTTATCCCTTCTATTCTTTAATGAAAGTTGATTTATTAGACCCTTCAAATGAAATTATAAAACCTAAATAAATCCATGGAGATTTTGTTTTATAGGCAAGTTTGATTTCTATAAATTCAAATAAAGAGACATCGAGCATATAGGTTGATGGAACCAACATGCAGCCTACTTGATTAGAGATATTGTGATAAAGGGATTATATTACACACTGAGCATCTATATGAGGTATTATGTTATTGGGGAAATAATTTATTTCTTTATGGGTTCCTTAGTAGGTTACTAGACACTATCCTTGGACTTTAGGCTTCTTCACCTAATGGAATTAAGAAAGAAGCCTAGAGGGTTACACACTAAGTGTATCCCAAATCTCTGGTAAATTATATATCATTTAGTTATTATTTAACAAGTTGAATAAATATTTTTCAAACACATGATTTTATAACTATTCATTTTTTCTTGGTCACATATATTCTGTGATGAGTTATTTGAGAGAATATTATCTGAGAAAAATATTTAATAATTTTTTATTTTTTATTTAGTGAATAAAATATTTATTTGTTTATTAGAGAATAGTGTAGTTATATTTATTTATTAAATAAGTAGTCATTATTCAAGGCCAGATAAATATTATGGTGGAATATAGGACCATGTTTATAGGTCTGATGAGAAATAATATATATTGAATATTATTAGATTAAAGAATATTTATTTTTAATTCGCAAGTATAGTGAATTTCAAGAAATGATAATATTATTAATATTTTTTTTTGACATGGGGTTACGTAGGGATTAAATAAATAATAAGGGAACCTATAAAATTATTTATTTCTAACCCTAGAGGATTTTAAACCAAATCGTATTATTTTTTAAGAGAGATAGTTCATTTTTTTACAATAAATCTGAATCATCCTCTAAAATAAATAGAGAGTTATCTTCTCTAAGAATGCTCTCAAAAATGAATACTGGTCTTACTCCACCTTATAGTCTCGAGTTTAGAGAAATCAAGAAGAATCATATGAAATTGATTCTCTAGGTGATCAAATATTAATGTTGCAAGCATTAGGATCTACCACACTAGCTCCCATATATTCCTACAACAATGGTCAGAGATTTGGGTAACATGTGTAGATCACCACTAGAGGGAATATTACCTTGATTAATATAACACAATGATGGTACAATGTAGATTCATTATTATACTTTTCAACAAAGAAATAATTTCTCACTATGAAATTTTTATTTGTTTAAATTAATTATAAATAATATGTGATGATCATGTGTTTAATTCTGATGTTTATCCATTATCTGTATTCATTGATTCAAATCTCTTTATCATGGAGTTTATCATCATGTAAAAATCATATTGATCGTTGATCAAGAAAAAAATTGGTAAGACCCATAACACACTTCTACTACACTTGGAAATTTCAAGTGGTATCAAAGGGGGTCACATAATTATTTATAATTATTTAAACATAATTGATTGATTTAAACATAATTAATTGGTTTTCAATTATAGTTTAATCGTTATTTAATCTAAATTGAGAGATATTTTTCTTCCACTTCATTTCCTGTAAATATAATTGAATCAATTAATTTTATAAATGTAATAAAATCCAAGATCTCATTTAGAGGTATTGAGGAATCTAGCTAACTAACACAAGAGTACACTTTGTGTGGCCCGAAGGTACACATAATGTAATAGTGTTTAATTCACTAATAATTAATTAATAATTAATTCAACTCATGTAAATTTACTACACTTAGTGTATTTAATTATACGATGCATATTGACCAGGTCAGCCTGGTTGATTTTCAAATGGAGTACTTTCTATGAAACATCTATACATGGTGTGTATTACTTTAGTCACAGGTGGTGCATGTATCTTCTTATATGGCCTACCTAACTATTGAATGTATAACTCAGAGACTGCACAACCTATATCCCATGTACACACTATGTACTACAACATTTTCTACGTCACATTTAAACACTTAGTCCCTTAGCATGTTTCATGGATAGACACTGAGAAAACATACACATTGTGTAGCTCCAATGTACATGTCGTGTACTTTTAACCAAATTATGTAGAATTAAATTTAATTTATAATAATGTGAAAAAAAATTCAACATTTTCTTGTGTGTGGTTATTAATTTGAGAGGACATGCTATGTGATTGGTTTTAATATATATAAATGTGTAATTAATTTTTACATAATTTTTGGATCTTCATATAATGTATGAGTCATATTATAGTTATTAATATACATGAATTGAATCATAACATGTGACAAAAAAATCATATAATACATGCAATAATTGATATGATAGTACATATTGTGAAAGTATGTGATAAGTCATGTATTCAACATATCAAAAGAGTAAACCATATATGATTATAATACATGATAGGCTGTTCTGATGAGAACTCACTATGTTCCCACCAAGGTACATTTTTTAGTACATGGTTAATTTTAAATAAATTAATTTAATTTTTTTTAATTATTATGGATGCAATTTTCAAGGAAATTTCGATGAGAATTGAGATAAAATAATTGAATAATTAAATAAGATAATTAATTGATTCAAACACAATTTATGTTAAATAAGAATGATTAATAATTTAATACTCATATTATTAAATGTATAATTCAATGCATGTATATGGATGATCATGATCCCAGACCAGACTCTTTTATTTGATTGGTTTAATTTATTTTACTATTAAATTAAATTATTAGCATGTCTTCCATATCTTATCTTATTATTTAAGGGACTGTGTCATTATGTTTTATTTTATATAAACCCCTTCATCTCACCTGTGTGTGAGTAAAATAATTTTTAGTGGATAGATCTCCCACGTTAGTGGAGGGGGTTCATCTTTGGAGCCAAGGTGAAACCAATCCAAGTGGGATACATAGGTGGACAGGTGGAAAACTACAACACGAACCATAAATGGTTCAAGGTTGTTATCCCAAAGTTCAATGGTTAGTTTATTATCCCCTAGATAAACAAACCATTAGTAAAATATCATGATCATACCACTTTATTATATATTTTTTTTTAAGTTTCATGGTTATTTCATTGTTGATTTTTATTAATAATCACATGAATTAATGAATTAATAAGAATGTAAGATTGAACTAAAATAAATTTGAATAAGTGGAAATAATATATAAGACATGGTTAATCACTTAAGTAAATCTACTTAATATTAAAAAGTATTTAATAAAGATAATAATTGGAAATTTATGCATAAAAGGTAAAATACCTCAATTATATATATTATGTCATTATATCCCTCCACTAATTTAGTTAAAATTGAACCATAGTTCAAATTGATTGACCAACAAAAGTTGAGGTGCTTTAAATTATTGAGGAATTCTAACTTGAATATTTGGGTTGAATTAACTTAGTTCACATCAAGGGTTGACTACAAAATAAGGACTTGATGTAACTAAGAGAAAAGGGTTGAGAAAATAAAGTATAAGGATTTCAGGATTGGGGACTCCACTCAACAGATCAAGGAACCTTGAGTTAATATAGTTTTCATTTGGAATGTCTACCTAAAACCCATAAAATTTCTTGACCAACCAAATTTGGGGTAATGATAATGGGAATATGGATATTTTCCACTAGAATTTTCAATAAACATGATATTATAAAGACAATGGTGAGGGATATTGGGTTTTGATAAAATAGTGGGAGATTAATAAATATAATATTTATTTATTAGTTTAAAATTTATCAGTTAAAGTACTAAACTCTATTCATATTATTTGTAGAAACAAAAATTAAAATTACTTCAAACAAATCATCATGATCCATACTTTATAAGGATAACCTTCTCACCAAAATAAATTTCCAAGAGTGTCAAATGTGGTTTCAAATTATCCTATACCATGAACGGAAATTATATTTTCTAGAAGAACCTATTCCTAATGAACCTGGTGATGAGGCTAGTGAGGAATAGTTTTCTCTCTATGAGAAACATTTGGAAAAGATATAGATATTCAATGTTTCATATTATCATCCATGACCATAGAGGTTTTAAAGAAACATGATGACATGTATGTGTTTGGCATGATGTATCACTTTTGGGATCTATATAAAGATAAGGATATATAAGAGATATATGAGATCTCTAGTTCCTTGTTTACATCTTATCTTGGAGAGACAGCTCTATTTGGGCCTCATGTAGTTAACATTTTTGGATATATTAAATGCTTAGACATCTTAGGGATTAAAAACCTAGATGAGTTGCGCACAAATATTATACTTTCCTCACTACCCAAAATTATATCTAGTTTTATTATTAATTATAATATGAGAAATAATGAGAAGAGTCTTTCATAAATTCTTACTCTAATTCTTCATGTGGATAAAGACATGGGGCCTGAAAAACCTATGTTCCTTATGGAGAATATGAAAAGGAAGAACAAGGTGAAGGATCCTAAGATTAATAAAAAGTCTAAATCTACCGAGTACTATCATTCTAATAAGAATTATATCCAAAGGTAAGGAAGGTAAAGATAGGAAGTATGTTTTAAATGTGGTAAGTAAGACCACTGAAAGGGGAACTGCACTCAGAAGAAAGGGGAAGCTAAATGTTTGTTCTTTATTGAGTGTTATCATTCAATATCTACACATTGGGTATTATATATAGCTTAAGGTGCTCACATCTGTATCCAATTGTTGGAACCAAGTATATTCCAAAGGATTGCTAGAGGAGAGGTAGATTTGCGAGCTGCCAATTGTGTGAGGTTGGCTACTCTAGCCATTAGTGACTACCACCTTTCATTTATAATGGGAATGATTTTGGTTTTAAAAGATAATAATTATGTACCAATAATAACCAAGAATATAATTTTTGTATCATCCCTAGAGGGAGTTGGTTTTATTTTCATATTTAGAAATAAAAGTTGTTTCTTATATAAATATGATATATGGTATGGTATCGAGCACTTAAATAATGTTATGTATGTATTAAATTATGAAAAAAAGTAATGTAAATAGATAAAGAATCATTTTCACATGAATCATATAATTCCCAGTTATGGCATCACCATCTTGGTCATATAAATGAGAATAATTTGAAAAAACTATATCAAGATGATAATTTAGACTCTTCTGAGCTAAAACCACTTAAAAAATTTCATGCTTGTTTGCAAGTAAAAAATTAACAATCCATCATTTGGTGGATAGGGTGAAAGGGTCATATAGATTCTAGGATTGGTACACACTAATGTGTTCAGACCATTTCTAGAATAATCAAGAGGTGGGTATTTTTACTTCATAACTCTTAATAATAACTTGAGTAGATATGGTTATGTAATATTGATGAGGTATAAGTTTGAGCCTTTTGAGAAATTCCAATATCTCAAGAATAAAGAAGAGAATCAACGTATAAAGAAGATAAATATTCTCCGATTAGATCAAGGTAGTGAATATCTTAAAAAATGTTTATCGGATTTTTATGGGAGTTTGGGATTATATCTCAAATCACTCCACCTTACACACCACAATGTAATGGTTTTATTGAAAGTAGGAACCAAACCTTGCTAGAAATGGTAAGTTCTATGATGAGTCTTGTAGATCTTCTATTACACTTTGGGTATATGCATCACAAACTACGTAATATACATTAAATCAAGTACCAACTAAGGAATAAAATGGAATTCTCTTCGAGTTATGGAGTGGGAAAAAACCCATTTTGTCGTATACATGTGTATAGTGTTGCAAGGAATTTGTTAATACCTTCTCATGTAACAAACTAGAACCATGGGGCACAAAATGTATCTTTATAGGATATCTTAAAGAAAAAAGGGATAATACCTATACAAACCCTCAGATAAGAAAGTGACTATCACTAAAAAAAACTTCTTTCTTGAGAGGTAGATCATCCTAAAAAATGATAGTGGGAGAAATATTAACTTCAATGAAGTTGGTGCTGAAGATAAACAAGAGTCTGTATAGGAAAAATTCAACAGTTCCCCATGGAAGAAGTAGTTCTTGAAACTCAACTACTGCATAGGATCACTAGAGAGGTGAGAGAACCAAAATGATATGGTTTTCTATTCACCAAATATGGTGAGTAATTATTGGTAGACAATGATGAATCTCTATCCAACAAAGAGGTAGTAGATACCTTAGAAGTTGTAAAATGAAAAGAATACATGAATTCTAAAATAGATTCCATGTATCATAACTAGTTTTGGGTTCTGGTCGATGAACCATTTGATGTAAATCATGTAGGGTGAAAATGGGTATTCAAGAGAAAACTATACATATAAGGTAAATTAAATACCTATAAAGCAAGGCTAGTGGATAAAGGGATTTAAAAGTGTCAAGGAATTGATTGTGATGAGACCCTTTCACCAATTTCCATGTTTAAATACATAAAAAATCTACTTGTTATAACATATTACCATGACTATGTAATTTAGTTGATGGATTTCAAAACTGTTTTTCTTAAGGGTAACCTTTAAGAAGATGTATATATGACGCAACCAAAAGGTTTTGTGACTCTAGGTGATTCTTAAAGGATTTGAAAGTTTCAAAGATCCATTTATGTATTGGAGGAAGCATTTAGGTCATAGAATGTTTGATTTGATAAAGAAATAAAATAATTTGGTTTCATTAAGGACGAATGTGATCCATGTGTTTACAAAAGGTTTAGTGTAAATGCATTCATTATCCTAGTAATATATGTTGATGACATATTACTTATTGGAAATGGTATACTAGTCTTAAAGTCTGTTAAGGACTAGTTGAAAAATTGTTTCTTGATGAAGGACATAGGTGAAGAATCCTATATTTTAGGGATCAAGATCATTCATGATAAATCCAAGAGGCTACTTAGACTAAGTCAAGGAACATATATTGACCAGTTACTAATGAGATTTAGTATAGAATAATCCAATAGTGGATTGGTTACAGTGTCACATGGTATACATATTTCTTAGAAAATGTGTCCTTAGACACAAAATTAGAAAGATAGAATGAGTAAGATCCCATACACTTCAGCGATATGATCAATCATATATTCCATGTTATGTACTAGACTTGATGTTACCTATGCATTGAACATGGTATACATATATCAATCTGATCTAGGAGAACATCATTAGTCTACTATTAAGGTTATTCTTTAGTATTTGAGAAGAACTAAGGATATGTTATGGATGTATAGAGGAGACGAGGAGGAAGACATTTGAAGTTATACTGATGCTAGTTTTCAAAAATATCATAATGATCTAATGTTTCAATGAAAATATGTTTTTTGTATCAATGGTGGATCTATGAGCTGGAAGAGTTCAAAGCAGCCAGTTATTGTTGATTCTATAGTGAAGTATGAGTATATACCATCTTCTAATATAGCAAAGGTGTCCATCTGGATACTAAAAGTTTTCTAGGATATTGATGTGGTATCAGTAAGTAAAGACTCTATCACATTGTATTGTAACTATACTGCAATGGTTGATCTTGCAAAAGATCCAAGGTCATGCCAATGAAAAAAAGGAACATACTCCTGAAGTATCACCTCCTTGGTGATTTTTTTGAGAGGGGTGAAGTTTTAGTAAGCATATTTCTCACAAAATAAAACATGGTGGTGCCCTTGAAAAATCATCTATCTAAGAAGAAGCATGAGTATCATGTGAGAGATAGCAGACCGAAGGTTGTTAATAGTTGGATCTAGTACAGGTCAGAGTTTATTGGAGTTGGTGCCCTATAACCCACATATGCGTACTTTAGGATAACCTATATTCATAGTTTCTAAAATTAAAAAACTTCTTATCACATCACGATTGTTCTTCTACATAACATAGTATGTGATAATGTCATAAGAGTATTTATTTCACTAAAAGGTCATAGAAGTTCCCCACTATGATGAGAACCTAGAAGTACCACCATAGTATTATTAAATATATGTTCTATAGACATATGAAATCCTTTTAGGGAAGAAATGATATAGGCTATAATGGGTGGAGACTCATAGAACTTTCATGCAACTTCTCATGGTGTACGTTCATGGTAATATCCATTGTAGTATATTATATGAATGAGACCCATAAGTAGAAAATCTACATTTATATTTTTCATTGGATGTTCCTATCTATAAACATGTGTATTAGTCCTTAGAATTTAATATTATTATTAATGATTATTATAAGTCAATTACTTTTATGTATCGATGAAAACTATGATGATACATGTTTGTGGAGATGTAGGATACATTGTGTTCATTACGAGTAACATTTCATTAATGAATAATGTGTGAGAGGATTTTTTTCTTCTATACATCAATGAAAGTTTATATCTCAGGACCTTTTATGGAAATGATATAGCCTAAATAAATCCATGGCCATGGTGTTATTTAGGAAAGTTCAATTTTTGAAAATTCAAAGAAAGAAACATAAAAAACATAGGTTGATGGAACTAACATGAAACCTTCTTGATTAAATATATCAGGATAAAGGGATTATATTACACAATGAACATATATATGCAGTGTTATGTCATTAGGGCAATAAAGTCTTTCTATGTAGGTTCCTTGGCGTGTTTTTAGATGATAATATTGGACTTTAGGCTCTTTCACCTAATTCCACTAACAAAGAGGCATAGAGGTTGGCACACAAAGTGCATACAAAATCAGATTAGAATAATATATTATTTATTTATTATTTAACAATTTTAATTAATATTATTCCCACTTCTGGTTTAATAATTATTCATGTTTTATTGATCGCATATATTCTATCACAAGTTATTCGAGAGAATATTATGTCAGCATAATATTTAATAAATGTTTATTTTATATTTAGTGAATATAATATTTATTTATTTATTGGTGAATATTGAAATGATATTTATTTAATAAATAAATTATCACTATTCAAGGATCGATAAATATTGTAGAGGAATAGTGGACCGAGTTTATAAGGTCAGTGAGAAATAATATTTATTGAATATTATTTGATTGAATAATATTTAAATTTAATTCATGGGATTAGAACATGTCAAGAAATAATAATATTATTAATATTATTATTAATATGGGGTTTTGAAGGAATTGAATAAATAATAAGGGGGACTTTTGAAATTATATATTCCTAACCCTAGCAGTTTATAAACCCAATTATACTATTTTTCAAGTGAGACAATTTTTTTTGTGCACAACGAATCTGGATAATCCTCTTAAATCCCTAGAGATCTCCCTTCTCCAAGAATGATCTCAAGAATAGAGAGAAATATTCCTCCACCTTATATTATCGAGTCCATAGAGATCAATATAAATCTTTTGGAATTGATTCTCAAGGTGATTATAGATAAATGAAGTACGCATTAGGATTTTACGCACTAGAATTGGGAGATTCCTGCAATGACATTCGAAGATTTTTAGAACACATGTGGATTATCGCAAGAATGAATATTCCCTTGATTCCTATAACGCAATGACAATACAATTTAGATCCATTTTCAAATCCATAAAGGACGAAATACTTTCTCAAAATTTAATTCTTTATTTTCTTAAATTAATTATAAATAATATGCGATGATCTTGAACTTGGTTCTGATATTTATCCATTTTTCTATATTCTTGGATTCAAATATGATGATCACGAAATTTATTTCCATGTAAATATCATATTGATCATCAATAACGAAAAAAAATGTTGGTCACAACTCATCCACGCTTTTGTTGTCCCCCGAACCTTTACGTGCTCTATATGGATCAACAAAAATCTAGTTTTCTTGCTAAAGGATGACCATAAATGAAGAACAGAGGCTTCCCCTTCAAGTTAAAGTAGCCTAGAGGTAAGATCTGTGTAGGAGGATCCAGATATGAAATGTTAAATAACATATATGGAGTTCTATGAAAAACCCAACTATATAACTTGTATTTCAGAAGAATACACAGTGTGTAGGGCCCTGGCTACAACGGCTAGTGTTTCGGGAGATAAATGTGTAAAATTAAATGTAGGACCGCCATAAACCGTGTGACCCATATTATCGATACCCAGTGTGTACTCATGGGTACATGGGTATAGTCATGGAAAGGCATATGTTGTGTGTAGAACACAGCCAGGGTACAAAGACATGGCCCAAATGACTCTCATGAAACCTCGTGCATGAGGACACATCGTATATCGAAGTACATGAGAATGGTCACATTTACACGAACATGGCCATAATCATGGGAAAGACCCCAGGTCTCTAAGACACATCATGTAGTCCCCTTACACATCGTGTATGGATACATGGTCAGTGAGGCATGTACCAAAAGGGACATGGACAAGTAATGTAATGGGACCACTCATCATGTGGGTCCCCTTACATGTCATGTACCCTTACTTTCCTTTTTAGTAAACTTATACCTCTTGTATCTCCTTCATTTAGACTCATATTGTAGCCCATGGGTAGCCTATCCTGAGTTTGTTTCCATAAAGAATACAATTTCAGCCTTCATGGTGTCATTTGAGATATGATGTGAGGTGGTCTAACTATGATTCTTCTCTAGGAAACACTCGATGATGGTAGTGATCAGGAAGGATAACCATAGACACTAGAGTGTCACCCTCTAGTTGGGATGGTAATGGGTCCTCTACTAACTATTAGAGTGGAACCCTCTATATGGGATGGTTATGGGTCCTCTACTAATTTCTTGAGTGTAACCCTCAGGATGGGAAAGGCATTTATACTCAATCGACAATTAGAGTGTCACCCCCTGTTGGGATAGGGAATGGGTCCTCTACATATCCACTAAGTGGAACCCTCCAACAGATTCAAGTTATGGTTCCTCAACTATTATAGTGAAATTCTCTAGCTAGGATGGCCATGGTTCCTCTACTGACTATTAGATTCAAACCCTCTAGTTGGGTTGGTCATGGGTCCTCTACCCACAATTAGAGTGTCACCCTCTAGCTGGGATGGGCATGGATCCTCTGCAGACTATTAGAGTGGAACCCACCAGTTAGGTTGGGCATGGGTCCTCTATCGATTACTTGAGTAGGACCATCTTATTTTACCAAGGCATGGGTCTTCTACCAAGATTTGTTTTAGACTGTATGGAATAGTGGTGAGGTGTGGCTGTACTTGGATGTCTCTTTAGAAATATACATGAGACATCGGGCATCGATGATGTCCCTTCGTAACTATTGGCACTCTTTTATGGGCTGTCTTGTGAGATGAAGTTCTCCTTTCCCTCTCGTTTGGGTTTCTTTTATTGAGAATATATATATATATATCCATGTTGTTGGATTATGTTTACTCTCTTGTTATGGGTTGAGATATCTATTCCTATTAGGTCTCTTACTACCCCCCCCCCCTTCAACTTTCATGGCATCATATTGGTTATGTATACAATCATCCTTGCATGTTCTTTTCCCACACATGTTGTGTCCTATAAAGATGAAGGATATGTAGGTGGTGATTAAATAGTTTCAAAGGGATACCTGGTGCATTAGACTGCATTTGGTGGTCAAATCTTACAGACTCGAAGTTAGTCCATCTAAACATTTACTTTTCTAGATTTTTTCAGGTTGGAACATCTTTCTGGTTGGTCATATATTTTTCCCTTTTTAATTTTTAGTTTACACTATCATACACTTTTACACCCTAGTGGTTTTACAAGAATGGTTTTTTATTTAAATGTTGGGTCTTTTTATCCTTCATCTGCACTTATGCATGTAAATGGTTAGGTGTGTGCATATAGGTACATTAGAAATAGTAATCCCATATTAGTTATGTCTTTTGGTTCTTGTCTCTATCCTCTGGCCTATAAGGGCAGGATTTGTGTAGTGGCAGCTTGATCCCCATTAATTCTAGTCAAGATAGACTGGTATCAGAGTAGTTTATTAATTTGGTCGATGTTTAAATTAGTCACCTTATAATGATTTGTTTTGTAATTAGGGAAATGGTGTCAAAATTTCTCAAGTTCGGATTTCGAGCGAGGGAACCCAGTGATGGTGTGGGTGCATGATGTATCCATTCACTGAGACTTTAACTACCTACTTATTGACTTGGTATATAGATACATTGGTTGCGGGGATTAATGGTATATTCATCATATAGTATTTTTCCTTTTTTTACTATACCTCTTGAGTTGGATCCTCATATATATATGCTCATATGATCATTGTACCTGTTGATTAAATTTCCAATATGCTTCAGTAAAGGTATCCAATGAGGTTATCGGTTCCAAATCATGATGATGATCTGATGAGTGATGAGACCTCAGTTCAGGATTTATACCATGTGGTCATTACCCCAAGTGGATAGGTAAAATCACCCCCACCTTTCAAGAAGCATATTGTACCAGTAGAGTAGTATAAGGATGCACATGATCTTAGCGCACTCTGTGATTTCCAATTCTAGATACTGGTGAGGTTCCATGGTGATCCATATGCCCAGGCATCAGAGGATTGGCTAGAGTCAGTGATACATGTCTTCAAGATTATCTGGACACCAACTGGTCAGGTGGTTGCACTAGAAGTTATCCTTTTCCTTGGAGTAGTTGGGTGCTGGTGGAGTCTATTTACAAAAATACATGATAATTCAAAAATCTTATGGCCTTACTTATAATAATTGTTTCATGAGGATTGTTACCCCTTGTGCATTCACTCAGTTCTGATGCATTCATTTTTAGAGCTACATAAATGAGGGATGAATGTGGATGATTATGCTGCAAGGTTCACAAACCTTACACAGTACTCCCTTAACATGATTTGGGATGGATTATTCTAGGAATGAAAGTTTAAGGAGGGTATCTACATAGATATACATGACATTGTGATACCCCTATTTATCCCCACCTATGTTGAGGTGTTGGTGAGGGAAATGGTGAGAGAGATATTTCTATCAAAGGGATTCAAGGAAGTTGAAGTATATTGTGGGAATTATAGGGCTGAATAATCTGCAGTAGCTAGAAAGATCTAGTTGACAGGATCTTGATGGAGGAAATATTACTAGGATCAGACTCAGGCTCGTGGTTAGGGATATTATAGAGGACTAGTGTATCCCATAAAATGGTGGTGTTATGCATGTGACGGGAAATGTTACATGACACATGATTTTTTTACCTGACGTTCTAAGGAGTGGAAGAAGATAGAAGATGGACCACCATGGAAGAGATGGTACCATGACCAGGGATCTCTCAGTTGAGGTTAGGGTGGCCCCCAAGTTGTCAGAGCTAGTAGAGGAGTAGGTGGGGATCCAAGAGGAGGTGCTTTGGGTGGTGGAAAACACTATGAGATCCATCCACAACCACCTCCAAGTGTAACATGTTAGGATCAAGGAGATAGATATCAAGGGTGCAAAAATCTGAAGGTTGTGGATTCATATGACCCAACAGCACATAAAATGATTGGATGCACTATTTTTGTTTATTCTACTCTTGATTCATTATTAGTAGACACATGTGTAAGTTATTCCTTCATCTCTTTACTCCTGGTTCAAGATATGGAGCTCCCAATTGAGGATTTATCCCAGTATATTGCTCTTCAGGTTGATTTGGTGAATTCTTATTCTATAACTTTTATCTTTTTAAAATGATAGTTATCACTTGGTGGATAGAGGTTCTCATGGGAACTTTTGGTCATCATGATTGAGCAATATGATGTCATCATGGGTATGGATTGTTTTTTCATTGAACAATCCCAGAGTAATTTTCATTATAGATGATTCATATTCCTTGTCATTGATTGTATCATATTATCCTTTGTGGGTGAGATATATATCTTGGGGGACAAGTGGGTTTTGTGAGAAGGAGGATACAACCCATTACCCATCAGTTGGTGATTGTATCCCTTGGAACAATAGTATCTTCAAGAATCTAGTTTCCTTTATTCATGGAGGATTTTATGGACTTATTCCTCGAGGAAATTCTACAACTACCTATGAGGCAGAAGATGGAGTTTTTCATTGAATTAAATACTTGGAATTCTCTGATATCTTCTGTGGAATATAAGATATCCCCTATAAAGCTCTGGGAGATGTGGTTTTATGTAGAGGACCTTAGAGATAAGGTTTTTATTAGAACCAGTGTGTCCCCCTGGGTAGCTCCATTGTTTTTCATGAAAAAGGGAGATGGGAGATTACGACTTTGTGTATATTTTCATCACTTGAACCAGGCCATGATAAAGAATAATTACACTGTTTCAATGATTTACAACCTATTTGATCAGTTTTGAGGCACTAGATGGTTCTCAAAGATCAACCTCCAGTCCGGCTACCACCAATTGAGAGTTCACAAGGACTATATTATGAAGCTAGAATTCCAATGTCAATACAAACACTATGAATGACTAGTGATGCCATTGGGTGTAAAAAATTCCCCCACTATGTTTATCATTGTGACGCATAAGATCTTCCAGCCATACATGGACCACTTTTTCATCAGCTTCATCAAAGACATACTCATATAATCTATTTCAGAGGAGGATCATGTAGAGCACTTGAGAATAGTACTAGATTTTCTTCAGGAGCACTATCATTATGGTAATCTCTTGAAGTGTTAGTTATAGATTCATGAGGTTCACTTCCTATGGAATTTCATTTATAATCATGAATTAGCTATGGACCCAGAGAAGATCAATATAGTGATTTCTTGGGATCCACCCAAGATTGTTTCAGAGGTGCTGAGTTTTATTGTCTTGGTGGGGTATTAATAGAGGGGTTTGGTAGGATTATCTAGGATTGGAACCCCTTTTATTACCCTGATGTGGAAAGGGAATCTATTTACCATTATTGAGTAATTACAATGGGCCTTTGAGGATTTGAGGCTAAGGATGATGAGTGATTCTATTTTGAGAGTATTGAAGGAGGGTGTGGATTACATACTTTATTGTGATGCCTCAGGAGATGGGATTAGTTAAGTATTGATGCAGTGGAAGGATTTTATCATGTATGGGTCAAGATAGTTGAGATCCCATTAGAAGAACTATGTGACTCACAACCTAGAGCTATAAGCAGTAGTCTTCTCTTTGAGGATGTGGAGGAACTATCTTCTAGGAAAGTTCTTTATTATTTACTCATACCATAAGAGCATTAGGTATGTCTTCATTCAGAGATACTTGAACCTATGATAGAGGCACTGGATGGAATTCTTAAAATACTTTAACATAGAGATATTCTATACTCCTGGGAAGGGAAATGTGGTGTTATATGCACTTAATAGGAAGTCCTATGATTATTTAGTGTAGGAGGTGTCTTAGTAATCAGATTCCTTTTAGTTAACCCTATTTAAGAAGGAGGGTTCAGCTTTTCATTATAGATGGAATTGAATCCTCTCATCCTACAGCATGTGAGAGATTCTTAGTTGGGATACATCAATTGTGAGGTCTTTTGTGACCATATATCCATAGAAAATTCACCATAGGGAGTTTTTGAAGGAGGGAATCATGTAATCAATTTTTAGGGATGGATGGTGGTCCCAGTCATGATGTTAGAGGAGGTTATGGGAGAGATCCACACTTCTCTTCTAGTTGTACATCATGGTGTGGGAGAGATATATAGATACCTTCAGTGGCAGTTTTGTTGGGCTGGTGTGAGATAAAGTGTGTTTGAGTTTATCTCTCGATGCCTCACATGTCAGCAGGTGAAGGTTATGTAATAGGTTGAGACATGTTTTTTGAAGCCCCTTGAGATCCCAGAGTTGAAATGGAATAGAATATATATATATATATATATATATATATATATATATATATAAGTATCCTTAATGATAGGGATTCTATGGACAATGAGATGCCCTGATTCTATTTGGATGATAGTTGATTGACTCATGAAGTCAGTGTACTTTCTTGATATCTGGGAGCAGAGTTTAGTGAAGAGTTTGGGGAAGTTTTACGTATCGTAGATTTTCCACCTTCATAGGGTTCCTTCAACTATTTTCTTTGACTGTTATGTGTGGTTTATGTCGTTGTTGTGAAGAGGCCTATAGAAGGAATTCGGGACCCAGATGAGAATGAGTACAACCTTTCACCCTCAAAGAGATGTTCATATTGAGATCACTATCCAGGTATTGTGTGATATGCTGAGGGATTTCCTGTTAGACATCTACTAAATCTGGGAGGATCACTTTCCTTTGGTACAGTTTTTGTAAAATAATATTTTCCACTCTACTATCAGTACGTAACTTTTTTAGGCCATGTATGAGAGGCCCCACAAGTCACCCTTTTACTGGATAGAGATTGGTGAGGCATCCCTTATTAATATAGATACAGTGTAGGATATGATGGAGAAAGTCCAATTCATCTATTAGAAGATATGGACATCCTGAAGTAGGCATAAATATTATGTATACCAACATTGTATGCCCTTAGAGTTTAAACAGGGATAAAACGCATTCTATAGAGTCTCCCCATGATGAATATTGTGGAGATTCTAATGGGGAGTAAAGTTATCCCCAAGGTTCATCATTTTATTCGAGATATTTCATTGGGTTAATGAAGTTACTTAACATATCACCCTACTCACATAGTTGGAGTGGGTGCATGATGCCTTCCATGTTTCATAGTTGAGGATATACATGCATGACCACACCCAAGTTATTGATTGGGTTGAGATGAACATCGAGGATGGAGCCAATTTTGTGGAGAACCCGATAGATATCAAGGATCGTAAAGAGATAGACCTACATGGAAGAATAATTCCCTTGGTTCATGCATTTTGGAAGCACAGGATCATGCGGGAGAGCTCCTAGGAGTGGGAGAGGCCGATTCTAGCTCAGTATTACAAGCTTTTTGTTTAGTTTTTTTTCTTTTTTTGGATGAAAATCATGAAGGATGTAATAATATAAAAACCATTTTTCCTTATAAGACTTTTAGAATATATCTAGAAATATTTTCAGATCCGGGCACAGGGAAAAAATGTGATTTCAAGGACAAGTGTTACCATAATTAATTTTATAAAAATATTAAATATATTTTATATCATGCATGCATGTTACTTAAAGAAAATTTGATAACTCTAAAATGGAGTCTCGTATTGAAAATATGATATGACGGTTGATTCTGGAATGCGAGGTTTACCCTAGGTCTGACCTAAAATGGGTCGGTGCATGGGGTGTTTGGATAAAATTGTTAGTGGTTGTATATTTATTAGATTAATTAAATGATTAATTTAATTTATTTATTAAATAACCTAATTATGAATCCCTCAACAAATAGACCATTATGGAATATCATTGGGGTTAGACACATAAACTTGGGTCCATTTTGAAGAGTCTTCTTCCACCTCTCATTGAAAAATCGAGATCAAATTACAAGGAGACTCCGGATTCAGGTGAATCAAGGCGCATAGAATGAAATAACTTTAGTTTTCATTGATGAGCATGTTCTTCAACAATGAATGATCCAATTTGAGGTATGAATAATCAATTTTTGGATTCTTCCCCAATTGATTAAATAGATTGACTATAATAAAATATATCTCCTAATCTACATTAAATCAAGCATTTACATGTACCTATGTATCAGTTTTCATTTGATAGTTAAATTAATCATTAATATGTCATGTTTCTTACCCCAGGTATCCCAATCTATATTCATTGTCCAAGAACATTTAGAAAAACATTATTACACATTTTATTATTCTTTTCTCTCACCTTTTCTACGTGTTATTTTCGATTGTGCAATGGGGCCTTAGTTCAACATCGTCGAGTAGGATCGAGCTCGATTGAAACTTTGGATTCACAATGGATTCACATTTGATGAATGGATTGGAAATTGGAGGATGGTTTGGGATGATTCATGGGATATGAGTGATTCCTGAAAGAATCATAATACTTTTGGGGTGATGGGAGATGGTAGGAGTCACATTAGCGCAAGGAAACCTCATACGAGCATTGTATGGGTCAATATAAATTCTATTTTCCGGCCAACGGACTACTGAAAATGATGAATGGAGGATTCACATTTTATTTAAGTCAGCCTGGTGGTGAGATCCATGGTAGAAGAGATGGATCTGGAAGGCCAGTTAATAGATATATAGTTCTCTAAAAAATTTGTCTACACAACTTATAGTTCAAAAGAACACATGACTTGTAGGGCCCTAGCTTCAGTATATAGGGTTTTGAGTGAGAAAAGTATCACACACTATGTGTAACCCCCCCCCCCCCACCCACCCCACACACACACACACACCATGTGACCCATGTGTTGGAAACCTAGCACATAATCCATAAGTACACAGGAACAGGCATGGCTAGGCACATGTCATGTACCAACACACGTCCAGGTTACATATACATGGACTGAAGTACATGGGTGGAACACCATGCGGGAGGACACACTATGTATCAAAGTAAAAATGTATGATAATGTTTACATGGACAAGACCATGAGAATAGGTCGGACCTTGGGTGGATTAGAAACATCATGTAATCCCCTTACACATTGTGTATCTCTACATGGGAAGTGATTCATGTACTGTAAGGGACACAACCAAGTAGTATAATGGGGACACATTCCATGCGGGTTCCCTTACACATAGTGTACCCCTACTTTCCTTTTTTAGGGAAATTATAACTCTCATATATCCTTTGTTTGGACTTGGATTTTGTCCTATGAGTAGCCTATCATCAATGTTTTTATACATAGAATGTGATGGTATCATTCATTGTGTATTTTTAGATAATATGTGAGGTATTCCATGCGTCATTCTTCTCCAGGCTATGTTCAACAATGGTAGTGATCGAGGAGGATCACCAAAGACACTATAGTGGAACCCTTCAGCTGGGAAATTCATGGGTCCTCTAGTAACTATTAGAGTAAAACCCTACAATAGGGCTAGGCATGGGTCCTCAACTTATTTATTGAGTGGAATCCTCTTACAAGGAAAGGCATGGATCCTTGATCAACCAGTAGAGTAGCACCCTCCTGCTGGGATAGGGCATGAGTCCTCTACTTATCTACTGAGCGGAACCCACATACAGATTCAAGGTATGTGTCCATGACTATTAGATTTGAACCCTCTAGTTGGTCTAGGAATGGGTCATCTACTGAATATTATAGCGGAACCCTCTAGTTGGGTTGGGAATGGGTCTTCTTTCGACTATTAGAGTGGTACCCTTCAGCTATGCTAGGCATGGGTCTCCTACTGACTATTAGAGTGGAACCCTCCAACAAAGTTGGGCATGATTCCTCTACTAATTACTTGAGTGGAACTCTTATATTATACTAGGGCATGGGTCCTTTACCAAGGGTTTGTTCCCCTCAAATGTGAGGAATAGTGTAGAGGTATTACTTAACTTGGATGTCTCTTTGGAAAGATTTTCAAGATTTTGGGCATCGATGATGGACTTTGGAACTACTGGAACTCTTTCCTCATCTAGTCTATGAGATGGATATCTCCTTTCTCTCTTGTTTTTTCTTATTTTGTTGAGAATAAATATATGTGTTTGTGTGTGTGTATTAATGTTTTCATATTCTATTTACTCTATTGTTGTGGGTTGATCTATTTATTTTGATCATGTATCATACTACTCCCCCTTCATCTTTTGAGGTGTATTACTGAGTATTTATACACTCATCCATGTATGGACCTTTTTTCAGACATTTCATGTCTTATGCAGACAAAGGACAGGTCGATGGCGATTATAGAGGAGAATCAGGATACCATATGCATTGGTCTGCACACAATTTTCATATTTTAGATATCCTTATCTAGTCTCTCTCAGCATTTACTTTTCCAGTTTTTTTACTTGTTGATACATATTTTTGGTTGCGAATGTATTTTCCCATTTTTACTTTTCAATTTACATTATCGTACTCTTGTACACGATAGAGGTTTTACAGAAATGGTTTTTTATTTAGATGTTGCATCTTTTTATTATTCCTTTGAACTTCTATATAGATATGGTTGGGAGTATGCATACAGTTTCATTAGTAAAAGGCCTCTCATATTAGTTTTTACTTTCAATGCTTGTCACCAGCCCCGAGCCTACTGAGTTGGGATTGTGGTATTTGCGGCTCGATCTTTGTTGGGTTAGGTCGTGACAATTAGATTTATCTTTCAAATCAAATTATTTCCATGAAAGATCATTGGTGATAATAAAAAATTCATATAGGTTCCTTGGGACATAATCTTCATATAACCCATACATGAACCCTTATAAGTGGAATAACCAATATGGTTAATTCTTAACAAAATTATATGGAGAAGATAATCATTACCCAATGCATCGGAGAGCTATATTAGGCTCACCAATTATCAGAGATATATTAAGCTCACACATTATTCAAAAACATTTCTCATGGATCACAACATGCATGAAACACATAAAATCTTACATTTCCATCAAAAAACTGATAAAAAAATACTCTTTTCAACCCATAAGTAAAACATTTTTGTATATTGATATATACCTTTTCTTTAAAACCTAATTTTAGAAACTAAAATACATAGAAAAAACGGAAGGATGGATTTTCTTGGAAGAAAACATGGAAGAATTTAAAGTCAAACATAAAATAATAGGTTTGATGATGGGAAAAGACTATAGATTTCATATGCATTAAAATGAAACATTCATTTTTCTTTTTTAAAATAAATTCAAAATCTTTCATATAAAAAACGTAAAATAATTCCTTTTTAAAACATTTTAAAGAAATTAGAAAAAGAGACTTAAAATGTCCTTTATAATTCATTTATGTCTATATAAATACATATAAAGATGATTTTTAATAAAATGGATATGGAAGAAAAGGATTTATAAAATAAATCTTTAAAATATGTAAAATTATATTTTTAAATTAAATTATCTCTTACCACAAGTTTGACTTGTCACATGCATTCTTTATTTTCCACTTTTTTGGTAAGCCACTTTAGGTTTATACCTAAAACCATCAATGTTTGGTTTTTTAGGAAACTAGGGACTCTGGGATATAAGTAGGGATGTAAGTAATTTATTTGGATAGGGATTGGATGAACCAAATAGCTTTTTAAGTGTACATAAAAGTGAAGATGGGTTTTTTTTTATAAGTGTGGGAGAGGCCACACTTGGAATTCTTAAAATATTAAAATATATTAATTTCATACTGAAGAAAAATGGGTCTAAAATTTACCATTTCTAAATATGATTTTTTATAGGATCAAAATACGTACATATAATAGAATTTAAACAAGTTTCTAAGTAATTTTAACCCTTAAGACTTATGTTTAACTCCCTAGTAAACCTATTTTAACCTTAACCATAGAAACATATTTTCATTTTTTTCACTATTAACTATGACCAAAAATCAAGTTGAAATCATTACCTAATATTAACTATTTTGTTTCCAAATATGGAATACATTTTATAAAATTCAATTAATAAAAGTGGCATAATTTAATTTAAAATGAAACCTATAAAATGTGATGGAATGCGGTTTTCCATAAAAAATGTCTTCTTAAGTATAAAACGTTTTTATACCAAAATCAAGTATAAAATTCATTATAAAGACCATAATTGGATTATTGATAATATAGGTTAACTAATTTTAATTTAAACCCATTTTAAATAAAAATGTAACTTCTTAAATTATTGAGATGAAAAGATAGATTTCAATAAAAATAATTATTTTTAACTATTTGTCCAAAAATAAATTTTTTTAAAAATTCTCAAAAAATAACCCAAAGATAATTGTGACATGAATAATTTAAAAATAATATATTTTTTTCATATTAAAATTATAAAATTTATAAATCAATATTTTAAATAAAATAATATAAAACATAAACACTAATTTTGTCAGAATTAATCTATTTCTTTATTGATTTAAAAATTACTTTACATTGAATATAATTCTATAAAATATAATTAATGAATATTTAAAAGGTATAAAATTGATTTACTATTTAAATTTTATAGTTTTTTACACTCTTCCTCCCATTTTGAGATTTCATCCTTGCAATTTAATTCATTACTTAAACAAGTGGGTATATTTTTACATTTATAGAATTTTATGATTCTAATGCTGCTTATTCAATCATATGGTGTTTTCATAGAACCTTAACCTGGTGAATAACATTATTCTATAACACTTTCTCTCTACAGTCAAGAATTCAAATGGGTTTTTCTTCATAATAAAGGTTCTCTTCCAACTATAATATTTTTTGGCTCAAAACATGAGATGCATCTCGCATATGTTTTGTTAACAATGGAATATAAAACACATTATGTATCGGACATAAACTTAAAGAAAATGAAACTCAATAGGAAATTGATCCAACTTTTCTAGGATTCTATATGGTATAATTAAATGAAGACTTAACATTCCCTTCTTACCAAAACACATAAAACTTTTCCATAGAGATACATTAATAAAAAAATAATCACCTACCTCGAATAAAAGATCCTTCCACCGGTTATCTGTATAAATTTATTTCATATTTGAATCCATCAACATATTTTGTTGTATCATTTTCACCTTCTCAACCATTCATTTTACCAATTCTAGCCCCAAAATTTTTGTTTCACATACTTCATCACAAAAAAATTCATCTTGACACTACTTTCAATTTAAATCCTCAAAAGTTTCTATTTGTATACAAGAATAAAAAATATTGTTATAATAAAATTAAAATAATATAATATATTGATCTCAAATTACCTAGTAATACATTGAACAATATTAAATAATATCTTCCAAATTATGAATATTTCCCTTTGACTATCCTTGAGATTGATAATGAAAATTTGTTCCTTAATTTAATTCTATACCCAATGAGTTATGAAGACCTTTCCAAAAATTAAAGTTAATCCTGGAATCATTATTAGATACAATAGATAAAGGAACTCCATGTTATCTGAATATCTCATTGAGATACATTCAATAAATATGACCTAAATATATAGTATCTTGAATATAAAGTAAATGCATATATTTAGTTAAATGATCAAAAATAATCCATATCACATTATTACAATGAGATTTATTTGGTAATCTAACCATGAAATCCATAAATGTATTTTATCATTTCCACTGTGAAATAGGAAAATGTTAAAGTGTCCCCTTTGGTAATATTCATTTTTCTTTAAACCTGTTAAGAATCCATACATTTAATAGTAATTTCAAAAATATCCCTTTTCAATCCATCACACTAGAAAATTTCACAATGGTTTCTATACATATCAATACTGCTAGGTTGAATGCAAAATAGTGAGTTGTGACCTTCACTCAATAATTCTTTCATCACCTAGAAATCACTTATAAAATACTAACCCTTTCCAAATCTAATAAAACCATCTTAATAAACATTAAACTCTTGAAACTTACCCTTCTTGATAGATTCTACCTTTCCCTATAAAACACATCCCTCATTCTAAGATTTCTTAATTCCTTCTGACAAAAATGAGTACACTAAAACCTGAAACAAAATTGAGAAAAAATCTATATGCACAACTTCTAATAAAAAATCCATCAAATAATTAACCAAAGGTTCATGTTCAAAAATCTAACATTATTAATGATGTATTATGTTTTCAACATAAAGTATCAACTATTCTATTTTCTTTTCCTAGATGGTAAAGAATCATGTAGTCATAATCCTTAACCAGTTCCATCCATATTCTCCATATCATGTTCAACTCTTTATGAGTGAATATATACTTTAAACATCCATGATTAGTATATATTTTACACTTTACTCTATATAAATTATGTATTTATATTTTTAAATCATAAAACCATAGCAGCCAGTTCAAGTTCATGTGCTGGATAATTTAGCTCATGAGGTTTCAATTTTCATGAAGCATGAAAAATTACCTAATCTTTCTACGTTAGAAAACAACTATGTCCCATTAAATATGAATTATTGTTTCTAAAAAAGTTACTATTTTTAGATGTAAGGGAAAAAATAGATCATTTAGTAATTTTCTTTTCCATTCCTAGAAACATGCATAATATTACTTTATCCATATGAACATAACTCTTTTTCATGTAAAAAAAGACAGTGGTCTAGATAACTGATAATTTTTTTCAAAATCTGTTAGTAGTAACCCACCGAACCAAGAAAAGTATGAATCTATATGACATTTCTAGGACTTTTCCACTCTTAAAAAAATTATTTTTATATGGATCTATATTTATTCCATCTTTATTTACAATATGTCTAAGGAAAGAAATATTTCACAACCAGAAAACACATTTACTAAATTTTATATATAGATTCTTATCAATCAAATTTTATAGAAAAAATCTCAAAATTATTCTAATTATCATCATAACCTTTAGAATATATTAGGATTTCTTCAATAAAAACTAAAAATTATCCAAGAACTCATGTAAAAAATCTGTTCATATGGTCCATAAATATTGCTAGAGAATTTTTTAACCCAAATTGCATAACCACAAACTCATAATACCCATACCTAGTTTGAATTTTCATCTTAAGAATTTTATCCTTCTTCATCTTCATCTAATGGTATCTGGACCTAAGATCAACCTTTGTAAAACATTGAGCTTTCTAGATCTAATCAAACAAGCCATCTAAACATGTAAAGAGATACTTATTTATAATAAGGAGGTTATTTGGAGAGATATAATTAATGTAAACTCTCATGGAATCACATTTCCTTATAGGAAAAAAAGAAGGAGCACCCCATGGTGAGGTTATAGGATGAATTTATCCCTTATCAAGAAAATATTGTAATATTTTTTTCAATTCCAAAAGTTCTACTTGATCCAATTAGTATGTAGGTTTTAATATTGTCTTATCATAAGGAACTAAATAAATAGTAAATTCAATCTCTTAATCTATTATAATACTAATAAATTCATTAGAAAATACATCCAAATATTAATTTATTAAAAGATAATTACCAATTTGAATAGTATCCTTCTTCTCAACACTATGTGGAAGATAAATTTCATTTCAATATTATAATAGTTTCTTAGTTTCTTGATAATATATCAAATGTATGAATTCATTCTTTTATACAAACCAAAACTCATTCAGACAAACAACTTACATATCCCTACAAATCATCTTAGTATGACAATTATAGATCTAATCCATTTCCATAATAGCATCAAACTCTAAAATGAAAATTATAATAATGTTTTTTGGTAAAGCCTTTCAACAAAAAAATACGAAGTTTTTTATAATTTTTATTTACCTTAAAACTCCCTAAAATTGTTTTTACCAAAAGCTGTGGATTTATTTATTAAGGTGAAATTTATGATTTCCCAAAAAAAATCTCAAAAATGAAATAATTTTTAAACCCCTAATAAATCAATACCTTTTTATAATCTAAAAAAATAAGTAATATTCCTAACACCACATTGTTAGATGGTCCAACATCTACTGAAGTTGTTGTAAGGATTGATCTATGCCTTTCTCCTTATAATATTTTTAAATTCCATCCTTTATTAATATGATTAAACAAGTACTTATATAATGACATATTTCATTAAAATTAAAACCTCTTACTCAAAGTCTTCCACTATTTGTCTGATCATTACTGTGATCCAAAATTTCCAAACTTACCACATCAAAAAAACTTCCTATATTTTATAACACATTCTCTAAGGTTAATTTAACAACCCTTATCATAATATAAAAACATTATTTTATTAGATTTGGTTTTCCTTGATTTTTTTTCCCATATCCATGCCACCTATAGCACTTTTCCTGCTTGTTGTAGGACACATGATCATCAAAAAATTACATTTCTACCCTTTCAGTATGTCAAAAAAGTTTATCATATTTTAAAATTCATGAGAATTAAATTCCCTTCAATATATTAGGTTCAATATTGAGTAAAACTAATTAACCTTTATATTAATACCCAAGATATAATTTGGTGTGTGCCTTTCTAAACGAGTGAAAATATTATTATATTTATCCAATTCTAAGGTATCAATATCTTCTCATTATATGATATTTTCAAACATTGACCACCACTGATCATCTTCACCTAAAAAACAATAAATATAAAGTGTTTATTTTTTATGTTCGGAACAACCGATGAATTCAAATATCTTATCCAATTATTTAACTGATCCTTAAGTTAACACAAGGTCAAATAATCTACTGAAAGTTAGAGGGTGTTGTTTCATAAATTGATCAACTATAGACATATTCCACTAACATGTATGTGGTTGATCTCTCACATAGATACCACCAACATTTATAGAATGTTTCAACTAATATGTCATAGAAACAAATTAATTTGTTCCAATTCCAACCAATATATGTTTATAATTTGGAAGGATGTTGTCATCTTGGTGCCTTAATACTTCAGATTCCTTATTTCTTCTATGGAAAACAATTCGGAATAGAAATAGTTTAGATGAAATATTATGGTAATATTCAAATTCTCTGTCATGATAACCATAAATTATAATTTTTTAAGGGTACTTACATACATTATTCTAATGTCTAAAATTATCTAAACTCTCAAATGATACTAACTATAAAGAATAAATCCATATTCAATCCATAATTTCATTTTTAAACAAAAATATATTTTCTTTCATTCTCAAAGATCTTTTCAAGTTTACAATTTTAGAGAATTAATCCATGACTCTCACATAATAAACCTATATTATTAATATTTGTACACTTCCTCTAAGTATCCATTTTTTCCACAACACTAGACATTAAAAATGAAGCATGCTATCTTTTTATGAAAAATGTTTATGATTTTCAACATGAATTAATCTTTTTTCCTACTCATCCTTAAAACCTAAGAAAAAAATTTGAAAATTTGTAATTAGAACAAGAAGAATAGTAAGTTACATAAATAAAATAAATAAATATGTCACTCCATTTTAAAACCATGATATTATAAATGATAGTTTTCTTTTAAATTAATAAACTGTAATCTCAAATAAACATTTACATAATCAAGAATTCATCTTTACAAGAAAAAAATTATAAAACATGTTTTAAAAAACTATTAAAGAAAAATCATAATCATGAGGGTTTATTAGAAAACATGAGAACCCATGAAAAAAATTTGTAAAAACAAACCTTTTTACCATAAAATTTCATAATCATTCCTTCAAAATAAAATATAATTAGATTACCTTTTAAAATTAAATAATTTAAATTAAAAATCATTAGTAAGTATAGAAAAGTCATGTAGGTGATTTAAAAAATAGTTTTCATAGAAACCTTATAACAACCATTAAAATTAAAATAGATAATATGATCAACTTATAACATAATTATACATATAACATAATCTTTACCCAATTAATTGGAGATCTATATTGAGATCACCCATCATTAGAGCTAAATTAGGCTCACCCATCATTAATAAAAACTCCTCAAGGACCATAATGCATGAAAAACATTAAATAATTCATTTCCATTATCAAATTGGTAAAAAAATATCCTATTGAATTTATAAGTAAAAATATTTTTAGATATTGATATATCTTTTTTCTTTTAACCCTAATTTTAAAAAATAGAATATCTGAAACAAAGGGAATGAGGTTTTTTCTTTGATGAAAAAATATAAGATTATAAAGGAGTCTAAATATAAAATAATGGTTACACTGGTGGGAAAAACCATTGATGTCATATATATTAAAATATAATATACATTATTCCCTTTTATAAATAAATTAAAAAAATTACCTATAAAATACATAAAAGGTTTCTATTTGGAAACATTTTAATGAAACTAAAAAAGATACATAAAATGTCCTTTATAATTCATTTATTTCCATATAAATACATATAAAAAGTATTTTGAAGAATATGGATGTGAAATAAAAATATTTAGATAATAAATCATTAAAACAATTAAAATGAGGTTTTTCAAGTAAAGTGTATCTTTCCCCAAGACCGACTCGTTGTGTATATTCTTTATCTTATGCTTCTTCAATTAAACTCTTTAGGTTCATACCTAAATATTTCCAAGGTTTTTTCTAATCAAAATAGGTCCACTAGTATGTTGGGATGGATTTAAGGAAATTATTTGGATAGGTATTTTATAAAACAAAAGGCTTTTGAATTTTGGAGAAAAAAGGAGAGGGGAGTCCTTCTATAAGTGGGTGAGAGGAAAAACTTAGAATTTTTAAAATGATTAAAATATATTAATTTCTTACACAAGTTAAATGGATCAAAAATGGACCATTTCCAAATATAATATGATATAAGGTCAAAATATTTCTAGATAATAAAATTTAGACAAGTTTTTAGGTCATTTTAACCCTTACCACTTAATTTTAACCCCTGGTAAATCTGTTTTAACCTTAACTATGGTAACATATTTTTACTATTTTTAAAATTCATTATGAACAAAAATTAAGTTTTAATTGTTACCTAATATTAATTATTCAGATTATAAATATAGAATCTATTTTTTCAAATTTAATTCACAGAAGTGATAGGATTTAATTTAAAATTAAACTTGTAAAATGCGATGAAAAGTAGTTTTCCATAAAATAATTCTTGTATGTATAAAAAAGATTTTATACCATAATAAACAATAAATTTCATTAAAAATAACATAATTAGATTATTAATAATATATGTGAACTAATTTTAATTTGAAACCATTTTAAAAAAAATGGAACATTATAAATTATTGAAACAAAAAAAGAAGTTTTTAATAAAAATTGATATTTTCCTTGTTCATCGAAAAATAAAACTTTTCAAAAAAAATCTCTCAAAATTACCCTAACCTATTTTTGAAATTATGAATCTAAAAATTATATCTTTTTTTAAATTAAAATTTTTAAATTTAGAAATCATGATTTTAAAAAAACCATATAATGCATAAAAACAAAATTAGTAAGAATTAAACTATTTTATTTTTTATTGGAAAATTTCATAATTTTATTATGGTTTATATAACTCTATAAAATATTATTAATGAATATTTAAAAGTTATAAAATTTATTTACTATTTACATTACCTGGGTTGTTACAATGTTCCTAAAAATGAGAAATTTTCTCTCGAAATCATTAGTGAAGATGGTTATCATGTATATAGAAGCCACATTTAGAAGAGGGAGTAATTAAGGGATAGAAGTGGTTGGTGAAGATGGAAGGATGTAAAAGTGGTTCACATGGAATTATTAATGGATTAATTAATGTGTAATATATGTATTCAAGCATATTTTGGATTATAGAATGAGGTGGATCTTATAATGTATGATATGGTAAAGGAAAACATCACCATACCATTCACCATTCCATGGAGAATGTCATGGTTCATCTAGGCCTGAATTTTTAATATTTTATGTCACGACCCGACCCACTAGGGCATGAGACGTAACTACCCCAAGCCTACCTCCAATAGTCCAAAGGCTGGCAATTAGCACTGAGAATGTATATCACACACATGAGAGAAATTTTCCTAAATCACTTGTATGCATGTGCACATATCCAAGCCTATAAAATTTTGAAATGTTAATAAATGATAACAATGAAAGAATAGATATATAATCCCACAAATATAGAATAACATAAATTATTGGAAAGCATAAAAAGGGTCCAAATATAATCCCACCCAAAACTAGAAAGTAAATTCTGACTTTCTTAGAAGGGGGAAATCTTATCAAATGAAACATTGATATACACCTCGGTCTGTCTAGACCATACTAAGATCCACCTACACTTATTCCTCCAAGGGCTTGGAAGATGAAGCATCATCTTCATAAGACACAACATGTGTGGGTAGATCCCATGTAGTAGTGACTATAACAATACCTAGTAGGACACCTCAAAATCACTAAGTATGTAGCATCAAGAATAGTCATCTCATCACAAGATATTTCAAACATAAAATGTTACATAAAATAAATCATCTATATATACTCATAAAAGTATTTGTCTCTCGAATGTATCAACCACTGTCATCCATATTTCCATTGTGAGGTTTCAAGGTAACACTCATCTAGGAGACCACACTCCATGATCCATTCCATCCCGGATGGAACTCACCTGATATATATCACTCATTAAGTATTTCTAATTCAATTTCACATTACTACCATCCCATAGGTCACGTTCATCTAGGAGGAACCAATCCCTGATCTATTCTTCGACTGATGAGAATAATCCCTAAGGTCGCGTTCGTCAACTCTAGATAAGAATAATTATAATGGAAACTGATAGGGTTCATCTAAGATACACAATCCATCAAACCAAGATTCAATCCGAAAAATTAGATCTTGATATATGGATAGGGGTTTGATGCCTAAGGCTCGTTGGGGGGACACCAAACCCTACTGGAAACATCCTTTTAGATAGGGGATCGATGCCCATGAAAACATTGGTCACTCCAATTCCAAAAAACCCTAATGAAGCATGTAGGAGATGAGGATCACACTTGGCCTCTCAGGGGGGGATACATGATCTAAGCCTATAAGGGTTATAATCGAAGTGGTCTGAGACAAATCACTCTAGAATAAGTGAACTTTTCTACACTACACTAATCATTAAGAAGCTGCTAAATGGGTCACCCTCTAGGAAGAGAATGTGATGTCATGATAAACCCTCATAGAAATGGTCCAAGGGAACACAGTCAACTAATAATGGTCCAAGTAATATCACACAAGCTCACAATGAAGTTGAACTAAGAAGAAGGGGGACTCAAACCTATCCTAAAAGGAGTACATGGTTTGTCCCTGTGGGTACATGGTGTGTCTCAGAAATCCAAGAACCGCTTGTGTCTCATGCGCACAGCTTTTCCAAAATACATGGAATATACCTTGAGGTACATGATACTTAGTATTCCATTTTTTCCATTCCCATGTACATCGATCCATACCTATATACTTTTCCATGTCTGATTACATGGATCTGCCCATGTACATCTCAAGTACATTGTGTGTGGGTCCACATGGACACCTGGACATGTATCCCCTATAAATGATGATTCGTTCACCACAGGTTACACGGAATGGGACTAGGAACACATAGAATGTAATACTACATTGCCTTCTATGTGTGTACTCCCTTGTACATGTCGAGCTAGTACACTAATGGTCACACCATGTGTGATACTTATCTCTATGCGAAAACCCTAGTACCACATAGAAGGAACTACACTGTGTGCATTCATATGACTATATATCGTGTATTTATGTTTTTTACAGAAACTATGGAAGACTCAGGAATCTTCTAATTTTGAGTTCACTTCCATCGATTCTTTTCAAGGAACTTGGATCTAGTCAAACTTAGTACCACTGTTTCCTAGTTTCCAAATTCCTGTCATGAAATTATCGAAATCGCTCCACCCACCGTCTCTCCTCATTTGGGTGTCAAGAACTACACATGAGGATCATTGATCCACACGCGATACGTCTATAGACCAATTCCCATCATCATATACCATAACTGTGACATCATATATCCATCTAAAACCCACGGTAGTGATCCATTGTGACAAAGACTAAATTATCAAGGATCCTTCATAGGGTATTTGTCAAATCAAAGACCAAAATAAAATTAAAATGATGAACATATATAAAACAGGGAGATAAAACCATAAACCATAAATTTGAGGAATAAACCTTATCCTTTTTTTGTTTTCAGCCTCTATCATTTTTTTGAAAAGGATGAATGAGGAGGTATAAACATCAATGAACAATCAAATAATAATTATCCCCAAATCCTAAAAATAAACCCATACCTACAAAATGACTGATTCACTAATCAATCTATTAGTCAATTTATTCAAGTTCATAATGGGATAAGAAACCAAGGATAAATCCAAAAAAAACATCCTACCTATATTTCAATCAACAACTAATGAAGAACAATCACATGTTTTTAACATTAACAAGATCTACAAGATGTGTTGGCACATAATCCTCGATCTGATCTCGATCTGATGTCATCTTCAAATGACCCTTCAATGGATCATCTCAATCCCTAGGTTATGGGGTTAACCTTAAGGATTAGGTATATCCATTTTTAAATTAAGAATTCTATGTCCCTGTGTTGAAATAATGAAGTAAATTAATTAAATTAATTTGTTTTATTATTTTCACCCATGATAGAATTTTACCGAAACACCTAATGCTGATAAATATTATGTTATTACTAAGGTAAAACCTATTTTACGAATTCAATAGTGGTCTCATATTTCCAATATGAGATTCTATTTGGGAGTTATTTTACTTTCTCCTAAAAACATCATGTGTGTGATTTTAATATATTTAATACTTGTAAAATATCTCTTTTTTGGCTCACTAATCCTTGAAATATCATGTCATCTTAGTGCCTGGATCTAGAAATATTCCTAAAAATATTCAAAAAAATTACACATCAAAAATATAGACATTAAATTATTCCCCTCTTTAAGGATTTTCATCCCTAAAAAGCACAAAATTAAACAAAAAAGTGGGATACTGAACTCTCAACTGTGTATCTCACTCCCATGAGTTATCCTAGTAGTTTCATATGCTACTAATAACCACACACCCATGAAAAACACTACCCCATGAAGTTTCTTTATCTACTAGCTCTCAATGCTACCAATTTCTTGAAAAAGTAAACTCCACTCTCACAACCCAGCTTACCTAGGTCAATATCATGAAATGATTCATTCACATACCTCCATATCTACGATATCTGGATAACACCCAGTAACCAAAACTAATATTGTTATGGGGTTAAGTGGTAAATTACCTCACAAAACTGACACTAAATAAAGAAAAAATAAAGGACCTAAGAACCCTGAAGATAGTTGAATTCCTTAGATAAAACTCTATAACTCATAAAATCCAAAGTCCTATGTTGTTGGTTAGTAAATAACTCTTGATTCTTTCAAAGAATTCATCAATTGCCCATGGATAAACTGTACATTTACAATCATCTCTAGAACCAAAAATATGACCCAATCACTACCACCCACTATTTCTAACCAATTTAAAAGTGACCTAAAGGATCCCTCATACATGGCCTCAAAAAGGTGTTACACTAGCAGTGGAGTGGTAGTTACTGTGACAGACAAACTCCACCGATGGTAGATGATCCTCCCAGTTATGGCTCAAAACTGACATATGAACATGAAGTATATTCACCATAACATAAACATTCCACTTTACCTAGCCATCAAACTAGGTTAAAACACTGTACTCAATCACAACTTAGTTCGCAAATGCTCCCCATATCATTTCCCTAATCATTTCGTGAAGTACGAATAAAGGTCTATAATGATCATCATGGGAATTCCATGAATCCGGACAATTTCATTCATGAAAAATTGTGTCTAACTCTCCACAAATCATTATTTATCATCATCCATTGATAGGATATATAACAATAGTTTAGATTGAAAATATGGTGAAATTAACTTGTCTACACAACTGATGCTAAGAGATAATTGACCTCTACCATGTGTACTACTAAGGGAAACAACCTCCTTAGTACTTTCTCCCACAACATGAATGATGTCAGCGTCTATTATTAGACAAGGAAAAAGAGATACCCAACATTGTAAAATCAATTATGAATATACTCGGGTGAAATATTGTCATGAAAAATCTCAAAATCAATATCCCTAAGTTGTACCTCCGTGGATCTTCAAAGAATTGAAGGTGTAACCACTATCAAATAGATAAAACCCACATCATTGTTAGGTGTTTTTTGTGTACCAACTCAAATGTTGAGAAAGATTGGATTTCATCGGCTAAGACTACCATGAAATGATTCAATAAGGGATAAGGATCCCATCCATAAGTTTCTTGATTTTCTTGTGGTGTACAGCCCACCAAAGGCTATCACCAAAAACTCAAAAACAACCATTGTGGATTTGGAAATCCACTTTTGGTATATCATTATCCAAAACCAGAGCTGGTAATAACCTATCATGAGGTCAACTCCAAGAACCACTTCACCCTATACCACTGGCCTAAGAACTCAATGATTCCAATGTGTGGATATTATTCCATGCATCACTTGATTCTAGTGAATCAAATTCACACCCAAACTCATGTAATCATCCACAACCTAGGTGGAAAAATATAGGGATTCCCAGAAAAAACACACTAGGTCTTATTAATCCCCTGCTCTACAGACTCCTCCAACTACACCTCTAGCTCCCATAGATGCACGGGGTCATCTGATATTCTAGTCCAAATATCAAGTCATCCCTGATGAATTTCCATATATGAAATAAACTATCGATGGAGAGTTCATGTAATTTTCTCTCTTTCCTCTTGGAGTCAGGTCACACTGTCAGCAGAAGTGTGTAATCATTGATTCTATCTACAAGATCCTAAAACACAAGACTCATGAAAAAAGGATCCATTTATATCTCTAGGTCTCAATAGGGGATAATCTTAGAGATAATTGTCTCATGAATCCTTGTGAAAACATAAAATGGGTTAGTTAGGAAACACATTATACCTCAAACCACACTCAAAGTCTATATAAGCTTCCAGAACATGGAACTCATCCTTTCCCTTTCTCAAATTTTTACCATAACTAGGGATTACTTCGACTCGTTATCACAACAAACAACCTCAAACACACAAGTCAGAGGATCTCATTCACCTCACATCAACACTATATTCTTTGCGAGGCACTTACTCACCCAAATGGTTTTGTATTGTGTCTCGGTGGGGGAATTTCCCCTCTTACTTTAACATAGAAATTCATGCCAAACATCACCAACCCAGGTCTCAAATGATGCCCTACATCTCCTTGGAATAGAACTCAAAAAAAGGAGGGAAATATTTTCTAATACACGTGTCTAATAATACTACAATAAGATTATATGGGACACATAACATACCTTGAAACACTCATGGAGCCTCTGGAGAAAATTCCTCCAGTGCCTCTAGATATTTAAGATCCTGACCAATAGTTTCTTGATCCTTTCATGGTCCACCTGGGGTTGTGGTGGTATCATCAAACCAAAGTGCCTACCACCTCTTACTGCTTCCCCAACTCCTCCATTACATCTTCCACGCCCATAAACCACTTTCTCTATTTGTTGCCTCTTCTTAGGTGGTTCCTCGACCGTATCCCTAATTATTGAAAAATGGGTAAGACAATAATACATGAGATGTCCTCTCCCATCATAAGAATGGAAACATATCTACCTTATATAACTGATCAGTCCCTGATATCTTTGATGAAACCTCATGTTTCATGACTTAAGTCTGCATTCCTGTTATTGGAAGGTCCTGCTAACCCTACATCCTAGGAAATACCTACCTTATAATCTTACGATACATTTTGAAACCCTATGAATCATCATCCAACACAAAAAGATACATCCATGAATTAGTCTGGTATAATGAATCCACTTAAACCCCTGGAGGTGGGTCTATGAACAGATCAATAGGAGAAATCAACACCTACTAACCATCCTGAAGAAATATCGACTCATAACTAACCCCCTTCTAGGAGACCTCATCATGCATCAGGTCATACTATTGAATCTACTATGGAAAACTCTCTATATATTTTCATGAATACATCCTGAAAGAAGATAGGGCGTACCACGGTCAATGAGTATATCTTCTGAGCTAACTCAAGAAGGACATGGAAACCACAGTCCATTACTATATGATGAAAATATCAATGTTTTCCTTGTAACCAATTTCTATATGTACTAAGTCAGGAGGTATTTTGTCAGAGTCCTGGTGATTAGATATGTCAGCTACCCCACCAACATTGGAGTCCCCATCATGAAGACCAAACTTGAAACATTTTAGCATTGATTCCCAAGTTCCCAAACCAAACCTCACTTCTAGAAAAAAGAAACTCCAAACTATGGCCATAAATCCAGGTTATTTCATAACACTTTAGTCTGGGTACACTCCTATAACACCATTCTTTCATGAACCGGCCTGAAAGGGGCTGATCTGCAACTACCCCAATCCCACCTTCAATAGGAGAGGGGTTGGAAACTAGTGTCGAGAAGGAATATCCCATATGGGAGGAGTTTTTCAAAAGTGCTTGTATGAAAACACACACCTCCAAGCCCATACGATACTAAAATGCAAATAACTGATAAAAATTCATGTATACATCTATAATCCCATTATCAAAGTGTGGCATAAAGTACTAGAAAGTATAAAAATGAGTAAAATACAAGCCCACCAAAAACTAGAAAGTAAAGATTGAAATGCTCAGGAGGGGGCTATTTTCTAATGAAACACTAGTATAAATATTAGTCTTTCTAAACCAAACTAAGATCCACCTTCTACTAGTCCTCCAAAAAAATTGAAAAAGATTTTTCATCATCATAAGCCACAGTATGTGCAGGTAGATCCCATAAAAGGGTGAGTATAACCATTCCCACAAAGAAACCCTGAAATCGTTAATCATAAATCATAAATATTAATCAACTCATCATAGAATATGTCAAACATAAAATGATACATATACTAAAACATCCAAATATACTCATAAAAGACTTTGGGTCTCAAAGGTCTCAACCACTGCCATCCATAGTTCCTCTGTGAGATTTCAAGGTAATTCTCACCTAGGACATCTCACTCCACAAGACATGACATCTTTAATGGAACTCATTTGAAAGATATCACTCATAAGGTATCACTAAGATTATGGCACATCCCTTCTATCCTAAATGTCATGCTCTTCTGGGAGGAACCACTCCCTAGCCTATACTTCCACTGACGATACTCATCCTAAAGGTCATGCTCGTCAATTATTTCTATGTATAAGTACAAATGAAGATGAGAGGATTAATCCATTATAAACACTCCATAAAAATAATACCCCATCAAAAATATCAGATCTCGATGAAATGATATGGCATTAGTGCCAAGGGATCACTGGGTGGACAATAGACCCTACTGGAAACATCCTCCAGGATACGGGATTGACACCCATGTAAATATTGGTCATGTTAATTCTAGAAAACCCTATATAAGGAAACATGTAGGGAATGAGGATTGCTCTGGTCCACTTAGAGGTTTGCATACTTCAATCCATTGAGGGGTATAATAAAAGTGGTATGAGACAACTCAGTCTAGAATAATGAAACTTTCCCACACTGTAATAATCATTAGGAAGCTATAGAGGGGATCACCCTCTATGAGGGGAATGTGATTACTCACCAAATACTCATAAGAATAGACCAAGGTAAAACACTTAACTAATATTTATCCAAGTAAGATCACACAAGATCTCAAAGAAGCTAAATTAAGAAGAAAGATGATTCTAACCTGTCCCCAAAGGAGTACATGGTGTGTCCATAGGGGTCCACAGTAGGTATAAAAAACCCTAGAACTACATGTACCTCACACTCACTTGGAATTTAATTTTATAAAATAAATGAAATTTACCTTGATGTATACTTTATGTATATTTCACCTTGGAATTTGGTGTGTCATTCTACCCATGATAACGTACATTGGGTTGTGCCCATGTACTTAGCCATGTATGAGTATATGGCTCTACCTATGTACCCCATCCTGTCTTTATACTTCCAAATTACATGGCGTGTTAGGCCAAATGGACACCTGAGCATATATACCCTATACATTCTGAGTGACCCACCACATGTTATATAGAGTGTGACTAAATACACATGGTGTGTAACATTATATGGACTTTTGTGTGTGTTCCCCCTTATACACGTTGAGCTAGTTGACTTGGAGTCACAAGGCATGTGACACATGTCACATATAATTTGATACTTATATCTAAGAATAAACTCTAGTACCACACAGAATGAACTATATGAAATATATTCATAGGAATACACATTGTACATTTGGGTTTTTCATAGAACCCATGGTAGACTCGCACATCTTCCAATTTCAAGACCACCTACACTTATTTTATCCAAGGAACTCATATTGGGCCAACTGATTCCCATCAACACCTTCTTACCAAATTCCATCCATGAAATCATCAAAATTTCACCTCCCATCACCTATCCTCATATGGGTGTGAAGAAATATTCATAAGGATCTCTGATCCACACATGATTTGTCAATAGATATACTTCTATCAACATATTCCACAACTTTGACATTAGATCTCCATCCCCAAACCATGGTATTGGTTCATTATTCCAAATAATGAATGTACAATGATCATTCACTGGGTAATCGTCAAATTATAGGGAAAAAGAAAATTCCAACGATGATTGTATGTTGAACGGGGAGAGAAAAATATAAACCATTGATGTGAGAAACGAACCACGGCCGTTGTTCATTTTTGGACTTGATTTTTTTTCTTTTAAAGGATAAACAAATATGTATAAACATAAATTAAAAAACAAATATTAATTATCCCATAATCCTGTAAATAAACTGAAACCCACAAAAAAACTAATTCGTAAATCAATTTGTTAGTAGATTGATTCACATTTTCATGGGATAAGAAAATAAGGATAAATATATAAAACAATTATACCTTTATTTAGATCAATCATTGATAAATAACAATTTCATGTCATTATCATTGATGAGATCCAAAAGATGCATTGGCATATAATCTGCAATCTGATTTTGAACTAATGTTGTCTATCGACGATCCTCCAACGGATCCTCTATAATGGATCCTCTTAATCAATAGGGTATGTGGATAACCATAGTTATTATTTATATCCATGTTTAAATAGATTAATTTTGGTTGCTGAATCAAAATAAAGAAATAGATTAATTAAATTAATGTATTTTTTATTAGTGCTCACGATAGAACTTTATCGAAATGCCTGAAGACAATAAATATTATGTCTCACCTAGGGTAAACCACAAGTTTTGAAATCAATTGTGGTCTCATATTTCTAATCTAAGACTCTTATTGGGAGTTATTCAACTTTTTAGGAAAATTCCATGTGTGTGATATTGATATATTTAATATTTTTAAAATATCAACTTATGGGCTCATCGGCCCTCAAAATATCACTTTGTCTCAGCTCCTGGCAATATAAATATTCATATAAGTATTCAAAATTCTTACCCAGTGAAAAATAAGACATTACATTGGAAATGTTTGAAGTTAATATTTCATAGATGTTTTGGAAGATGTTTCAAATGATATGATCGCCTATAAGAAATTATCTGGCTATTTGTTCCATGAAAGAAGTCATAGAGGTAGTTGTAGAACTTTGAAGTTATGCAATAATTGTATTTTTGAAAAAAAATAATTGAGATATTTCACTAATAATTTTAAATTTCATATTAAAGTTTATAATATGTTATCAAATAATAATAAATGATTAAGTCTTTTTCTTATAAACAAAATAGACAAACATTTTTAATAATATCTTAGAGCTAGGCATTATTCCCTGGGAATTCACCTATGAAACATGTCAAGGACATACATGGTAATTTTGGAGGTCAGGGTCAAATATAAGATAATTTTAAATACCTAGAGAATATATATTTATAAAATGATAAATTGGATGGAGACAGTGTCATGATAGTATAAATTTTTTATTTTTGTTTCACCTATAAGAAATAGGAAAGCCTACTATGGGAATATATTTTGGTGTGGTTGAATATTATGAAGATTAGGAGTAGTTTTGTAATGTTTCAAGATTTGGGGATGGAAAAAAGGGAAAGTGAAAGACATTTCATTGTGGAAGAGTTCTTAGTGATCATTGAGTTTTCATGAAGCTGGATCCAACATGGTAAATATGAGTGTTGTATTGAGTGTTATATAGATTGTTTCACTAGGAGTTATGTAACAATTTTTTTGGAATTTTTAATAATGATTTAATACAGAAAAATATAAACCATAATAGTTGTAAGAGGTTTGGGTATTTGAAAGAATCAATTATTCTATGGAATTTCAAGAATATTAAATAAATAATTTTTTGTTAACATTATATTTTAGTATTCAAGGAGGTTTGGTGAAGAATTTATTCAACGATATTTGGAATTGAAATAGAGATACCTAATTAATTTTTGGGTCTATTATAAACAACATTTAAAGATGAATAATTGGAATATTAGGATGGAAAAAAACTTAAAAGTAAAATCATTATATTATGGCGTTTTGTGAATTTATAGTCATAGGATTTTATACTTTTATATTTGGAAATGTTTTATTGAAGTGATTAGATCATGGGAAAATTTCAAATAATTTATTTGAATTTAAATTAGGATTATCACATGGGATAGATGGAAAGGATTGTGAGGAAAAGGGATAAATATTGTTTAATCTATATGGTTGGGTTCTTTTCATGAGTCATAGGTTCATTCTTATAAATTGATCAAAGAGATTCTAAAATATTATATGTCAACCTATTTTCAAATCTGGTTCATTGAGGAAGGAAAGACATGCACCCTAATTAATATATCTGATCTAAAAGAATATAGAATATAAGTATCAAACCATACCTGATATTTTGAAAAAAAGTATAGGGAAAATGAATCTTGAAAATAATTGTGAATTTAGGTCCTCTATAAACAAAATAAGGAAGAAATTTTCCCTTGTAGATTATAATTGGATCTTAATAATGGATGAAGACATGATGATGGTGAAATTTTCATATCATTTTTATATCAGAAACTTAAAGAAGAAGAGCATAAAGGATAGTCTTATTATCTTGGAATTGTTATTACCTATAGATGGGTTTTTTTAGTTCATGTTAAGATTCATAGATAACACCAACATATAAGGAGTTGGTCCCATCTAGTTTTAAAGAGGATAAGAGAATCATATTGGAGATCAAGGTGCATACATCCAAAGTTTGAGATGAAAGAAGAGTCTCACACTTGAAATATATAGGCTAAAAATTATCCAAAATATGTAATAGACCATTAAATCTAGAAACTGACCATTCCATTACTAGACTAGTGAGTAATAGTGCAAGAAGAGTCATTGTTCATGGAATAAATAGTGAACTCTTCTTGAAGTTCTTGTAATGTCCCTATTAAGACTATGACAACACTGAAATTCCAAAAAAAAATTGGTTTGTGCTCATTAGAGTATCCCATATCGGTGAACCAAGTAAAATATAATGTCCTTGCATATTTACAATTAGTATGTGTGTCATATTAATTAATTTTATAAAAAAACACAAGTTGAATGATTATTCTTGTTAACACAGGAACATTGTCTTAAAAGAAGGAGGTAAATAAGGATAAAAAAAGATAAAATTTGGTATCACCCTAATTCAACCCCCAGGGTAACTAAGCTTCCAAAAAGTGGTAACAGAGTCTGATTATTTTTCAATTATTCAAATTTTTATATTATATTTATAAATCTTCTTGAATATCGTGTAATCAATGGAATCAACTATGGAGGCTCATAGTCTTGATGAAAATCAATTCTCTTAATGGAAGGACAAATTAGGGTCTTATATTGAATATTTGTTTGGTAATGAATCTATATTAAGTGAATGGAGTTATATTTCTTAAACTAGTACCAAATATGAATCTTAATTTCATTATATTAAATTGAATTGATATATATCTAGAATTAAGATAAAGGATATCATAAAATTTTAGGTTCCCATTCAGGTAAACAAAAATGTTTCCTTGTGCATGTTTATTTCCAATGATCCTTCTTATAAATCTATATATTCAGATTTAATTTCACATGAATATTTAAATAATTAATAATTCATATAATTAGGTGAATCTATAATTTTTGTGTGCAACTAACAAAAGGGGATACATTCCATAAAATATAAATCTCAACTCCTGAAGGATAAAGTTAAAATAATTAGTGATCATATAATAGGATTAGTGAAAACTATCAAGAAAATAGATATTAAGATGAATGATAATAGTTAAGTAGTTAAATAACTAATTCAATAATTAAATATTTACCTGAAAATTAAGAAAATATATTAAGAATCCATGATTACCTTTAAAAGGTTTTGGGAGGAAAAAATGATTACTATTCATGATGAAATAAATTATCTTCATGGGGACATATAAATATAGTTAAAGGAAAAATTTTGAGAATCAAAGATATTGAGGATGAATTAAATATTATGAACTTGTCAAAATTTGAAGAAAATTTTGTGAAAAATGTAGATAGCAGTGTAAATAATAAAAATCATGTTTCAAGAAAAATTTAATAGAGACCTCATTTAATTAAACTAATAAGGATTTAAGAAAGTATGGGTGTTCAATACTATTTTTATGGAATAATTGGATACTCTATGGGTGGTTTTTGGGATGAAATAATGTTTAATGAGGAAGGAAGGCCTACTTATACCAGATTATAGTCAGGATAAAAAATCTAGTACCAATGTAATGGGGATGAAAAATATCAGACCGGGTTCTTATATCCTATAATTAGATGGGAGAAAAATAGTGAATCTATTTTACCTAAAACAAAACTCAATATATAAGATAATTGTAATAAAATAAGGAATAAGGATATTTTAAAAGTATTAATAATTTCTTTTTCACAAAAATCATTATGGGTGGAAAATAAGGATATGATAAAAAGGGATACTAAATGTGAGAAGATTTGATTCAATAAAGAATATATTTAAATTTCCAAAAGATATCTCTAAGGAAATGAAACATTGATTGAACCAAGAACCAATGGAATTATTTACTCAAAAAAATAATTGAATATAGAATAATCATGCTTGAAGAGAAAATAATAAAGGAGAAGTGTCACTCATTTCAGTCAACGTAGAAAAGCAATAACATAAAACAAGTGGTAGTTTCCTTGCATGGAAAAAGAATTGTGTTAGAAAAAGTGTAAATAATAAAACTCAAATATATAAAACCAGAATTAGAGAGATAAGACTCAATATAAATAGGAATCCCCAGTTAAAGGAAGTAATTAATTCGAGGGATAATAAGAAAGAAGGTTCATCTTAGTAGTATTAAGAAAAATGACACCATGGAAAAGACGTGGAGGAAAACTATGAGGAAAGGGATGGTACATCATGACCAACCACACTCCTCATCTTAAGGAGTATATAGTTACCCATATCCTGCTATGATAGATGTTTATAATATATGTTTCAAGTGGTTCATACTTAATGGGGAGATAAAATCCATGGGGTTTAATGCATCCAAAGGTGATGGATACATACAACAAAAGACAGAAAGGAGATGAATATAGTGTTCATACTGAATCCTTACATACATATTGGAATGTGACTATATATGGTAAAATAAAATAAAATATTAGGTACCAAGGTTGATTTGATGTGGTCTAAGTGTAAAATCCAAGTTACAATCTTTACCATACTATTGGGAATATTTTAGAAGTGTTAGAGGTTAAGTTGACTTGAGTCCCACATCAAACATAGGTATCTTACCATATTTTATTATTCATTATAAATAGACACCAATGCCTATATTAAGTGAAATATTTGGTATTTTTTTCATTCTCTCTATCATTCTACATGGTATTAGAGCGGGTTATCTAACCTGATCCTACCCTCTCATCTCTTTTTTTTCTCAGTGGACACCTACATATTTCCCCCCATTGGGGAGGTAGTGGACCTAGTCCCTTAGTCAACATAGAAATAGATACCCCCTTCCATATCCTAATTCTCCCCCCTCCTATTGTTACACCCTCCTCCCAATCACGCAATGGCACCCTCTCCTCTTGTGGGAAAATCCCACAGTGAAGGCATCTCTAGTCACCTCGTCCCTCTAGGTGGACAGTGCCTCCCATCCCCTCCTCTATTGATCGTGACAACCCATGTACCACTGTTCCTATGTGCCCCAACCCTGAAAAATATCCTTCTGCCCATTCCCTATGATCCCATTCCACCCAAATCCTCCTATGTGACTTCCTCCTTCCACCTCCCATGTGCCAAACCCTAGACGTAGATGAAAATTGCATCGAAAGAGATGATGGTGGAATCTTGTGTATTGAGTTCATTATCTCTACCATTCTACAAGAAGCATCTCAAGTGATATCAATACATATTTCTAGTAGTATTAGACAACTAGTATATATGGTAAAGACTAAGAGGAGAAGCAGAAACATTCATACATTTCATGTTTATTTTTTTTACTAATAAAGTAGTATCAGCTGATTGTTCTCAAGATAACTAGAATCTAATGGATGAATAAAACTTAATTAATGAGGTGGTTCCAAATTGGAAATATCATTTCAATATTTATTTTCAATATATGGTGACATTCAGGGGGAGTTTGTGATGATCACTCTAGGGTTTTTGAGCATCATATGGAAAAGGTGAATCCTTGTGAATGAAGGTGGAATATGTATAAAAATTGATATGCCTCACACACTTTATATCTCATAATTTATCTATATATATTTTTATCTTCTAGGTGAATTATTGAGTTCACAAGATGATATGAAAATGAGAAATCTATAGTTGCTAATGTTAATTGAAAGAGGTGAGTTATGGGGAAGATTAAAAATTTTGGATCAAAATATTATTTCCTATATTTAGATTTAACTCGGTAAGCTTCAAAGACTCAATTCCAAGTGTAAAATTCACACACCAGATTCATTGATGGAAAGAGTAGGTATGTTTGGAAAAAAATGCATGGAGGTTTACATTGTTAAATCTGGAATTTATTTTTCCAATGATTGGTACAAGGAGAATTGATATATAGATCTAAAAGGTATGAAAAATGATTATTTTCATTGAATGTAGATTACAAGATGATTATTGAAAAATTGGGAGTAAATTTTTTGAATAAACCCCCATGGATTACTATATATATAGGGAATGAACTTGAAGAAAAAAAATCGGTGAGGGATTTTGAAGACAAAAATCTAAAAATTATGGTCCATTGTATTCAAATGACAATAGAGGATGAAAGAACATTGTAAAGTCCTATGTATTATGGCTCTAAATTGAAGTAAAAATTCCAAGATAAATAATTAGGTTAAGTATAACTTTTTATTTTGATTTCAAAGGGAGAGGAACTCAAGGAATATTCAATCCACTTCCTTGGGGGAAAATCAAATCCTAGAGATTGGATTCATGATAGTATTAACAACAAAGTCTAAGGGGGAATGTTTCAACTAAAGTAACTTGATTAAATTTTGATTTGTTATCAATCATTTTATTTTTTTAATTAAGTAATGAAGAATCCTTGGTGTTTTTGTTGATTATTGGGTTGCTTTTGAAATAATTATAAAATATGGTTACAATAGTTACCAAGTATATAGAAACCACATTTATAAGAGAAAGAAAATGAAGAATCAAAGTGGTTAGTGAAGATAAAATGATGTTTTAGTGGTTCACATGGAAATATTAATTTAATAAATAATTTATAATATGCTTATGAATCATATTCTAGCTTATATAATGAGGTGGAACTTAAAATGTAAGATATAGTGAAGAAAAACATCACCACATAATTAACTATGCCATGGAGAACATCATAGTGCATCTAAACCTAACATTGAGATGTTGGAAATGGTTGGAGTTGAGTTATCTGGGATTCCTTGGATAATGTTTCCAATAATAAGATCATCTATAAGAAATGGTTAGGGTATCTATGTTATTGAATAATTTTTAAAGTTAGTGTTGGTCTTTTGAAATCATGTATGACCTAGATTCTTGGAAAATCCATACAATCTGTTTCACTTTTTTTAAGATCATGGTCAAGGTTGGTATCTATTAATAGAGAATAAAAAATGATAAAGTCTTTTTCTTTCACTCAAAAATGGCCAAAAAAAATCACCATGTCCTGAATCTAGGAATTATACCTTGGTAATTCACTTGTTAAATATTATAAGGCTATAATTGGTTGTTGTGGAGGCTATGGTTAAAGAAAAGAGTGTTTTAGAGACCTGGATAACTAGAGAGACATAAAATAGGAAACTAAGGGAGACCAATTCGTGGTTATATGTGTTTTGTATTTCCAGTTCACCTATATGAAATGGGAAATCACAATATGGGTGTTTTTTCAGTCATGGTTTAATTTTTTTGTAGAGTATAAGAAGTGTTATAACATTTCAATATTTGGAGATGAAAAAATAGGCAAGTGGAAGTCACTATACGGTAGAAGATGACCTGATGAGCATCAAGTTGTCTTAAAGCTAAATCCAACATGGGCTAGGTGAGTATTTTTTGAGTGTTTCATGGGACATTTTTCTGAGATTAATGTTATTATTATTTTTAAATTTTTAGTTAGGATTTAATATATAGAATTTTTTCCATGTTTTTCGGAAGAGGATTGGGTATTCAAATGAAAATGTTATCCTTTGGAATTTCAGGAATATTAAATAAAGACTTTAGTAGGAACATTATACTGTAATATTCTGGGATGTTTGGTGTAGAATGTATACAGTGATATTTGGAACTGAAATTAAGATATTGAATTAATTTCTTGATCTATTGTAGAACACATTTAAGGATGAAGAATCAGAAGGTGAATATAGAAACATGATTAAAAATAGAATATTATGGAGTTTTGTGTATCTATAATCTCATGATTTTCTACTTTCATAATTGGAAATGGTTTCTTGAATTACTAGGATCATGGAAATATTTTTAGAGAATTTATATGAATTTATCATGATTATAATATGTGACATGCAGTAAATATCAGGAGGGGAAGGTAGAAATACAGTGTAATCTACACTATTATGTGATTTCCATGAGTTGAAGGTACATGATTTTATATTTCTTGAAGTAGTTGAAAAAATAGACATGAACTTATATCCAAGCCTGGTTCATTGAGGAAATAAGGATATATATGCACTATAATTAATATATCTAGTTTTAAAGAAGAGATAACTAAAGAAATGTTGCTTTATTTTGTATTTTGAAAAAAGAAAATGAGTGGGAAATAGGAGCTCTCAAATAATGATTAATTTGGGTCTTATATAAATAGAATAAAGAATAATATTTCCCTCATAGATTATATATAGATGTTAATAAAGGTATAAAAAGTTTGTATAAGAATATGATTTTGGTGTCAAGAACTTTATGTTGAAGCTCTTAAAAGATTACTACAGTTTTTTAGAATTTTCATTTCCTGGATAAGGGATCCTTTAGTTGATATAAAGGAATATATTTAATCCTCACATATAAGGAGTTGATCTCATTTGGTTTCAATAAAGAGAGGATAAACAAATTGTAGGTTAATGAATATCCATCTTGAGTTAGAGACTCAAGTGTAGTTTTGTTTTTGATGAAGATAGACCCACAAGACACCAAACTATGGAAGAGATCCTCAAGTTTATAAACAGACCATTACTTGACTCGATAAATGAGTGACTGTTAAAAAAGAGGAATTACACATGGGATAATTATTGAACCCTTTCCAAAGACCTTCCAATATCCCTATTAATTGTATTACATCCTCGGCACTCCAACACATTTTTGGTGTTTTCTCTATAGAGTATCCCATTTGGGTGAACCAAGTTAAATTTGGTTCCCTTGCATATTTACATTTATCATGTATTTAATGTGAACACATTTTAGAAATGAAACATAGGTTGAATAATTTTAACTTCTAACATGGGAAAAAGTTCCCAAAATAATGAGGTAAATAAAGATAATGGAAAAAAAATAAAATTTTGTGTCACCTTGATTCATCCCCCCCCCCCTTTTAGGGTAACGATTGTTCCAACAGATCACAAAATCTATAAGTATATATTTATACAAAAATATCTCATAATGAGACAAAGGATATGTATAGAAATACTAAAGTACTATGACTATTAAATACAATACCATCCTAGGAAAACAAATATAGTGGAAAATACATTGAGTAAGAATGATCATTATAGAGACCCTTGCTTTTCATACATTAACATTACATAACATTTGAATAATACTTAAAACATTATACAAAAATACTCCCAAATACCATACTAGTATATTTCCTTTGAAAACATGGAAACATAAAAACTGATACATAAGTGCGCTACATTATCTCCCACTATGTTCTTCTTGACTAGCACCCTTCATAGAAACATCAAACATAATACATATCTTAATAACCTGGGGAAGGAAACATAAAAAGGGGTGACCTTAGATGCTCAGTAAGGTTAAATAAGGTAGATATGTAAGTATAGTCATGAGAATAAGGGTATGAGAACATGATCATGAAAATAGAATATTATACCCTTCATATCAAAGATTTTATACATGAATCATGGAATAAATCTAGGAAGTTCATATGACAAGAATCATTAGTAAATAAAGAAGATAATCCATGAAATCATACCATAGGAATAAAATATAGAATTTTGGAATACACATAATCATATAATATAATTTATATAGTAGTCAAGACATCATTGGAAAAGCCATCTTGGTAGTATGGGTTCACTCCCCATACCACATTGGTAGTCATGGTTAACTCCCATAGCCATCTTAGTATAATGATTTCACTACTCATGCCATCTTGGTTATCATGGTTCACTACCATGACCATATTAGTATTCTATGTTCAGTCCCAAGACCATTTTAGTCTATATTATGATATATAAGTCATTACCCAATGCATTGGAGGGAGATATAGGTGACACCCATCTCATAGTGAAATAATACATACATGTTCCAAGAAATCATAAATAATCATATAATAACCCATGAAATTAAATTGGTATCATAAAAATGTAATCATATCATAAATTTTGTAAAAAGATATAGGTTTTGTAATTTTTTCAAAATCATATCCCATAAAAAAAGCGGGTTTCAAAAGTATATAACCCGTGAATGAGAAATGGGTTTCATAAACATCATGATGTCAAGACATAATCCATTCAAAGAAAATGTATGAATATAAAATTGAATAATTTCCCCATAAATGAATTATTAACACCAATTGATGTCATATTATATAGGAAATAATTTTTATAGATCTTTTAAAAACATTTCTTGAAGAAAATATCATTTCTTCTTTTAAAAAATGATTTTTAAAGAATAAAAAATATTGAAAATTTTTTTATTTGAAAATGGATTATAAAAATTATAAATTAATATTTAAAAACCATAAAAAATGAAATACTTTTTCATTAAAAATACATTTTTTTTAAAAAAAAAATTAAATAAAATAGATTTCTAGCCGAAAAGAGAAATACGGTCATATTTTTCTTAAAAAAATTATTAATTATCTTAAGTACCAAAGAGTGGGAAATGGTACTAATACAAGGAGATATATTGAATAGAAATAGGATAAGAAAAATCATGAGTTTTTTTTATATATGGATTATAATATTTCAACAATGGAATTATAATCATAAACAACCCTGATAAACGATGATATTGTTTCAATAAACTCTTACAACATGGTAACATGGGATCATACTATTCATATAAGAAAAGAAATTACATGAAGCTTAAAATATCATTAATATAAGGATATTCATGATATACCCGGTCAAATGGAATTATATACACCTATAAAATAATTTAGGTGCATAACAAACCATGAGTCTCAAAAAAGGAAAATTGAGGCAAAACTATCTTACCAATTTAGAAACTTTTAAAAAACAAACCCCATGAAAGAAATATCATATAATGGATATGTAAATACCCTTAAATTTAACTATAATATACATAGAATACATTCATGGGTATTATATACACCTCATTAAATATGTGAGTGGTGAATAAGGCATGTATCTCATGGATATAAAATGGTGAGAAGAAATTCCCTTACCTTGAGTCTTAACTCTCTTTACGCTCATACAAGATTTCTGTATAATAAATGCAAGATTATTATCAATATTTTACAGAATAATATTCTTATAAATAAAACCATATATGGTTTTATTATGACTTTATATTACCCTCTTGTTAATAATTCTATGTTATGGTTTCACTTTGGGTAATATCTGCTTTGTTCTTCACATGTGTCTTAATTTGTTATATATTTGGTCCTTATACTTATATCAAGATCTAAAGAATTTAAACCATGATATAAATATCATTTATATATATTATATTTTTATTATAATAATCTATATAATATATAAGTGTGAAATGGAATACACTATTCATTGAGATGGTAAGTCATACGTATGTAAGAACATTGTTTCTATTTTTATTATCGTATTGAAAAAAAAATCGAATATAAGTATCTATATATGTATATATATATCATTATTAAATTATAATTATTATATCATATATATTATATAACTTCACTAATCCCATCCTTAATACATTCTATGTAGTGTGTGAATGAATCACATCGCTTTGAGGCGGCGGTAGTCCACACTTCCTCAAACGAAATTATTGTATTTATACCAAATAGAAAGTATGAATATATGTGATGTAAAAGTATTAAATAAGATTAAATAAATAATAAATATAATATATAACATATATATATTTTCTATCATAATTTACACCATGAGAGGTGGTAAATGAATAATGAACAATCATCATTTCGTGAGGCGTTAGTTCATCGTACACGTAAACAGTTTGTTCATTACCAATTAGATGGAAGTGTGTGTAAGTGTAGGTAAAAAACATAGAATAAAAACATAATAGTATATTTATGATATTTTTTGTTTTAAAATCTTGGAATAAGAATATTTGAGTTGGAGGATAATTGAAATAAAATAAAATAACTTGAGGAAAATTGTTACCACTTATTCGGGTAACTCCTTTTGATTTCCACCAAAGGGATTACTTGGATTGATTTATGACTAAGAGGAGGAATATATTATGTGGGGAGGTATTTCGAGAATATATTTTGGTAGATGTTGGTCAAGCTAAATTTTCTTGATAGTTTTGATTGAGTGCAAGGAGAGGAGGCCTTTTATAGTGGAGGAGGAGTGGACTCTTATAAATTTTAGGAAAAAGATTTCCACACGTGTTTTTACCATGTAAAGTGGATCCAATAATGAACCAAATTAGAGAAAATTTATAATAGGTTATAAATAGTTAAATAAAATATCTCTTGGAAAAGTTTCTAGGTCATTTGGTCCCTTAATATTAATGTTTAGTCCCTTATTATTCTTAATCATACCTTAATCATTGTAATTAATTTTAGTTACTTTCACTAATATTTGTGGTCAAAAAATAAATAGAACTTATTAGACAGAATAAATTATTATACTTCCAAATATAGAATTCATTTTTTGAAATTAAAATCATAGAAGTGGCAGAAATTAATTTAAATTTAATCCTGCGGTCGGGTCGACAATGCAGGTTTTTAAAGTAAAAATGTTCAAAAGTATGTTATGTTTTTATAATCAATTTCAAATTAAAATTTATCAAAATTAAAAAAATGGGTTTATTGATAAAAATATGATCTAATTAAACTTTAAAACTAATTTAAAATATAATTTATCCTTATAAATAAATTATATTAAAGGTCATTTTTTAATTAAAATCGGTTATTTTTCATCATTCATCCAAAAATGAAGTTTCTCAGAAAAAACCCAAAAATTATCCCTAATATAATTTCAAAATTATAAATTAAAAATGAAGTTTATTTTATAAAATTAAATTTATAAATGTGTCTAAAATTAATTTTATTATTTTTCACAAAAGGACATGAAAAGGAGTTCGTTTGAGAAAAATAGTATTTATAAAAATTTAAGGACTTTACAAAAAAATTATATTTCATTATTAGTATGTTTTATTTATATAAAACAATTATAAATAGTATTTTACAATTATTTATTTCAATTCATATTTCTAAGTTTAATAGATAGGTTATAATTATCTTGTTTAAATAATTATAACAATAAATGAGATGTTTTATAGAAACTCAGTGTTGCGTGAATTGTATGCCAAGTCGGTGTTGTGTGTAACATATGCCAAGAGGGTGTCATTTAAAAGGATTTTTTACTTAGTTTAATGAAATGTATCAATGAAAGTTAATTAATATAAAAATGTCCCTAATAACTCAAGGTATTACATTCTACCCCCCTTAAAATTAATTTCACTCTTGAAATTCATCATTCGGGTAAAAAATGAGGATACTTATGCTTAATAATATCCTCAATTTCCCACATAGCTTCCTCTAACTGGTGATTTGTCCATAAAACAATATCTAGGTGAGTGGTCTTGTTTTGTAGAACCATATATGTACAATCTAAATTTTCAATAGGTTGTTCCTCGTAAGAAAGATCCTGCTCCAGTGATATGACCTCTGAGTTCAGTACATGTGAAGGGTTGGGAATGTACTTCCTTAGGAGAGATACATGGAACATGTCATGGACTAGAGAGATATTTGGAGTAAGTTTTAATAAATATGATACTATCTTGATACGATCAATAATTTCAAAGGGACTGATCTACTTAGGGCTTAGTTTCCCTTTCTTTCGTAACCCCATAACCTTTTTTCTTGGAGATATTCATATAAAAAGATTTTCAATATATTCAAATTCTATATCAACCCATCAGTAATAATCATAAATTTTATGCAGACTTTGATCTTCCATGATATGCTGATGAATGGTTCTAACCTTCTCGACCATTTCATCAGTGATCTCAGTTCCAAATAGCTTTCTTCCTCCAACCTCATCCCAATACATTGGAGCTCTATATTTCTTCCCATAGAGGGATTCATGAGGTTCCATATGAATTATTGAGTGAAATAGATTTTTTTAAGAAAACTAAACTAGAGGAAAGTGATGATCCCAACCACCTTTGAAATCCAAAGAACAACAAATTAGCATATCCTCTAGGGTTTTAATTGTTATTTTAGACTGACCATATGTCTGAGGATGATAAGCAGTGTTGAAACCAATTTTTTATCAAGTTCTTACATAATAATTCTCTAGAAATTTAAGGTAAATGTCAGATCCTGATTTGAGATAATAGAATGTGTTACTCTATGAAATCGTACCAATTCTCTAATGTACATCCTAGAAATTTGATTCAGAGAGAAGTATTCTCTAATAGTGATGAATTGTGCTGACTTAGTATGGATATCAACTACCACCCTTATAGCATTAAACCCTTTAGAGGTTTTGGTTAGTTCAACAACAAAATCCATAGTGATTTTCTCCAATTTTCATTCTGGTATGGGTAATGGATGCAACATCCCCTTTTACTTTTTTCTTCCAACCTTAACTTGTTATCATACCAAACACCAAGATACAAACTCTGTAATATATCTCTTTATTCCATCCCATAAAAATTATTCTTTCAATTCCCTATACATCTTCATACTTCAAGGATTAATAGAAAATTAAGAACAATGATCTTCCTCTAATAGCTTCTTCTTTAAATCTAGTATGGAAGGAACACATACATGGTTCTTGAACCTTATCATTCCATAATGATCATGGTTAAAATCATGACCATTTCTAACATTCTTTTTCATATCTACATATTCCTTATGTGCCTTCTGAATCTTCACATGGATAGAGGGTTGAACATTCATTTGAGAAAGATAATATTTTTTCCCTTATTTTAAGACTTATGGGTCTATACTTTTCTAATATAAAAATATTGGATCTTTTGTGAATCTCCTTAGGGATAAGCTAGCATGATCCTTATGACTCATAGAATTGAACACCTTCTTTTCTTTTACTATTTGGTAGTGTATTAGAAGTCATAATCATTTATCAAATCTGACCATCTTCTCTGGCTTGGGTCCAACTCATTCTATGTGAATATATATTTCATACATTTATGATTGGAAAATATATATCACACTTTTCTCCATAAATATAATGGATCCATATATTTAATGAAAAATTTAGCACTGCTAACTCCAAATCATGATTTGGGTAATTTTTCTCATGAATCTTCAACTGATAAGAGGCATAAGTGATAACCATGTCATTCTGCATAAGAACACATCCCAATCCCTTCATGGATGCATCACTATAGATTAAAAACCCTTCTCCACTATAGGGTAATATAAGAATATGTGCGTTGAATAGCCTTCCCTTTAGTTCCTTGAAATTTTCCTCACATTCATCTATCTAGAATAACTTGACACCCTTCTGAGTTAACTTCGTCAGATTATTATATAGTCATGACAAATTCTCTAAAAACAGTCGATCTATAGTTCCTTGTTGGTCTAAGATATCATTCAACAGCCTCCATATTTGATCGATCTATAGTTATACCATCTCTTGAGATTTTGTTACCCAAAAATGAAACATTTTCAGCAAAAATCGCACTTTTTAAATTTTTCATATAGTTTATCCTTCCTTAGGATCTTTAGTAAAATTCTCAAGTAATCATCATGATATTTATTTCTCTTTTAATATATAAGAATATCATCTATAAATACTACCACAAACTACTCTAGGTAAACTATAAATACTCTATTCATCAAATCCATAAAGATATAATGGGAATTAGTAAGACCAAAAGGCATCACTATATATTCATAGTATCCATACCTTATACAGAATGTATCCTTGGGTATATCCTCCATATTGAGCCTCAATTAATGATATTAAGAATTAAGGTCAATCTTGAATAAGTATTGAGCTCCACATATTTGATCAAACAAGTAATCAATACGGGGAAGATGATACTTGTTCTTGATAATAATCTTGTATAACTCACGATAATCAATGTAGAGTCACATTATTCCTCCTTTATTCTTAAAAAATAGAACAAGTGAACCCCAATGTGATAGTTAGATGAATGAATCCATTATCAAGGTTTTCATGGAGTTTCTTCTTTAATTCATGTAACTCAAGTAGGTCGATTCTATAGGGAGTCTTTGAAATTGGTGTGGAACCAGGTATAAGTTATATGGATAACTCAACTTCACATTTTGGTGGAAGGATAAGAAACTCTTCTGGAAATAAATCCACAAATTCTTGAAAAATATTCATATCATCAATGTTAATTTTCTCCCCAACCATTTGAGATAAACAACTCTTTTTAATGGGAATTAAGACCCATACACTGGATGTAATCTCCATAATAAGTTCATGCTTATCACCACATTAATGAATGATCGTATAAGGGTTTGAAATATAAAACATAACTTCCCTTTCTCAATAATTGATGTGGGATTTATGAAGATAAATCCATTACATTCCTATGATGACATAAAATTCAGCCAAAGGAAGAGTGAAAAGATTTACAGGAAGCACATTCCCACAAACTTCAACTAGAGAGGAATCTTAGACTTGGGATTTAGTCATCTTACTATTTGGGGTTTTGACCGCATTGTCATGACACGTCAAATTGATTATATTTTTAAGTTTGATTTATAGTCTAGGGTAAACCCTAGGTCGTCTCTCAAGGATCGTTGGTAGGTTTAGAGTGTGTATTTTTAATAAAAATGACTAAGAGAGGGGGTGGTTTTGAAAACAGTTTAAAACAATGACTTAGTTGAAATAGCTTAAAAGATGAGTGACCAAGTGGATTTTGAGAAATATGATATAAAAGTGTCGATGTGATTTCACTACACACATATCAAGTTTATTGTTCATAGAGATTCATCTTAGGTTTAGAGTAATTCTTTAGTTGGAATTAATTGGAATCCCGATTAATTCCTAAGCTTTTATTTCAATGATTTAAGGACCAAACCTTGACGTAACAATCGTATTGTCAAGGTCTAGTACTTATGCATGGAATAAGAGCTTCCAAATAATATTGAAATCTCAATAAGTTGGGTATGAAAAGGATTCTTGTGATGTCCAATCGGAACAACACAAGTCACGCACTCAAAACCTCACACCGATCGGTTAGAAATTAAGAGCATAACACTCACATGTATCAAATAAAGCATTCAAATCTGAAATAAAATAAGATACATGGAATGAAATATTTAAACACCCAAATTAATCCAAACCAGTAGCTATTTTATGCATCGGAACTCCCTTGACATGTGTGTAGCTCCCTCACAACGAACACCCAACTTTTAGCTCGACATCGGGAGGAGGAGGAAGCTCGGGTGGAACTCCTTCTTCATCCTTGATTCCCCTATGAGGATAGGGGCATCCAGAACCTCCAAGGTGATTAGGAGACTCCTATAGGACTCAAAATTGGCAGCACTTCACTCCTTGTCTGAACTTACAAATGAGGAGCCCAAGGTGCCCTTTTATAGGAAATGTGGGAGGTGGTTTTGGGCACACAGATTTCATCAATCAACTTGCACGATGCGTTTCGGCCTTCATACAGTCTTATCTAGCTTTGGAGAAAATAGAAAAGTTGTATCCCTACCTCTTGGCTATCTCCACCGAAGGTTTTGCACCGTTTGTACAACTACAGCTCGTTATATTGATAAAATACAGAACACCACATTTGACTTGGTCCAAATTCTGTGGCTTGGACAGATCTGTTCGGATGGACCCAATAAATGCCAAATCAGGATTGGGTTCCTTAATATGAAATGTAGAATATTGAATTGTGGACAGGACCACAACATTTCAGCCCATTTTGATGCACGTATTTCTTGTAATATTCAAAACATTGGACAGATGTCCATGGATCCATGCAATTTTGGCCCATTTTTCTTTCACTTCATCAAGGGCCCTCCAAATCACCTCCACCTACATTGTAATTTTAAAAACAAGTATCATTGACCTATTTCATAGTGATAAAAAAAATATTGAATCAAACATGAAGCACAATTTGATAATATTTTTATAATTTTTAATACAAAATATGTTTAGCACAGCGGTGTAAGGGTGAAAATGAAACAGTGAATCGTGGTACGATCACACCCCCACACCTAAACATTTGCACTCCTGGGCAAGGTCACATATCCAAATACAATGATTCATATATATATATATATATATTTACAACATCCTGAAGATTTATCATTTGAGGGAATTTTATTTAAAGTAAATTGATCAATACACGAATCACACCAAGGAGTTCTTCCTAGTGAAAATAGAAAAAGATGTCTCATAAATCATATCATAGAGAAATTCAAAAAGGTCCATGATACCCAATTGAGAAAGGAATTCAGAAGTAAATCATGACACTAACTCTCCATGTGTGTGTGTGAAAACCATTCCATGCTATTCTTTCCACTTGCTATCTAATAAATATATGTTATTTTAACAATTTTCAGCTTAAATAATTTTGTCACCAAACCTGTCTTATATCCTTTGAAATAATATTTTAAGACCCACTCATTTAAGCATTACTAGAAGTCAAACCATAAGCTCCTGACCTAGATATCCCCATATGTTTCACATTTCATCACTCCCCTCATTTATTATTTTTTTTTGAAGTTGCAATTGGAACAAATCTCACACTCATCTCTCAACCCTTGTTTGATCTCCTCACGACACTAATTACAATAGTTATAACAAGATAAAAGGTTGAGGATGATTGGTTTTTGACCTGCCCAAGACACAACAAAATTTTTTTGAGGGCGTACAACAGTCGGAGATTAGGTACACACGCATAGGTCAATCTGGTACAGTAATGAAACAGATCGGATAAGGAACAAACGTATGGAAATATCATTTAAAGCTAAAAAAATTAACCCAACATATATTTACCTTATATTAAGTAAGAAATAATCACACTTTGTGGTTTGGTGCAAAAATTTGTGGAGATATTAGTGACATAGTTTTCCCAAAAACTACTCACACAATGGGCATCAATCATCTCAAAGGTTTCACATGGATACGACCATTTATATCATTGACAGAAAACCAGTTCACTAAAAATCACTCCCTGATGTTAAATTCATACAAATACTCTTTTTAGCCTTCGTTATGGTATTTTTACTTTCCCCACATTATGGTCTCCAAATCATGGAACTTCGAAACTGTTGATGGGGAAAAATGAAAATACCATAAAGAAGGCCAAAAAGAGAAAACAAAAGGAGAAAACAATGAAAATTCCTAACTATCCCTGGAATGTATCCACCCCCCCCCCCCCACACCTAGATAATGCAGTGTCCTCACTGTAATAAAAGAGACTATGGAAAGGAAGGATAAAACCTGGTGAGTGTTATTCATAGACCGCTTCTTGAACATGGAGTTCCTCCATTGGGGACTCCGGAATTGCTTCATGGAAGTGCTTTAGTCGTTGCCCATTGACAGTGAAGGTTTTCTTGGTGTCTCCATTTTGAACCTGGACAACACCAAATGGAGAGACATTAGTAACAATGTAAGGTACAAACCAACGGGAACGAAGCTTACAAGGGTGCAACTTCATCCTTGCATTGTAGAAGAGTACCTTCTTCCCGATATGGAATTGACGATGAAGTATGAGATGGTAGTGGGCAGCCTTGGTTCGCTCCTTATAAATCCAGGAGTTCTCGTATGAATCTCTTCTCATTTCCTCCAACTCCTGAATCTGCAACTTCCTTTGAATACCTGCACCAGAAAGATTAGAATTGCATTGTTTAATAGCCTAGTAGGCCCGGTGCTCTACCTCAACAGGGAGGTGACAACTCTTCCCAAAAACTAGCCAATATGGTGACATGCCAATTGGAGTTTTGAATGCAGTACGGTAAGCCCATAATGAATCATCGAGTCTAAGACTCCAGTCTTTTCTATTTGGTTGAACCGTTTTCTCAAGAATCTGTTTTACCTCTCTATTTGATACTTCGGCTTGACCATTCTTTTGTGGGTGATAAGCAGTAGACACTCGATGCCCAACCCCATACCTGCGCAAAAGAGATTGCATTGTGCGGTTTCAGAAATGAGAACCCTGATCACTGATGATAAACATAGGTAATCCAAACCTACAGAATATTTGGGTTCTCAAAAATTCCACAACTTTCTTGGAATCATCTGTCCTCGTGGCTCATGCCTCTACCCACTTTGAAACATAATCCACTTCCAGAAGAATGTAAAGGTTCCCAAATGAATTGGGAAATAGTCCCATAAAGTCAATGCCCCAAACATCAAAAATGTCATGGAAGAGCAAGGGTAGTTGGGGAATCTCATTTATTTTAGAGACATTCCCCATTCTTTGACAACAAGGACAAGATTTACATAATCCATGGGAATCCCTAAACAATGTTGGCCAAAAGAGACCAGAATCTAAGACCTTTCGAGTAGTCCGTTGGGGAACAAAGTGGCCCCCACAAGCAAGTGTGTGGCAGAACCTAAGGACAGACTGAAACTCACTATCGGGAACACAACGCCTAATAACTTGATCACTACATGTGCTACAGAGGTAGGGGTCATCCCAAATGTACCAACGGGACTCATGTTTTAGACGGTCGGCCTGGTTTTTGGTGAAATCAGCAGGAATGCAAGACTCTGCCAAATAATTTACAATTTCAGCATTCCAAGGAATAGCATCTTTCACTCAGTACAATTTCTCATCAGGAAACAATTCATTTATGGGAATACAAGCAGATGAGTCAATTTCCGTGGATGGGAGAATCCTACTGATATGGTCAGCAACCACATTCTCTACTCCTTTTTTATCCCTAATTTATAGATCAAATTCATGAAGGAGGAGCATCCAGCGAATGAGATGTGGTTTGGCTTCTGGTTTCTTTAGAAGATAGCGGAGGGCTGCATGGTCTGAGAACACAATGACTTTGGACCCTAGAAGGTATGACCTGAATTTATCCAAAGCAAACACAATGGAAAGAAATTCTTTTTTAGTTGTGCTATAGTTTCCTTGGGCAGGGTCCAGAGTACGTGAGGCATAAGCTATGACATGTGGAGCTCGGTCGACCCTTTGTGATAATACTTCCCCAACTGCATAGTTAGAGGCATCACACATGAGCTCAAATGGTAAATCCCACCGAGATGGTTGGATTACCGGGGGTGACGTGAGACTCCATTTTAACTTATTGAAAGCTTCCTCACATTTTTTATCAAAAAAAATTCTTTTTCTTTTTGGAGTAATCGGGAGAGGAGGAGTACAATTTTACTAAAGTCATGAATGAAACGACGATAAAATCCAGCATGACCCAGGAAAGACCACACATCCCGAACATTTTTAGGGAATGGTAGGGAGGAAATGATATCTACTTTTGATTTGTCCACTTGGATACCTTCCCCAGAAATGACATGTCCCAAAACTATTCCTTGTCGCACCATGAAATGGCATTTCTCATAATTTAATACGAGATTCTTTTCAATACAGCGACATAGGATAGAAGCTAGACTACTCAAACATTCATCAAAAGAGGATCCATAAACAGTAAAATAATCCATAAAAACCTCCATGCAATTCTCCAGGTAATCCAAAAAAATACTAACCATACATCGTTGGAAAGTACCTGGAGCATTGCACAGACCAAATGGAATCCTTCTATAAGAAAATGTACGAAATGGGCAAGTAAAGGTTGTCTTTTCCTGATCCTCAGGGTCAATATGGATCTGAAAGTATCCAAAATACCCATCAAGGAAACAGTAATGGGACTTCCCTGCTAGCCTCTCTAGCATCTGGTCAATGAATGGCAATGGGAAATGGTCCTTCCTAGTGTGTTGGTTTAGTCGACGATAGTCTATACAAACATGCCAACTATTCTGCACACGAGTTGGAACCAATTCATTATTTTCATTTTTAACTACAGTAAGGCCAGTTTTTTTAGGAACTAATTGAATGAGACTAACCCATTGGCAGTCAGAGATAGGGTAAATGATTCCAGCAGCCAACAATTTTGTTACTTCTTTTTTAACAACATCAAGTAGGTTTGGGTTTATTCAACATTGTGACTGCCTCACTGGTTTAGCCTCATCATTTAATAAAATATGATGTGTACAAATTTATGGGCTAATTCCAGGAATGTCATCAAGTGCCCATCCCAAAGCTTGTTTATACTTCCTCAAAAGATCAAGCAGTCGCAATTCATGCTCAGGAGGGAGTGAACTAGCAATGATGATGGGAAACTTGTTTCCATTCTCAAGATATGAGTATTTTAAATCATGAGGTAGTTGTTTCAGTTCCAATTCTGGGGGATTTTGGATTGACGGAAGTGTGTGTGAAAGTGAGAAGTCACTGATCTCATATAACTGCTCAATGGTAACATCCTTAGATGAGGAATGAGCTTTTACAAGCTTAGCAATATCATCGATGGTCATGTGATCCTCTATGTTCAAGAAATCATCAATTAACAAACATGCATGACATTTCTCTAGACCACTACAACAATCAATGCATGATTCATTACCTAACATTTCAATCAATGAAGAAAACTCAGAAAGGGGATCAAGTGAATGAAAATAAGTTGTTTCAGGGGAAGGGAGAACATCAATTGAATTGATAGAGAGAGACGAGTGTTCTTCTGAGGGGTGCTTCATGGCATCAAGGATATTTAAGTGAACAGTATTACCACCAAACTCCATAGATAGTGTACCATTATGGACATTAATTATGGTTTTGGTGGTTTTAAAGAAAAATCTCCCCAATATAATTTGAGAATGTCCATTCATCTTATCATCTTCCATTTTAAGCACGTAAAAATCAGCAGGAAAAATTAAATTTTGTACCCTCACAAGAACATCCTCTAACACACCAGAGGGGTGTGTTGTACTCCGATTTGCTATCTGAACGACAATACTAGTGGGCTTCAGTTCACCGACCTGTAATAATGAGTAAATATAGTGAGGCATCACATTAATAGAAGCACCCAAATCAAGCATAGGTTTGGAACATGAATACTCCCCTATGGTGCATGGAATCAAGAATGTCCCAGGATCATTGCACTTGGTGGGAAGTTATGGCTCTATCAATGCTGAAACATTCCTCCCCAGGCTCACCTTTTCATCACCACGAAGCTTCCTTCGGTGTGTACACATCTCCTTCAGAAACTTGGCATATATTGGAATTTTCTTCACAACATCAATCAAAGGAATTTTAACCTGTACTTTCTTGAAATTTTCCAAGATTTCATTATCAAGTTCATTTTCTTTTTGTTTCTTAGGTTGGACAGCCCTTTGAGGAAATGGAAGAGGAATGGTTGGGATAGGTGACTCATCAACAGCCATAGTCTTTCCTTTGGAAGGGCTTCTCTCAGGAAAAGGGTTTCCTTCTCTTGGACCATTTTCAGCAGTTGGGATGGTGGTTTCCTTTGGATGGGAAGAATCTAATGGAGGGTTCATTTGTCTTTTGAGTTGTGTCCCACTCCTAAGGGTGATGGAACTAACATTTCCTTTATCCCTAGGGTTTACTACTAGTTGAGATGGTAGTTTACCCGACCCATGACTTTGGATTTCCCCCACCAAGTTGGCAAGTTGGCCTAGTTGGGTCTTTAGGTCTTGTATGGATTCTTGGGTGGTTTGTTGGAATTGGATATTATTGGCAGCCATTTGCTTCATCATATCTTCTAGTCTAGGCTCGGTTTTTGGAGGGGGTGGTTGGGATGGCCTTTGGGGTGGTTGAGGATTTTTGGGTGGTGGTGGATGACTACTCTGACCCTGTTGGTTCCATTGCTATTGAGGTTGGTTTGAATACCCCCCATGCCTATAGGCTTGGTTGTCCTTCCACCCTTGGTTGGATGGATAGTATGGTTCTTGCCTAAAGGGTTGGTTAAAGGGGCGTCCTGGAAATATTGCCTCACAACTCTCAGAAGTTTCTCTCAATTGAGGACATTGGTAAGAATAGTGGGTGTCAGAAGAGCAGATTCCACAATGGATGGGAGGAGTAGATTGATATTTCCCTTGGGAGAGAGAAAGTTGTCGTAGAAGGTTACTTACCTCTTCAAACTTTGTGTCCACCTTCTTCTCAAACTCAGTACTTTACACCTCATGGACACCTCGAATGGGAACATTGGACCGTGTACCGAATTGTTGAGTGTTCTGTGCCATGTTCTCAATGAGGGTTCTTGCAGCAATTGGGGTCTTATCTACCAATGCACCACCTGCAGCAGCATCAATCATATTTCGATCAATAGGAACCAAACCTTAATAAAAATATTGAATTAAAAGTTGATCACTTATTTGGTGGTGTGGGAAACTTGAACATAACCTTTTAAAGCGTTCCCAATATTCATGTAATGTTTCCCCTTGAGATTGTCTTATACCACATATTTCTTTCCTTATAGTTGCAGTTTGAGAGGCTGGGAAGTATTTTTCACGAAAAAGGCGTTTCATGTCTGCCCAACCCCTAATTGGTGAATTGACATAGTATAACCAATCTTTTGCAGTGTCTTCAAATGAAAATGGGAATTCCCTAAGCTTCACTTGTTCTTCATCCACATTAGCAGGTTTTAAGGTTGAACACACAAAATGAAATTCTTTTAAATGCTTATGTGGATCTTCTCCAGGCATTCCATGAAATCTTGGTAATAAATGAATTAAACCAGATTTTAGTTCAAAATTGGGTGCCTCGCCTTGTAATTGAATGTAAGTGGGTTGGATATCAACATCAGGTGAGGTTAGTTCTTTTAGTGTTCTATTATTTTCAGCCATGTTATACAAGTTATGTTCAATTTTAACTTTGGTTTCATAAGAATAAGAAGGATCAAGAAGAATTTTTAGATTTGATGTCTCCTCCTTCAAAGTGTGGTCTTGTATGTCTTGGTTTCGTTGATGTAGGATCCTCTCCGGTTCGGGTTCAAAAGTTTGTAGGTCTCCCGGAGTAGAATTATTCATACAAAGAACATACACAATAAATAAATTAGAACACAAAAACAAATGAAAAGGTAGAACATAAAACAAACAAATATTCAGAAAAATTAAAAAAAATTATCAAAAACACGCACAAAAAACCAAAGTGATCCCCGGCAACGGCGCCAAAATTTGACCGCGTTGTCATGACACGTCAAATTGATTATATTTCTAAGGTTGATTTATAGTCTAGGGTAAACCCTAGGTCGTCTCTCAAGGAGTGTTGGTAGGTTTAGAGTGTGTATTTTTAATAAAAATGACTAAGAGAGGGGGTGGTTTTGAAAATAGTTTAAAACAATGACTTAGTCGAAATAGCTTAAAAGATGAGTGACCAAGTGGATTTTGAGAAATATGAGATAAAAGTGTCGATGTGATTTCACTACACACATATCAAGTTTATTGTTCATAGAGATTCATCTTAGGTTTAGAGTAATTCTTTGGTTGGAATTAATTGGAATCCCGATTAATTCCTAAGCTTTTATTTCAATGCTTTAAGGACCAAACCTTGACGTAACAATCGTACTGTCAAGGTCCAGTACTTATGCATGGAAAAATAGCTTCCAAATCATATTGAAATCTCAATAATTTGGGTATGAAAAGGATTCTTGTGATGTCCAATCGGAACAACACAAGTCACGCACTCAAAACCTCACACCGATCGGTTAGAAATTAAGAGCATAACACTCACATGTATCAAATAAAGCATTCAAATCTGAAATAAAATAAGATACTTGGAATTAAATGTTTAAAAACCCAAATTACTCCAAACCAGTAGCTAGTGTATGCATCAAAACTCCCTTGACATGTGTGTAGCTCCCTCACAACGAACACCCAACTTTTAGCTCAACATCGGGAGGAGGAGGAAGCTTGGGTGGAACTCCTTCTTCATCCTTGATTCCCCTATGAGGATAGGGGACTCCAGAACCTCAAAGGTGATTAGGAGACTCCTCTAGGACTCCAAATTGGCAGCAATTCACTCCTTGGCCGAACTTACAAATGAGGAGCCCAAGGTGCCCTTTTATAGGAAATGTGGGAGGTGGTTTTGGGCACACAGATTTCATCAATCCACTTGCACGATGCGTTTCTGCCTTCAGACAGTCTTATCTCGCTTTGTAGAAAATATAAAAGTTGTATCCCTACCTCTTGAATATCTCCACTGAATGTTTGGCACCGTTTGGACAACTACAGCTCATGATATTGAGAGAACACCGCATTTGACTTGGTCCAAATTTGGTGTCTTGGACAGATCTGTTCGGGTGGGCCCCATAAAAGCCTAATCAGGATTGGGTTCCTTAATATGAAATGTATCATATTAAAATTTGGACATGACCACAAAATTGCATCCCATTTTGATGCACGGATTTCGTGTAATATTCAAAACAGTGGACAGATGTTCATGGGTCCATGCAATTTTGGCCCATTTTTCTTTCACTTCATCAAGGGCCCTCCAAATCACCTTCACATACATTGTAATTTTCAAAAAAATTATCATTGACCTATTTAACATTGATAAACACAAAATTATTAAATCAAACATGAAGCACAATTTGATAATATTTTTATAATTTTTAATACAAAATATGTTTAGCACAGTGGTGTAAGGGTGAAAATGAAACAGTGAATCATGGTACGATCAGGTTTTCACTTATAATTCCACATCTAATTGTTTTTGTGGAATCTTAACACCCTTATAAATTCTTTATATATGAAATAGAGGGCAGATAAAGAATCAAATATGACATTATAAGGTCTAGAGTGGATGGTATGTTCACCTTTCCTCATGTCATTATCATAAACTTCATGAAAAATAGTGGTTTCATGAGATTTAAACTTATCCCTCTGCTTAAGAGGTTTCTGACATCATTCATCATCTCCAACCCTTTAGTTTAGGTAGTTTTTATCATAATTCCTTTTACCATTACACTTGTAGAACTGAATTGTGGGATTTCATTATGTGTAGTCTTTTCTTTATTTTCATGGTTTGTTAACTTATTCTCATCAGTTAATTAATCAAATGCTTTATAGCCTTCCCTTACATAATTAAAACACTTATTATACCCCATAAAAAAATTTCCTCATTCCTTCTTCCCACACATAGAGCATAAAGGAAATATCATCTTCTTCTCTTCATGGTTTTTGTATTTTCTTTTAAACTCCAACTTCATTTTCTTTTCAAAACCATGAGATTGATACCTGACTCCAACCTCTATTTCAACCTTGATTGAAATTTTTATAATCTATTATTAGCTAATAAAGTATCTAATGGGAAACTCCCTTATGAGACTTGTCTTTAATCCAATTAAGAACCTGTCAAATTTAATTTCATGTTGGATGATAATTCCTAAAGAGTACCTTGAAAGTCTCATGAAATTAGCCTCGTAGGTAACAGAAGATTAATCAACCCTTTACATTAACTCAAGGAAAATTTTACCTATCTTGGTCCAAATAATATAAAGAAATTAATTATTTAAAATAAGTTCTTGAACTCAACCCAATCCATGGATTCAATCTCATCGTGTTGCCTCAAATTCTTGATTAGATTCCACCACTGGTCTCCTTCACCTTATAACTGGTAAACTTCCAGAATGAATTCATCATGATCTAAACAATAGATAAAGGAGAATATATTTTCAGTAGTATTGGTCAATTTTTCATAAAAAAGTAGATCATAAGACCCTCTAAAAATGGCGGAAGTGGCCTCATGAAGGACTCTATAGAATGTTGTTCCCTCCTTCGACCATTTTAATGTCAACCATGGTTCATAGCTTGGTAAAGTTGTGTGAGCATAGTAAATGAGATTTTTCATTCCATATTCTATAGAATTCAGTTTCCCAGGAGGACAATAATTTCATTTTCCATCACAATCACCATTAATTCGGTTACTTCGAGTTCCATCCATTGACTAAAACTGAAATCATATAGTAAGAAACAGTTATCATAATGATGAACCACATAATCATGAAAAGACACTTATAGAATGACTAACGTATGACACATTATTTAATCTATGACACTGTAGGTTTGTCCTAAATTATTCATATCCATCTTCTATTTAAATTTTTCATGATGGTTCATGAAGATTTTGTGAATTCTCAAATCATATCCCCCAGGAGTGTAAAACCAGGTGTGCAGCAAGGCCCATTTTTGTGTACCAGATTACCCTGAGTTAGGCCCAGAACATCGTGTCGTAGTTTTTAATCCTAGGTAAATATGTTTCAAATACACATCCACTACAGAACAAAGATTTATTACTAGAAAACCCCTCACTCTATCCTTTACCAAAATTCTAGGGCATTTTCCTATGCTTTTCCTTATCTTTAGAATTATCCTTAGATATATCATTAGGGTTCTCACTAAGTTTTTTTCATCCTAGCTTCTAAAGGTTAACTAAAACTTTTTCCTATGATACTAACTATATTGACCCTCACTTTTCATACATTAAAATTACATAACATTTGTGGAATACTTAAAACATTATACAAACAGATTCCCAAAGACCATACTAGTCTAGTTCCTTTGGAAACATGGAATCATCAAAACTGATACATACGTGATCTAAATTATATCCCACTAAGTTATTCTTGAATAGAACCCTTCTTATAAACATCAAACATAAAACATATCTTCATAACCTGGGGAAGGAAATATAAAAAGGGGTGATATCAGATACTTGGTTAGGGTAAACATGGAAAATATGTAAGTATAATCATGAGCATAAGGTTATGAAAACATGATCATGAAAATAGAATATCATACCCTGTATATCAAAGATCATATAAATACATCAGGGAATAAATCTTGGCAACTCATAATATATGAATCATAAGTAAATAAAGGACATAAGACATGAAAGAACAACATAGGAATAAAATGTGGAGTTGTGGTAGACACACAAGCATATAATTTGATTTCCATAGTTGTAAAGGCATCACTACCAAGTCCATCTTAGTAGTATGGGTTCACTCCCCATACCATCTTGGTAGTCATGGTTTACTCCCATTTCCATATTAGTAGCATGATTTCACTCCTCATACCATCTTGGTAGTCATGGTTCACTCCCACGACTATCTTAGTTGTCAAGGTTCACTCTAAAGACCATATTATTCTATATCATTAGATATTTATATTTACCTAATTCATTTGAGGGAGATATAGGTCCCACCCATATCATAGGGAAATCATACATACATGTGCCACAAATAATAAATAATCATATCATAACCCATGAAATGAAATGGATATCATACAAAGGTAATCATATCATAACTTGTGGAAAAAGATACAAGTTTCATAATCATTTCAAAATCATAACCCTTGAAAAAAAATATTTCAAAAGCATATAACCTGTGAATGAGAAATAGGTTTCATAAACATCATTCCATCAAAACATAATACATTCATAGAAAAAGTATCAATTGAAACATTTAATCATTCCCTAAAAAATACATCAGTAACACTAATGTATGTCATCTTAGATTGGAAATAATTTCAATATATCTTTTAAAAACATTTCTTGGGGAAAATATCCTTTTCTTATTTGAAAAAAATGCTTTTTAAAACATAAAACCTTTTGAAAAAAAATTTCATTGAACACAAATTTTAAAAATTATAAAGAAATATTTGAAAACCATAAAAAAAATTAAAATCCTTTTTCCTTTAAAAAAATTTCGAATTTTTTTAAACATGTTTTTTTAAATAAAATAGATATTCGATTGAATAAAGAAATACGGTCATATTTTTATTAAAAAAATTATTAATTATATTAAGTACCAAAAAGTGGAAATGGTACTAATACATGAATATATAGTTAATAAATATAGGAAAAAACTCATGAGTTCTCCTGAGATATGGATCATAATTTTTCATCAATGGAAGCATAATCATAAACAATCCTGATAAATGAAGAGATTGTTTCAATAAACTCTTACCGCCTGATAACGTGGGATCATGATCTTTATATATAAAAATTAAATTACATGATGATTAAAATATCATGAAAACAATTATATTCATGATATACCATTTCAAATTTAAGTATGTATACCTCGAATAATAATTTATGTGCATAACAAAACATGAGTCTAAAAGAAGGAAAATTGAGATAAAACTATCTTACCAATTTGGTAACTTTTAAAACACATACCCAGTGAATGAAATATCATAGAATGGATATTTAAATACCCATAACTTTAAATATAATATACATATATTAAATTAATACGTATTATATACACCACACAAAATAATTGAGTAGTGAATAAGTCTTGTATCTCACAGATATAAAATGGTGAGATGAAATCCCTTTACCTTGTGTCTTGATTCTCTTTGCACTCATACAAGATTAATGTATAATAAATGTAAGTTTATTATACATATTTTACAGAATAATATTCTTATATATAATACCATATATGTTTTTATTATTACTCTATATTACCCTCTTGTTAAAAATTATATGTTATGGTTTCACTAGGGGTAATATCTTCTTTGTTCTTCGTGTGTGTCCTAATTTGTTATATCTTTTGTCCGTATACTTATATCATTATTTATAGAATGTAAAACATGATATAAATATAATTTATATAAATTATATGTGTATTATAATAATCTATTTAATATATATGTATGAAATGTAATACACCATTCATGGAGATAGTAAGTTGTACATATGCGTGAACGTTGTTTCCAATTTTATCATTATATTGAAAGAAAGAAAGAAAGAAAATGACATATAAGTATCTATATATTTAAATATATATCATTATTAAAGTATCATTATTATATCATATATATCATATAAATTCACTAAACCCATCCTTAATACATTCCATGTAGTTTGTGAACGAATCACATTGCTTTGAGGGGAAGTAGTCCACACTTCCTCAAACGAAATTATCATATTGACACCAAAAGGACTGTATAAATATATGTGTTTCAAAAGGACTAAATAAAATTAAATATATAATAAATATAATATATAACATATATAAACATATTTTTCATCATCATTTCCACCATGAGAGGCAGTAAAGGAAAAATAAACAATCATCATTTCGTGAGCCGGTAGTTCATCATACATGTAAACAATATGTTCGTTACCTGTTAGATAGAAGTGTGTATAAATTCAGGTCAAACCATAAACATAAAAACATCCTATTATATTTATTATACTTATTTTTTATACAATAATTGAATAATAATAGTTTTTTGGGAGGAGAATTTAAATAAAAAATCTTGAGGAAGAATGTTACCTCTTATTTGGGTAACTCCTTTTGGTTTGCATCAAAGGGATTCCTTGGATAGATTTCTGACCAAGGGGATAATTCTAGGGTGGGGGTATTTTTAGGATTTATTTTGGTAGATATTGTTCTATCTAATTTCTATTGATAGGTGTAAGGAAGTAGGAGGATAGGATGCCTTTTTATAGTGGAGGAGGAGTGGTACTCTTGTAAATTTTGGGAAAAGGAATTATTTGCTTATTTTTTCCCTGTCAAGTGGATCTAATAATAGACCAAATTTGATAAAAGGGATGATATTATATAAATATTTCCATAAAATGGATCTTGGAAAATTTCATATGTCATTTAGTCCCTTAAGATTAATTTTTATTCACTTATGAAGCTTAATATTACCTTAATCATTGTAATTAATTTTAATTACCTCCACAAATGTTTTTGGACAAAAACTAAGTTGAACTTATTAGAAATTAAAAATTATGATTATTCTAGACATGGAATCAATTTTTTCAATTTTAAATCACATAAGTAGTAGAAAATAATTTAAATTTAATCTCACGGTCGAGTCGACAATGCGGGTTTTTAAAGTAAAAATGTTCAAAAGTTTTCTATGTTTTTATATTCAATTTAAAAGTGAAATTGATCCCATTTATAAAAATTGGATTAATTGATAAAAATATTATCTAATTAAACTTTTAAACCAATATAAAATATAATTTAACTTCATAAATAAATTAGATGAAAATCTAATTTGGAATTAAAATCCAGTATTTTTTAATATTCATCCAAAAATACAGTTTCTCAAAAAAAATAAAAAAAATCTCACTAGTATAATTTAATATTTTTGAATTCAAAAATGAATTTTTTAAAAAAATTAAATTTCTAAATGGGATTAAAATTAATTTTATTAATTTTTACAGAAAGACATGAAAAACAGTTTGTTTTAGAAAATAGTATTTTTAAACATATAAGGACTTTACCAAAAAATAGATATTTCATTATCAATATTTTTTATTTATATAAAACAATTATAAAATTTTTTTGAAAATTAGTTATTATTATTGATTTTACTAATTTGAATGGATATTTTATAATTATCTCATTTAAATAATTATTATAATAAAAGAGATATTTTATAGAAACTAGGTTTTGTGTGTATCATACACTAAGTCGGTGTTGTGTGAAACGTATACCAAGCTGGTGACATGTGAAAGGAATTTCTAAATTTTTGAAATGAAATATATCAATGAAAGTTAATTCATATGAAAAAAATGACTATAAAAACTTTGTGTGTTATATTCTACCCCCTGTTAAAATGAATTTCAACCTTGAAATTCATCATTTGGGTAAAAAAAATGAGGATAATTATACTTCATTATATCCTAATGTTACCACATATCTTCCTCTAACTAGTTATTTCTCCATAAAACATTTACCAGGTGTGTGGTCTTGTTTCGTATAACTTTTTCTGAATGGTCCATAATTTCAACAGGTTGTTCCTCGTAAGAAAGATCATGCTCCAGTAGTATGACCTCTGAGTTTAGTACATGTGAAGGGTCAGATATGTAATTCCTTAAGAGAGATACATGAAACACATCATGGACATGAGATATATTTGGATGAAGTTTCAAGCGATAGGCTACCATCACGATATGATCAAGAATTTCAAAGGGACTGATATACCAAGGGCTTAGTTTCCCTTTCTTTCCAAACCTCATAACCTTATTCCAATGAGATTTTTTTAGAAACACATTTTCACTAACTTCAAATTATAGATCATGTCATCGGTTATTAACATAACTTTTCTACCGACTTTGAACTTTTTTTATATGATTTTGAATGGTTCTAACCTTCTCGGCCATTTCTTTAAGAATCTCAGGTCCTAATATATTTATTTCTCCAACCTCATCCCAGAACATTGGAGATCTAAATTTATTCTCATAGAGGGATTCATAAGGTTCTATATGAACTCTTTATTGAAAGATATTGTTGTAAAAAAATTTAACTAGAGGAATCTGTTAATCCCAACTACCATTGAAATCTAAACAACAAGATCTCAACATATCCTTTAGGGTTTTAATTTTTCTATAAGACTAACTATCTATCATAAAATAATAAGAAGTACTAAAACTAAATTTTTTATCAAGTTATTATTGAATACTTATTCATAACATTGAGGTAAACATCATATCCCAATTTGAGACAATATAATGTGGTACTCTGTAAAACCTTAGCACTTATTTAATTTATATCATGGAAAGATGATCCAGATAGAAGTCTTATCTGATAGAGATATAGTGTTCTAACTCAGTAAATTGATCGACTACCACCCATATATCATTAAACCCTTTATAGGTTTTTGGTAGTCCAACAACCAAATCCATAGTGATTTTCTCCCATTTTTATTCTGGTATGGTAATGTGTTACGTCCCAACCCGTATCGAGGCTCAAGCTGGAACTACACCAAGCCCGCCTCCACAGGATATGGGTTGGCGACCAATGCCAAAGGCATAATAAACTCAGGGAGGCTTTCCTAAGTATTTGTACACACACATGTATTCAACTCAATTCAAAAGTATAGAAATAAATGAAAACAAGATACAACAATACTATATATATAAACCAAAAATATGCATCAACCTCTAAACATTAAAAATATATAATAGTAAACTGAAAGGGAAAGGGGAAAAATACACGCCCAAACAGAAAAGTTCCACAATCCTAAAAAAGTTAGAAAAAATAGAACTGAGATATACCCACTCCTAGATCCCAATCCATGACCACTACACGCAGTCTAAGCACCTCGTATCTTTATAATCCTCTGATGTCATGATCAACCTATCTGTCATCTGTAAGGCAACACCGAGTGTGGTAAAATCCCAAGCAGGGTGAGTATAAAAATACATAGTAGGATGCCTCGAAGGCTTAAAAGAGTAGAAAGTGAGATATTGAAGAGGGAATCAGTAGATATAACAAGGTATAGTAAAAGAGTATAGATCAACTCAACTAAGATGTAAAGTAATCTCGTCCAAACATGAGGAGCTAGAAATGGTGAGAATATGAACTTCTTATCAAGTCTTCAATACCTATAGTAGGAGAGTTGGCTCTTCCAACCATGTGAATATAGACAAAAAATGCACATGGCATACCCAGTGCATCTCTTTCTCTCTTAGAAGGAGAGTAACCAAAACCCAAGGAGTGGGTACTGTAAAAATTATATGTGTGTGTGTGTGTGTGTGTGCACAACCAAAGAATCCCAAACTAGAGACTAAAGGTATCTTAATATCACTAGATCAGCCTAGGAAAAGAGTCACCAGTGGTTCTAGAAGTAACCACCATCGATTCCCAGCATCACACACATCTTCCCTAAACTGAAATTCAAAGGGTCTCAATCACCACATGTTGATATGATCTACTTTGGTTGGGTCTGTCTCACCCACATTATTTTAGTTCATGTCAAAAGTACATGTCTTGGTGGGAAAACTACCCCCCTTTCTTGAGATTCCAAAGTCATGTCAAGCATGTCTCTTCACTATGTCGCATAGTTAAGAGATTATGTCACTAATTCATAAACCCACTACCCATCCCAGCTAGAGGGTAAGCCCGAAAGAGTAAATAAAGAACCTCACTGCCCAGCCCTACTGGAGGGTAAGTCCTAAAAGAGTAACCAACGAACATCACTGCCCAACCGCATTGGAGGGTAATCCTAAAAGAGAGAATAGTGAACCTCACTACCCAGTCTCAGTGGAGGGTAATCCCAGAAGAGAGAACAGAAAACTTCACTGCCTGACCTCACTGGAGGGTAAACCTAGAAAACATCACTGCCATCACTATCTTCATCGAGCATTGCCTCGACTTGGAATCACACATAGAACATCAAGTACCAGCTCAGATATGAATCGTACACAGAACATCTTTCATCATACTTTGAAAGCCATTACAGATGGAACCATCACATTCTACACGGAAAAACACTCAGGATAGGCCACTCACAATCCAAAATCCGAGTTCAGAAGAAGGAGATATGAAAGGTATAAGATTCGTAAAGTGGTACATGATACATGTGGGGCCCACATGTAGTGCGACCCCACCTCATCATTTGGTTGTGTACCTAGCCATACTCATTTACTAAACTGTGATCAAGTACCCACAAGTCATGCTAGTTTACTCCCAGAGTACACGGCACCACTATCCAAAAGGTTGATGATCGTGTATTGTTCATCACTGATCAAAAGGGTGAAAAAATAATTCTACCAATATGACTCTAGAAAACAACCTTGGATAACCAAATAGATCAAACTATTACAATCTTTGTGGAAAAGTGCACATGATTGACTATTCATTTGCCTAAAATGGACTCCCGATAAAGAAGCTGCATTCCACTATGCTACGCACAAATAGTGATCTATGGGGACCATGTCTTGATCCCAAAACACATCACATGGATCATTCCATTATGATCCCCTCGGAAAAATATATAGGATCGGCTATTCATTCATCCAAAATGGAAAACCGGTGAAAAGGGTGAATTTCACCACAAACGCTTGATCGGTGCTCGATCACTACTGATCACAAAAAGGCTATGTATATCCAAACGAATCTCACCATTGCGATCCTTGTGGAAAATCACTCATGTTAGACTATTCACTTCCCCTGAATGGACTTTTGATGCTGAAGTTGTAAAAAACTGCATTATGCATAAAAAGGCATCCCGTTGGAACCGTACCTTGGCCCCAAATTTAGTCAGGCAGATCACGTCATCCTGATCCTCACAAGAAAACACACAAGATTGACTACTAGATCATCCAAAACAGATACCCAGTGAAAAGCCCACATTTCACTGCAAACACCCGAAAACGGGCCTCCTGGGGCCCACACCACTATTTTAGTTTAAGTGCCTGAAATTGGCCTTGAAAATTCTGCCTCAACTCCAGGGTCACAACTCCTCTAACGGCGCGTCAATCAAATGTCCAACGCATAAGTTATGTCTGGTATGAGAATCGTCAAATAATAATAATTATATTATTATTATTAAAAACAAATGTTTTGTATCACCAAGCCTCAAGACCGAGACAAAAATATCTCAAAACAGCCTCAAAAGGTCCACCGTGAAACAAGTATCGTGTGGCCGAATACGGTACACAAAACGGACCCCTTGATTGAAAGATACGGGATTTTTATTAAAAACCCCGGTTCGAATCGGCCTGGACTGGCACGAACCAGCTTGTCCAGCTCGAACCACCGACTGCCACCGCGGGTCCGCCACGTCACTGGTTGTTGGATACTCCCTCACTAGAACTCATGCTGGAAAACTTCAGTGCACCACTATGGTCACTCAGGTGATCCAAACTTTGATCTAAGACCAGATCTGGACTCCATGGGATGAGACTTTCATAGCGCCAGCCTCCGGTCGATGATCTATCGACATTTCGGCTTGGAATAAAGTAACCTCTACTTCTTCTATATGTTGTGCTTCCTCCGGTTCCTGAAACTTGGACCCGAGCACAGATCGGGACTCCTCATGTCAAGGGCTTCACATATATGGGTCCAAATCCACGGTTGGAGGTTGTTTGTGCAAGAAGAAAAGTTTTAAGATGAAGAATGTGAAGAAAGGGAAATCATAAATTGAAACAGATGATGATCGTTGTTTTTTGGCTATAATTAAAGGATTCTATAGCATCAAAAATGAACATAAGTCCAAAATGATGACAAAATATTCAACCGGGGGCTGCACAATTCGAAATATAAATCCTACCTCGAATTTGGTTCCTCTGTTACATATGTTACACTCTGATCTATCACTGTCAGAAGTTTCATCACAATCTGATGACATTTGGATGTCGAATCATCATCATCCAGAGCTCCGCTGTCCGAGAGAGAAATGAGCCAACCTTGGCTCATTCCTCTAACCTCCTATTTATAGGAAAATACCGGTGGACGCAAAATCTGAATCTTCCACTCCCTCTCAAATGAGGTAACCCTAGGGTAAACACCACAATACGAACTCAACAGCGGTCTTGGATTTCCAATCTAAGTCCCTGTTTGGAAGTTATTCAAAGTAGCATTTCAAATAAAACAATTTAATTTAATTATTTTATTTAACGTTTTTCCCTCCAAGAATTTTTCTACAGGAGGCTTGCGCTAACAAAACATAAACCCATCCTAGGGTAAACAGAATTCTCTAGACTCAAACATGGACTCATATTTCTGATCCAAGTTACCTTTTGAGAGTTATTTGTGTTTTAGCTATTAAATGAATGAATTAATAAATTAATTCATCCATTTAACATATCTCTATCAAGAAAGGGGTCTGAACATCCCGCACTGACATATTCTATATCACACCTAGGGTTAGCACCACATTACGAACCCAACCATGGTCTCATATTTCTGATCCGATCAACCATTTAAGAGATATCCCATTTCCATTATGTGAATAGTACAAATACACTTAATATTTTTGTATAATTTATTATGGGCACATCGGGCCTTATAATTGCACACCATCTTAGCGCCTAGCTCTAGAAATATATGTAGAAATATTAAAATTTCTGAAAAGGAAAAAACTGGGTATCTACACCACTCCCTGCTTCAATCTTTTCATCATCGGAAAGAAAAACTATGAAAAAAACTCAGGATACTGATCTCAGATCTGGCTCTCCCACTCCTAGGAAAACCTATACATCACCATGTTGGAACAACAAGCGAACCAAAGGGATGGTCCACAGTCATAAGGTATACTTTTTCAATTATGTACTTAAAAACATGCACATATCTCATCATTTCTGACACATGTAAGACGTCGTGTGCCCACTTCAGCTATTGGGGGGTAGGGTAAGGCGGTAGGAAACCACTCCATATCTTTCATGAATCTGAATGGGCCAAAGAAACTAGGGCATATTTTACTTCCCTAGACAAACATCTATATTCCACATCATGATTGGAATCACAGTTTTTCCCTATAATAAGGTCTTGTGATTCCCTCCTTCAGAATATCCACCGGGTGAAACACCCAATGATATTTGGTCATGCAAGATTTAATATTCGATGCATCAAAACCGAGACTCTATAACATTCTCAAGAAGCGAAGGAATCCACACCATCGAATGAGGAAAATGTGTGCCCTCCTACTTCACCAAGTCCAACTGTAGGGAAGCTAATTGCTGTGAAACATCCCACACCTATCGAGCCTGAGATTTCCTACTAAGGGGATCTTCTAAAACGCTGCCACTTTCCAAATCATAGACTACCTCGAATTCATAGTCCTATAAGAATATCAAATAGCACTATAATCTCAGGTAAAAGTATTTATAGGTGAAGATTCACATGAGACACTAGTGGTTTGAAAAAACCACAAATCACTCTCTCAGAAGGTAGCATCTCCACAATCTCAGGGCGAAGACTACTACTGCCAACACTACATAGTGAGTCATGTAGTTCTGTTTATGGGGTGTCTATTACCTAAAACTTTACTTGATAACAATTTCAATATTGACATTGAGTATTCAAGGTACCAACTAACATTTCAGGTAAGAAAACTCATCCAACCACAAGAGGCTAGATATAGAAAGCACATGGCATACCTCATGTGTCATTTCCCTTCTTGGAAAGAGAGTAATCCCAAAAACAAGCACTCTTCCAAACCCACTTGTGGAACCTCATTCAAAGGGAGTTCAAGCATCAAAACTCCACTATATAATCCAAGACCTTCTCTGACACTCCACTGCACAACCCCACCATGAACACACATGTTAGAGGGATTCATCCCCCAAACCTTGATATTATCCGCTATGGGTGGAACTGACTATCCCTCATGGTATTGATCGCATCACAAAAACATGCCTAAGTGGGGGAATAACCCCTCTTTCTCATGAATTCAAATCTATATTGAAAAAAACTGACACAGGGTTACACCGACACCCCGCGTTACCCTTGGTTACTCCTCAAGTAAGGAGTTGAAAGAAAAGAGTACCTCATGTAGTGTCTAACAAATTCTACTAAATAAGGTATAAAAGACATAGAGCCTGCCCCTTATAGTCTCATGCACTGAAGGATTATAGACATTCATAGCATGAAGCTTCATGAGGCCCTAGCTGCCATCTTCCTAAGCTGAATGTCGGCTGCCTAGTGGTGGTGGAAGGACCTCGCAACGTCGTCCACCAACTACAGTTCTTCCTAATATTCCTCCATCACTGCCTCCTTGAGGACCACCCTATCCTCACCAGGGAGATCCTTGATCATGGCATTACCTCTACCATAGTGATGCATCTACCAAATGCCTGGGAAGATCATCACATCTGTTCAGGTAGTCTCAGGCCATGCGACCCCGCCCATCACAAGAATATCACTATCCCTAATAGGGATTCCTCCGCTATCTATGTTGTCCCTAGCCATGTGCCTGAGTCTTATCAAGGGTAGGCCTCTTATGTTGAGGGCATGCCAACTAACTTCTGCTAGCTGCGGAAGATAGCACAACTCTATTGTGCCCACTTCCAAAACTGACCATCCAGTTCCCCTCTAACAGAAAGCTCTCTGTCTCCAGTGCCTGCTCCAGCACCCCAAGATAGGTTAGGATTCACAAGGGTACTATACTCGCACGAATATCCTCTATGAAGACCCCTCTCAAACTTATGTTCTTAGAAGTTACCATTATGGACCATGTCCAAAGAGTATCGAGTAAGGTCTGTGAACCTAGTCACGTACTAAACCACCTTCATCCCTCCCTGCTAAAACTCCAATAGCTCCTGAAACCATATAGAGAATAATAAAGAGGGGTATTACTCCTCACGAAACAGCTGTTGGATGTCATCCCACGAGAGTACCAACTCATCATGAATCTGAGTAACCCAACTCTACCAATGCCAAGTTACTCCATGGAAAAATATTGGCTTCCAAAGACACCATATGATCTATCAGTGTCCAACCAAGCCTAAAGAGGTGAACTAACAGATCTAGCCAACCCTTAACTACCAGAGAGTCTGGCTTACAATGGAACCTCAGTGGTCCCTAGTGCTGGAACTCATGAAGCGCACTCAACCTGTGCATGTCCTTAGCTTGCTCTTCTATAACTAACTACTACTCAACATTTGGATGTGCTGCTGCCTATCAACTTGGAGGAAATGTATCACATGATGGATCCTAAACCGAGGCCTTTTCACTTAGGTAATCGTTGTCAGGAACCAGAGCTAGTATCCCGGATGGATGTCATTGCGGAGGCATCCCAAATCCAATCAAATATTACCATAGTCAACTGAGCATATATATATATATCAACAATGATGGGGATTTGAATCAAGAAGTACGGTTAAAGACTCAATCCTATATAATACATGTACCATATTTTTCTACCACAAGTTTCTCAGTATTCTAAGTCAGCAAGCGGGTAATCAGGGTCCTGATGAATGGCTATGTCGACCACTCACCACCACTAGACTCTTTGGAATGAGAGTCTCTCTCAAGATACATTGATATTTTTTTCCTAAAACCCAACCAATTCCTTTTTAGGGATCGTCTAAACAACGTCCCAAGGAATGAACCATCTCTGATACCACTTGTCCTGACCCGACCCATACCAGGGCTCGAGCCGTAACTACCCCAAACCCACCTCCATAGATTAGGAGCTGGCAACCAGCACCGAAGTCATAACAAACTCAGGGAGGGATTTTCCTAAGCACATGTACACACACACACAGCCAACTCAATGAAAAGTCATAGAGATAAAGGAAAACAAGATACAACATTTCCAATATATATAAACCACAAATATGCATTGACCTATAAATAGTACAAATACAGAAAAGTAAACTGAAAGATAAAGGAGAAAAATACACGCCCAACCAGAAAAGTGTCACAACCCGACAACAGGTGGAAAAGTGCAATAGTTGAGAGATCCCCACTCCTAGATCCCATGCTACTACCCCCGTACGCAGTCCAAGCACCTTGTATCCCTATGATTCTTTGATGTCATGATTATCTTGTCCATCATTTTCAAGGGCGCACTGAGTGCGGGAAAATCCCAAGTAGGGGTGAGTATAAAAATACTCAATAGGATTACACAAAGGATCAAGGGAGTAGTAAGTGAGGTACTGAAGAGGGAAGTATTAGATAAAACAAGGTACACTAAAAGAGTACAACTCAACCCAACAAAGAAGTTGAGTAAGCTCACCCATACACGAGGAGATAGAAATTGTGATAAGATGAAATTCTTATTGAGTATTTTATACCTATAGTAGGAGAGTAGACTTGTCCAACCACAGGAATCTAGACATAGAAAGGATGTGACATACCCCGCGCATCTTCACCTCTCATGGTAGGTGAGTAACCAAAACCCAAGGATTGGGTACTGCAAATAAGATATATATATATATATATATATATGGTCAACCAAATAATCCTAAAGGAGTGAGTAAGGATATCTTCATATCACTAGCTCTACCCAAGAAAAGTGTCACCATTGGTTCAAGAACTAACCACCGTCAATGCCCAGCATCCCAAATGTATGCCTTGAACTACAAATCAAAGGGTCTCAATCACCGCACCTTGATACTATCCATTTTGGGTGGGTCTGTCTTGCCCACATAGTTTTAGGTCGCGTCACAAGGATGTGTCTTGGTGGGAAAAGAACCCCCCTTTCTTGAGAGTCCAAAGCCATGTCAAGAATGTCTCATCACTATGCCGAAAAGTTAAGAGATCTTGTCCCAAGTTCATGAACCCACTACCTATCCCCACTAGAGGGTATGCTCAGAAGATTCATCGGTGAACCCACTACCCAACCCAACTTGATGGTAAGCCCGAAAGAGTAAACAACAAACCTCACTGCCTAGCCCCGCTAGACGGTAAGTCCTGAAAGAGTAACCAGCGAACCTCACTACCCAGCTACACTAGAGGGTAATCCTAGAAGATATAACGGCAAACCTCACTACCCAACCCTATTGGAGGGTAATATCGAAAGAGATAATGAAAAACCTCACTGTCCAGGCTCACTGGAGGGTAAGCCTGGAAAACATCACTATTGTCATCGAGCGTCACCTCAAATAGGCGTCACACCTAGAACATGGAGTGTCTCCTTAGATAGGAATATCACTTGGAACATATTGCATCGTACTTTGAAATACATTACATAGATCACCATCACATTCTATGCATAAAAACACTCGAGATAGGCTACTAGTAGGCCAAAATCTGAGTTCATAAGAAGGAGATATGAGAGGTAGAAGATTCTTAAAGTGGTACATAGAATTTGTGGGGCCCACAAAACGTGTGACCCCAACTCATCATCTGGCCATGTACTTAGAAATACTTGGGTACTAAAATGTGATCAAGTACCCACAAGTTGTGCTAATGTAATCCCAGAGTACACGACACATCTAGACAAAATTTTGACGAGTGCACATTGCTCATTACTAATCCGAAGGTTGAAAACATAATTCTACCAAAATGCCTCTTGAAAATATCCTCATATAACCATATATATCACATGTTGTGATCCTTGTGGAAAAGAACATAGGATCGACTATTCATTCGCCTGAAACGGACTCCCGGTGAGGAAGTTGCATTTCACCATGCTGTGCACAAATAGTGACCTATGGGGTTCACTCCTAGATCCCGAAACACATCACACAGATCATTCCATTGAGATCCCCTCTAAAAAACACACAGGATATTCTATTCATTCATCCAAAATAGACAACTGGTGAAAAGGGTGCTTTTCACCGCAAACTCCCGATTGGTGCTCGGTCACTGTCAATCACGAAAAGATATGCATATCCAAATGGATCGCACCATTGAGATCCTTGAAGAAAAGCATGAAAGGTATACAATTAACATTCCCCAAATAAAAATCTAATGAGAAAGTTGTAAAACGTTGTATTACACTCAAAAAGATGTCCCATGGGGCCCATGTCTCAGCCCCAAATTTAGTCGAGAAGATCACGCCATTGAGATCCTCACGAGAAAACACACAAGATCGACCACTCGATCATCCAAAACAAATACCCGGTGAAAAAGTTACATTTCCCCACAAACACCCGGAATGGGCCTCATAGGTATCACACTACTGTTCTAGTTTAAGTGTCGAAAATCAGCCTTAAAAATTACGCCTCAACTCTAGGGTCACAATGCCTCTAACATCGCATCAATCAGACATCGAACACAGAAGTTATGCCCGATACGAGAATCATTGAATAATAATTTTTATATTATTATTATTAAAAAGGGATGTTTTGTATCACTGAGCCTCGAGCCTGAGACAAAAAGATCTCAAAATTTCCTTGAAAGGTCTGTCGTGAAATAGGGACTGTGTGGTTGTAGATGACATGAAAAATGGACCCCCAGATTGAAAAATACGGGGTTTTTATTAAAAACCCTAGTTCGAACCGGCCTAGACCATCCCGAACCGACCGGTCTGGCTCGAACTGTCGGCCACTGTGTCGCTGCCACACTGGCCATCCTTCCACCACCTTCCAGAGCATCCCTCACTAGAACCCACGCTAGAAAACTTTCTTGAACCACTACAGTCACTCCGGTGATCTAAATTTCGATCTGAGACTAGATCTGGACTCCCCGGAATAAGACCTTCATAGCACCGTCCTCCGATCGACAATCCGTTGATGTTTCGGCATAACGTAAATAACCACTACTTTCTCTCACTAATGCACTTCCTCCGGCACCTGAAACACAAATGTGATCACATATCGGGACTCCTCGGGTCAGGGGCTTCACATATACGGGTCCAACTCCACAATCAAAGGTCGTTTGTACAAGAAAAAAAAATTTCTGATGAAGAACACAAAGAACATAAATAAAGAGAAATCGAAAATTAAAACAGACAATGGTTATTGTTTGTTTGGACATTGTTAGAGGATTCCCTAGTAGCAAAAATGAACATAAGTTGAAAATGATGACAAAATATTCAATCGGGGGGGCTACAGAATCCGAAATAGAAATCCTACCACGAATTTGGTTCTACCGTTGCATTCACTACACTCTAATATATCATCATTTGAAGTTTTGTCGTGATCCGACAATGTTCGGACGTCGAATCATCATCATCCAAAGCTCCACCGTCTAAGAGAGAAAAGGTCCAACCCTTACTCATTACTTTAAACTCATATTTATAAGAAACTTCCAATAGACACAAAATATTAATCTCCTACGCCCTCTCTACTGAGGTCACCCCTAGGGTAAAATTCACACTAAAACTCAACAAATCTCTCATATTTTCAATCTAAGCCCAATTTGGAAGTTATTAAATGTTTCATTACAAATAAAAAAATTTAATTTAATTATTTTATTTACTTTTTTTCCCTCCGGGACTTTTTATACAAGATTCTTGCACTGATAAAACTTATACCACTCATAGGGTAAACAGCAAGCTCCAAATTCAACCATGGCCTTGTATTTTCAATCCAAGTTAACTTTTGAGAGTTATTTGGGTTTGATCTATTAAATGAATTAATTAATAAATTCATTCATTCATTTAACATGTCGCTAACGAGAAAGGGGTATGAATGTCTGGTACCAACATATTTAATGTCACACCTAGGGTAAACACCATGTTCCGGACCCAACCGTGGTCTAAGATTTTTTATCTGATCAACAGTTTAAGATATATCCTATTTCTATTGTGTGAATAGTACAAAAACACTTACTATTTTTGTATAATTTATTCCGGTCACACCGGGCCTCGGAGTTTCACGTCGTCTTAGCACCTAGCTCTAGAAATATATGTAGAAATATTCCAAAGTATTACAAGGAGAAAACCGGGTTTGTATATAATGGATAAAATATCCCTTTTGACTTTTTTCTTTCATACTTAACTTTTTGGCATACCAAACATCGAGATACAAACTCTGAGATATCTCTCTACATTCCATCCCATAAGAAGTATTCTTTCAATTCCCTATACATCTTCCTACTTCTATAACGAATAGAGAATGAATAACTATGAGCTTACTCTAATAGATCCTTATTTAAATCTATTATGGAAGGAACAAATACATGGTTCATAAACCCTATCATTCTATCCTGATCAAGGTTAAACTCAAAAACATCTCTAACTTTCTTTTGTATCTCTACATATTCAATATGTGCCTCCTTAATCATCACACAGATAGAGGGTTTAACATTAATTTGAGAAAGATAATATTTTACCCTTACTTTAATATTTCTAGTTCCATCCTTTTCAAATTCATAAATATTGGATCTTTTTTTATCCTCATCATGGATAATATAGCATGATCATTCCAACTCAAAGCATCAACCATGTTGTTTTCTTTCCCAGGTTGGTAATGTATTGAGTTGTCATAAACCTTTATCAACTATAACCATTTTGTATGGATCATGTCCAACTCCTTTTTTCTAAATATGTATTTCATACTTTTATGATCCGTATATATATCCCAGTTTTTTCCATAAAGACAATGCCTCAATATCTTTAATGAAAAAAATACCACTTCTAACTCCAAATCCTGAGATGGGTAGTTTTTCTCATGAATATTAAACTACCTTGAGGAATAAGTGATAACCAGGTTATTCTTTATAAGAACAAATCCTACTCCATTCTCTGATGCATCACTATAGATTAAAACCCCTTCTCCACTACAAGGCAATATAAGCACTGGTGCCCTGACTAACCTTCCCTTCAGTTCCTTGAAATTTTCCTCACATTCATCTATCTAAAGGAACTTTACACACTTCTAAGAAAACTTAGTCATATGATTATATAGTCATGATAAATTATCCACAAACCATCAATAATTACATTGAAACCAAGTAAACTATGGATCTCCATCACTATGGTTTGTCTAGGCCTACATTCAATTGCCTCTATCATTTATGGATCTACTACAATACCGTCTATCGAGATTATGTGACCCAAAAATGAAACCTTTTGCAACCAAAATTTACAGTTTGTAAATTTTTCATATATTTTCTCCTTACATATGGTCATTAGTAAAATTCTCAAGTGATATTCATGCTCTTCCTTAATATATGGATAAATAATAATATCATCTAAAAATATTACCACAAACTAGTCAATGCAATCTTTAAAGACTCGATACATCAAATACATGAAGATAGTATGGGAATTAGTAACACTAAAAGGCATATCTATATATTAATAGTTTCCATATCTTGTATGTAATTTCATTTTGGTTATATCCTCCTTATTAACCCTCAATTGATGATATTCGGAATAAAGTTCAATCTTGGAAAAGTATTGAGCTCCGCACAGTTGATCAAACAAGTCATAAATACGGGGAAGAGGATACTTGTTCTTAATTTTAATCTTGTTTAACTCTCTATAATCAATAAAGAGCTGTATTGATCCATATTTCTTTATCACAAAGAGAGAAGGTTCACCCCAAGGTAGCACACTTGGTCGAATGAATACCTTATCATGGTTTTCTTGGTGTTTCTTCTTCAATTCCTACAACCCAATTGGGCCCATTCTACAGGGAGTCTTTGAAGTTGGAGTCGAACAAGGTATGAGTTCTATTGAGAACTCAAATTTATATTTTGGTGTAAGGCTAGGAAAATATTCTGTAAATACGTCCACAACATCTTAAACAATATTCATATCATCAATGTTGATTTTCTCCCCAAATATTTTAGATAAAAACCCCTTTTTAATGGGAATTAAGACCCATACACTAGATCTAATCTCCATAGGAAGTTTATTATTATCATCACATTGATGGATGATCATATGAGGGTTTGAAATATAAAACATAACTTCCTTTCCTTGATAATTGATATGAACGTTTTTTAGATAAATCCAATATATTCCTATGATGACATCAAATTCAACAAATGGAATAATGAAAAGATTTACAGGAAGCATATTCCCAAAAAATTCAACTAAAGTGGAATCATATACTTGGGATTAAATAAACATACCATTAGGGGTTTTCACTACTAATTCGAAATCTAATTATTTTGGAAGAATCTTAACTCCCTTATAAAATTATTTAGATATGAAATAGTGGGTAGATCCAGAATCAAATTTTACAATAGTAGTTATGAAGTGGATGGTAAGTATAGCTTTCATCATGTCATAATCACACCCTCATAAGAAATATATATTTATTGATATTTACCCTTATCCCTCATCTTAAGAGGTTGATAACATTGTTCATAATCACTATCCCTTTGGTTTGGTAAGTGGTTAGCACAATTATCATTCTCCTTACACTTGTAACACTGAATCATGGGAGGTGAATTATATGTCATTTTTTCTCTATTAGCATTGTTTTATAACTTCTTACCATCACTTTGAAAATAAAATACATGATGTTATTACCTTAAACAATTAAAACATTTATTAGACCAATTAATACAATTTCTTCCATGATTCTTCCCATTATTAGAGAATAAAGGAAAGATCATCTTCTTCTATTCATGGTTTTTATATTTTCCTTTAAACACCATCTTTATTTTCTTTTCAAAACCATGAGATTGATACATGACTCCAACCTCTATTTCAACCTTGATTGAACAATGCACAGTCTCTTTGTAGCTACTGAAGTCTCTTATGGACAATACCCTTTTGATACTTGTCTTTAAGTCACTAAAGAACCTATCAACTTTACTTTCAAGTTCGATGATAATTCCTAAAGCATACCTCACAAGTATCATGATATTATCCTCACAGGTACCAATAGATTCATCATCCATTTTCTTCCACTCAAGGAACTCTTCCTTCATATTAGTACGAAGAATACGAGGAAATTACTTATTGGAGAATAAGTTCTTGAACTCATTTCAATCCATGGATTCAATCTCATCTTGCTGCCTCATATTCTTGATTAGAGTCGACCACTGGTCTCCTTCACCTTCTAACTAATAAACATCCATAATGACTTTCTCATTATTTGAACACTATAGAATGAAGAATATATTTTCAGAAGTACTGATCCACTATTCTATAACAAGTGGATTAGAAGACCCTCTAAAAGAAGGCAGGCATTACCTTATAAAGGAATCAACAGAATATTTTTCCCTCCTTTTATCATTTGAAAGTCCACCATGATTCATAACTTTAGAAAGTTGTGTGATTATTGAAATGAGGTTTTTCATTATAGTTCTCATATCATTTAGTTTCTCAGGAGGACATTAATTTCATTTTCCATCACAATAACCATTAATGTGGTTCCTTCGGGTTCCATCCATTGACAAAAACCAAAATCATAGAGTAAGAAACAATTATCATAATAAGGAGCCACATAATCATGAAAATTTTCTTATAGGATGACTAACTTATAAAACCATTATTAATATATGACACCATGGTTTTATCCTAGATAATTCATTACCATATTCTATTTCATTTCTTCATAATGATTTATTCAAAGTTTATGAATTTCCAAAGCCTATTCCCCAGGAGTATCAAACCAGGTGTGCAATATGGCCCATTGTCGTGTACCAGATTACCCAGAGTCAGGACTAGAACATATTTTCAAATTTGTTAATCCTAGTTACATTTGTTCTAGGGTCACATCCACTTTTAGTATCCAAACAAGGATTTATTTCTAGGAAACCACTCACTCTATCCTTTACCAAAATTCCAGGAAATTTTTCTATGATTTTCCTTATCTTTATAATTATCCTTAGACATGTCCTTAGGGTTATCACTAAGGTTTTATCATCCTAGATTGCAAAGGTTAACTAAAAATTTTCTCTGATACCGACTATATTGACCCTCACTTCCCACACATTAACATTACATTACATTTACAGAATACTTAAATCATTATAAAAATATATTCCCAAAGACCATACTAGTCTAGCTCCATTGGAAACATGGAAACATAAACACTGATACATATGTGAGCTACATTATCTCCCACTAGGTTCTTCTTGACTAGAACCCTTTCTATACACATCCAACATCATACATATCTTCATAACATGGGAAAGGAAACATAAAAATAGGTGACCTCAGATGCTCAGTAAGGTTAAACAAGGGAGATATGTAAGAATAATCATGAGCATAAGGGTATTAGAACATGATCATGAAAATAGGAGATCATACCCTGTATATCAAAGATCATATACATGAATCATTGAATAAAGCTTAGCAGTTTATAAGACATGAATATTAAGTAAATAAAGAACATAATTCATGAAATCATAACATATGAATAAAACATGTAATTGTTGTAGACATGTAGTTATATAATATTATTTCCATAGTAGTCAATGCACCGCTGCCAATACCATGATGGTAGTATGCATTCACTCCCCATACCACCTTGGTTGTCATGGTTCACTTCCATGTCCATATTAGTAGCATGGAATCACTCATAATATCTTGGTATTCATGGTTCACTCCCATGACCATCTTAGTAGTCAAGGTTTACTCCCAAGAACATCATAGTCTATCTCATGAGATATAAATCTTTACCCAATGCATTGGAGATAGATATAGGTCCTACCCGTCTCATAGTGAAATCATACATACATGTTCCACAAAATTATAAATAATCATATAATAACCCATGAAATAAAATGGTTATCATAAAAATGTAATCATATAATAACCTATGTAAAAATATACAGTTTTCATAATCATTTCTAAAGCACAACCAGGGAAAAGAAGTTGATTTCAGTAGAATATAACCTATGAATGAGAAATAGGGTTCATAAACATCCTGTTGTAAAAAATAATCCACTCAGAAAAAAATTATTATTGTATGAATTGAATCATTTCCCTATAAATTTATGAGTAACACCAATGGATGTCATCTTAGATGGGAAATAATTTTGATAGATATTTTAAGAACATTTCTTGAGTAAAATATTTGTTCTACTTTGACACAAATTATTTTTAAAGCATAAAAAACTTCTGAAAACAAATTTCTTTGAAAAAAACATTGAAATATTATAAATAAAGCTTTGAAAAACATAAAAAAATTCAAAACCTATTTCCACGAAAAACTTTTTTAGAAACATTGTTTTTTGAAATAAAACAAATTTCCAACCAAATAGAGAAATACGGCCAGATTTTTCTTAAAAAAAATTCTATAATTATCTTATATACCAAAGAGTTGAAATGTTAATAATAAAAAGGTATATATTTAATAAATATAGGATAATTAAACTCATGAGTTTTCTCGGGATATGGATTATAATATTTTATCAATGGAAGCATAATCATAAACAATCTTGATAAATGATGAGATTGTTTTAATAAAATATTACCACATGGTAACTGGGATCATACTCTTAATGTAAAAAAATTTAAATTAAATGAAGTTTAAAATATCATGAAAATAATTAAATTAATGATATAAAATGTCAAATAGAATTATATACACCTCAAAAAATAATTCTGATGCATAACAAAACATGAGTCTCAAAGAATGAAAATTAAGACAAAAGTATATTACAAATCTAGTAACTTTTAAAACACAAACACCATGAAATAACTATAATACAATTGATATGTAAATTATCATAAATTTAAGTATAATATACATATAATACATTCATGGGTAATATATGAACCACACAAAATAATTGAGTGGTGAATAAGAAATCTATCACACATGTATAAAAAGGTGAGATGAAATTCTCTTACCTTTTGACTTGACTCTATTCTCACTCATACAATATTATTATATAATAAATGTAATTTTATTATAAATATTTTACATAATAATATACTTATATATAATACCCTGTATGTTTTTATTATGACCTTATATTACCCACTTTTTAACAATTCTATGTTGTAGTTTCACTTCGAGTAATATCGATTATGTTCTTCGTATGTATCTTAATTTTTATATCTTTAGTTCATATAATTATATAATGATTTAAAGAATGTAAAAAGTGATATAATTTTAATTTATATACATTATATTTGTATTATAATAATATATATAATATACAATTATGAAATGGAATACATCGTTCATGGTGACGGTAAGTCGTGCGTACGCAAGAATGTTGTTTCCATTTTTATTATTGTATTGAATGAAAGAAATAAAATGACATATAAGTATATATATGTATATATATCATTATTAAATTATAATTATTTTATAATATTTATCATATAAATTCACTAAACGCATCCTTAATACATTCGATGTATTGTGTGAACAAATCACATCGCTTCGAGGGGCGGTAGTCTACACTCCCACAAACGAAATTATCATATTTTCACCAAATTAAAAGTATAAAGAATTGTATTTTAAAAGGAATAAAGAAGATTAAATACATAATAAATATAATATATTACATATATAAAAATAGTTTTCATTAAAACTTCCACCATGATAGGCGGTAATGGAAAAATGAACAATCATCATTTTGTGAGGTGATAGTTCTTCGTACACGTAAACAATATTTTTGTTACCCATTAGATGGAAGTGTTTGTAAGTTTTGGTCAAACCCAAGTATAAAAATATCCTAGTATATTGAGGATAATTATTTTTTTATACAATCATGGAATAAGAATATTTTAGTGGGTGTATAATTGAAATAAAATAAAATAACTTGAGGAAGAATGCTACCTATTTTTCAGGTAACTCCTTTTGGTTTTCCCCAAAGGACTTACTTGGATTGATTTCTTCCCAATGGGAGGATTCTAGGATTATGGGAGGTATTTTTAGGAGTTATTTGGGAAGATATTTTTTGATCCATAGAGTCTTGATAGGTGTGATAAATTGGGAGGAGAGGAGGCTTTTTTATAGTGGTGGAGGAGTGGTACTCTTGTACATTTTGGGAAAATGATTCCACCCACATTTTTCCCATGTAAAGTGGATCCAATAATGGAAAAAATAATATCCAAGGGAAGATAGGGTATAAATATTTCTATATAATGGATCTTTTACAATTTTCTAGGTCGTTTGTTCCCTTAAGAATAAATTTTAATCCCTTATTATGCTTAATCTTACCTTAATTGTTGTAATTAATTTTAATTACTTTCACTAATGTTTCTAGTAAAAAACTAATGTGACCTTATTAGAAGTTAGAAATTATGATTATTCCAAATATTTAATCCATTTTTTCAAATTATAATCACATAAATGGTATATTTTAATTTAAATTTAATCTCGCGGTCGGGTCGACAATATGGGTTTTTAAAGTAAAAACATTCAAAAGTTTTCTGTGTTTTTATATTCAATTTCAAAGTGAAAATAATTTCAATGACCCAAATTGGGTTGATTGATGAAATTATGATCTAATTAAACATTCAAACCAATTTTAAATGTAATATATCCTTATAAATAAATTAGATGAAAATTTAGTTTTGAATTAAAATCCTGTATTTTTCACTATTCATCCAAACGTGATGTTTTTCAAAAAAACAAAAAAAAACACCCTAATATAATTTTGAAATTATTAATTAATAACTTAATTTTATTTTATCTAATTCAATATATAATTTTTTCTAAAATTAATTTTATTGTTTTTCACAGAAGAAGATGAAAATAAATTCATTTGAGAAAATAGTATTTTTAAATATATAAGGACTTTAACAAAAATTATATCATTCATTATCAATATTTTTTATTTATATGAAACAATTATAAAATATATTTGAAAAGTATTTATTAATATTAATATTACTAAATTTAACAGATATGTTAGAATTATCTCATTTAAATAATTATAATAATAAAAGATATGTTTTGTAGAAACTCAATATTGTGTGTATCGTACGCCAAGTCAGCATTGTGTGTAACGTATGCCAAGTTGGTGCCAAGTAAAATGAACTTTTGACTTAGTGGAATTCAATATATTAATAAAATTTAGTTCATTTGGAAAAAAATTCCCTAAAAACATGGGGTTCTACAATCATGAAGGCCTCTATATGATGAGGATGTAAAAGGATCGAATGTTCATAGATCTAGTACAATTTTACATAGAAATTACCAAGTGGAAACTTCACTTATTTTCAAATTAATGGCCCAACCAACCTTACTATATAAGATAAAGAGGTCTCAAAAATATGATAAGGGTTTACAAAAGAATATTAAAACCAAGGAAGAGGGGATTGGGTCGACTTCAACTATGAAGATGTTTTTTGACGTCTGGAAAGAGATTATATATATAATTAGTGCCAAAAATAAAGATAGAATTACTGGTTGAATCTCATTGATTAAACTTCTCAATACACTTTTTTAGTACCAGGATGTATAGGGATCTAAAATGGAACTTCTAATGGGAAAACATGAAGTGGGAAATTGAAACTATGTGCCATGATACATGGTATGCCAATAGGTAAAGGTTGAGAGACAAATACCAATTGGTTTCATGAAACCTCTCCATATACCAATGTGAATGTGGGAAAATATCTCATTGAATTTTTTATTATATTTACAAATACTTTTAAATATAAAAATAATAATGATATATGGGTCATTATGGATTGACTTACCATGTCTGCACATTTTAAAAGTAATAAAGGAGAATCTACCCCTTGAACATATTGCATGGGTCTATATTAATGAAGTTATGAGACTTCACGGTGAACCTTTATAAATTGTATCTTTGTGACTCTTGATTCACATCAAAATTCACTACTACAAAACCCGCATTTAATAATTTTGGCATTTATCAGAGCTAGAAAAATGCACTGATATAGTCAATCTTTATCTGTGCTTTATTTTAGCACTGATAAAGGTTACCCTTTATCAGTGGATTATTTTTAGCGCTGATAAAGGTCCAAAACAAAATGAAATAATTAAACAAATAAAAATAAAAATAAATTAACAATTTCATTAATTAAATAATTACTCTTAAAAATTAATAAATTGAATATACATATATATATATATATATAAATTTTAAAAATTAATAAAGATTATATATTAAAAATATAGATATATGTAAAATAAATAAAATGAAATAATTAAACAAATAAAATTTAAAAATGAGAAAAATAAGAAAAATATTAAATAATTTATTAATTAAATAATTATTGATAAAAATGAATAAATTTAATATAAATATAAATAGATTAAAATATTATTAAATAATATATATTAAATATAGTATATAAAATTAATAAATTGTAATAATTAATAAAATGTTAAATAAATAAATTAAAATTTTATTTAAAAAATTGTTAATGAAATAATTATTAATAAAAATAAATTAGTATAATATAAATATATATATTAATTATAAATAGTAATAAATAATATATATTAAATATAAATATATTTAAAATGAAAAAAATGTTAATTAAAAACATATTAATGTCTTATTCATTTTTAATGTTGTTTGATTTTTCAATTTAACATATATCAAATTTCATGTGTTACATTGATTTCACATACATATATATGTGTAATTAATGCATTTTTATATAAAAATTCACACACAAATATAAGAAACACATACACCTATAATAAATGTAATTTATTCAAATTTTAGGGTATTATAGAATTTCATTATAAAATAATACATTTAATATTTTATGTTTTTAATCTGTCAATTTTATTTATTTATTTTTAATACTATTATAGTTAGGGTACTCATTTTGAATTTTTCAATTTCACTCATTTTTAAAATGCATTTATTTAAATTATATATCCACTAATAATGTTAAAAATGTATTTATAAATAAATATATTTATAAATGTATATTTACAATATTTATAAATTTATATATTTATATATTTATAATTATTATAAATAAATTATTATTATTTTTTAAATAAGTATTTATATAATTATAAATAAATAATTATATATATTTAAATAATTATAAATTTATAATAAATTTATTTAAATAATTATAATTATAAAACCTTTATCACCTCCAAAGTTTTAGCGCTGATAAATATCAATCTTTGTCAGTGCTAAAAATTCATTGATAAATATTCCTTTTATCAGCGCTTATCAATTTAGCACAGATAAAAGTGATCTTTATCAGCGTTTTTCTAAAAGCACTGTTAAAAGTGTCCATGGTCTATTTAAAAGAACCCCAACTGTGACTCAGTCACTCACGATTCTCAAGCGTCAGTAGAACTCCTCAATTATTTATGTAACTCTTCTATATTCCTTTAGATGAATCAAGGCTATAATAAAATGTATATTATTTTATACTTTTTCTAAATCATTGTTTGATTTTTTTTGGGTTTTGTATTTTGTGTTTTTTGCACTATCCTTAACCATGATGAACCCTATATCTCATCTTCTTACCACTAAAATACAACGAGTGGTTCTATTTAATCGTTTTCCTCCATAGAAAATGGTTTAGAAGAAAGACAATGATGTTTTCATATGGTAAGGTCAGTCAACATATGTGTATGGTTCTGTATGGATAAATAAAATAGATTTTTCACCACACAATACTGCAAAGGTAATTCTAGCTTTATAAAGTGATCAAATTATGTTTAGTTAAACATTAAAGTGGTTAACCAATTTCTCAAACATGTTATCTATAAACCTTATCATTGACACAAGACTTTAGTGACCAGGAAGTGTGTTTGAGATGATGTGTTGACCAAAATTGGGAACTATTTTGGTGTACTAAGTAAAAAATGTTATAAAATAGAATCAAAGTGAAACTATGGATATTGGTATTGATTATATCAAAAATAAAAAACCTTTTAGACATAATAAGTAATCCCTAAATATGTATGTATATCATAATTATTCTGGATACTCTAGTTACCATATGAATTATAGGTTGTTATTTATTTATTTTTTCCTTGACCTGTCTTCTTGAGTCTCATTCCTCTTATTTAGGAGTTGATAAGTAGGAATTGTTATGAATATATTAAATTTCATGTTCTTATGTTTGTTTTTTTATTTTTTTCTATAATGAGTTATAAATTTATATGAATAGAAACATGAATAGTAAATAAATAGTGTATTCTTATTTACTTATTAGTGTTGATTAATTTTATATAACTAATTAGTTGATTGAGTTTATTTAGTAACCCCATTTATCGATATTATTAGGTAGTTGTTTCATACTTATATTTAACATAATTATTCTTACATATTTTAAATTATATTTAAATTATGAAAATACTTATTAAAAAACAAATTAATGAGAGAGAGAGGTCAGGGTTCACATTTAATATGGATTAGTTTGTGCCTATTTCTGAAAGATTATTGTTTTTTGTAATGGGAAAATTATATTAATCTCTACATTAATATAGAATATGTCACCACTCTAACCCCTATATCTCTATAGGAAGGGTCCAATGAACATCCTCTATATTCTAGAACTTATATTGATCCTCATGTCCTGTAGGTAATTGTATATATACTTCAAGATATGTGGTATAATTGTCAATGATGGGAAGATATAGTATCTATGGTTCCTCTGATATTTCTTAGTAATATATCATAATAATAAATTAAGTATTGCATTGAATATATTCATTTCATTTATAAGAGTAAAAAGATTCTAGATCAATACTGATCATAAGTTGAAAAAATCATCATTTAAAGTTATGTATGTTATTGGAGGGGCCTTATGGTGGATTAAAAAATTTCCCAAATTAAAGATAGGGAATCTTTGAGTAGATAGAAGTAATTTCTAATGTAGGTGGGGTGAGATTCATTTCTTAAATACCATTAGAGTGGAGGTATTCCAATTCTTTTTTAATTGAGGAGACTTTTTGAGTGATTCCATTAGTGTTGGTTCCTTGGAAACTTTAATCCTTATTTACTCTTTGATGTGAAACATTTATATCAATGTGGTTAGTTGGAGAACCAAAATCTCTAAAAATCATGGGAACCATAATCTATCTCTCTCTCTCTCTCATATACTTAGACTTACACAATGCCACCCCTACTCTATAAACTCATTCCAGCTTCATAAGAGACCACTAAGAACTACATCCCCATCCACTATTGTGAAAGAAGCATACAACACATAATATTCGTAAGAAACATAAATAAATTTTCATAAAAAAAGTGCCATGGGTTTGAAAAATAAGGTTGTGTAAATAAGGACTCATTTTAGTAGGATAGATATACAATACAATACACTCCTTGAATAAAAGTCTATAATTGCATGCATCTTGAAAAATTGTTACTATCTCGAACAAAGATATAATACTTCAATGCTCCAGTACAACTAACCTTCACTACCTTTATTTAATCCTTCCTCAGACTCTATTTCCTTCCATATCTTGATGATGTATTAGACTCCCTCTTTCAAACTAGACTTCCACCCATCATTGTGGTTCCAAAGTTTCTTGATGACATATCTCCCACTAATATTGTATTCATTAATATTCATCAAAGCCACTACCATGGATTTGAATACCACATATCCCAACTCACTCTTTAACTCTTTCATCCATTCATCCTCCTCATTTACTAATTACTGAGAACACAAGAAATGACATTGGAAAATAAATCAAAACATAATGAATGATTTTTTTGGTTTCTTGATATTCATTTTCTTATACAGCTCACTCAGTTACTTTTGAAAAAACTTCATTAATAATTACTTTTATTTTGAGTGCAGTCACATTGTATCCTATTAGAACTCTGTAATTAAGACTACTAGGATGATAATACTACTACGATAATTGACCTTCCTAAAATACTCATGTTGCACATTATTTGTGAAAATAAACATGCTAAACACACCTTTTAATTCTCTTCCCCTTTAACCTTGATAAATTTAAAAGGGTGACAATATGAATCTTGAAGGTACTCCTCCCATAATGATAAGATCTCTCTAGACCTATTCTAGGATTCATCTTCAAGATACTTTCTCTTGGTATCTTAGAGAAATTGTTGGTTTCCAAGATCTCCCATTTACCTCACACCAATACCACCCCTATTTTATATCTCCTCTAATCCCTACCAAAAAAACATTTCAGAGGAAGTAGAAAATAATAAATGTTTGTGATTGTAAGTAAATGATTTTGAGTGGAAGTTGTGTGGGTTTGAATGTCCATTCCTTCATTTTTAATGTAATATGTTAAAATGCATAATTAAAATTTCTTTTAAGATATTTTTGAACCTTAGTGGAAACTTGAATTTCATCTTCTGGATAATTATTATTGCATTTTGTTTCTTGAGACTCGTACCCCATCTCTTCTATGTTATTTAAACTACTTTTAGAAGTAGTCATCCAAAATGATCACCAGTTAATGGTATGGGAGGAATTTTGGGTATATTAGTTCAGGAAACATAGGTGGATTTACACAAAAGACGATAGATAAATATAAAACAAAAAAAATCAATAATAACTATTTGGGAGGTATTTCATCAAGGAAATTTGGAACCACAATGATGGGGGGAAGGCTAGTTTAAAATAGGGAGTCCAATACATCACAAAGAGATAAAAGGTAATAAACATCAAAGGATAGATTAAATAAAGGTAGTGAAGGTTAGTTGTACTGAAGTATTGAATTATTATATCTCTTTTTAAGACAGTAAAAATTTTCATGCAAGATGCATGCAATTGTGGACTTTTATGCATGGAGTGTATTGTATTGTTGTTATTCAAGAAAAATTAAATGTTTGACTACTCATGAAGACAATGTCTTCTATACATTATAATGTTACCAATACTAAGGAAGAATAGACTGATGATGATAAAAATTTTGAATTATTAGGGAATCAACAACATGTTGATGAGAAAAATAAAAATGCAACAACATCACAGTGGTGAATAAAATTATCAACACAAGAAGTCAGGGTATAAAATTTGAGGTTGGTTGGAATTAGCGTACCCAGCCTATTAACCCCAACAATTAAATGTTCATTAATTATATTGGGGTCAAAATGAGGATGAATGTGCCGATTGATATTGAATCATGGTGTTAAATTCAACTTTTAACAAAGGAAATCATTTGGAAAGATATAATGGTGATGTTACAATATAATTTATCTATTTTACTGAAGATTTATACAATAAAATGTTGATTTAGTTTTCATTATTCCATGTAGACATTGTTTATTTAATAATATTTCCTTAAGAAATTAATTTTAATGGATTCTATAAAATCTTATAGATGCTTTCAAACTCTTTTTATGAAGTTACATCTTAGGGATGCTGAGGGGAAAATAAAGACTCACCCACCACTTAGTTATGCACACATTATAAAGATAGAAACATGGACTGATTTCATCAATAATCTCAATGATAAATCATTTCAGATGAATTTAAGTAGGTGATATATTATTTAAAATTATTTATTTTATTCAACTTGATTCCAAAAAATTAATTTATGAAACATAAAAAGAGTGATTAAAATAAATAATGTGCATTAAAACCGATGTAACCCTATCGCAAAGTAAGGATGGGTTACTCTTCATTAGAGAAGAAATTGGTATGTATTTTAAATAAAAAATAAAATTTTATTTATGTGATTTGAAAAAACATATGTTCTTTTCTTTATATATAGATTGATGAATCAAAATCAGAATCCACTTTCATCCAATGTCATGTGCTATAGAAGGAGACTCATGTAAATAAAGAGGGTACATTAATTGATGAAAATACAAAAATAGTATGGTAAGCATGTGTAAGTATGGAATAATTGTAATTCATTATGATTTATAACAATATTACATAAAAATATCCATTTATGTTCATATTTTTTATATTTTTTAGACAAAAGAATCGGCAATGAATATACCAGAAGAAAAGTAACTTTCAATAGATTTGAAGTGGCCTGAACAATATGGTCGTGTTAGAGGATTAGGTTTTGGAGTCTCTCCTTGAACATATTTTGAGAAGATAAAACCACATTAAGATACATATAATATAGTGAGATGATTTTTGACATAAATAGACTCATTTAAATATATTATTTTGCAGTCTGGTTTGGTAGACTAATGTATAAGAAAGGATCATAGAGAGCTAGTGGTGGAGAAAAGATCCACAGATGAATCAAATGATCCCACTGGTTTTGAGGCTAGTCATTCCCCCCAACCACATACCTTACCCAGGGTAATCAAATTTTTCATTACTCTTTCTCTTAAATGTGAATCAATTTTTTTTTTTGATAAATTTATATTACAAAAACTTTGTAGGGTATAGTTTTATGTGATTTTTATTTTTCAACAACCACGTACCACTTTGTTGTGATGGGTACAGTTTATAATATCCTAGATGACCAGATACACAATCAAGCCCTACCAAAAGATCACATGAGAGTGGGGATTGAGGTATCTTATGAGCCAACTACTGAGTTTCTTATTCCACTTGATGGTTAGGATATTACAATAGTTGAGGTTACTATTGGATCTTTTATAGCATGGCCATCTATTCTTATAAAGATGCATGAGGTATGTATTTTAAAAAAATCATATGAAAAACATGTAACAGTTGATGGTAATAGTTATGAAGTGATTTATGATGTTATATATGGATAAAGCAGTGGAAAAACGGAAGGTTGGATCAAGAAAATCTACTAAATCGATTATGAAAACAAAACGACATTTTGAGAGTACCTTATCCCCGCCAGTTCTAGAGCTACATTTATTAACTTTAAAACTTCATGCAGAGATGACATTTAAATATAAATCTATGTATTAAATTGAATACGAAGAAAAAATATATGGAGTTTCCTTGATATACGTAATTGGTATCGAGACTCTAAATGATATTCTCAAGCATGAATGGTTGGGCATCTCACTTTTGAATACATACATAAGGTACATTTTCATAATAAATCAATCCAAATAGTGAGATAATATGTTTATTAAATTTAATAACTATTTATATTTTTTATAGGTTTTTATATCAAAACTATATAAATGTAAGATCACATGATGTGTGATTTTCATTCACTAATCCCTTTATCATTTCTACGCCAGAACTTACTTAAGAAAACAATGGAATTGAGAAGAAAAAAATTAGTTACCCAAAGAGTTTAATAAAAAATCATCATATGACATGCTCTTTTGTATGCCTACAATGAAAATTTAAAACTATAAAATTTAATAACATAAAATATATTTTTAATTTTCTCATTTATTAATTTTTTTTGTTTTTTTAGGCTGCACTGGATGCTGATTACAGTCAATCTGGACACCTTGAATGTTTATTTTTTGGATCCAATTCATGGATATTCAACCAACCGACCATGCATGATTTGTATTGTGAATATGTAATACACTGGAATCAACATTTTATAAAAAACATATAATTATATGATCAGTCTATGTTTTAATAAGAATTTTGTTTTCATGGGGAGGTCGCTCAATACAGGCTAGATCATGGAATAAAGTCAGTGTCTGAATGGATAAAGCTTGTGAATTACTACAAATAGATAAAATTACAGTATATATATAAATATTTAACTATCAAAACATTTCAGAAAAAAAATTACTTATTTTGGTCAATGTTTTTATAGTGTCTGGAACAAGATAATGACATTGATTGTGGATATTATGTTTGAAATTTTATAAGAGAAATCATAAATCATAAAAATACCAGCATACCCCAATAGGTAATTTCTAAAGGTAATTAAAAATTTCATTAAATATATTTCATAATGATTTGTCGGTTTAAATTTACTCAGTACTATCGAGATTTCTAATTAACCTAGTTACTCAAAAGAAGAAATCAGTTTGTTTAGAGATGAGTGGTCAACGTACTTTTTGTTAGAATGTATGATCATAACAAATTTAGGGGATGACTTTCTATATTTGTGATCTAGTATGAGTTATGAAATTTGAAATATATTTTGGTTGTGAAGAATTATTCTCATAATTCTTATATATTCTTTTTTATCTCTTTATCAAGGAGAAGTATAATAGAGGAAATTAATTTGTTTAGAAGCACTGACCTTCAAACAATAAAATTATTGGGAAATCCCAAAGGTGGAGGTGGATATGGAGGCGCATATGGAGATAGAGTCAAAGGTGAAGGCGGAGGTGTAGGCTGAGTTCAAGGATAAGGTAAAGTTTTATTTGGAGGTCAAGGCGAAGTTGGAGGTAGAGTCAGAGTCGGAAACTAGCATGGAGGAAGAGGTAGAGGCGCAGACCATAGTGGAGACCGAGGTGGAGGAGAATAAGAATTGTTGGCTTGCATACAAATTTTTTTTTTTGGAATTCAAGTAAAATGAGGATTATTCCATGATTTTTTTTAGAACAATCATTTAAAATTCCACACAACACTTTTCACTTAAGATAAGAACTATTGTGGAAGTGTTTCAGATAATTTATTTAAATTATGCTTTTCACCACTTGTTTAAGTGATTTTATAAAAGGTAGAAATCCACCTATAAAATCATTCTATGTTGGAAGCTTAAATTTCTCCTCTAGTGTTATTGAAGCATCATTTGTACAACTCCCAATCATCAAATATGTGTTGTACTAAAAAATATGTGTTTCCAGTTTAAAACGACATTTTATTAAAAAAACACAAGTGATATAATCAAAACCAAGGAAACGCATTCCGATTATTTTGATACTTTGGGAAAATGATCTATAAGACATTTAAGATTTTTAGGAATTATCTCTACCTCAATCTGACACACTGTGTGATTTTTATGACTATAATTGTGTCTTTTTATTCAAAACTAGCATTAATTTTAATAAAAAAACAACTAACATACTCGAAACTAAGAAAAACCATTTATATTGTTTTGGTGATTTAGTAAAATGATCCATAAGTTGTTTGTGACTTTTAAGAATTAGCAGCACCTCAATATCACACATAGTGTGAACATTATAACTCCAAGTGCATCTTTTTATTCAAATTTTACAATAATTTTAGTGAAAAAACACATGTGGCATACTCAAAATTCAGGAAATGCATTTATATTGTTTTTTTTTTACTTTAGTAAAATAATCCATAAGTCGTTTTTGATAGGCAGGAATCATCCTGATCTCAATATGAAACATGGTGTAACCAGTATGACTCCAAGTACATTTTTTTATTCAAAATTGATATTAATTTTTGTGGAAAAAAATTAACATACTTAAAACAGATAAAACACATTTAGATTATTTTGTTTCATTTGTAAAATTATCCATAATTTATTTTTTATGTGTATGGATCATTCGCACCTCAATTTGATGCACGATGTGACCGGTATGACTCTAAGTGTCTGTTATCAGTTTAAAATTGAAATTTTAATACAAAAAAGTGTCACTCATTGAAAACCAAGTGAACTCACTCATATTTTCTTGATAATTTGGGACAACCATTCATAATTCATTTTTTAAGTGTATAAATCAGTCGCATATCAAACCCACACACGATTCCACTAGTATGGATCAAAGTTTGTGTTTCTAGTTTAAAATGAAATTTTATTAAAAAACACAAGTGTCGTACTCAAGACCAAGGAAACACATTTCGATTATTTTAATAATTTAGGAAAAATATCCATATAATTAATTTTTTATTTGTACTAATTATCCACAACTTAATCCAATGCATGGTGTGACCGGTATGACTCCAAGTGAATATTTTTATTCAAAATTGACATTAATTTTAGTGAAAAAGCTAACATACTCAAAACCAATCAAATGATCCATAATTTATTTTTGACAGGTAGGAATCATCCTCACCTCAATCTGATGCATGGTGTGACTGGTATGACTCCAACTGTCCGTTATCAGTTTAAAATTAACATTTTAATAAAAAATGTGTGACTCACTGAAAACATTAAAAACATGCTCAGATTGTCTTTATAATTTGGTAAAACCATTAATAATTTATTTTTGATGTTTATGAATCAGTATCATATCAAACCCACACACAATTCCACCATTATGTCTCAAAGTGCGTGTTTTCATTTTAAAATGACATTTTAGTAAAAAAGACAACTGATGTACTTAAAACTGAGGAAACACATTCAAATTTTTTTGTTACTTTATTAAAATTATTCCTAAGTCATATTTGACATGTAAGAATCATCCTCACATAAATTTTATGTAGCGTGTGACCGGTATGACTCTAATTTCAACTTTTTATTCAAAATTGACATTAATTTTAGTGGAAAAAACAACTAACATACTCAAAAATAAGAAATTGCATTTGTATTATTTTATTACTTTAGTAAAATGATCCTTAATTCATTTTTTATTTAAATTAATCATCCTCACCTAAATATGATGCATGGTGTGACCGATATGACTCCAAGTGTCTCTTATTAGTTTAAAATTGATATTTTAATACAAACAAGTGTCACTCACTAAAAACTGAGAAAATGTGATTGGATTGTCTTTATAATCTTCTAAAACCCTTCATAATTCATTTTTGACATGTATTAATCTGTCTCATCTCAAACCCACACACGATACCACAATTATGGCTCAAATTTCATGTTTCCAGTTTAAAATGACATTTTAGTAAAAAAACACAAGTGGCATACTCAAAACTGAGAAAACACATTATTATTATTTTGGTACTTTATTAAAACGGTCTTTAAGTCCTTTTTGACATGTAGGAATCAGCCTCACCTCAATCTGATGCACGGTGTGACCGGTATGACTCCAAGTGTGTCTTTCTATTCTGAATTGACATTAATTTTAGTAAAAAAATCAACTAGCATACTCAAAAATGAGAAAAGAAAATTTTTATTATTTTGGTGATTTAGTAAAATGATAAATAATTTATTTTTGATGTGTAGTAATTTTTCATACCTCAATATGATGCATGGTGTGACCGGTATGACTCTAAGTGTGTCTTTTTATTCAAAATTGACATTAATTTTAGTGAAAAAATAACTGACATATTCAAAGATGAGAAAATGAATTCAGATTATTTTGGTCCTTTAGGAAAATGATCAATAATTAATTTTTGATGTGTAGGATTTAGTCACACCTTAATTCAACTCACTGTGTGATGGGTATGACTACAAGTGCATCTTTTTATTCAAATTTTATATTAATTTCAGTAACAAAACAACAGTCATACTCTATAGTATTGTTTTCTTCATGTATTTGTGTTAGAAATTTTATTTCATTTAAATTCAGTATTTGTATCTTATTTTGGTATTTTTTGTTATTTTTGGTGATGTGGTGTGTTGTTACAACAAATTTTCTTCCTTATTTCTGGTGCTGCAGTGTATTGTAGCCTCAAACTACAGTTTTAACCTATATCAGCGCTACTAAATGCACTGATAAAGGGATTCTTTATATATTCTTCTAAAAGTGCTGATATAGATCCATTTATCATTTATTTAAAAAGTGATGATAAAATATCCTTTATCAGTGCTTTTCCAAGCACTAATAAAGGAATATTTATCATCTCTTCTAAAAGTTCTGATAAAGATATCCTTTATCAGCACATCTAAAAGCATTGACAAAGATAGCCTTTATCATCACTTATAAAAGCACTGATAAAGGATCATTTATCCATGCTTTTAAAAGCACTGATAAAGGGTCTCTTTATCCATTCTAAATAAAAGAAATGATAAATGATCTCTTTTATCGGTGCTGATAAATAACCCCTTTATCAATGCTTTTATTTTTGTTGATAAATTTACCCTTTATTAGCGCTTTTCTAGAGCTGATAAAATCCATGGTATTTTAATCATACTGAGGTGGTCAGTGCTTTTCTAGTATTGATAGAGGCCAATTCTATCACTATTAAAATCGGGTTTGTGGTAGTGATTATGGAGAAGTGTTCAAAAGGATTTAGACTCTGAGATAAATTTGAGCATAACTTATCATCCTAAAACTGATGGGTAGTCTAAAAAGAACATCTAAACCATAGAGGACATAATGAGGTCATTCTCACTTGAAATCCAAGGAACATTTTTACAATACCTACCTCTAGTGGAATTCACATACAATAATAACTTCCATTCAAGCATTTAAATGGAACTATATGAGGCCTTTTATGGAAATATAATTCATACTCCAACATGTTTGGATAAAGTTTTGAAAAGAATTATAGTTGGTCTAAAACTTATTTAGTAAAAAACTAAGAAGGTGTTAGCTATCAAAAATCATATAAAGATACCTCAATAAAGATAGAAAATCTATGCTGATAATTAGAGGGCATTTTGGAATTCTATGTATGTATTCTTGAAAGTATCACTGTAGAAGGTAGTTATTAAGTTTGGTAAGAAAGGGAAGATAAATTCAAGGTATATTTTACCTTTTTACATTTTATAGAGAATTAGAGTTATAGAATATTGTTTATATTTTCCAACCAACCTCTCTGAAGTGCATAGAGTCTTTCATGTCTCACTGTTAAGGAAGTACATGCTAGACCCTATACATGTACTCACCACCGAAAAAATAGAGCTGGAGATAGACTTGTCATATATGAAGAGTATATCCACATCATTGACACTAGAGATAAAGTGTTATGGAATCATAGAAATTGATTGGGTAAAGTTATTTAAAGTAATTTCAAGTTAGATGAAGAAACATGGGATCCTGATAAAGCAATGTGGAAGGATTACGGTCATTTGTTCTTGAATTTATGTACACACCAAATTTTTAGTAAATTGTTTTTGGGGGGGTGTAGTACCCAATATTCTACAATAGTAAATAACTATTTCATCATAAAATTATGGCACAATTCAAATTCTATTATTTCATTATAATATTAAAACACAAAATAATACAACAGAAAACTAGAAAATCTTATTTATAATAAAAGGTAAAACCAATACTATAAAATCATTTAGTAATATTATAATTATCAATTAATAATATATATATAGGTCTATAAATAATAATATAATTATACACATACATTTAAAATTTTAGGTGCCAAAAGCTTTATTTTGAAATACAAAAGTGGTTTTATGTAATAAATAATTTCATATATATATAATTATTTTCATAAAATGAGTTTAAATTTGGAATCAACATGTCAAAGTTAGATAATTATGAATTTTTTGATAATTTTCTAAGATAGTTTAATTTTTGGGTATAAAGTAAAATACGATATGAATATACGATAAGTATTTTGATATCATAATGACTTATAAATGATGTAATAATTAACATAAAGTACTTATCGACCAAAATGGGATTCTTCATTAAAATATATTATTTTAAAGTAATAAAAATAATTTATCAAACCTATAAAAAAATATTCCAAAACCTAAAGTATGTTTGGAAAAAATACCCCATGACGGTTCCTTTCATTTGATTGTGTTTTTTGTCAAGTTTTGAGGTTGTTGATGAAGGTTGTTTGTCATAGAGTACATGAATAGTTATCATGGATGTTTGATCTAATGAAATCATGAATGTATAATATCACAAAAATTGTGAATGACTGGTCTCATGAAAAGGAGAATTGTTTGATCGTGCGGAGCGCGAATGCTGAACTGATCTCACAGAGAATGAATGTTAAAATGATTTTGTGGAGCATAAATTCTAAACAGATCTCATAGAGGTTAAATTTAAAACAAATCTCATGGAGAGAAAATTCTGAACTAATCTTATGGAGCACAAATTTTGAACTGGTCTTGCAGATCTTGAATGTTTAAATCGATCTAATGTTGAGATCTAATGTCAATATCTCATGAAGCGCATGATTATATTTGGATCTCATGATGGGATATTTCAAAGTGCTCATGATTTTCTTTTTAAATCATGGTGGATGTTGTGAAAAGTGTAAACATGACTCATTCTTGGATCTTGTGCAAAGCACACAAAGTAATCGCTCTCAGATCTCATGCAAGGCGTGAACAGGACTTATGCCTAGATCTCACACTAGGACGTTCATGGAGCATGTGATTCTGATTAAGGTGGACAGGTCTCCACATTTTTTAGATTTAAGGCAGTAGATTTATGCCTATAAATACCACTAACCCATCCTTTAACATTGATGATGTTTTTCTTAAATGATTTATCTGAAGAATCGTACGAGAAGGAGGTATAAAGAGAGGTCTCATGAAGAAGGTTCATATAGAGATCTTACGAAGTAATATACATGATTTATATCGAGTAAGTTTTTTCATGATCTAAATAAATAATCTCAAAAATTTTGAAAGCGGTATTGCACCAGAAACTTAAACTCAATATAAAAGAGGTCTCACACCAAATACTCATGTAAAGCGCAAAAGCGATATCACACCAGGAACACGTGCTTAGTGAAAAATCAGTATCACATTAGGGACTCACATAAAGCGTCAAAGGAGACCTGCACTAATATCTCATTAAAAGAACGAAAGATAAATCGCACTAGGATCTTATGCAAAGTGTGAAAGAATAATCATGCTAGGATCTCATGAAAATCGTGAAAGGGGTCTCGCACCAGAGTCTCATGCAAAGCCTGAAAGGGGACTCATTCCAGGATCTCGTGCAAGGGTACATGCCAGGATCTCGTGCAAGGAGTTACATGCCAGGATCTTATGCAAGGAATTACACACTGGGGTCTCTCATAGGGGTATCGCACTAGATTATTTCTTAAGGATATATGCACCTTCATTACCCTATGTGTAGTATCATTGTCATAACTGAATTCTAAAGAAGGAGAAGAATACATTGGATCTTCATTATTCGAAAATACATCCATAAGGTTTGAAGTGCACTGTGTTGCATTTGTTGTCAATGAGACATGAAGTTGTCTTGGAATGAATGGAAGTCAGGGAATGTCAAGATGTGAATGACAAAGGTTGTTATGGTGTTGGTGGTGAAGGAGAATGGCCATGGTACTAAGATGCATGTCACTTAGGAGATTCACTAAGTGGTATTGGAAATTGTGGTTGAAACATTCTCCATGGACATCAGACGATTGTTGAACTGTTCATTAAGTTCCAAGAACTTGTATCAACTGGATACAATGTCACAATAATGTTTGAAGACCATGAATTGTATTGACAATGCATGAGGAGATGAATATGATCCATCCACAACTACTGAGTGGATGAAGTGGATTAAAGATGTCCATGCACTATCTCTTAGTGCATGTGAATGTGAAGAAGATCCAACTTGATCTCTGATTAGATCAATGAAGATCATTGAAGAATTATGTGATTCAGGAGTTCGGTTGATGAAGAAGAAACCTTTGTAATTCACTCCGGGTGATGAATATATGTTGAGGAGATTTGAGGAATTCTTAAGATGAAGAAGAGAAGATAAGAGGAATAGAGGAGGAGGCATTTGGCACTTGGCATTTGAACTTGGTCACTTTGTTTTTAAACAAAGGACTTGTTCTATACTTGCAAAAAATTAGCCACCAAGGGCCAGCCTTAAGGGTTCGACCCCCAAGGCACATGTGGGCCTAAGGCGCCACGCCCAAGGGGGGATCCCATGTGGCCAGCCCGAGAGGCATGGGGGCCGTGTGTAAGCCCCGGGCCACGCAGGGAGTCAAGCCTGCACATCATGGGCGCCAGTAGCGCGCCCGGAGGATGCATAGTGGGTGCTAGGAGCACGCCCGCAGGGAGCAGAGTGGGCGCAGAGCGCGCCCGCAGAGAGAACCCGGTGCGGGGCGGCACCGGGAGGGGAGAAGTTCAATTGGTGAGTTGCGGCAGCGGCACATTGATAAGCCGCGAGAAAACCGCGCCCCGTTTCGATGTGGGACGCGGAAAAATTCCCGGGAGCGAATCTGAGCCGCTCGATTGATCGCGCGGACGATCTAAGCCGCACATCTGATCCGCGGCGAGATGATCTGATCCAGGCCATTGAAGATCTGATCTGACGGCCCCAGCATCATATCCTCCCTCGAGCTCAGCCGAAGGCCACCCGAAGCCACCCGCATGCCGCCGCTGAACCAGAGCCTCCCCGAAGACAAAATTCGAGTTCCCGGCCACCATTTTCGAAGCCGAAGGCTCCCTCGTGCTCGTCTGTCCACACTGAACACAACCATGCATTAAAAAATGCATGCATGCGATGAGAGGAGAATTCGAAGCAATGCCGAGGCAAGAGAAGCTGCCGAGGCCACGTAGGGTTGATGTTTTGCATGGTTGGTGCCTAAAAAGAGGTCGTGCATGCGTTATAAATCGCATGCACGAGGAGGAAAGAAAATAAAAGATCCCGCGTGAAACAGAGGATAAAAATCAAGATTTGGAAATATCTTTGAAGGTCCGAAGATTTCGGGGATTCGAGATTTATCCCACGCGGAAGGCAGAGGCTCTCCTCGCCTATAAAAATAGAGGCCGAGCCCTCGAGATTGGTAGCTGAAGTTTTTATTGAAAACTTGGAGTCCCGTGTGTGCCTCTGCCTCGCGAAGTAGAAGCCCCGCGCAAAGAACTTGCGCGGCTGAAGGTTCCGGAGCCACCCGAGGCTTCGAAGGTCCCCTGCGCGCATTATTTGTGCGACAGGAAGAGCTCTCCCTGCCCGCATACTTGCGCGGCAGGAGTAGCTTGCGCGCCCAAGGTGTCCTCACCCTTGTGGCTTGCGCGCCTCGTGGTGTTGCATCCTGCACACCCGAGTGCTTGTGCACCCCGCGACATTTGCACCTTGCACCCGAGGAGATCACACCTTTCGCGCTCTGTTTGAGGCAGAAGGTGTTGTGTGTTCAAAGGAGAAGGCCGAGTATTTTGTGTGCAAGAATAAAGAAAGGGTTGTGGCAGTGTGTGTGCAAGTGGGTAAAGTAAAGACCACACATTTGTGTGTGTGTGGTAAGTGGAGAAGAAGACCCGAGGCTTTGTGTGCACAAATAATTAACAAGGTCGAGGCCTTAGTGCCTTGTGTGCAAAGTGAACAAGAGGAGGCCGTAGCCTTGGGTGTGTGCAAGAAATGGAGTGTAGGCCACAACAAAGAAGAACACATTTAAGTGTGTGTGCAAAGTGAAGAATTTGTGTGTGCTTAACAAGTGAAGGCTGAACCTAGGTGTGTGCAAAGTGTACACATTTATAAGAAGAAAGAAGAGGACATCCACACTAAAGTATAACACACATTAAGTGTGTAAGCAAATTGAATTAAGTGTGTGAAGGATGTGAGTTGGTGTGTGCTATAATTGATTACACCCTTTGTGGGTTTATTGCACCAAGAGGAAGAAAGGAGAGTGCATGCATGCATGCACGTGCACACGTGAACAGTGCTAAATCAGTGGTGTGCATCTGAGGAGTCCAAGACTTGAAGATCTTGAAGAAATTTGAGAACCCATGCTATCAGTGCATGAAGATGAAGAGTTGCCATGCACTCAGTGCATGATGTTGAAGTGAAGTGAGACTGAGCTAGACTGAAGTGAAAGATATTGTTTGTCTGAGTTTTCAGTATTTGAGAAGAGCCTGATCAAGTGATGTGATCAGAAGTTGATGAGCAAGACCAACAGACCTTTCAGAGGCTGTTGAAGATTCTTGAAGAGTCAGGCCAGGTCATCCTCAGAAGAAGGAGATAAATCCTGAGCAATATGAGAAGACCTGTTCACCACAAGTGATCAGAAGAAGAGCAAGGCCAGCAGCATTTATCCCAGGCTGCTGAGGATACTTGAAGAACTTAAAGAGAAGAAGAGCTACTCGTGTGACTCGAGGAGCCAAGAGAAGACCCTGTGGGACTCAGGGAGAAGAAGTCTTCAGTGGGATTCTGGAGCAGGCCAGTGGGACTCTGGTAACACTGTGGGAAGCAGTATAAAGACCCTCCTGTGGGACTCAGGAGAGATACAGTGGGACTCTGTATCGACCATTGTAATACTAACCGATTATAATGGGAGAATCCATGCTGGGAGAGCATGGCAAGGATGTAGGCCTTTGGTGCCGAACCTTGTAAATCCTTGTGTCCTGTGCCTTTTCATTACTGCATTATCCGGGAAAGGTTGAGAGACATAAGAAGAGTGGATCGAGGCCTTAACAAGCCATAGAGGTTTAATTGATTAAGAATCAATTAGTAAAAAGTTTTAAAGGATCACTGATTCACCCCCTCCCCCTCTCAGTGATTCACACTGATCTGGGCACTTCAATTGGTATCAAAGGGAGGTTACCTCTAAAAGATCCAAGGGAGTCTTTATGAAGTGCAGATTTGAGGAAACGAGCGACCAGCCTCAAATGGAGATATCTTCCAAGACTCAGAAAAATAGAAAGAAGAAACAGGCCAAGAAGATGAAGAAAGCCTGTCCTAGCTGTGATGAAGTTGAAATAATGAATGATCTTCAGAGTGCACTCAAATATCTTCAGAAGACAGTTCCCATGGAAGTGGAAAAGTGTATAGCTACAGGCATCCATGATCTTCATGAAGAAAAATCACAGTTAGAAGAAGAAGCCAATGCAATGGAAGATCAATTAGCAAAAAGGGTTGGCATAACCAACACTCTCAGAAAGCTGGTGAAGGCTAAGGAAGAAACTGTTTCCCTTTGCAATGAAAGACATGAAGACACTGCTGAAGAATTGCAGAGAAGCCTTTCTGAGAAAGAATTCTTTAAAGTAATAATCAAAGATGTTTACCATGCACTGGAGAAGAGGCATAGAGTATCAATGGTTGTTAAAGATGCTCAACTTGAAGACAAAGTCAAAATGGTGAAGGAGCTTGACAACTCATTGCATGAAATAAAGAAAGTGCATGATGACCAGATGGAACAGCTGAAACATAATTGGGAAGGAAGGCTAAGAACTATTGAGGATGAGAAGAACTCCCTCAATATGAAATACTTAGAACTGGAGGTGATATTGAAAATTCTGCAATCACCCAAAGCTGAATCCTCCCAGTCGGCTGAAAGAAGAAATGTTGCTACTCAAGTGAGCTTTGAGAAGGATGATTCTAAAAGAAGGACATCCTCTAATAAAAGGGCAACATCTTCTAAAGGGAAGGTACCATCCATACCATCTTGTACCAATGCTTCTAATTGTGTTTCCACAAAAAGTGCAGGATGGAAGAATAATTCTAAACAAGTATGGATGAAGACAATGAAGGAAGAAAGCTCTCCTGAAGCAGCACAACAATTCAAGAAAAGTACCCAACAATCAGAAGGACTGAAGAGGTCAAGATTTGTGGGTCAGTGTTGGTGTTATAATAAGTATGGGCACTGTGCAAAGGATTGTTGGTACAATCCACTAAATGTCAAAGCACAAAGGAAGCCCATGCCAAGGGGGAGCAAGCCAGAAGGAAAGAAGCAGCATCCACAGGTCCAGAGACATCTGTTTACTGCAAATAGATTTGGATTACTTGACAACATCTGGGATGATTGCAAAAGTGGTCAAAATGATACATGTCAATCTCCAACTGTATCCAAATCTGGAATGAAGAGAAGATCACTGAACCTGGCCAAAAGAGATTCCTTGGGAAGCAAGCAGAAGAAAGTGGAAGATACTCCCAAGAAGAGTTTGAAGAATGAAGAGAAGTCCTTGGAGTCTAAATCCAAGAAGGGTGAGTCATCCAGAAGGACCACCAAGAAGAAGTGCTTCTACTGTGGAAAGATTGGTCATACCATGGATCTTTGTAAAGAAGCCATGAAATTCAATAAGAGCCAACTGGACTCAAACATACAATCAATCCAAAAGAAGCAGAAGGGATTGATTGAAAACAAGTTGCCTAAGAGAGGTAGCTTGACAGAATCAAAGGAACCATGTGGAATATCCAGAACTGAGGCCACACTTCCAAGTGACTTACTAGTCATATGGCCAAATCAGTTGCAACTTGCCAAAGATCTGAAAAAAGATGAAGATAAAGTTCTGGCAATTGCTAAGGCAAAAGGGAAGAAGAAGATTTCACATGAAGATGTTTTGAGAACCACACCAGCACAATCATCAATGAAGATCAAATGTGCAAGTGTGAAGACTGGTGAAAATGGGACATCTCAGTTGAGAGAATCTTCTCAACCTTGTTGTTCACATTGATGAACCAAGGTGGTTCCATCTTATTCCCTTATACTCTTGGTATATACATGTGCTAACATTGCAGGGAATTGAAGATGATGATCATTCTCATCTGGAGGATGGTTTGGACAGAATGGAGTGCACCCCTTGAGGGGGAGTAAATCTGAAGAAGATGATGTTCTGAGATTAATATCATCTTAAGAAAATGGATGAATGGGGGATCTTTATCTTTGCACCTGAACATTCTAATGTGTTTTGTGAAGTATGTGCAGGATTCAGCAATTCATTGAATATCTGAAAAAAAAAATCAACCCCTAAGCATGATCTCACATGTGTAGAGAATTGTGGACAGCATTGAGTACCTTGGTTACATCACTCTTGTTTTCTACACCGGGTTAGCCCAAGTAGACTTAGAGTTGATTTACTAAAGGTTCTTTGCTAAAGAGAACATGTGGCATCATCCCTCTCTTAGTGATTTTTTTTTCAAGAAGATGCTATTCGAAGGGAGGAAGTGATTTTTGAAAGTGAACCACACCACACCTTTGCATTTGGTTGCCAATAAGGGGGAGAAAATATTGGCACACATATTGACCCATTCATATGTGCTAAAGGAGTGTATTGACAACAAATACAAAGGGGGAGATTGAAGTGCACTGTGTTGCATTTGTTGTCAATGAGACATGAAGTTGCCTTGGAATGAATGGAAGTCAGGGAATGTCAAGATGTGAATGACAAAGGTTGTTATGGTGTTGGTGGTGAAAGAGAATGGCCATGGTACTAAGATGCATGTCACTTAGGAGATTCACTAAGTGGTATTGGAAATTGTGGTTGAAACATTCTCCATGGACATCAGACGATTGTTGAACTGTTCATTAAGTTCCAAGAACTTGTATCAACTGGATACAATGTCACAACAATGTTTGAAGACCATGCATTGTATTGACAATGCATGAGGAGATGAAGATGATCCATCCACAACTACTGAGTGGATGAAGTGGATTAAAGATGTCCATGCACTATCTCCTAGTGCATGTGAATGTGAAGAAGATCCAACTTGATCTCTGATTAGATCAATGAAGATCATTGAAGAATTATGTGATTCAGGAGTTCGGTTGATGAAGAAGAAACCTTTGGAATTCACTCCGGGTGATGAATATATGTTGAGGAGATTTGAGGAATTCTTAAGATGAAGAAGAGAAGATAAGAGGAATAGAGGAGGAGGCATTTGGCACTTGGCATTTGAACTTGGTCACTTTGTTTTTAAACAAAGGACTTGTTCTATACTTGCAAAAAATTAGCCACCAAGGGCCAGCCTTAAGGGTTCGACCCCCAAGGCACATGTGGGCCTAAGGTGCCACGCCCAAGGGGGGATCCCATGTGGCCAGCCCGAGAGGCAGGGGGGCCGTGTGTAAGCCCCGGGCCACGCAGGGAGTCAAGCCTGCACAGCATGGGCGCCAGTAGCGCGCCCGGAGGATGCATAGTGGGCGCTAGGAGCGCGCCCGCAGGGAGCAGAGTGGGCGCAGAGAGCACCCGCAGAGAGAACCCGGTGCGGGGCGGCACCGGGAGGGGAGAAGTTCAATTGGTGAGTTGCGGCAGCGGCACATTGATAAGCCGCGAGAAAACCGCGCCCCGTTTCGATGTGGGACGCGGAAAAATTCCCGGGAGCGAATCTGAGCCGCTCGATTGATCGCGCGGACGATCTAAGCCGCACATCTGATCCGCGGCGAGATGATCTGATCCAGGCCGTTGAAGATCTGATCCGACGGCCCCGGCATCGTCTCCTCCCTCGAGCTCAGCCGAAGGCCACCCGAAGCCACCCGCATGCCGCCGCTGAACCAGAGCCTCCCCGAAGACAAAATTCGAGTTCCCGGCCACCATTTTCGAAGCCGAAGGCTCCCTCGTGCTCGTCTGGCCACACTGAACACAACCATGCATTAAAAAATGCATGCATGCGATGAGAGGAGAATTCGAAGCAATGCCGAGGCAAGAGAAGCTGCCGAGGCCACGTAGGGTTGATGTTTTGCATGGTTGGTGCCTAAAAAGAGGCCGTGCATGCGTTATAAATCGCATGCACGAGGAGGAAAGAAAATAAAAGATCCCGCGTGAAACAGAGGATAAAAATCAAGATTTGGAAATATCTTTGAAGGTCCGAAGATTTCGGGGATTCGAGATTTATCCCACGCGGAAGGCAGAGGCTCTCCTCGCCTATAAAAAGAGAGGCTGAGCCCTCGAGATTGGTAGCTGAAGTTTTTATTGAAAACTTGGAGTCCCGCGTGTGCCTCTGCCTCGCGAAGTAGAAGCCCCGCGCAAAGAACTTGCGCGGATGAAGGTTCCGGAGCCACCCGAGGCTTCGAAGGTCCCCTGCGCGCATTATTTGTGCGACAGGAAGAGCTCTCCCTGCCCGCATACTTGCGCGGCAGGAGTAGCTTGCGCGCCCAAGGTGTCCTCACCCTTGTGGCTTGCGCGCCTCGTGGTGTTGCATCCTGCACACCCGAGTGCTTGTGCACCCCGCGGCATTTGCACCTTGCACCCGAGGAGATCACACCTTGCGCGCTCTGTTTGAGGCAGAAGGTGTTGTGTGTTCAAAGGAGAAGGCCGAGTATTTTGTGTGCAAGAATAAAGAAAGGGTTGTGGCAGTGTGTGTGCAAGTGGGTAAAGTAAAGACCACACATTTGTGTGTGTGTGGTAAGTGGAGAAGAAGACCCGAGGCTTTGTGTGCACAAAGAATTAACAAGGCCGAGGCCTTAGTGCCTTGTGTGCGAAGTGAACAAGAGGAGGCCGTAGCCTTGGGTGTGTGCAAGAAATGGAGTGTAGGCCACAACAAAGAAGAACACATTTAAGTGTGTGTGAAAAGTGAAGAATTTGTGTGTGCTTAACAAGTGAAGGCCGAACCTAGGTGTGTGCAAAGTGTACACATTTAGAAGAAGAAAGAAGAGGACATCCACACTAAAGTATAACACACATTAAGTGTGTAAGAAAATTGAATTAAGTGTGTGAAGGAAGTGAGTTGGTGTGTGCTATAATTGATTACACCCTTTGTGGGTTTATTGCACCAAGAGGAAGAAAGGAGAGTGCATGCATGCATGCATGCACGTGCACACGTGAACAGTGCTAAATCAGTGGTGTGCATCTGAGGAGTCCAAGACTTGAAGATCTTGAAGAAATTTGAGAACCCATGCTATCAGTGCATGAAGATGAAGAGTTTCCATGCACTCAGTGCATGATGTTGAAGTGAAGTGAGACTGAGCCAGACTGAAGTGAAAGATATTGTTTGTCTGAGTTTTCAGTATTTGAGAAGAGCCTGATCAAGTGATGTGATCAGAAGTTGATGAGCAAGACCAACAGACCTTTCAGAGGCTGTTGAAGATTCTTGAAGAGTCAGGCCAGGTCATCCTCAGAAGAAGGAGATAAATCCTGAGCAATATGAGAAGACCTGTTCACCACAAGTGATCAGAAGAAGAGCAAGGCCAGCAGCCTTTATCCCAGGCTGCTGAGGATACTTGAAGAACTTAAAGAGAAGAAGAGCTACTCGTGTGACTCGAGGAGCCAAGAGAAGACCCTGTGGGACTCAGGGAGAAGAAGTCTTCAGTGGGATTCTGGAGCAGGCCAGTGGGACTCTGGTAACACTGTGGGACGCAGTATAAAGACCCTCCTGTGGGACTCAGGAGAGATACAGTGGGACTCTGTATCGACCATTGTAATACTAACCGATTATAATGGGAGAATCCATGCTGGGAGAGCATGGCAAGGATGTAGGCCTTTGGTGCCGAACCTTGTAAATCCTTGTGTCCTGTGCCTTTTCATTACTGCATTATCCGGGAAAGGTTGAGAGACATAAGAAGAGTGGATCGAGGCCTTAACAATCCATAGAGGTTTAATTGATTAAGAATCAATTAGTAAAAAGTTTTAAAGGATCACTGATTCACCCCCTCCCCCTCTCAGTGATTCACACTGATCTGGGCACTTCAAGGTTCTTATTCACTTCTACATTCAAGTAAGTGAATGTAATAATGGGAATATATTGAATATATTTCCAAATTTGAGGTAATTTTTGTTTCTATAATAAAGGTAAGTATGTTCCCATTTTTTGGAAAGTGGATGTTTTGCATCCAATTGTTTTCACAGAAGTGAATGAGCATCCCAGAAAAACAGAGCATCTGTATGAAGTTGAGGATGTATTAATTTTTTGTAATTAATTCCATAAACATTGTGTGGGTCCCTTATAGAGCAGTGAGAAAAGGAATAGGAATAATGTGGTCATTTCCACCTAAAATGTTCTAGTGAAAGAGAGATTGATGGAGTGACCCTTGGGAAGTAGTGAGTTATCCATAAAATTTGTAAAGGTAGTGAACCTAGGCATAGAAGTGATCTAGCCTGAACCATATTTTGGAAGTGAGCCTTAGTTGACTTGGTACATCAGCACATTATCATTGTATTCTCCTTGGACATATCCCATTGAGGGTAAACCAAGTAAACTTGTTGTGTTTCATGCATGATTTCATTTCTTTTTATACATTGCTATGGGAAAGTGAGAGAAAAGTGTTTTGTTTAACAAAGAAATAATATCTTAAGGTTCAGTTGTTTTAATATTCCATACCTTGATCCCCCCTTAGGTTATTTAACCTATTTGGGATAACAATTGGTATTCAAGTGAAGGATTAATCTCATTGATTCTCTCTCAAGGGTTTTAATGGATTTTATCAATCTCAAATGGATTCTGATCTTAAATTGAAACAATTTTCAATTATGGAAGAATTGGATGTAGCATTACTTACAATATTTGGGAATGGAAGTCTTTACAACAGTGATGCATGGAATTTAGTCTAAAATTGACAGTGGTTCTTTATCATAAGTTGACCGAAGGGAATTGGATACTGATGCTAAAGGAATAAATGCTTTAGGGGGAGCCCTATCTAATGAAATCTATAAAAAGGTAATGTTGTGTAATTTATCACATGCTATGTGGGAAATGTTTCTAAATATTTATGAGGGAGACTCAAAAATTAGAGAAGAAAAATTTCAAGTTATATGGAACAAGTATGAGGATCATAGAATGAACCCTAATGAGTTTGTTGATGCATTCTTTGACCGAGTAAATATTATTATAGAATACATACATGGTCTTAGAGAAATTATTGAAGATTTAAATATTTTAAATCATGTCATGAGAATACTTCCACATTGGTTCAATCTGAAATATTATGTATTGGAAGATAAAGATCCAAAGGAGCTAACATTGGATAGATTGCATAGTACACTTGTTGTATACAAGATGAGAAATGATGATAATGATTCTGTGGAAAAGGAGAAGTCTAAAAAATTGTCATTAATGTTTATGAATAATCTAACTATTGAATATGGGTAGGAATAATAATATATGGATGAAGACATGTCATTCCCTTCATCAAATTTAGGAAGTGGAAAAAGAAAAGTTCAAAGGGAAACTCCCACTTTCATGATTTTGATTTGGAAAGGTTGGACATATTCTTATGAGGTACCCTAATAAGTTTCAATACAATGATGAGGATGAAGTCAAAATTCCCATGAAAAATTATTCATCCTACGTTAAGGGTAAGAAAAATTGTAATAATAATTTCTTCAAAAATAATAATTTGTTTTCAAAAAAAGATGACAGTTCAGAAGAATCTGAGTTAGAAGAGTTAGAAGACTGCAATGATCATGAAGAAAATTCTATGGTGGTAGTTGTTATAAATTCCCAAATAAGGGAAGAAAGTGACAATTAAAAAGGATAATTCGAATGAAGAGTTAACCTTTATGTCTAATTAGAAGTTTATTTTTAAGGGATTGACATTTGGAGAGTCAAGAAAAGAAAGCTAACAAAGTGGTTCATGATGCCTAAATATTTATGTAATATTATGAAAAATATAAATCTAAGCTAATATATCAAATTGAAAATATTAATTCTTAAAAGGTAGAGAACTCATATATGATAATTGAGTATAATCTCAAAGTTGAACAACATAAAAGGGTGATCAATGGATTGAATAATACAATGAAAGATCAAGACAAACTCATCAAAAAGCATGAGGAGGAGGTTGAAAAATTGTGAAGGAAATTGAAAGATTAGGAGAAACTATTGACTCCAGCAAAGAAGGTTGAAAATGCAGTAGAAAATGGAAAAAGAGAAGTTCAAAGAACCTGTGAAACATAAAAAGGAATGTCAGGAAAAAAATGATATATCTTAACATTATAGTAGGTATGGGGATTTATTGAAAACAAAAAGGAGTAATGGTTGAATTAAGACCACAAGAACTCTCTCTGAGATTGAATATTTATTTGGGTATGAATCAAAAACAAAAGATTCAAAGAACCCAAGGGAAAACTATTAGTACATTAGTGACATACAGGAATTCACCCCACACTTGATGCTATTATTATGGAAATATGGTACACTCATAGAATTCATGTTCCATATCCAATAGGTATCAAAGGGAAAAATTCCAATAGAGGCAGTCATACCAAACTCAATTTTCCAGGATATCATTTGATGGTCATTATTTTGGGTGTGGAGGATTCATACACATGGAAAGATATTATTCATCAATAATGTAGAGGAATGTTCTGAATTCGGTTGAATATGGTTATAAGAAGAAACTAAATGTATCATTAAATGAGATAAAAATATAAAATCCATTTTTATAACTACAAGATGAAGGTGGTCCATCATACTTTGAGGAATATCAAGATTATCAATTTTTATTGAGTATGAAGTCAAAAACGTGGATCAAAAATAAAAGAGATGAATAGGAAGTGGTTGCAAAGATTGTATTCAATGAATTAGATCACACTAGAATATGGATCATTGATAGTGGATGAACCTCCCATATGACATTAAATAAGGAACTGGTGACCGAAATTAGATACTATAATAAATTTATTGTAATATTTGGTAATGATGAAGTCTTGAAAATTATTAGCTCAAGAAAAGCCAAGTTTGGGGGGGAAACAATATACATATAGATGGATTGGTTATTGAAGGTCTCAATCACAACTTTCTATGTGTAAGTCAACTATGTGACATGGGACATGCCATAATCTTTTCAAATAATTTATGTATCATTAAGGAAAAATATGGTGCAGTTGTTTTGTAGGAAAAGCATACAAAGGGAAACTCTATCTTGTAAGTGGAAAATAAGATATGTGTTTTTTGTTCAAGGAATAATAAAAAAAAGTTATGGCATAAATTCCTTGGTTATTTGAGCCAAACATAAATGGAATATCTAGTAAAATGTGATGTTTCTTTAGACCTTCATACATTATCATGTGATCTTACTCATATGTGTGATGCTTGTAAACAAGGGAAGATTATTTGAAAGACATATAAGGTAAAAGATTAAAGGTAAATAAACGTTCTTGAGTTGGTGAATATTTATGTGGGCAGGCCTATTTCACTTGGAATTATTAATAGAAAGAGATATTATGTTCTCTCCATTGATTATTTTAGCATAAAGGCATGGGTTTCAGTCATCACTCACAAGTATGATGTGTTCAGTTTCATAACAACTTATTAAAGGGAAGTTGAAAAGATGCTAGGTCAAAAAGTCCATAAGATCCAAATATATAATTGAACAGAGTTCACAAATATCCAAGTAGAGGATTATCTCAAGAAACATGGGATAAGGAACCAAGTTTCAGTAGTAAGAGCTCCACAACAAAATAGGTTAGTTGAGAGAAGAAATATAATTATCAATAATATGTCTATAATAATTATCATTGAGAAAGACCTTCCAGAGAATTTTTCGAAAGAATCAATGATGACATAAGCCTATACATCAAATAGATCATTATTGTGTATGAAAGAAGAGAATAATCCATATTATCTATGGTATGGAAAGAATACAACATTGAATTACTTTCAAGTATTCATAAGTAAGTGTATCATTCTCAATAAGGAAAAACATGTAAAGTTTGAATCCCATAGATATGAATGGATATTTCTGGGATACTCAAGATATAAGGCCCCAACCTTAAACCTTTCTTAATCTTGAATTATTACAAGATTACACATTGAGGATCTTTTCAGGTTTAGAGTTTTAGAGAATTAGATCATAAAACTTGAATTACATTCCACATTTAAACAAAGTGGTTACATAAAATATAGTATTCATTTTTCCCATCAACGAAAACATATTTAAAATAAAACATGGATCCTTTCTTGACACTTCCTTGACACTATCATCATATCATGTACCCTTACCTTTACCTGTTAAAAACATTTCAAAAACTTGGGATGAGCATAAAAAGCTCAGTAAGGGTTATAAATATATGGAGAGGAAACATGAGTTCATATATACATAAGAATGAAATCATACTTTACCCATAAAACATAGGCACTTTAACATATCTCATCAAATCATGAATAAAACATAGAAATCATAAGACATAAAGGTAACTTGAGGCATTTATAACATTCTTAGGTAGTGAGTAACCCTCTTGGTTACATTTGGAATACCCACCACAGTATATTCCCTAAATCTCTTCGTAGAAACCTTAGCGTTTCACTCCTTCACGTTATCCAATGCATTGGAGAGCTATATCGGGCTCACCCGCCCTTAGTTTATCACGGAACCACCCGTTTTTATAACAATGCCTAAGAACCATAACATAAACGTATCACATAAAACATGCATAAAGGAAACATAACATTTCCACATTTCAATCATAATATTACATTTTAGTATATAGAAATAATGAATCCATTCAAAAAGAAACCATTTCAAAAACCATTTAAAACATTTAATAAAGAGATTTTTGAATCAAAGTGTCCCATACCACCTTGAAACTTTTAAAATTTTAAACCATTAATATCCATATAAATAAATCCTTAAAACCATTTTGAAAACATGGATATTAATAAGAACAAATAATTAAAACATTTAAAGCGATATTTTGGTTAAAGGGGTTTTACCAAAATTAGAGACACTTGAATACAATAATTGAGGAATAACATTTAGTAAAAACATTATAATATCATGAGAATAAATGGATTCATGATATAATATTCCAAAGGACAGTATATACACCATATAAGAGTGAATTGGTGCATAACAACAATAAAGTCTCAATAGAAATGTCAAATGTGATGAAATCCCTTATAAAGAAGGTATCCTTAAATTAAGGATAAACCAATCTCAAAATTTTGTGTGAAAAATATAAATACACCCAATATAAGTGGATATTAAGTGTAAAACAATAAAATGTCATTAACACATATTCAAAAGATGACATATTCAATAACTACATGTTGAACCCAAAGAAATCGAAATTGGGTTAAAAAGTTCCCTTGGTAAAATTCGACAGCCTAACGGCATCACTTCAAAATTCAGAAAATGAGTTGATGAGAGATAAAAATGGAATCTCATCACTTGGAAATAAAATTTACATCAATAAAGATATAAAATAACATATCCCAACATAATAGTATGTGAATTAAAATACATGACAAAAGAAGTCTTTTAAAAAGAGGAGGGTGAAAGGTCCCCTTACCGAGTTGGGTAACTTTCGAAACGTACACTCCATGGAAGAAGGGTCATACAATGAAGATGCGAATACCCATAATGAAATTATATTACACAAATATTATAATAATGGTCATTACATACACCAATCAAAGGAAATGGTAGCAAATGTATCATAAATCTCACGGAAATAAAAGTGAGATGAAAAATCCCTTACGAAAACTCGGCAGCCTAACGACACCACTTAGAACGTCCAAAAATGGATTGATGAGATAAAATAGGGTCTCTCATCTTATTAAAATAAAATTTACAGCAATAGGAATATAAAAGAAAATCCCCCAACATAACAAAGAGGAGCTTAAAATAAGTGACATAAAGGAGAGTACTTAAAAAGAGAGAGAGAGGTTGGATCTCTTACGAAAATTCGGCAGCCTAACGGTGCCACTCAAAACATTCATAATGGTTTGATGAGAGAAAATAGGGTCTCTCATCATATGAACATAAAGAGTAAAGTAATATTAATTTAAAATAACATCCCAATCATAAGAAAGATGAGCTTAAAAAGAATGACATAAAATAGGGTACTTAAAAAGAAAGAGAGGAGTATGATCCCTTACCTCAAGTCCAACATATCTTGTTCGTTTCTTTATATTCTTGAATAATAAACTTTGGTCAATTTATAATTTCCTAAGGAACTCCTTTAAAAATTATTATTCAGTTCATATCACATATTATAATGTTATAATAATTGTTTAATAATGTTAGTTCATATCAGACGTTTTTGTCGATGTTTGGTACATGAGTCAAAAATGAACTTGTTTGAAAGATGATTGTCCATGTAGTTATAAGTAAATAATTTTCAGAATAGTATTAATGTTAAAAATATCATATATATCCAGTACATGTTCATTTTATACTATTCCATATCATTTGGAGATAAAAAACGAAAAGTACCGTTCATGGAGACGGTAGGCCGTACGTACGCATGAACGCTACTTTAATTTTTTTCTTTGTCATATTAACGGAATTAAAAATAAATGATATATATATATATAGTATAATTCCAGTATAATATATATGTTATATATGTCACATATGTTCATTAATTTCATTCTTTATACATTCCATGTATTGCATGTACGAGTCACATCACTTGAGAGGGCGGTAGTCCACACTTCCTCATATGAAATTATCGCATTTACACAACATGAAAAGAATAAAGGTTTGGTTTAAATATAAAATACATAAGCATATATTAAAAATAAATACTATATATAAAATAAAGTGACATCATAATGGCCACCTTTAAAGGTGTTAAAAGAATATTGAACAATCATCGTTTCGTGAGGCAGAAAATCGCCAACCACAGAAACATTATGTTCTTTAACCATTAGAAGAAGGTGTGTGTAAGTTTAGATTGAATACTTATTATAAAAACATCCTATTATATTTAAGATAATGGATTTTTTACAAAATAAATGAATAAAAAGATTTTAGGGGGTTGGAGAAGCAAAATAAAACAAAAGGACACAAGTGAAGACATTACCTTAAATTCGGGTAACTCCCTTTGGTTTGAGCTCAAAGGATTCCTTGGGAAGACTTCTGCCCAAAGTGAGGCTTCAAGGAGTTATAGAGGGATGTGTAGAGACAAAATGGTCAGGTTTTGTCCGAGCCAAAGGCTTTGGAAGTGTGGATAAGGAGGTAGAGGTGGGGGCCTTTTATAAGAGGAGAGGAGGGGCACTCCTGGAAAGTAAAGAAATGTTGCATTATTTTAGAATGAGTTTCGGATTTTAATGGTCACACATTGATGTGTTTCTAGGATAAGGTGATAAGGGTTCGAAATCCACCCATCCAATAGGTTTTGGACATGTATAGTTTATATATTTTACATTATCTTTTTATTTTATTTAAATCCTTTATTAATGAGGTAATCGTTGCATCATCATGATGTCATAAATAATTTAATATCTTTAATGTCGAAAAATTATAAAAATAATATCATGATGTAGGAAATCTTTTTATCTTTCTAATTAATATTTATAATCAAAAATATGACTTTTATAACCCCATTTAAAAATTGTTTTAGTAAAACATTTCATGTGTGGGTCATTTTTACTTTAACATTAAATAAAAAGTTATTTATGTCATTTTCCAACCAAAGTGGCTCCATGGGGTCCCCAAGTTGACCCATGGATTGTCTTGGTCGGACATGATACATCCAATGAGGGTAGGACATGTTTCAAGCTCATCTCATATTATTAAAACATTATTTTTACCTTAAACTACACTAATTACCTCTAATCGCGATTAAAAACATAATAAGTTACTATTCACCAGAAAATTATTTTAATCCCATTGAACCACATTTTACTTATTAATGAAAACCATGTATTTATGATTTTTGAAATTCAAAACACAAAGATGGCAAAATTCCATTTAAACGGAAAATCAGTTTTTATAAGTACCACTTAGTGGTTTCACTATTCATCAAAAATTGAAGTTTTTCAGAAAATTACCAAAAGTTCACCCTAAGCTATATTTGATATTCCGAAGTCAAAAATGATGTCTATTTTAAAATTTTCAAAACATATAAGTTGAATTAATTAATTTAATAATTAATTCACGCTGTCAAAACAATAGCGTGTTTTTATGAAACAAAATGTATCAAAAGATTGACACTAGTTTAAGTCCGATTTCAAAGTGAAATTAATTCCAATGTCCACCATTGGATTAAATGGTAAAAATATATTCTAATTTCACATTAAAACCAATTCAAAAGATAACCTAATCATATAAATAAATTATATTAAAAAGTGGTTTTGAATTAAAATACAACATTTTTCACTATTCATTAAAAAAAGAACTTTATCGGAAAGATACCAAAAATTTACACAAAGTAAATTTTGATGTCCCGATTCTAAAGAAGAATTTTATTTTGTCAAATATAACACATAAAATTGTCCAAAAGTGGATTTAAAATAAGTTTTCCATCAAAAGGCGGTTAATCGACCTTTTAAAAATATTAGAATGTTTACGCTTAAAATTGGATTCATTTGCATTTTTAATCCTCTAACATTTATTGTAAAAAGTAAAAATATTTGACAGACATATATAATCACTTTGTAGTTAGTTCTGTTCATTCCCTCCATTACAACGGCTAGGTGTTAACTACTATTTAAAATAATATTATTTTATTATTAGAGTGCAACTTAAGATTCCCAAGAAACTCGTTGTTGCGTATTGGGTACGCCATCGAGCATAGCATCCACTTTAAAGTAATATTAATATTTTATTCACAAATATGGATAAATATAAAAATGTCATATTCTTTATTTACCTGGGGTGTTACATCCTTCCCCCCTTTTGGGAATTGCGTCCTTGCAATTTTAAAATTGAGCTTGGAAACATCCTTGAAAGTCCCACATCGAAACAAGAGTCGGTAAAACAATCACTTTAAAATAAAGAAAGATAAGTACAGAGGTCACCCGAGTTAACCCATACTAGGATTCCATGTAGGAAAACATGGACATGGAGGAGAAAACATAGGGTCATGTTCTGATGGAGAGTGATAGAAAGCATGTTTAGGAGAAAGTTAACCACAAGAAAATCACAAACTTGTGATGGGTTAAACGGTATTCGATTCCCCATTAGGAAAAGTTAATAGACAACATTTTTGTTTTAAGTTACTTTTTATTGAGGAATTTATTCATAAGGAAACATAATTACTTATCATGTTGACTTTCAACTTTTATTATATTTCTTACACAAACTCATATTTTCTCCAAAAGATGAGCATTTAGAAAGACTTGTTCACTATAATAAACTTCTAGTGAATAACCTAATCCACAAAAGAGAACTATATACTTCCCATGTCTTTAGACTTTAACCAAAACCAAAACCAAAAAGGTTAGTACAAGATCAGATAATCCAGAAAAGGATAACCCTTTATAAAAAGAAAATCTATTCTTAATCTCCAAAATTTGTCCAACAACACCCAAAGTTCAACGAGGACCATTCGATAAACAATTTGTCCATAAAATTCTTCAAAGTAAACCAAACTAAGATTGAAACCCAAATATTTGAAGGATTTAATCACAAAGTCTTCAAAGGTACAAATTAACTTTTATCTCCAAATAACATCAGTTGCTCTTAAATTCTCATATTGAAAAATAATTAACCTAATCACATATCCTCCATGATAGGTTAATCATTTCCATAGATAACCCAAAATTAACTTACTCTTGATACCTAAAATTATATAACTAAAAAAAATTAGTCAAACTAACCAGGGACTTCATGTAGTTCAGTGGTAGGCGATAAATACCAGTCGCACTTTGGTTGTGGGTTCGATTCCCACAGCTTTGTCCGACGCGATGAGTTGTCACACGGTCTGCATGTTGTCCTTTTTCCAAAACTATATAATTCTAAAATCATTCCCCAAAAAGAGATAAAATCATAAAAAATAACCATAACATAATTTAACCTTAATTTTATCTCATGCATTTCACTTCCATAATAACATATAGTAACCCATAATTACCTCAAAAGTAAGGATCATATAAACCCAAATGGTTCTTTATAACTATGTCCACAAAAGAACAGATAAATATTCCTTGAATAAAATTTTCATATATTAAACATCAGGGTTACACATACTATAAAAAGTCTTCTAATGTAACCCCATCATCACAATAGACTTAATACTCTTAAGAATTTGACCATAACTCTTGAAGTCCTTATATGTTGACTTCTTACTCACTCAATATTCATCATGATCCATTAACCATTCCTTTCCAACTAATTCTGAAATACTTATTTCCTACAAACAAAATCATGAATTATATCCTAAGATTCCAAAATAGGAAAACAAAAGTTATGAAATAATCCATACCTCTGATTGGTCATTGTCAGTTTCTTCATCCTCAATCGGAATGGCATTAGGTATTGGTAAACAAGTATTTGTACGATCTTGGTGATCCCATTCACGAAACTTCTTCATAGGACATGTGTTTGAAAAATGACCATGCACACCACATTTAAAACATTCAATTGATCCCTCAGAAAGAACTTCTTTCCCTTTTCTCGAGTCAACTGGATGCTTCCTTTTTCCATGGAAGGTTATTGCTTTATGACCTTGATTTTTACATCTATAGCATATTTTTGTCCCTTTGAAACATTTTCCTAGGTGTTTCTTTCCACATCTTTGACACATAGGTTTTTGAACACACTTACCTTTATGATAATTACCTGTAGTTCCGTAGGGATTTTTTTCAGTCATATATGACGCCTTAGAGAATTCACCAAGGTTTAGGTGGTCAATCATGACTCTAGATAGTTGGTTGAGGATAAACACAAGAGTTCTCATTGCAGCTCCCATATCATTCAGTTTCTTTCTCAAAAAACTGTCAAAGTTTCCTTCACATCCACTGTTACTTTGGTGCCTGCTAGATCCAGCCATTTACTAAAACCAAAAAGGTCAGTGTGAGTATATCAAAAAAACCATCATGTACTAATGAGGAAGATAAACACTAAGATATACTTACTCATTCACTTTATCTAAAATTATGACTCTTTCTAAAATCCTAACCATTATGGTAATGTCACTTATGCTTAAAGAGTACCCTAACCTCTAAAGTTATCTAAACTGACCTCTGATACCAACTATAAGGCCCCAGCCTTAAACCATACTTAATCTTGAATTATTACAAGATTACACATTTAGGATCTTTTCAGGTTTAGAGTTTTAGATAATTAGATCATAAAACTTGCATTGCATTCCACATTTAAACAAAGTGGTCACATAAAAGATAGTATTCATTTTTTCCATCAACGAAAACATATTTAAAATAAAACATGGATCCTTTCTTGACACTTCCTTGACACTATCATCATATCATGTACCCTTCCCTTTACATGTGAAAAACATTTCAAAAACTTGGGATGAGCATAAAAACCTCAGTAAGGGTTATAAAAATATGGAAAGGAAACATGAGTTCATATATACATAAGAATGAAATCATACTTTACCCATAAAACATAGGCACTTTAACATACCTCATCAAATCATGAATAAAACATAGAAATAATAGGACATAAAGGTAACTTGAGGCATTCATAACATTCTTACGTAGGGAGTAACCCTCTTAGTTACATTTGGAATACCCACTACAGTATATTCCCTAAATCTCTTCAGAGAAACCTTAATGTTTCACTCCTTCGCGTTACCCAATGCATTGGAGAGCTATATCGGGCTTACCCGCCCTTAGTTTATCACGGAACCACCCGTTTTTATAACAATTCCCAAGAACCATAACATAAACGTATCACATAAAACATGCATAAAGGAAACATTACATTTCCACATTTCAATCACAATATAACATTTTAGTATATTGAAATAATGAATCCATTAAAAAAGAAACCATTTCCAAAACCATTTAAAACATTTAATAAAGAGATTTTTGAATCAAAGTGTACCATAACACCTTAAAGCTTTTAAAATTTTAAACCATTAATATCCATATAAATAAATCCTTAAAACCATTTTGAAAACATGGATATTAATAAGAACAAATAATTAAAACATTTAAAGTGATATTTTGGTTAAAGGGGTTTTACCAAAATTAGAGACACTTGAATATAATAATTGAGGAATAACATTTAGTAAAAACAATATAATATCATGAGAATAAATGGATTCATGATATAATATTCCAAAGGACAGTATATACACCATATAAGAGTGAATTGGTGTATAACAACAATGAAGTCTCAATAGAAATGTCAAATGTGATGAAATCCCTTATAAAGAAGGTATCCTTAAATTAAGGATAAATCAATCTCAAAATTATGTGTGACAAATATAAATACACCAAATATAAGTGGATATTAAGTTTAAAACAATAAAAGGTCATTAACACGTATTCAAAAGATTACATATTCAATAACTACATGTTGAACCCAAAGAAATCGAAATTGGGTTAAAAAGTTCCCTTGGTAAAATTCGACAGCCTAACGGCATCACTTCAAAATTCAGAAAATGAGTCGATGAGAGATAAAAATGGAATCTCATCACTTGGACATAAAATTTACATCAATAAGGATATAAAAGAACATATCCCAACACAATATTATGTGAATTAAAAGACATGACAAAAGAAGTCTTTTAAAAAGAGGAGGGTGAAAGGTCCCCTTACCGAGTTGGGTAACTTTTGAAACGTACACCCCATGGAAGAAGGGTCATACAATGAAGATGTGAATACCCATAATGAAATTATATTACACAAATAGTATAATAATTGTCATTACATACACCACTCAAAGGAAATGGTGGTAAATGTAGCATAAATCACACGGAAATAAAAGTGAGATGAAAAATCCCTATGAAAACTCGGCAGCCTAACGACGCCACTTAGAACGTCCAAAAATGGATTGATGAGATCAAATAGGGTCTATCATATTATTAAAATAAAATTTACAGCAATAGTAATATAAAATAACATCCCACAACATAACAAAGAGGAGCTTAAAAGAAGTGACATAAAGGAGAGTACTTAAAGAGAGAGACAGAGGTTGGATCTCTTACGAAAATTCGGCAGCCTAACGGCCCCACTCAAAACATCCATAATGGGTTGATGAGAGAAAATAGGGTCTCTCATCATATGAACATAAAAATTACAGTAATAGTAATATAAAATAACATCCCAATAATAAGAAATATGAGCTTAAAAATAACGACATAAAAGAGGGTACTTAAAAAGAAAGAGAGGAGTAGGATCCCTTACCTCAAGTCCAACATGTCTTGTTCATTTCTTTATATTCCGGAATAATAAACTTTGTTCAATTTATAATTTCCTAAGTAAATCCTTTAAAAATTATTATTCAGTTCATATCACACATTATAATTTTATAATAATTGTTTAATAATGTTAGTTCATATCAGACGTTTTTGCTGATGTTTGGTACATGAGTCAAAAATGAACTTGTTTGAAAGATGATTGTCCATGTAGTTATAAGTAAATAATTTCCAGAATATTATTAATGGTAAAAATATCATATATATCCAGTACATATTCATTTTATACTATTCCATATCATTTGGAGATAAAAAACGAAAAGTATCGTTCATGGAGACGGTAGGTCGTACGTACGCATGAACGCTACTTTCATTTTTTTCTTTGTCATATTAACGGAATTAAAAATAAATGATATATATATATTATAATTACAGTATAATATATTTGTTATATAGGTCACATATGTTCATTAATTTCATTCTTTATACGTTCCATGTATTGTATGTACAAGTCACATCACTTGAGAGGGCGGTAGTCCACACTTCCTCATATGAAATTATCGCATTTACACAACATGAAAAGAATAAAGGTATGGTTTAAATATAAAATACATAAGCATATATTAATAATAAATACTATATATAAAATACAGTGACATCATAATGGACACCTTTAAAGGTTTTAAAAGAATATTGAACAATCATCGTTTCGTGAGGCAGAAAATCACCAACCACAGAAACAGTATGTTCTTTAACCATTAGACGAAGGTGTGTGTAAGTGTAGATAGAATCCTTCTTATAACAACATCATATTATATTTAATATACTGGAGTTGTTACAAAATAAATTAATAAAAAGAGTTTAGGTGGTTGGAGAATCAGAATAAAACAAAAGGACACAAGTGAATACATTACCTTAAATTCGGGTAACTCCCTTTGGTTTGAGCTCAAAGGCTTCCTTGGGAAGACTTCTGCCCAAAGTGAGGCTTCAAAGAGTTCCAAAGGGATGTGTATAGACAAAATGGGCAGGTTTTGGCCGAGCCAAAGGCTTTGGAAGTGTGGGTAAGGAGGTAGAGGTGGGGCCTTTTATAAGAGGAGAGGAGGGGCACTCTTGGAAAGTAAAGAAATGTTACTTTATTTTAGAATGAGTTTCAGATTTTAATGGTCCCACATTGATGTGTTTCAAGGATAAGTTGATAAGGGTTCGAAATCCACCCATCCAATAGGTTTTGGACATGTTTAGGTCATAGATTTTACATTATCTTTTCATTTTATTTAAATCCTTTATTAATGAGGTAATCGCTGCATCATCTTGATGTCATAAATATTTTAATATATTTAATGTCTAAAATTTATAAAAAAAATATCATGATGTAGGAAATATTTTTATATTTCTAATTAATATTTATAATCAAAAATTTGACTTTTATAACCCCATTTAAAAATTGTTTTAGTAAAACATCTCATGTGTGTGTCATTTTTACTTTAACATTAAATAAAAAGGTATTTATGTCATTTTTCAACCAAAGTGGCTCCATGGGGTCCCCAAGTTGACCCATGGATTTTCTTGGTCGGCCATGACACATCCAATGAGGTTAGGACATGTGTCAAGCTCATCTCATATTATTAAAACATTATTTTTACCTTAAACTACACTAATTACCTCTAATCGCGATTAAAAACATAATAAGTTACTATTCACCAAAAAATTATTTTAATCCCATTGAACCATATTTTACTTCTTAATGAAATCCATTTATGTTGGATTTTTGAAATCCAAAACACAAAGATGGAAAAATTTCATTTAAACGGAAAATCAGTTTTTATATGTACCACTTAGTGGTTTCACTATTCATCAAAAATTGAAGTTTTTCAGAAAATTACCAAAAGATCACCCTAAGCTATATTTGATATTCCGAATTCAAAAATGATTTCTATTTTACAAAATTCAAAACATATATGTTGCATTAATTAATTTAATAATTAATTCATGCTGTCAAAACAATAGCGTGTTTTTATTAAACAAAATGTATCAAAAGATTGACACTAGTTTAAGTCCGATTTCAAAGTGAAATTAATTCCAATGTCCACCATTGGATTAAATGGTAAAAATATATTCTAATTTCACTTTAAAACCAATTCAAAATATAACCTAATCATATAAATAAATTAGATTAAAAAGTGGTTTTGAATTAAAATACAACATTTTTCACTATTCATTAAAAAAAACTTTATCGGAAAGATACCAAAAATTTACAAAAAGTAAATTTTGATGTCTCGATTCTAAAGAAGAATTTTATTTTGTCAAATATAACACATAAAATTGTAAAAAAGTGGATTTAAAAGAGGTTTTCCATCAAAAGGCGGTTAATCGACCTTTTAAAGACTATTAGAAGGCTTACACTTAAAATTGGATTCATTTGCATTTTTAATCCTCTAACATTTATTGTAAAAAGTAAAAATATTTGACAAAAATATATAATAACTTTGTAGTTAGTTCTTTTCATTCCCTCAATTACAACGGCTAGGCGTTAACTACTATTTAAAATAATATTATTTTATTATTAGAGTGAAACGTAAGATTCCCAAGAAACTTGTTGTTGCGTATTGGGTATGCCATCGAGCCTAGCATCCCCTTTAAAGTACTATTAATATTTTATTCACAAATATGGATAAATATAAAAATGCCATATTCTTAATTTACCTGGGGTGTTACACAAGAAAAAGATAAACATATAAATATTTTAATAATCAGCTGGGAAAGGTAGTTGAAAGCATTGATGTAACTATAGTAGATAATGAGTGGAATATTAATCAAATACATGATCAGTCTAAGGTAGATAGTGATGAAGTGATAAGCATATCTGTAAAAGTTCAAATTCTATAGGCCAATTCATAAAAAGATTTAGATAATGAAAAAGATGAACATAAACATGTAGTTTTATGAAACCCAAAGAGTCGAGCTAATATTGATAGGTAGAACATCATTAGTGATCAGGAAGTTCTGGTTCAAACACGAAGAATGAAGTCATTATATAAATAATTCTTCTTATCTTAGGTAGATCCTAAATGTATTGATGAAGCAGTTAGGGATGAGAATTGGGTTCAATTTATAAATGAATATCTTGAAAAAATTGAGAATAATCAAATATGGTAGATTTTTTTGAGAGAAACTAATAAGAATGTCATTAAGACCAAATGGGTCTTTCACAACAAGATGAATGAAGATGGCACAATTATTTGAAAAAAATCACGATTAGTGTGCAAAGGGTACTCCCAAATAGAGGGTGTTTATGTTGATGAAACATTTTCACCAGTTACAAGGCTCAATAAAACCATATTATTCTTAGTCGTGGTAGTGAAAAGAATGTTCAAAGTTTTCCAAATATACATAAAGTAAGCATTTCTAAATGGGGTTCTCAAAGAAGAAGTTTATATTGAATATCCAGATGGTTTTCTCATTCATAAATATGATAACAGAGTTTTTTGGATGAAGAAGGATCTATATGGGTTGAAGCAAGCACCAATAGCATGGTATTCAATACTATATCAGTTTTTGAAGATGCTTAGTTTTTAGTGTGGTAGAGTAGATTACAATCTATATATTGAAAATGATTGTAATAAAATGATTATGGTTATAGTATATATTGATGAAATAATATTTGGTGGATTAGATGAATCATATTGCAATCAGTTCATAGAATTCATTAAAAGTTAATTTGAAATTTCAATGATTGGTGAACTGACATTTTTCCTTGGTTTACAGGTGACATAAGGAAAGAATAGAACATTCGTTTCTCAATATAAATATGTCAAGGAGGTTTTTAGAATATTTAGAATGGATAATTCAAAGGATATGACGAATCTGGTGCTACTTGGATGAGACTATCACAAGATGATGAAGGAAATGCAGTTAATTTCATATAATATAGGTAAATCATTGGAATTCTATTGTACTTAATAGGGAAAAGACCTGATATTGTTTTTAATACATTCCAAGAAGCAAAGTATCAATGTAATACCAAATAAATCCACTTACTTTTAGTAAAAAAAGATACTTCATTATATCAAGGGGATGGTGTATTTCAGTTTTCTATACCACAAAAGCTGAATATATTGTGGTCACTCAAGCTTGCACGAATTTATTGAGGATGAAGAAGTAGCTTGAAGATATGGGACTTTTACTGATGTCTTTGATTGAAATCCCTTATGATAATTCATGTGTTATAAATCTGAGAAAAAATCCAATCCATCACTCGAAGGTAAAAGAAAATTTAAATCAAGTTTCATTTTATTAAGGAGAAGGTGGACAAAGGTCTTGTAAATTTGGAGTATGTGCCTATAGAACTATAGGATGTAGACATTATAACAAAGGCCTTACCCAAAGAAGCATTTGAATGACATCAAAAGGATCTTGGAGTTCATTCGACTCCTTTCACATAAAAAAGTGTGGATGTGGGAATCCATATCCATGATGTATGATGTGTTTTCCCCTAATGTTCTGATCTTTTTTTCTTTACCATATTTCATACCACAACGAAGTAACCTTCTAGTTCATTGAAAAAGGGGGATAAATTGTAGGTATAAAAGGGGATAAAATTTCTTAATCAAGATACGGGTAGTAGCAAAGTAGGCAGAGTTTTAAATCTAATGGTGCTAAAGAGGATCAATCAAAGGTTATATATCATGACTGATGAGGTTCGTAATAAAAGTAGCTGAGTTGTTTTGGAATTAAATGGTTCATTAATGAACTTTTCATGCTACTCTTGTTTCTCACAAAAATCATGGATCATGTGGGCTGAGAGTGTGTCTTGATTAAATCTTTGATCGCTATCAGAATTTCCAGAATTGAATTTTTTGTTGAATATGGAAAAAACCTTTAATGTGGTATCAAAATGTGAAGAGTTGTCAATAAATCCAAAGAGGGAGATTTTTAGGAAAAAATATCTCATGATGGTTCTTTTGGGTTGATTGTGTTTGTTGAAAAGGTTTTAGGTTGATGATGGAGGCTGGTTTTCAAAGAAGGAATGAATATTTATCATGGATGTTTGATCTCATGCAAGTACGAATGTCTGATCTCTTGAAAAGAATGAATGCTTGATCTTATTCAAAAGAAAATTTCTAGATATCGCAAAGTGAGAATGCTGAACTAATATTATGGAGTGTGAATAATGAACTGATATCATAGAACAAGGATGTTGAACTAATATCATGGAGTTCGAATGCTGAACTAATCTCACGGAGTGAAAATGTTGAACTGATCTCACAGAGTGAAAATATTGAACTGATCTCATGGAGCATGAATGTCTGAACTAATATCAGGTTGAGATCTCATGATGTGCATGATTTTATTTGGATCTCATGATGGAATCTTGTGTAATTATTATGATTTTCTTTGGAACTCATGATTCATATTTCATAATGTGAAAAAAGGACTATTGCTTGGATCTTGTGCACAACACTAGTAGGAATCACGCTCAGAACTCATGCAAAGAGAGAATAGGACTTAAACCTATATCTCACACTATGAGGTTAGAAAAGTACATGATGATGATTGAGTTGGACAATTGTACATAATTTTTTGGAGTTAAGGTGGTGTATTTATGCCTATAAATTCCCCCAAACTCACCCTTAAACATTGAATAAATTTTTCATAGATGATTTATCTAAAGAATCATTCGAGAAAGAGGCTTGAGGAGAGGTCTCATAAAGAAGGTTTGAGGATAGATCTTATGAGGGAATATACGCTCCTCCGGATATTTTTTTATTAGATTTTAAAAAACACCACTTTTCAGGGTATCGGGTACCCTCACATCAAATTTATACATAAAACCAAATTGACCAGATTCAAAAAACTAAGAGCCAAAATCATCCGCAGAAGATCACATCATTTGATGAGCTACCTTGTGTCGCATACTCTAACCTAAACCGAAACTTCGACCACACCAAAACACTGGTGATAACCACCCATAATTCATCGGATAGACCATCCAAAATAATCCATCGTCACCACTACATAAAACTAAACCAGATCACCACAAACCATAAAACTAAGAAGATAAAGTCGCCCCACAAACCAACATGATGAAAAACTACTATGGGAGCCCAATGGTAGAGATGAAGGCACCACAAATAATTTACTCTTGAAATTCTATCTACTACTCGAACTTCACTTCCCAAAGCTCTTTGAGAACCACCGTGCAATTCTGACTGGGAGATGATTGGCAGAATCTAGGAGCCAGAGTAGAGTAAAGAGCAGAAAATGCCTCAAAAGTGATATATGAATACCACATGACCATTAGATCCTACCTTTAGGGCCACAATTAGGCGAAGAACACTAGGAACCAGCATCGTCATCATGGGAGAACACTAAACCGAACAAACTAGCTATCCAAATCGAAACTTGAACCAAATAAACCAAAAACCATTGAAAGGGAATATACGTGATTTACATCATGTAAGTGTTTTACATGGTCTTAAAAAAACTTGTGAAAAGATCAAAAGTAGTCTCACACCAGGAACTTATGCTCAGTGTGAAAGAGGTCTCACACTAGAGACTCTCACAAAGTGCTAAAGAGGTTTCACAATAAGAAATTGTGTCCAGAATGAAATTTTTCACACACTAGGGACTCATTTAAATCACTAAAGTGGACTCACACTAGGATCTTGACCAAAGAACAAAATAGGAATCACACCAGGATCTTTCAAAAAGCATTAAAGTAGACTCTCTCTAGGACATCACGCAATATGTGAAAGGAGAATCACACTAGAGTCTCATGCAAAGAACAAATGGGGACTCACACCAGGATCTTGCACAAGGGTATGTGCTAGGATATGACAAAAAGGGGTTACGTGCCAGGATCTTATGAAAGAGGATAAATTCCAAGGTTTTTCATAGGGGTATCACACTATAATCTTGAACAATTATATACACACATTCATTACTCTAGGATAAGTATCATTTTCATATTTGAATTCTGAAGGAGAAGAAGTGGACAGAGGATCGACTCCATTTGATAATACTTGAAAAAGGAGCTTATTCACTAATACATTAAAGGTATTGAATGGAAGACTTCAAATATCTTGAATATCATTTAAAAGAGGAGGTAATTGTTGTTTCTGTAGTATGGGGAAGTCTGTTCCAGTTGTCTGGAAATTGGAAGTGTTTCATCCATGTTTTTTCACAGAAGTGAAGGAGAAACCTAGAAATAACTTCAATAGAGCATCAACATTCATTTAAGGATGCATTCATTATTTATAATTAAAGGACCTACATGTACATAAATTTTGTGTAGATACCTTCCAGAGTAGTGATCAAAGGAAGAGGAAGAAGTTGATTCTTTCTACCGGTAGTTATCCAGCGAAAGAGAGATTGAGGGAGTGACCCTTGGGAAGTATTAAGCTATCCATAAACTTTGTAAAGGCAGTGAGCCAGAAAATAGATATGATCTATCCTAAATAATATTTTGGTAGTGGTCCTTAGTGGATTTGGTACATCGGGACATTTTTTTTGTATGCTCCATGGATGAATCCCAATGAGGGTGAACCAAGAAAAATTGTTGTTTCTCATGCATGCTTTCATTTTTGTTCATACATTGCTAGGGGAAAGAGATATAAGAGTGTTTTTTTAACAATGAAACAAAATCAGAATGTGAAGTTCTTTTAGTATTTTATACCTTGACTCACCCACCCACCCCCCCCCCCCCACACACACACACACACCTCAGGGTATTTAACCTAGTTGGGATAACAAAGTATATTTTAAGAGTTTAGAAACAATTCTGTGTGAATAAAAATCATTTCAACATCCAAAATAATATATTTTAACGAATTTCATATATTAGACATTGAAAATCCAAAAAACATTCCCTACTTTTCAAATACCATGTGCTAAAACCATAGTAAGGCCAGTATTTTTATTTTTTTTATTAACCTAGAGCCCAAAGCTTATGTTATGAAATTGATCAACAAACTCCACTAATTTTCTATAAATACCTACCCATATTCCCATTAATATTCAATATAAAATTAGTTATCATGATTATCCTATCATTTTATATATAAATATTCTATATATGGAGTTTATATGGTTTTAAGGTGTTCTTATCAAGCATTAATAAGTTAATTTGAAAGGTAAGGGTTACCAATACCCCTCCTTTTTCAATTGTAATCCTTTTTTGTTATAATATCTTTGAAAATTATTTTTCATATACTATAATGCTTTTAATTATATGAAATTATCATCCATTTTATATATTATTAATGATAAATTTATTATTCCCCCTCATAATAGCCTTTTTCTAAACCATTATTATGTCAATATGAGGGTCTCTAATCCCTTATTATCCATTATTTGTGTAATCCCTTCTAATTAATTTCCATTTCAATTTGAAATGTTACTATGATTCATTGTTATAAATTCCTTATCATATTACCAATGATAGATCACTATTATCTCTCTCTCTCATTATATTTCCTTCATAAGTCATTGTAATGCTCAAACATTAGCACAAACCTAATGATTAAATCTAAATGTAGGAAAACAGCCTAAAAAATTGGTAAGAGGGTAGGTGGTCTCCTAGTAATTATATCTCTACTTGGATACTACATGTGGATGCAGGCTCTAGATCAAATACACCTAGGAATAATAATCCAAGAAATGGATAGTTGTGTATTAACTCGATCTTCACTCAATTCACAATAAGTGGGCCTAACAAAACGCCTAGTCTGACACTCCTAGAGTATATTATTTAGATGATTCAAAATCTCTGTATGAATCATAACAAAGTATTTAAATATATTGTTATAGTTTTGAAATAAATTTTCAATTTATGTATCTAAAGTAATTGTCTCACTAGATACAAAAGTATGGGTTTGGGGTGATTTTTATATCATTTATTTAGTCTCTTATCATTAAAAACTATTTAACTCATTGAATATTTCCTATTGATACCCATTCACCATGAAATTAATCTTCACTACTACCTTATTATCATTCCTTTGATAAGGGTGTTTTCTATTAAATTGTGAATATCCTGTAGTTTCTAAGTTAATCATGGGATCTTCACCTAGATAGACATATTGTTTCATTGAATGGGGAAATTTTTATATTCTGTATATCCATTATTTCTATATGGATAACTATTTATTAATTAGCCTTGATTATGTATGTGGTTACTTAAAAAACATTATGACATATATGTTTTATTCATTCTATTCATATTATGGATGAATTAGACTTATATATTTATGGGTGGGGTCAAAATTATATAGAAACTCAATACATTGGTAGGTCTCATTAGACAAACTAGTTGGTTATTTAGTGTAATCCTTACTCATTTATGTATTATTTCTTGGAACATGGCCTTAATGGTATGTTTATGATATCTGACATTATGGATTTCATAACTATGAGATCAATAAATCTTATTTGTGAATTTATTTATTGTTATGTAATCCATGGATATATTTTTATCATAGTTCCATTTGTTATGAAATTTATTTATTCCCATCATATTATTGATTCTAGTCTTATGTATGATTTCTTCCATTATATAATACCCCTTACTGACCATCTAATATCACCCCTTTATATTTTTTCCCATTTCTTCAAGAAATAATGAATTTTATTGTCTTGGGATTATGGATATTGAAGGAGTAGTAATAAATTTTCATGTATTTATTTTATGTATATTAAGATTTTAATATAATTTAATGTCCATTTAAGTATCGAGTTTTCTGAGACTGCTAACTATGGGGTCTTTTATTGTGATCTATGTATTCTAATTTCCATTTAAGTATCAAGTTTTATGATACTACTAATTATGGGATATTTTTTATTATAATCTATGAATTCTATTCCATTGAAATAAAATAACCTCTAGTTATGGATTACTATATTTTGAGTGTTACATAGGTTAAGTAATAGAAGATACGGAACCATACTCTCTCTCCATAGATGGAATCCCTTTTCTTTGAACATAAGAACTACCTTGTTTCTAATGGAATTCAAATAATCAATGGATATCATTAATCAAATATATAGTTAATTAAAGAAAAACTCATATCTTTAGGAATTATACCTAGAACTATTGCTCAAAAATTTCTCTAAAACTATTGAAAGGAATATCATATTCCAAGCACTGAAAAAGATATTTAAAAAATGTCTATCTAATATCACTTGTAAAGACCATAGGATAGTCTTCCACCTCCATGGGGGAATAATTGGTGATAAAAAAACTCCAACTACCACTTTCATACATCATGATTTACTACATTGGTTAGTGTAAAATGATCTCAATTGTGATGATGTGATGATGATAGAATGAGTGAGAATGAACACATATAGACATAAGGTTTTTTTACAAGGTTCAATCACCCTTATTATCAGATGGATAATCAATAGTGTGTATCGATTGGGATACCACTACACATTGTTGCAATTTATTATCAAATGAATAAGGAGATGTGAAATAAGACTTTTGTGAACTATTATTACAAGAAAAACAACAAGCACCAATAAGTCAAATGATCTCTACTACTCATACCTCAAGTGCCTCTAAAATTTGGATTTTTTGTACACTTTTATTATTATTATCAAAATCCTAGAAAATAACTCTTGTAATTCTCTTAAAATATGATACTCTTTCTTTTTTTCATTGCATGTAGTTATTTAGGTAGGGTACCTATTTATTTATAAGTATTATAAAAATTGTGGCATAACTCACCTTCTTGTAGCATGATCCTCATATCCAAAAGATATAGAATACTAAATCCCAATAATTGTGGCATAAGTCAATATATATTTTGACTGGCCATTGTGGTATGATTCATTGATTGTGGTGTGGGACCTTTTATTTATCCAAAACCATAGATCCACTAATTAAACTCATTGTGGTGTGGCTCCTTCACTATGGTGTGACCATATTCTCTTCACTATCCATTATAGTGGGAAGAAATGTCTCAAAAAGAAAGATCAATTAACTCCCCAAAATATCATATAACATAATTCTCCCATGTGACCATCACAATTTCTTCCTATTCTCCTTAAATCATCATTTACATCATTGTGTTGTAATCATCTTTACTGAAGTATTATTCATCTCATGTTAGTTGAACTCTTTACTCATGTTAGATTAAATTTTCAAACATATGATTAAATCGTTCCTAATATAGGCACCGTTATGACACAATAAACCCAATTGTAGTGTGATATGTTGCATGTTAGATTCATTTCTTATTTTTTTCATAATAACTTCATGGAAAAACTTCTCACATAAGGTGAAATCAATCCTCTATCAGTAATATCACATAATTTGATATGCCTCATGTGGGATTAATCTTTTTCCATGTAGGATTAGCTTTGGGTTATTTTCCTCTCATGCCAAGTAAATTCTTCCCTATAAGAGATTAACTCATACAAGTTGTGTTCGTGATTAGCACCTTCATGCCGTGATTTGACATCTTCAGGAAAAAAAACACTCCTTTTATTTCTATACATCTCCAGTGAACTCTAATGTGATTCCAACTCATACATGAGAATGATTCCAATTAATATAACATGAAAACGTACCAAACTCATGAATGAACTATTATTAAGAAACAATTCATGGGATTCCTTCAATACAATAGTTTTCTAAACACCACACCATAAGATAAAATGGTGATTGTGAGAGAAATTGATCCCACACTATATGATCAATGTTATACTTACCATGTATTAATTGAGATAAACTCAACTCAGATCATCTCCCCCTTTTTCAATTCTTCTTAATGAGACTTCTTCAAGATTACATCACAAAAAGGGCTCTTTAGAACACCACATGGAAAATACTTAAAGGATACCAATGATACTTATCTTATAAAATTGAGCCATGAGTTGGGTTTTAGTTATATTTTTGGATTACTATGATACAATTCATTTCGAATAAAATAATAATATTTTAAATATTGTTTAAATTTTTATTATATATATATCAAACTAAAAATATTTTCTTTTAAGAAAAACCATTTCACACTTTTAGCACACACCTGATTTTTCCAAAAGCATGAAATGATTTCATGATTTTGTGACCCATTTTTAATAATAAATTTAATCAAAACGCAAAAAAATAAACAAAAAAAATAAAATACCTATTTTAATTATTTTTCCTACTGGTGATAGGAGAATTACAGTTTGCAGGGGGTTTATGATTCAGAGATTTGGGGAAGAGTGGGGTGGAAATACTTTAATTTATTAAAAACCTAGTGATCTCCAAAAAAAAATTGTTAACAGTAATATCAATAGATTTCAAATGATGAACACTTAGATCACCATACATAGAAAGCATGAATTCTAATAGTGTAAATAAGTTCAAAAATATCAAAATTAGATTTAAAACTTATCTATAAAATCCTGAGTTGTTAATGTATTTGATACCTAAATAATCTAGTGAAGGATATATATTATTATAATAAATCTATTGTTATACTGAATTTTGTTACTTCATCCTTACACATGTCTCTCCAATGTTTCATTGTTTTCCTCCCAAAACATTCCTCGACCCAATCACCTGCTACCATTTTCATCCATCCCAGCTCTCTCCACCTCCCCGCTTTCTCCTCCCCTCTCCCCTCCTCTATGTTCCCACCACTTTTCACCTCAACCTGTCCACCATATCTCTGATTCCATATCCCTATTATATTTTATCTCGCTCTAGGAAATTCTACTCTCTTAGTCTTTCAGTTACCCTCATGTTATGGTTCCCATGGGTTTTCTCCTAGATACCAAATTTTTAACTATCATTTTTTCACACTTACATTCAAACTCTCCTCTGTCCTAAGATTTTCCTCTTGTATGATTATTTTTTTGTTAGTGACAATTGTTCCCAAATATCTATGAAGTTACACTTCCTCGAATATTTCTCCCATTGGATCATCATCCTCTGAAGCGTGTCATATCCAACGATTATGGGTGTTCTGTCATTCAAGCATACCACTACAGTAGAAGATTACACCAAGCCTAATTTTCCTTTTCATAGATTATTTGAGGTAACTAAGTTCTTTAGATATGATTTATACATTCCTCATTTAGCTAGATATTTCTTTTCTTATTCAATAGTCTAGGAATTCATGATTCTGTCATTGAGGTTTCATATTTATTCTTTAATTTTTTGGGAGATTTTGGATTAAATAACTAGATGATTTTCAAAGAGAAATTAATTTTGATTTTATTTTCTTATTGATTTAAATTGAACAAGTTTTCTCATTTTTCAGGATTTATTTATGTTTTATTTCAGTCAGTTTCCATGATTCATTAATTATTATTTTTTGGTTGTGATGTAAATTCTATGGGCTATTTTCATTTCTTCTTTTATATTTATGACTACTTAAATTTGTATGACCATGATAATTTTTATAATTATAAATTCATTTAGTTTCAAATTCATTTGTTTATAAATTTTTTGATTTTTATAATTTTTTACCTCTTTGGATTCATTGCAAGAATTTCTTCATGACTCCTCAAATATTATGATACTAATATTTCTTATGAAAACATTTTCAGGTAAACACTGAATAAAATTAATGTCGTTTTTGTAGGTATAATTTTTTGGTAATAATATTTTTAATGAATTAATTTTCAAGTACATAATGCATGCATTTTAGGACTATTTTTTCCTCATTTGGATTCATTCGACTACAAGTTCCTTGAGCTACAATTTTCAGATGCTAATATATTTATGACTACTACAAAAAATCTTCCATGTTTGTATTCACTGCATGTATTTTTTTATTATTTTCCACTAACATTAAATTCTATATAATAGTATCACATTTCTTATTATAATATTATACCATGTTTTTAATTAATAAATTTAATCATTTACTCATGGTTGGTATGTTATGATTCCACACTTGTTATACGAAACTTTGAATCATTTTGAGTTATTCATGCATTTTATTTGCATCGCTATATAAAAAAATATTCACCTTTTTAATATCCCTACATTTTAAAAATCCATTAATCTAGGAATGTAATAATTTATTGAATGGATTGAGGTTAATGTTGTTTTGTTTTGCATAACTATTCATTTCAATGTAGAAGTCTCATATGTGATCTCAAAATGAGTTAGTTTTTAATTTCTTATTTTATTAAACATAATGGTTAATAGATAAATGCATTTATATGACCAAAGTACTAGATATTTAAATGGATTTTTTTAAAATTTTATTTTTTGGAGAAATTAATGTAATTTTTTTAGGAATCAACTAGAGGCCCCTACTAGATTTGGTGTTGTCATGTATAAAGTTGGTGAAGACACTTGGAAGGGAAGAGGATTGTGTGGTGAAACCCTCACCCCTCCAACTATTATTTTTTATATTATTGAATATTGATGTGAATATTACTTTTTAAATTTTACTAATGTTATATTTAGTTGTAAAATAGTGATTTTTTCATTTTATTATGTGCATATTTTAGTTTTAATGTTCATATCAATTTTTTAGATTGTGAGGCAACTAATATATGAATATGAATATAATAATATAATTAATATAAAAAATAAAAAATAAATAACATAAAAATATCTATAAAATTATTAAAAAAATGATTTAATGACAAAAGTGAAAAATTTTATTTTATAAAAATATAAATGAATATGTAAATAATAAATATTAACCTGAAAAATTAAAATATTGATAAAATAAAATAATCATGTGATAGAAAATTCTAATTTTTTTAACCAAATATTAAATAAAAGGTTAGAAATAAATAAATAAAAAATTAATAATAATAATTTAAAAACATTTAAAATAATTGAAATTAAAATGAATGTTTTATAAATTAATGAAAAGGAAACAAATAAAAAGTAAAATAAAATTTATTAATATTTAAAAAAGAAAATGATATAAATAAATATAAAAAATATTAACAATATTTAACAAAATAATTGTATATTATTGAAAGAAATGAAAGGATGGTATTATAAATTAAAAAATATCAATTTAAAAAATATTATGTATTAAAATAATATATAAATATGAATAAAATAACTTTCTAATTTTTTTAACAACTGGAAAATTAAAACTAAATGAAAAAAATAACATGATAGTGCTATAAATTAGTTAAAAAATTAAAAATTAAATATTAAATAAAGAAACAAATATAATTACAACAGACCAATAATGAATAAAAAAATACAATTAAAAATGTTTTTCAGAATAAAAAGTACAGATAGAATTAATAATTATTTAGATTATAAATATAAAATAAATAATGTCGAGAACTACATTTTTAAAAACTTAGGTTGAGAACAAATACATTATAAAGACACATTAAGAAATTATAATAAATATTATAATAAAAAATTAAATTTAAATTTGAATTTATTTATGGTTAGGTATTGAACATGCATATAACTTCATTGGAATCATGGTCTAGAAAATTTATTAGTTATACTTGACTCAACTAATAAACTTACTAAGTAGACCCCAAGAGGCATTTCTCTCTAAAAATGGTGGCATTAGTGAGTTAAGGTAATTATTTAGACAGGTCAATAGTTTTCCTTCAAGGGTAGGTCATGTTAAAATTGAACCATTTGATATGTCATTTATAAGAAATACATAATAAGTTATTAGTAATACAAAAGATAAATATGATATCTTATATGAAATTTAATCTATAAATAATACATAATTTCATTCTATAAATATTTAACCTATAAGTTTTTTCATAATTGGGAGGTACAACTATAAGAGATGTAAACCGATAAGTGTAATTATTACTCAACCATAACTTGATTGGGAAAAACATCCACATGGTAAATGTATAAATATTTTTTATGTTGATAGTGTTGATACATTAAATTCATTTTCATTATCAAATTTGGAAAATGATTCTAAAGGAACCATTGAGTCTCAATGTAAAAAAGAATGATCTTAGATGTTATAAATATTTGGACACTGTAGGAGTGAATCTATTGGATTTTAGTTATCAATCACAGTATGATTTTTTTGTATCAAAAAGACTAATTCCATTTATAATTTTGTTCATCACTTCCAAAAGTTATTATTGATGATGTATCTGATTTTTATAACTTAGTACATAATGTTTTTGATCAATTATTTAAAGAAATAGTAATTATGTATCGCATTCCAAGATTTTATGAAATATATTATTTCAAATTAATTTAAATTATTTAAAGGATTATGATACATTATATACAAATTTTATTTTTCAACGCATGTAATATAAAGTTTATCTTGCATTGCATACAACCTCGACTCCCTTTGATGACTTATGTTACACACAAGACTGAGTCTACCAGATAACAATATACTATTAATATTATTATGATTTTTTTAACCTAGCCATTGAAATGTATGGAATGAAATATATTAACTAAATTATGAAATTATAGTTTACACATGTTTATAATATGAATTCATTAGTTAACAATTAATTATAAATAAAAATAAATACCCATTGAATATAAAAAATGTAACAGCCTAAATAATGACATAATTAGTCTTTTTCATAATTATTAATTTTTAGATAGTAATTTTACTTTAAAATAGTAACTATTTATAATATATTATATGAAATTCAACAATGAGTTTCTCCGAAATATTATGTTGAAATAAATACTGATTTATACCAAAAAATAATTTATTTTTAATATTATCATTTAAAGTGGCAGTGATCACCTAGTCATTATGTCAGTGGGAATGAATAGTACTATTAATATTATGTTTAAACATGTTTATTAAAAAATTTTAAATTCGTTCAATAATTTTGATAGGCTTAAAATAATAATAAATCTATTTAAGCATAAAAACACTATATTTTTAAAAGATAGTTTTACCGACTTTTAATGGAAAACCAATTTTAAATTTATTTTTTGACACTTATAATTTTATATGAAAAAATAAACATCATATTTAAAATTGAGATAGAAAAATTTACTTTGGGTGAATTTTTTGTATCTTTATGAGAACTTCCACATTTTGATAAATAATGAATAATATAAAATTTTAGTTCAAAACTAATTTTTAATATAATTTATTTATATTGTTAACTAATATTTTTTTAAGTATAATTTGATAGTTTTTTAATCATTTAAACTAATTTAGGACATTTTAAACAATTTATATTGACTTTAGATATAAAAACTTACCAAAATTTTGAACATTTTTACTTTAAAAACACCACAAGGTCTTCAGATCTATGGGATTAAATTTAAATTAATTTATGCCACTTTTGTGATTATAATTTGGAAAATGGATTAAATATTTGGAATCAGAATAATTTATAATATAGAATAATATAAACTTAATTTTTTACCAAAAATATTAGTTAAAGTAATTAAAATTAATTACAGTGATTAATTGGAAAATTAGATTAATAAGAGAGTAAACCTTAAACTTGAGATCCAAAATGACCTAGAAACTTGTCTAAAATTCATTATATGGAACTATTTAAACCCTATAATCCATTTTATCTACTTTTTATCATTATTGGATTCAATTTTGGTAGGAAAAACATGGGTGGAATTCTCTTTTCAAAAGTTTATAAGAATGCAACTCCTCCTCCACTATAAAAAGGTATTCAACCTTTCCATTTATTTAAACCTCTCAAGACACTTTGGCTCGACCAATATATTCCCAAATATCTCATAAACATCTATCCCATAAAATATAATCATCACCTTGTAAAAAACTCCATCCAAAGAATACCTTGGGTGAAAACCAAAAGGAGTTCCCCGAATAAGAGGTAACATCCTTCGTCAAACTCTTTAGTTTTATTTCTTTATCCAATCATTAAATTATCCTTAACTCATGATTATATAACAACCCCAGTATTTTCAATATACTGATATTTTTTTCGTTAAGGTTTCTACATTCACTTAAGCACACATCCATCTAATGGGTAACGAACCTACCGTTTATGTGTACGGAAAAATACCGCCTCACGAAATGATAATTGTTAGTTTTTCCTTTATCGCCTCTCATGGTGGGAATTATGATAGAAATTCTGTTTATATATGATATATATGATATTTATAATGTATTTATTCTTCTTTAATTTTTATAAATTACATACCCTTATGCTTTTAATTTTGTGTAAATATGATAACATCATTTGTGTAAGTGTGGATTATCACCTCCTCAAAATGATGTGATACGTTAACACACTATATGGAATGAATTAAGGATGATTTTAATTAAAAATATGTGAAATACATAATATCCATATGATATTAATGACATAATTACCTTTCTAGAAAAATAATATATCATTTTCATTTACACATTTTCACATACTAAAAAAGTTATAACGTCATTCCTGGACGTGTGGACTATCGCCTCCTCAACACGATGTGATTATATTTACATAAAAAAGAATTATATATATAATTATATATGATTAAATAATATTGCATTTATTATATAATGTAAATTATGTAAATATAAGAGTTACTTACCATTTTCCATAAAAACTATTGAAAAATGGAAACGTTACTCATGCGTAAATACAGCCTATCATCTCCATGATTGTAACATTGGTTCATTTTTCAAAACCATATTTCAAGATTGGTTTTTTTTAAAAAGTATTTATCTATCAATATGATAATTATTTCATGATTATTATTCTTTATATGTTTATATAATGACCCATTTGACCATAATTGACCTACCAAATACATTTTTGACACATAAACCAAATATAGTCAAAACACCCGATATAAACTTAATTATTTAAGTAGTTGTTTACAACACAATAATAAGTGAAATAAAAGTAATGATAAACTTTAAAAAGTTTATAAATAAATTATATAATTAATATAAGTTTATTATTCGTGAAGATAAAGACTCATGTGACAAGTCAGACTCAAAGTAAGGGATTTCATCTCAATCTCCTTTCATTGAGACATTTCTTAAGGATATTCACCTTTTTTATTTTATAAGTTGTATATACATAAAATTTTACATTATATATCAATATTTTATTAATTATCAGGATATTTAATGTTTTTTTAAATTTTATTCTTTCATGGTGCTTATGATTTAAATATTCAAAGTGGTATGGGACACTTTGAATGTTTAAAAAATTAATCTTTTCCTTTTAATATTCTTGATAGTATTGTACATATTAATTTATATAGATTTAAAAGGGTTATAAATGAAATTTTATTTCTATTTTGAATTCCATTTAAATTTTTCCAAAAATGAATATTTTTACGTGTTTTATATGGAATTCTTTGACAAACGACAAAAGGAATTTTTTATTCTTAACATAAACTATGACAATGAATTTTATACTACCATGGAATTATTTTATTTTTAGATTCCTTTTTTAGATTTCATGTTTATTCAAATAAAAAAACCATTATCTCTTTTTTGGGTATTTTAGTATTGAAGATGGTTTTCCAAAAGAAAGGTTTATTTTGTATTGGAAATGGTAATTTTGAAAGAAAATTGTATTTTAATATCTGAAAGTGATTTTAATTCAAGTTTAAAAGAGTTTTTCAAATGATGAAATGTTTTATTTCATGTTGTGGTTCTTGGACATTATAAATAATGGGTGAACCCAAATAGCGCTTGGTGATCCTGTTATAGCTTAAATAATGGGTGTGCCTAGATAGTACTCTAATATATTGGGTAATGATTATATTCTATAAGTAATTATATTACAAGTTGGATATATGGTTATTACAATATATAAGGTTTCTATAAGGGTTAAATGTGATGATTTTCCAAGGTACCAACATGAATTTTTTATGTTTTTTATTGGTTTTTCATGGAAACCATATGTTTTCAAAAGTTAAAGTAAATGATACTTATTAAACAATTATATTTTCATTTTTGGGTAAAATGTTATGCTTTCAAGAAAGGGGTTTTCATGATTTTTAATGTTTATCAATGGACTAATGGTTGACTTCTTTTTATATCCCTTATTGAGGTTTTTATTCTCTTCCCACTTTTTTAATGCTTTTCACATGACTTAAGGGTGATTAAGGGATTGGAATAATTCATGTTGAAAGTTGAGAAAAGTCTTCTTAAAAGATTAGATGCATTATTTTAAAAGTTTTATATCATTAAAAAAATTGGTAATTGTTCGAAAGTGTATAATTTATATTTTTATGGTTTTGTTATGTATAAGATATGGATTAATTATATAAAACTCTAAAACTAAAATGATACTAAATTTTAAATAAATTAAAATTATTGACTTAACTCGAGTTTTTGTAATGTTTAAGTTCATGGATTTATAGTTGGTATCAACGGTCGGTTTAGATAACTGTAGATGCTAGGATAGTGTTAACAACTTTCCCTTAGAAGATTTTACTTTATGTTTAAGTTTAAATAATGTATCATTTTAATATTTCCATGTTGATTTATCTAAACTATGTATGTTTATTATGGTTTTCTATAGAGTAAATAGAAAAGTTATAGTGGGAAGGAACCAAGAGGAAAGTATCCTTCTAAAATAGCATCCCAAGATTGTTGTAGTTGTAACTTAGTAGTTTGTTGCAATGATGGATCAGTTGAAACAAGATATAAATGGTGGTGGTATCCATGATAAAGAGGAACTTGACCAACCATGAAGAAACATGATGATTAGGGATAATTTCATGAGGCAACATCCCTTATCATTTAATAGATCATAAAACCCAGTGGTAACCAAAGGATGGATCAATGCACTGGAGAAGATATTTCAAGTAATGGGATGTTCATAACATCAACATTTATCTTTATTCATCTAATTTTTTAAAGTTGAAGTTGATTGATAGTGGTATTTTTTAAGAATACTAGAGGGAAATATGATCTTTATGTCATGGAATGGGAAATATTATCGGATATTTTCCTTCAAAAATATTTCCTTAAGCTTTTTCAGCTTAGGATGGAGAAACAATTTCTGGTGTTAAGGGAAAAAGAAGAAGATTTTGTGGCTACATATGAATAAAAATTCACAAAATTATCTAGGTATGTGCCATACATTATCCGAGACATTGATAGTAAAATTAATAGATTTTAATCAAGATTGAAACTGAGTATAAGAATAGATTTGGACTCTCTAGAATTTAAAATTTATGAAAAAGTGGTTTGTTGTGCTGAGAAATTTGAAATGGATTTTTCCTACATATATGTGCCACTAGATGACAAGAGTAAGAAATAGTAAAGGTGGTAGGAAATAGAGAGGATAACAACTAAGAATTCTGGAGGTAAGCCTAAAACTTGTTCCATGTGTGGTAAAATACATTTTGGGGAATGCATGTCAGGATCTAGAAAGTGTTACCGGTGTGGTAAGTTTGGTCACAAGGATCGTGACTATAAATAAAAGAGTAATGAATAATCCAAAAATGAGATAACAGATATCCATTCAATAATAATATGCTTTATCTACAATGAGTTGGTACGTTATGCTAACATGTGTCTGAATAAACTTACATAGGGTAGAAATCATTATGATCCAAAGAAAAAAGGGATGGAAAAATATTTTTTTACATATACAATTGATGTTGGGCCTTCTGGTGAAGTAATGGAACCTCCATGTATTTCTATATTATTCAAAGGTTGATTATAATCCCAATTTCTTAAGAACCATTGTTTTAATGTTTTAAATAATGTAAATACCTTAAGAGACATTTATTGAGTTTCTATAGATGTCTGAGGTATATGTTGAAATGTTATTTGATGAAGAATACATCTACTTGTGTGGATGTAAGTTTAATGGTTTGGTTGAACATTAGAGTTGTATATATATGGAATGATTTAGTTTTAACTTTGGGTATTACTATTGAACTTTAGAGATTAATGCATTATCACATCACATGAATGTTTGAATTATCTTACTATGTGAAAACCATGTTGGATTTGGTTAATATATAATGTTAGGAGGAATATTGTGTTATCCTTTTGAATATTATGTGATCTGTTAGAAGTTGATTCTAGTGAATCAGACATGAAAATTCATCTTGGATACACATTGTTTGGAGTAATAGATGATTTTGTGGTGGAAGTTTATTAAAGGATAAATCTATGCTCAATACGTAAGTATATTTCCTTATGTTCTTAGATATTAAAATAATTCCTAAATTGTAGGAAAATGAAATTAAAAAATATTTATCCTAGTACCTTCATTTATGTTGAATTGATGGTCATATAAATCATCATAGATTTAGGGTTTTGAGGCCCTTAACTTTTCATTGATTATTCACTTGGTGGCGATCAATGATCTTTATCACTCTCTATAATTATTTATGCTTTTATTCCATGTCAAATATTCACTCCCAACCAATGTTATCCTATATAGAAACTTAGGTATGAGTTACTTTTGATAACTATTTTGGTTCGAACTTTACCTTTATAAAGTAAGTTTTAGTATTATTTTTATTATATGGGTTTCTAATAAAGTAACTTTAAAAAATTTGATAACCTAGAAAAATTTTGAGGGTTAAATTCATTTTAAGTGGAGTAGGACGTAAAATCCTAAGATTCTATGAAATATATTCTTTCAAATTAATTTAAATTATTTAATGTATTGTGTTACATGCTATATGTTTTTTAGATTTCATTACATGAAACACCAAGTTTTTGTTGTGTTGCATGCAACAACGACCCCCTTTGATGCCTTGTATTACACACAAGACTGAGACTTACTGGAAAAAAATATATACTATTAATATTATTGTGATAATTTACACCTAGTCATTGGAATAGAAGGAATTAAAGAGATTAAATAAATTATGAAATTATATTTTACACATGTTTATAATATGAATTCATTGGTAAACAATTAATTATAAATAAAAATAAAGACCGATTGAATATAAATAATGTAACAACCCAGATAATGATATAATAATTATTTTTCATATTTATTAATATATAGATAGTAATTTTTACTAAAAATATACTCTATGTCCAATAACATATGCAACATGCGACAATGAGTTTCTCCAAAATCTTGCATTGCATGTAAGACTGAGTTATACCGAAAAATAATATATTATTAATATTATTATTTTAAATGGAACTGATTGCACAATCATTATGTCAATTAGAATGAATAGGTATACTATATTATAGTTACAAATGTTTATTAATGTTTTTATATTTATCTAATAAGTTTTATTGGATTAAAATAAGAATAAATCCAGTTTTAAGCCTAAAAAGCTCTGTATTTTTGAAGGGTAGTTTTGATCGTCGTTTAATGGAAAACCCATTTTAAATCTAATTTTTGAAACTTTTATAATTTTTATATAAAAATAATAATATTAATTTTTTAAAAGAGGATATAAAAATTTTCTTTAGGTCTATTTTTTTTATTTTTCTGAGAACTTTCACATTTTGATGAATAATGAATAATACTGAATTTTAGTTCAAAACTGCTTTTTTGTCTAATTTTTTTATATAGTTAAATTATATTTTTTTGGTTTTAATTTATAATTAGATTTTTTTTATTAGTTAAACTAATTTAGTTCATTGTAAAATATTTCACATCAAATTTATATATAGAAACTTAGAAAACTTTTGAACATTTTTACTTCAAAAACCCTATTTGGTCATCCCTTCTATGGTATTAAACTTAAATTAATTTCTGACACTTATGTGATTGTAATTTGTTAAAATGGATTCCATATTTTTAATAATAATAAATAATAATTTCTCATATGGTCAAATTAGTTTTTTACTGCAAATATTAGTGAAAGTAATTAAAATTAATTATAGCGACTAAGAAGAAAAATTAGCTTAATAAGGGTCTTGATCTTAAACTTAAGAGAAAAAATGACAAAAAATTTACAAAATCCATTTTATGACAATATATCAAACCTATACTCCCTTTTCTAAAATTTGGATCTTTATTGGACCCACTTGTGATAATAAAAACGTGGGTTGAATTCCCTTTTAAAAAAGTTACAAGAATGTCACTCCTCCTCCTCTATAAAAAGGCACTCACCCTTCCCATTTCTTCACACATATCAAGACAAATTAGCTTGACCAAGATCTACCAAAATATCTCCTCAAAATCCCTCCCCTAAACCTATAATCCTCACATTGGGTATAAATCCATCCAAGGAATCCCTTTAGTAAAAACCAAAAGTAGTTACCCAAATAAGAGGTAACATCCTTCCTCAAGCTCTTTAGTTTAATTTATTTCTACACTATTTCAATTGTCCTTATTCCATGATTATATAAAAACACCAGTGTACTTAATATATTGATATGTTTTTATTTTAAGGGTTTTACCTGCACTTATATACACATCCATATAACTGGTAATGAACCTACAGTTTATGTGTACAACAAACTACCACCTCACGAAACGATGATTGTTCATTTTTCATTTACCACCTCTCATGGTGGGAACTATGATCGAAAATCTATTTATATATGATATATATGATATTTATAATGTCTTAATTCTTTTTTAATTTTTATTAACACATACCCTTATTCTTTCCATTTTGTGTAAATATGATAACATCGTTTGTGGAAGTGTGAACTACTACATCCTAAATGTGATGTGATACATTCAAACACTACATGGAATGTATTAAGGATGGATTTAAATAAAAATATGTGTCATACATATGACATATTTACCTTTATATAAATATAATATATCATTTTCATTAACACCTTTTCACATATTGAGAAAGTGATAACGTCGTTCGTGGACGTGTGGACTACTGCCTCCTCGACGCAATGTGATTTCTTCTACATAAAAAGAATTATATATGTAATTATATATAATTAAATAATATTTTATTTATGATATAATGGTCATTATATAAATATAATTTTTATTTACCTTCTTTTTGTAATGATCATTGAAAAATGGAAACGTTACTCATGCGTACGTACGACCTGTCGTCTTCATGCTTGTAACATTGGTTCATTTTTCAAATCCATATTTCATGATTGGTTTTAAAAATAGTATTTATATATAAATATGATGATTATTTGATGATTATTATTATGTAAATGTTTATATAATTACCCCTTTGACCATATTTGACCTACCAATTTCGTTCTTGAATCATAAATCGAATATGGTCAAAACACCCGACGTAAACATAATTTTTTAAGTAGTTGTTTATAAAATTTTAATAAGTGAAATAAAAGTAATGATAAAATTGAAAATGGTTATCCATAAATTATATTATTAACATAATTTTATTATTTATAAATATAAAGACTCATGTAACAAGTCAGACTCAAGGTATGAAATTTCATCTCGATCTCCTTTCATTGAGACATTTCTTAATGATATGCACATTTATTATTTTATAAGGTATATATGAATACCCTTTAACATTATATATCCATATTTTATCAATTATCATGTTATTTAATGTTTTCTTAAATTTTATTTTTTCATAGTGCTTATGATTAAAATGTTCAAAGCAGTATGGGATGCTTTTAATTTTTAATGATTTAATCCTTTTCTTTAAATATTCTAGATAATATTGTACATATTTATTAATATAGATTTAAAAGGATTATAAAGAAAATATTATGTTTATTTTTAATTCCAATTAAATATTTTCAAAAAGTAATTTTTTATGTGTTTATATGGAATGTTTTAACAAACGATAAAAGTAATTTTCCATTCTTAACATACACTACGACTATGAATTTTCTAATGCTATGGACATTATTTTATTTTAAGCTTCCTTTTAAAGATTAAATATTTATTTAAATTAAAAAAACATTCTTTCCTTTTTTTGTATTTTGGTATTAAAAATGGTTTTCCAAAAGAAAGATATATTTTTTATTGAAAACATGCTTTTTGAAATAAAATGGTATTTTAATATATGAAATTGATTTTAATACGTGTTTAAAAGCATTTTTTAAATGATGAAATGTTTTATTTTATGTTGTGGTTCTTAAACAATATAAATGTTGGGTGTTCTCAAATAGAGGTAGGTGAGCCCGTTATATCTTAAACGATGGGTGCTCCCAAATAATGCTCAAATGTATTGGGTAATGATTATATTATTTGGGGAATTATATTGAAAGTTGGTCATATGATTATTTCAATCTATAAGGGTTCTATAAAAATTTTATAAGGGTAAAATGTGATGATCTCCCAATGTACCCACATGAATTTTTTATGTTTGATATTAAGTTTTAATGGAAATAATATGTTTTCAAGAGGTAAAGTAAATGATACTTATTAAACAATGATATTTCCATTTTTTGGTAAAATGTTATGTTTTAAAGAAATGGGTTTTCATGAATTTTAATGTTTATCAATGGAATAATGGTTTCCTTATTTTTATATCCCTTACTGATATCTTTATGTTCATCCCATGTTTTTAATTCTTTTCACAGGACTTAAGGGTGATTAAGGGATTGTAAGAATTCATGTTGAAAGCCATGAAGAGTTTTCTTAAAAGAGATCAAGCATCATTTTAAAAGTTTTAGATTATGAAAAAAATGGATACTGTTCAGAAGTATCCAAGTTGTATTTTTACGGTTGTGTTATATATAATATATGACCTAATTCTCTAAAACTCTAAACCTGAAAAGATCCTAAATGTGAAATAAAGTAAAATTATTGACTTAACTCAAGATTTTGTAATGTTTAAGGCTGGATATTTATATTGAGAGTTTCAATCATTCCAATTTTCAAATCATCAATTTTTTATTATATGATTCAATTATATGTGGAGAAATTTAACCTTTGATTCACTACAATCCACAAAGAAGTATTAATAAAATTTATAAGTATTAAATCAGACTTTAGAAAGTCTGATAGTTTTTTTAACTAGATACTTAAACTGGTGAAATCCATTATGCCAAGTGATAATACATTACTTGAAAATTATTGTGAAAAAAATAAGGTAATGAAAATTTGGAATTATGATATCAAAAAATTTATGTATACTCAAATGATTTCATAACATATTATAAAGAAAATGAATATTCAACATGTTAAGAGTCATGATATAAATTTTCATATATACTAGAAATAACATACTTTTTTTATCAAACTGTTGAAATATTTTCCAATCATATCAATTTTGAAATAATTATTTATTTTTAAGATAACAACAACATATATGGAACAAATTTAATGAATTCAGATATTTAGTGTGAGTTTTGAATTTAAATTTTGTGTTTTTGAATTTATTTTAATGAATTTTGTTTAGGTTTGGGAGTTAATGGAATAGAGAAGGAGGGATTTAAAGTTGTAAGTGAAAATGGATTTAATGGTGACTTATAGGTGCCACCATAAACTTGGTGAGCCATTCGGTGGTAGTGCTTTCCTTTAGAAACCACTGGAGGTTAGTGGTGACCCACCAAGAACCCAGTTAGGTGTCAAGAATTGGGTGGATGCCATGAAACTGTCATGTCATGGGTGTTCAAAATAATTGAAATCCATTTTTTAAAATATAGCATAATGGTATCATGATATTATCTCTAGATATGAATTCAAATTTATGGTTATCAAAATATCCAAAATTAATATATAAGTATTAATTAGTATATTTTTTATGGGGATATTTTAAAATTTTAAAGAACTAAAAAGGAAATAAAATCTAAAAAATTATCAAGACATTGGTTAGTGATCAATCTATGGGTAGGATTACTAATTTTATTCTATCATAGTTTATTAAATGATAGATTCTTAATTTAAAGTCTTATCAATGATAAGGTCCTCAATAATGCACTTCTCACCTAAGGTTGTAAATAATTGTGAGTTTCATGTTTATAAAAATCTCTTTAGGTTGATCCTCCTTCATTTATGAATGGGAAATGTTGATGAATAATCTAACACATCAAAAATGAACTATCCTCCAGTTTTTAAGAAAATACCAATTAGGATAAGTTGATTCTAGAGAAATTAAAAAACATACTCTTTCCTTCCACGCATGTACTATCAATCACCATGTACTTAACCACTTAGTCCATCCTATTTCATAATATATAAGATGAAAAAAGTGGATGGAGATATGGATAAACATAACAATATGAAAACAAATTATAGAAATATTAAATTTATAAAAATCATATATCAATAAAATATTCCATACACAACTTAACTAGGATCATAAAAAAGTAAAAGGAAAACAATCATTAAAACTCAAGCATAAAAAAGGTACTCCACCCACTAAATTTATCACTAAATGGGTCTTAACCCTCCATTTAAAGGTTTATGACCATAAAATAATGAAATTTGACAAAAAAATACATAAAAAAATTAAAATATGAAAAAATATAAAATTAATCCCTCAAAAGGCTGTGTTGATATCCTTAAATAATTTCTTTATCACACACTCCATTTAATATTGATTACATGTTTATGTATATTTTTTTATTCTTTTTGAATAGAGTTTGAATTATACTTCAAGGTCATTTATTTCCCTACAAATCCCGACATATATGATCTTAAAACATTAAATATTGAAGAAAATCATTCAATTTAATCTCTGAGGTATCTCGAGTCAAACTCACTTGAAATATTCAATGTCTTTCTTCATTTAAATATCCATAAAAATCATCATGAATTTTGAGATGTTTCTTTTAATCCTTTTTCTCCAGTTATTTAATCATACATAGTTATATGGTAAATCAATTTATTCTTACATGAGATTTTATTTTCCTTATGAGAAATATGGAAACATCGGTTTACTCTTATGTGAGCTCTGGTTTATTCTTACAGGGGAAAAGCAATCTTGAAAATATTCATACATAGATATTTTTTACTAATTTAATCTTATGTAGATGATTTTTCACTCCCATGGTCAAGTATAAAATTCTTACATAGACATACCAATCATTTATTTAATTGTATACAACCAAATTCTTGATTGTGTTATTCTTATATAGCATATGATTACTCTTACGTAAGTTCTAGATACACTTACTTAAGTGCTTGAAAAAATAGTTTTCACTTTTAAAACTAATTATTCCCATCATCTTTGACGCAAAGGGTTTATTCATATATTACCAATGTTCTAGTTGATTTAATCTTATGTAACTTGTTTAAAAAATAAGTTATTCTTACATGAGGGAACATTCATTGGTTTTCAATTATTTCTCTATCCGACTTATTCTAATGCCTTAACCACACTCCCCTTCACCCAAAAAGAAGTACTGTGAAGAGTTTTATAATTTTTATTTATAAAAATTAATAAATCAATAATATTCACAATTTTGGATAAATTCATTAATATTCAAAAAAACCAATGAAATAGAGCTTCAAGTCAAAAACAATAAAAATTAATTAATTTATAAATGTGATGGAATGTAATGTATTGAATATCAACAATATATAACAAATAATTTACATATGTTATACCACCTTTATCCTAGTGAGATGCCTCGAACCCATTTTAATGGGGAGATTTGGGTTATTTTTGTTTCAATTTTGTGTGTTTAAAACTGGTTTTTTGGTTCCGGATGAATTGTACTCGAGTGAGTTTCTCCCAAAATTATCCCAAGATTCTATACCTTCTTTTGAAATTTCCCCTATGATAGTTTTCAAAATCATGATATGTCTAGTATGTAGGAATCGTGGAGATAATATGATCAAAATACTTATACTCTCTTTATCAGAATGATGATGTTTAATTTTTATTTTATTCTCTAATTCAGTTTTTTTACTTTTATTTTAGATAAACGTCTTATTTATAGTGGATAGGAAAGGATTTGACTTCTATTTGTTAGGAAAATTATTAGTTAAGTACTTTAAATGAAGTTGGAGAGTTGTCTTATAGTGGATTTGTTTGGGTTTTTTAGTGTTTTAAAAGAAATAAAAAGAATTCAAATGGGTTAATTAAGCTTAATATAAATATTTAAAATATTATTCTTTGATTTTAATACTTAATAAGAAAAAAGGGCAAAATAATAATTTTACCACTTATTAGGGTGTCTAAATTTTAAACAGATTCCATATTTGAATCCAAAATGTGGGGTTTTAATTTTTGTGGAAGTTTGAGAATTAATCTTTTTAAATGGTAATATTTGAGAAATTATGGTGAAGTTAAAATAAAAATAATATTATTATTTTTTTAGACACTTCTATATCTAAAAGACTATATATAATTCCTTTTATAAGATGACTTTGATGAAACCCTATCCACCTATTTTTCTAGAGAGGAAGGTAGCTTGACAAAGAAATTTCTATGAGGAGTTTTAGGAATCAATAAGGATCGTGGTGTGGTTCCTTAAATCAACATCATTTTATTTAATTTTTAAATCCTTCAAATACTATCCACTATTCTATCTCTTATTCTTCAATTCTTACTATAAAATTGATATTTATTAATCTAAAAACTAGGATAACATTAATATATTTTTATTGACCTAAATTTGATGAATATATTACAATTAAACTTAGAGAGAAGTTAAACACCTCTAATAGTCTCTTCTAGTTTTTAAGGCATAAATCTAAAATTAATGAAACAATACTTTAATATCTTGAATCCTTATTGTTAAATAGTTTTAATGTTATATGGTTTGTATAATTTGGACTTGTGGTTTTCATTATATATTAGAGGTAAATTTTAATGTTTTCTTTAATTTTTAGAATTAAATCAAATAGGGTGGAATTATCTTTAAAATTATATATCACTACATTGATAATGATGGAAAAAAACATAAGAAACCCAAAATTACAATAACCCGATGTATGGGTTGAAAGTTATTTTAGAGTGAAGTATTAGATATTTTCACTTTCTATATAAATTTTGGAAGAATTTTTTCTTGACTCGTGTGTTAAAATTTACATTTGTACAACACTCTTGATGAGATGAAGTCGATGTGTAAATTTGAGGATATTTAGAGAAAATTATCACTCTAGAAACCATGATGGACTGCGACGGAGTTGTGAAGTGAAACGATGACCAGTTGAAGAACCTCACCTATTAGATCTTCCATAAAATGATGTTGAAGTGGTCACATTGTCCTTATCTAGAGACTTAGACTATGGTACCATGTAGTGTGGCACATAATGTTACTCACATAACTGTTCCATCAACATTATCGAATAGTGATTGCATGTCTATGTTGCCACATTGAGATGGTGACCTGAGGATTACTAGGGCTCTTTAAAACCCCATATGGAAAATCCTTATAGGATTCCAATGACACTTCTCTTATAAAAGGGAGACATGAGTTGTGTTTTAGTTATATTTTTGGATTACTCTAATACAAGTAATTGTGAATAAAATAAAAATATTTAAAATTTTGTTTAAAATTTTGTTATATATATATATATCAAAATATTTTTTTTAAGAAATACTAAAAGCATAACTGTGAAACCATTTCACACTTTTAGCACACCCATGATATTTCCAAAAGAAATAAATTATTACTCAATTTTGTGACCCATTTTCAATAATAAATTTAATTGAGATCCAAAAAAATAGGCAAACAAATTGAGATCTATTTCAGTTAATTTTTGTACTGGACGTAAAAGCATTATAGTTTGCAGGGAATTTATGATTTATAGATTTAGGGAATTGTGGGGAGGAGTGATTTAATTTTTTTAAAACCTAGAAATATCCATACAACAATTGTCAAAAATAATATTAGTAGGTGTCAAATAAATATCACCTAGCACACCAAGCATATAATGCAATAATTCTATTAGTGTAAATAAATTTAAAAATATTGAAAAATGATTCAAAACTCATCTAATAAATCTTGAGTCGTTATATTTGATACCTAAATGATCTAGTGAAGGATATGTATTTTTATTCCAAAACTGTTATTATACTAAATGTAGGTACTCCTTCTTTACTATACGAACCCGGTTCTTATTCTTGAGGTACGGGTTTCTTCTTTTCTCCTTAAGTGTTTTTGAGAAAATAAAGAAAATGGGGAAAAATCCCAAATTTTGGAAGTACACGCCGTGTACTTTTCCACACATCGTGTACTTTTGGTCATGTGGGATGAGTACACATGGTGTGTAGCCATGTTGGCAACGATGGGTGTAAAAAATGACTACACGCTATGTAGTGGATATTTACACGCTATGTAGTCAGTCGGTAGGAAAATAGTAAGGCGGTGGAAGCAGCCGCTAGCTGAGCAGCATTACACGTCGTGTACTCATGTCGATGGATGAACAGTGTGGCGGTGCCACTAAAGGAATAGTAAAATGAGAAAATTACTCGTTGTTTGGTCACTAGTACATGCTGTGTATTTTGTTTTTTTCTCTTAAAACTGGAAGTAGCCTCCCCTGTTCACAGGGAAGGCTTAGAACGCTGGAGGGAAGCTCGAGGAGACGGCCGGAGCTTTGGAGATCCGCCGATCGTGAACCAGGAATCTGATTCTGCCTTCGTTGATCTTGCTGGGACCGCACGGGTAAGAGCTTCCTTCTCTTTGGGTGTTTCATTCCAATTCTTCCTCTAAGGGAAGTTATTTGAGGTTGAACAAGAATTCGTTTACCTCAGATCTACGACATTCTTGGGCGTTTAAGAAGGCATTGTTCGAGTAGATCGATCACGGGTGATCGAGGTAGGTGGCTTGGTGTTTAATTTCCAACTGATGTGCGTTTTGTGTACTGTTGTGATATGCGCCCATGAATGGGGTGTCATATGGATGATTCCTTATTGAATTAAATACCTATAATTTTTTAGGTAATTTAAATGTGATAATAAATTGTTGTTTGGGATCACTGCTTGGATCTAGGAACACCCCAGGGGTGTGTTCCTCTATTTAGCCATTTGGCTAGGATACCTAAGGGTATGCCTTTATAATAATGATTATAGAATTACCTTGAGAGGAATTGCGTGTGTATTGCTTTTTTACATGTTGGGAATGGCCCAGTTACTTGTTTAGCCTGAGGGAAGTGTTGTGATTAGCCTGTGGGCAATGTACTACTTATCTTGTGGGCAACTTCTTTTGTGTCTGTGGGTAGTTGACTTTGTGCCCGTGGGCGACACCTCGTACACCTGTGGGCAATATCCGATATGCCTGTGGGCAGATTCTTGAGTTTGGATTCTCTTTACCTGAGGGTAAGGGTTTACGCGTCTGAGAACACTGACTGTTTTACTTAGAATATTCATGGTGGTGATATCTTAAATTAAATGTGTAAAAGAGTAATAAAATGGAAATCTAACTGGTAAAGTTAGTTATTTTTGAGTACTGCTTAGTTTATTGCATTCTACTACTACACACTGTTGTTGAATATTTTCACACAGTTGGGAACGGGCCTTTGGTGGGTGCCTACTGGGATTTATTTCTCACACCCTGTTTGGGTCATGTCTTCGGCCCAAACAGATTATGTTTCTACAGGTGTGAATAAGGGAGAGGGTCCCTATACAGGTACTTAATTGTTTCTGGGAAGTAGGGGAACATGGGACCGAGCTTGGGCTCGAGATACCGCTAGATGTTCTGTTTTGATTTTCTGTACTCCTACTTCTGTTGTATTGTATTGTAGTGTAACATGTTTTGGATGTTTTATAGAATAGTGACATGCTGCATTTTCATATATATATGACTGTTGGTTTCCTTGTTATTATCAGTTACCCATTTCTTTTATATTTATTGTTTACCGCTTCCACTCGTTGTATGCTATTTATCTATTCCGATGTGCTGCACTTTGACAAATAAGGGCATAGTTCCCCCACTATCATACCTAGGCCCTTGCTGCTAGTCGGCAGCCTCTAGCGTTTGGGGAAATGCGCTTGAGGTCATGTGGCGAACCGAGTTCGGGGCACCTGTTGAGTGGCACCCAGAACTAGGACGTTACAAAGTGGTATCAAAGGATTTATTTTCTTTGACTTACTATTTGAATCCTTATTCAGGGATAGGATGAGAATGGTAGTTGGTAATAAGTTGTGCTCGGGCGTAGCTAACCTGTGTATAGGGAAAAGCCAATTTACCTCATGTTTCAATTTCTCTGATTTTGAAAATTTACAGTTGAATTGATTTTCACCAAAGGGTGACACACTTGTATTATGTTGTTTATATTTTATTCATGGGTTCTATTTAGTTGCAACTCGATGAGATGAGGGTATTCCATATCATGAATCATTTAAGCACATGCTAGAAATCACATGCCATGCATACTTTCCATTCCATGTAGGTGCATTAGAAATTGCATGTTGTTGTGATAGATTTTGTGCTAGTAAAAGCATGTTGTTGTGATAGCTTCTTTGATTGATACATGTTGTTTGATAGGGTATTATGGTGTGAGCTTGTTTATATAATGGACGCCGAACTTTGGTTTTTTGGGGAGTATGGGCCCTCATTGACCAAAATTTAGTGGATCATTGACTGTTTATCCAATTATAACACATATAAGATGCCAAACTTTGATTCGCGGGGAATATGAGCCCTCACGAATCGGAATTTGGAACTTGGGTGTTGTTTTTCAGTATTTTCTGGGTTCCGGAGAAGTTTCTGAGTTATACTGTCCGGAAACCCAGTATACACGCTGTGTAGTACCTTAAACATGCTGTGTATGTTCTTCTTTTTGGGAAGAAAAGAAAAAATTTTGAGTACACGCCGTGTACCCTAAGTACACGCAGTGTAGTCTCTTCCCGTGTCATTGATCGTGTGGTCGGGGACATGGGGAAGGGAAATTCTTGGGGCTAACACGCCGTGTACCGGAAGTACACGTCGTGTAGTGTGGACCCGGAGTCCGCCCGTGTAACTAACAACACAGACGGGGGAGACCTTAATATATACACGTCATGTCCACTGTGGAACATGCCGTGTAGTCTGACCTGGGATCCGGTCGTGTAACTAACAACACGAGTCAGTGTAATCCTTTCGTGTACACGCCGTGTGTATGTTGAATACACCGTGTAGTTGAATCTGTGTATCTGGTCGTGTAACGAACAACACGGGTCGGCGAAGCTCGTCTAGTACACGTTGTGTACCTATGGGACACGTCGTGTAGTCGTGACTAGTGAAAAACCGGGTGGACCTGACCATGTGGCTAGGAAACGGGGCAGTGTACACGCCGTGTGCGGGTGTAACACACCATGTTGTAACAAGCCGAGTAGTCGGCCGTGTCACAAACGACATGGGAAGTTGGAAAATTACACCATACATGCCATGTAGATTATATACACGCTGTGTAGTTTTGTTTAACAGGAGTCGTGGCTTGGCCATGTAGAAGGACCCGGGCATGGGAAGAGAAGTCAGGTACACGCCGTGTAGTCAGTATACACGCCATGTAGTCTTGTTGTGAAATCTTAAATGCCTTCTTCATCCTATTCCCCTTTTGGTTCCTTCGTTTTTAGGCTGTGATAATCTTGATCTAAGGTGTGTGTTTTACCTTGTAGTGTCATGCCACCGATATGTTCACGCGTTGTTTGCCAGGAGAGCAGCAACGAGTATATTCTAGAGATAGTGGGCCATGGGCTACCAATTGATCCTCCAGCAGAGCCAGATACGACGCCAGCCATAATACCGGACACAGGCACGGAGGCGCAGTTCTGTGAAGGCTTAATGCGGTTCATGCAGACCTTTTAGGGAGCACCACTGGCTGCCACATCTATGGCCGAGCTGAATCGTATCTTCCAGCAGCAGCATCCGCCTACATTTTCAGGGGATGGAGGACCACAGGATGGGGATTCTTGGATGGGGTCGATGAAGACTATTTTTGAACACCTAGAGACGCCTCCAGGGCGGAGGGTCAAGCTCGTGACTTATATGCTGTGTGATTCCTCCAAGAGGTGGTGGGATGTTACTACCCAATCAGAGCATCACAGAGACATGGCGTGGGAAGATTTCCAGATAGCCTTCTATGAATTCTTCTTCCCAGAGACGTTGAGGGCAGATCGATCTCAAGAGTTCATGGATCTGCAGCAGGGCGTTATGTCGGTGATGGATTATTCTACTTGTTTCACCGAGATTCATCGTTTTTCACCCGTTCTGGTGGGCGATGAGACGCTGAGAGCCAGAAACTTTGAGGATGGTCTTCGATATGACATATGAGCACTGGTTAATGTTTTTAGGTTGCCTTCAGTACATGTTATTGTGAACCAGGCGCTGATTATAGAGAGGAACCTGCGGGAATCTAGTGGTGTGGGACAGGGCGGTTCAGCACCAGTTTCTGGTACAATTTCTACTGGTAAGAGGAAGAGACAGATGAACTTCTCTTAAGGTGGCAGTACCAGCCAGAAGAATGTTTCAGGTGGACAGGTCATGTGCTACCAGTGTGGTAAGAAAGGGCACAAGAGACCGCAGTGTCCATGTGACCCAGTGGAATGTCGAGCTTACAGCTGGATGGGTCATTTACAGTGCTTTGGCAAGGCGTTTCCACCAGTGGATAGTGAGAGGGGTTCTTTACAAACTCCGCGTGCGGGGGCAGGACCAACAACTTCTTACCAGTCGGGGAACTGGAATACATCAGGGCTTGTAGGCATGGATGGTGGACGTGGTTGTGGTAGCCAGACACCAAGATCTCATAGGAAGCAGGGCGGGATAACTCAGGGTAGCCAAGTTGTGTCGCAGGGCCGCGGCACTGGGCAGACATATGATGTACAACAGACCTAGCAGGAGCAGGATCCCGGACCTTCTACTGTCAAAGGTACTATTCTAGTAGCTTCTGTTTTATCTTCAGTACTTTTCGATATGGGTGCTACACATAGATTTATATCTGTACAAGTTGTGGAGAGCCTTGGGCTCTATGTTTCTACTTCCTCTGATGTTATGATGTTAGACACTCTATTGGGAACTAGAACGACTAGTGTGCGTCAGTGCAAGGAGTGCCCTCTTGAGGTTGGTCTGTGTCATTTCCTTTGGGAACTCTATGTCTTAGAGATGACGAGCTATGATGTCATTCTTGGGATGGACTGGTTGGTTCCCTTTCGAGCCTTTGTGGATTGATATCGTCGCAGGGTGAGTTTCACGTCACCATAGGGCGGAGAGTATCTATACAAGGGTGAGTGGGATGTTCAGAAGAGTCGAGCTAGACCTGAGCATCATGGGTGAGGTGGAGTCACAGCCCAGATTGCGAGCTTATATCTGGATGACCAGGGGACTTGTCAGAAGGATTTCCCTCCAGTGGTTGATCGTTTCAGGGATGTCTTCCTGAACGAATTTTCAGGTCTTCCTCCGGAGCGTGAGGTGGATTTCTCTATTGTGCTTGTGCCAGGAGTAACACCAGTGTCAATTCCTCCTTATAGGATGGCTACACTAGAGTTGTAGGAGCTCAAGAGACAGTTAGAGGAGTTACAGGCAAAGGGTTTCATCTGACCCAGTACTTCTCCATGGGGTTCTCCTATCCTTTTTGTGAAGAAGGCGGATGATACTCTCAGACTCTGTGTGGATTATCGGAAGCTGAACCAGTTGACGGTTAAGAACCGATATCCCTTACCAAGTATTGATGATCTTTTTGATTAACTTCGTAGAGCACGAGTGTTCTCGAATATTGAATTGAGATCAGTATATTATCAGCTGCGTGTTAGACCATCTGATATACCTCTCACAGCTTTTAGGAGCAGGTATGGTCTATACGAGTATACGGTTATTCCATTCGGAATCACGAATGCACTAGCAATTTTCATGGCTCTGATGAATCGTATTTTCTATCCTTATCTAGATTCTTTTGTGGTAGTATTCATGGATGATATCTTGATGTACTCTCACACTCGACACGATCATGCCACCCATCTTCAGATCGTATTGAGTACACTGAGTGAGCATCGGCTATATGATAAGCTCTCAAAGTGCCACTTTTGGATGGACCAGATACACTTCCTGGGTCATATCATCTCATAGGCAGGAGTTGCAGTAGACCCAGAGAAGGTGAGAGCAGTAGTTTCCTGGGAGCAGCCTAAGAACGTGTTTGAAATACGGAGTTTCTTGGGGCTGGCTGGTTACTAAAGATGCTTCATACAGGACTTATCCCGCTTATCAGTGTCGTTGATGGATTTGACTAAGAAGGGTGTGAAGTTCGTTTGGTCAGAATCTTGCGAGACAGCCTTCCAGGAGCTAAAGGGAAAGTTGACATTAGCACTGATCTTGATACTCCCAGAGCAGGGAAAGAGCTATACAATTTACTTTGATGCATCGGGTATTGGGCTAGGAGCTGTGTTGATGCAGGGCAATCGAGTAGTTGTGTACGGGTCTCGGCAGTTGAGGCCACATGAGAGGAATTACCCAACGCATGATCTTGAGTTGGCTGCAGTTGTTCATGTGTTGTGTTGTTGGAGACATTATCTCTTAGGAGAACATTTTGTGGTGTTCACGGACCACAAAAGTCTCAAGTACATATTTACCCAACGTGACTTTAACCTGAGACAGTGAAGGTGGGTTGAATACCTTTAGTCCTTCTATTTTTAACTTGCCTATACACCTGGTAAAGGTAATGCAGTAGCTGCTGCACTAAGCAGGAAGACTCAGATACAGGCAGTGCAGGAGGCCAATGGTGAATGGCAGCTTATGGATTTATTCTTTGAGATGCATTTGGAGGTGCATGATAGTCAGAGGCAGACCTATCTTTCATCTTTAGTTGTTACTTCTATCCTCCTGGATAGAGTGAGGATGAGACATCTATCTGACTGAGAAGGCCTAGTTCTACGGGAGTCAATGACCAGTGAGGACCCTTCTCCTGGTTGGACGGTAGGCGATGATAAAGTATTGTGTTTCCATGGATGAGTGTGGGTTCCAAAGGATATATGCGAGGAACTGATGCGGGAGTTTCATGCTTCAGCTTGGGTAGTTCATCCTGAGGTTACCAAGATTTACCGAGACTTGAGACATCAGTACTGGTGGCCGGGAATGAAGAGGGATGTAGTTGGTTTTGTTACGAGGTGTTCCACCTGTCAGCAGGTGAAGGCGGAGCATCAGAGGCCAGCCGGGATTTTGCAGCAGTTACCCATTTAGGCATGGAAATGGGATGATGTTGTGATGGACTTTGTGACTGGGTTGCTGAGGTCACCTAGAGGCAATGATGCCGTGTGGGTTGTTGTGGAAAGACTCACGAAGGTAGCTCACTTTTTGCCGATCAGGGAGACCTTCGGAGTTTACAATCTTGGGAAGTTGTATATCTGAGAGGTCTTATGTCTTCATGGGGTCCCTCGTTATATCATTTCAGATATGGATGCCCGTTTTACATCTTGTTTTTGGCAGAGTTTTCAGAGGGAACTAGGTACACAGGTGCTTCTAAGCACAGCTTACCACCCTCAGATCGATGGTCAGTCAGAGCGTACAATACAGGTACTTGAGGACATGTTGTGTGCATGCATCCTAGACTTTGGGGGCTCTTGTGAGAAGCATATACCCCTAATTGAGTTTGCCTATAATAATAGTTTTCAGGAAACTATAGAGATGGCACCTTACGAGGCTTTATATGGTAGGCCATGTTGATCACCCGTGTGCTGGTTAGAGGTAGGTGAGGCAGCTTTACTGGGACCATGTCTCTTGAATAAGAATTCTGAGCAGGTCCAGTTGATTCAGAAGCGGATGGCTACAACACAGTCTCGTTAGAAATCTTATGTTGATCGCTGCAGATGACCCTTGGAGTTTTTGGTTGGGGATTGGGTTTTCTTACGTGTTTCACCGAGGTTGGGACACAGGAGGATGAGGAGATAGGGTAACATTCACCGAGGTATGTGGGGTCATTTGATATTCTGGAGAGAGTCGGGATGGTTGTCTATCGGTTACAGTTACCACAGAGGTACCGAGCCTTGCACGACGTCTTCCACGTATCTCAGTTGCGTCTCGATCATTCAGACCCGTCTCACATCTTTCAGCCCGAGGAGGTTGATCTTGAGGTAGATGCATCCTTTGAGGAGCATCCAATTCGTATCATTGATAGGAGCACGAAGGTTCTTCGAGGCCGGTCAATTCATCTTGTACGGGTGCTATGGTAGCATGGTCGAGTGCAGGACAAAACCTGGGAGCGGGAGACCGACATACGTGCTCAGTGGCCGGAGTTGTTCATGGCTATATCTTCACCACCATTGGAAGGTAAATTCGGGGACAAATTGATTTAAGGGGGGAAGTTTGTAAGAACTCAATTCTTATTCTTGAGGTACGGGTTTCTTCTTTTCTCCTTTCCATAAGTGTTTTTGAGAAAATAAAAAAAATGGGGGAAAATCTCAAATTTTGGAAGTACACACCATGTACTTTTCCACACGCCTTGTAATTTTGGCCGTGTGGGATGAGTACACATGGTGTGTAGCCATGTTGGCGACGATGGGTGTAAAAACCAATTACATGCCGTGTAGTGGATATTTACACATCGTGTAGTCAGTCAGCAGGCAAATAGTAAGGCGGTGGATGCAGCCACCAGCTGAGCAGCAGTACACGTCGTTTACTCATGTCGACGAATGAACAGTGCGGTAGTGCCTCCAAAGGAACAGTTAAATGAGAAAAGTACACGTCGTGTAGTCACTAGTACACGCCGTGTATTTTGTTTTTTTCCACTTAAAACGGTTAGTAGCCTCCCCTGTTTACAGGGAAGGCTTAGAACGCTAGAGGGAAGCTTGAGGAGATGGCCGGAGCTTTGGATATCTGCCGATTGCGAACCAGGAATCTGATTCTGCCTCCGTCGATCTTGCTGGGACCGCGCGGGTAAGAGCTTCCTTCTCCTTGGGTGTTTCTTTCCAATTCTTCCTCTAAGGGAAGTTATTTGAGGTTGAACAAGAATTCTTTTACCTCAGATCTATGATGTTCTTGGGCGTTTCAGAAGGCATCGTTTGGGTATATCGATCACGGGTGATCGAGGTAGGTGGCTTGGTGTTTAATTTTCAACTGATGTGCGTTTTGTGTACCATTGTGATATGTGCCCATGAATGGGGTGTCGTATGGCAGAGGCTGTGTTGAATTAAATACCTAGAATTGTTTAGGTAATTTAAATGTGATAATAAATTGTTGTTTGGGATCGCTGCTTGGATTCAGGTCCACCCCGGGTGTGCGTTCCTCTGTTTAGCCTCTTGGCCAGGATACCTGAGGGTATGCCTTTATAATTATGATTATACAATTTCCTTGAGAGGAATTGTGTGTGTATTGCTTGTTTACATGTTGGGCATGCCTCAGTTACTTGTTTAGCCTGAGGGCAGTGTTGTGATTAGCCTGTGGGCAATGTACTACTTAGCATGTGGGCAACTTCTTCCGTGCCTGTAGGCAGTTGACTCTATGCCTGTGAGCGACACCTCGTACACCTGTGGGCAATATCTGATATGCCTGTGGGCAGATTTCTGTGTTTAGATTCTCTTTACCTGAGGGTAAGGGTTTACGCGTCTGAGGACACTGGCTGTTTTACTTAGAATATTCATGGTGGTGATATCTTAAATTGAATGTGTAAATGAATAATAAAATGACAATCTAACTGGTAAAGTTAGTTACTTTTGAATACTGCTTAGTTTATTTCATTTTACTACTGCACACTATTGTTGCATATTTTCACACAGTTGGGCATGGGCATTTGGTGGGTGCCTACTGGGATTCATTTCTCACACCCTGTTTGGTTCATATCTTCGGCCCAAACAAATTATGTTTTTGCAGGTGTGAATAATGGCAATGGTCCCTATACATGTACTTGATTGTTTCTGGGAAGTAGGGGAGTATGGGACCGAGCTTGGGTTCGTAATGCCGCTGGATGTTCTGTTTTGCTTTTCTGTACTCGTACTTCAGTTGTATTGTATTGCAGTGTAACATGTTTTGGCTGTTTTATAGAATAGTGACATGCTTCATTTTCATATATATATGATTGCTGGTTTCCTTGTTATTATCAGTTATCCATTTCTGTTATATTTATTGTTTACCGCTTCCGCTTGTTTTATGTTATTTATCTATTCCGTTGCGCTGCACTTTGACAAATGAGGGCATAGTTTCCTCACTATCAGACCTAGGCCCTCGCTGCTAGTCGGCAGTCTCTGACGTTTGGGGAAATGCGCTTGAGGTCACGTGGCGAACCGGGTTCGGGGCACCCGTTGAGTGACACCCGGAACCGAGATGTTACATTTACACATGTCTCTTCTACATTTCATGGTTTCCCTCCCAAAACATTCCCCAAACCAATCACCTACTACTACTTCTGGTCCTCCCAACTCCCTCCACCTCCCCACTTTCTCCTCCCCTCTCCCCTTCTCTTTGTGCCCCCCTTTTTGCCTCAACCACTCCACCATATCCACGATTCCATATCCCTATTCTGTTTTCCCTCACTCTATGAAATTCTACTCCCTTCATATTTCAGTTACCCTAGTGTCCCAGTTGTCAAGGGTTTTCCCTTGAAGACCTAATTTTTAGTTGTCATTTATTCACACTTCCAGTTTGCCTCTCCCATGACCTAGGATTTTCCTCCTATGGGATTATTGTTCGTTGGTGACCATCATTCCCATATCTCTCTGAGGTTCTGCTTCCTCGAATCACACTCCCATTAGATCATCATCCTCTAAATCATGTCATACCTGATGATTTTAGGCATTCTATTATTCAAGAATTTCCTCTACAACAGAAGATTCCACCATGCCTAGTTTTCATTTCCATAGATGATTCAAGGTCAGTAAGTTCTTCAGCTAGATATTTATTTTCTTATTCAATAGTATGAGAACTCACGATTCTATCAATAGGGATTCATATTTATTCTTTAATTTTTTGGGTGATTCTGGATCAAATAACTAGATTATTTTCAAATAGGACTTCATTTAGATTTTCTTTGCTTATAGATTTCATTTGAACATGTTTTCTCATTTTGAAGGATTTCTTCATGATTGATTTCAACTAGTTTCCATGATTCCTTGATTATTGGTTTTTGGTTGTCTTGTAAATTATATAGGATATTTTCATTTCTTCTTTAATATTTCTGACTGCTACAATTTTTATGACCATCACGATTTTTATAACTACAAATTCATTTAGTTTCAAATTTGTTCGGATATAAATTTTGTGACTGCTATAATTTTTTCCCCTTTGGATTCACTGCAAGAATTTTTTCATGACTACTAAAATATTTTGATACTAATATTTCTTATGAAAAAAAAATAGGCACACAGTGAATGAATTTTAATGTTTCTTTGTTAAGTTTAATTTTAGGGTAATAATATTTTTAATAAAATCATTTACAAGTTCACAATGAATGTATTTTAGGACTATTTTTTCCCTATTTGGATTCATTAGACTTTATGTTCACTGAGCTACAATTTTTAGAAATTAATATTTTTATGACTTTGAAAAAAAATCCATGTTTCGATTCCCTGCATGTTTTTTATCATTTTCCACAAACATTCAGTACCATGTAATAGTAGTACATTTTTCTTAATAAATTTAATCATTTACACATGGTTGGTATGATATGATTCCGCACATGTCCTACAAAACCTTGAAGTATTTTGAGCTATTGATGTGTTTTATTTGAATCGCTATATGAAAACTTGTTCACTATAAGGAAAAAGGGGTTTCACGAAGATTTTCAAAACCATCGCAAAATATTATGAGAAAAAAAATCACGGTTGTTTTTTAGCGACGGTTCTTAAAACTGCCCCTAATGCGTTTTTTTGTGGTGGTTTTTAGAGGAGAATTTTTAAAACCACCGCTAATTTAAATTTATTATTTTTTTAAAAAAAAAATCTTTTTTAGGATGGTTTATAAAAAATCGTTGTGAAATAGTGCGGGTTTTTATAAAACCACCGCTAAATTAATGGGTAAAATATTAAATATTAAATATTTAATTGTAATTTATTATTAATAAGTATTATTTACTATTAACATGCATTTATTATTTATTATTTGAAATTTTAATTAATTATAATGTATTAATTATTAATTATATATAATTATTTGTTAATAGTTATCCAAAATATAAATTAATTCTTGTATAAGTTGAAAATCCGAATTCATTACCAAAAGACTAACGTTTGATCTGGATGTTCGTTTTAGCTCCACAATGAGTCAAATGAAAGATTATGAAATGAACTACAACCACATTAGACAAAAAATTGGTAATAATTAATAGAATAAAATATATTATAGTTTTATGAAAAGTTAAAAAACGAACATCAATTTCAAATGGTCATAACTTTTGATCCATGTGTCTGTTTGAGTTCTACCACATGTCAAATCAAAACCCGTGATGGGCTCTACATAGTCATGAATGGGGAGACCTTGGTTATTATTTTTTTGAGGTCAAAATAGGACCTGAAGGCCTCCAACACTGAGTTTCTTGTACAAATATCATGATTTGTGAACATTTTATGAGATTTTATATTTGTTTAAGAGTGTCTTCATTTGCCTTTTAGGTCGTCTATGATTTTGTTTCATTGATTTACATTCATATTGATTCGATGATGTTATAGTTAATGTGGGTTTCCCTCTTTTGATGATTTATTATATATATATATATATATATATACACACACACACATTTATGCATATTTATTTATAATTTATACATATTTATCATTATTTATTTAAAATTATAAATAATTGAATCCATGCATCAATATTTATATGTATTTATGAATATTTGTCTATATTCATATACATTTGTAAATCTTTATATGTATTTATGCATATAAAATTATATATATATTAAATGGCTATATATCTATATATTTATATTTACTTGTGTTTATATGTGTGTGTATGTGTGTGTGTATTAATATACAATTATATATGTGTGTGTATGTTTATATATATTTATGTAGCATCAATGTGTGTTTAGATATATTCATGTAACATAAATGTGTGTGCATATATATATTTATGTAAATTTCATGATATGTATATATATTAATAGATATTTATTTCCATTTATTATTTATTATTTGTTATTTATTATTTGTAATTTATTCATTTATTATTTTTTGTTCTCTATTTATTATTCATTCATTTATTAGTTTTCCATTTATTACTTATTTAGTATATATTGATATATTAAATATTATTAATTTATTTTTAAATTATTATTTAATATTTATTTACTATTTATTATATATTATCACATAATATTTATTATTTATTATTACTTATTTGTTATTTGTTATTAATTTATTCTTTCTTTGTTTATTTATTTATTATCTATTTATTATTGATTATTTATCCATTTTTTATTTACTTGTTATTTATTACATATTTTATATTGATTTATAATTTATTCACTACTTATTTATTTTTTATTGATTTATTTTTCATTATGAATTTATTATTTTTCCTTTTTTATTTATCATTTTTTTATTGTTTATATATTTTTTATTAAATTATTATTTATATATTATTTTGTATTTATTTATTACTCATTTATTATAGTCATTATTAATTAATTATTTATTTATAATTAATTTGATACTTTTTTATTTATTTATTATTTACATTCATTTATTATTTATTATTTATTTATTATTTAATTATTTAGTATTTATTATTTATTTATTAATTATTCATTATCATTTGTTAGCATTTATTATTTATTATCTAAATAAAAAACCACACAAAAAATAAATAAATAAAACCACTGCGAAATGATTTCCGACATGCGAATACAGAGTGTTTTTAGAAAACGTCACTCATCATTTATCCGGACATGTGAATATAGAGTGTTTTTAGAAAACGTCACTCGTCATTTAGAAAACGTCACTCATCATTTATCGGGAAAGTGTAAATAGCACAAATCATGTCTTACCGAATCGCTGAAAAGAGACAACTCACCAACACCAATATGACGACGAACCCCTTGGAAGGACACGGCGGAGCATCGGCGGCTGCGGCGGTCGGAGGATCAGCGGTCGCCGATGCCGGAGGAAGAGACGGAGCGAGAGTTGAAACCGCCGGAGGCTCACCACCGGCGAGCACGTAGATATCCACCTTCTGGCCGGCGGCGCAGTGGCCGGGAAGGCTGCACAGGAAGAAATGATGGCCGGGATTCTGCAGCCGGTAAGTGTCGTTACCGGTGGTGAAGGTTAAACGAGGGGCGGAGGAATTGCAGGCTCTGAAGTGCACGTGTGACACCAGCATCACGTCGTGATACTCGGGGTCGTACTCGAACACCACCGTATCGTTAATCACGAAGGCCTGATTTGCAGCCCACACCTTGTAGTCGACGCCGCCGGAGCTCCACCCCTTGTCGTCCCCAACCTTGTGCGCCGCCGCCTCCGCCGCCGTGGCGGCCATGGCCGCCGCTGCCGCCAACGCAAGCACGGCCGCTGCTCCCAATCCCGGTAATCTCATGGCGGCGCAACTCCGAAAACCTGAACGGGAACCAAGAATGGTGAGCTCTTTCGAATGTCAGAGGAATTCCCATTTTAAACGGTGCTTTTTTGTTTTTATTTAATAGAAAAATGAATGTAAAAATGTTTTCCTTGTAGATTTGGTGATACCATACGACCCTTGGAAGGTAAGAGTGTTGTATGATGACACCCCCACCCCTCCCACCACACTCGATTGCTCACCATTACTAAATAGATGCACAAATGCGAAAAAATATAAATAAAACAAATATTAATATTGATATTAATGTTAGTATTGTTTTTTATATTATTGAATATTGATGCAAATATTATTTTTTAAAGTTTTATTATGTGCATATTTTAGTTTTAATGTTCAAAGCAACTAATATATGAATATGAATATAATAAAATAATTAATATTAAAAATAAAATTAAAAATTAAATAACATAAAAATATCTATACATTTATTAAGTAAATGATTTATTGAAAAAAGTGAAAAGAAAAAAGTAAACAAATATGTAAATAATGAATATCAATATAAAGAAATAATGACAAAATAAAATAATTAGGAGATAAAAATGTTAATTTTTTAACCTAAGAGTAAATAAATTTTTAGAAATAAACAGATAAAAATTTAACAATAAAAATTAAAAAATATGTTAAAAATAATTGAAATTAAAATGAATGTTTTATAAATTTATGAAAAAGAAATAAATACAAAGTAAAATAGTGGAAAAGAAAATGACATAAATAAATATTAACAATATTAACAATAATTAAAAAATAGATGCATATCAGTGAAAGAGATGAAAGGATGGTATTATAAATTAAAAAATAATAATTAGCAAAATGGTATATCTTTTAAAATAACATATAAATATGACCCATGGATCGTTGTGCTAAAGTATCAACACAATCAGAATCCGTTTGGTCAATTTTCCATATGTACTTAAAATGTTGTTCATTTTATACAAAAGAGAGACACTTAGAGTGATCTCGGCCACACTGCGACTCGGATTGAGGCGTGGTTGACTCGAACACGTCACATATGACCCATGGATCGTTTTCCTAAAGTTTCAACAGAATCCGAATGCGTTTGGCCGGATTACTGTGTGTCAGTTGTTGTTTTCAATTAAAATGAAGTCCATTTTAAACTATAGAGAGACACTTCGAGTGGTGTCAGCCACTCCGCACCTCAGATTGAGGCTGGGTTGACACATACACGTCACATAAGACCCATGGATCGTTGTCCTAAAGTTTCAACTGAATCTGAATGCGTTTAGTCGGTTTTCCGTATGTGAGTTGTTGTTTTCATTTAAAATGTTGTCTATTTCAAATAAACCTGAGACACTTTGAGTGGTGTCTGCCACACCTGGCATCGGATTGAGGTGGGGTTGACTCGTACATGTCACAAATTACTCATGGAACGTTGTCCTAAATTTTCAACAGAAACTGAATGCGTTTGGTTGGTTTTCCGTATGTCGGTTGTTGTTTTCAATTAAAATGAAGTCCACTTTAAACTATAGAGAGACACTTCGATTTGTGTCACCCACACCAGGCCTCGAATTGAGGTGGGGTTGACTCGTACACATCACATATAACCCATGGATCATTTTCCTAAAGTTTCAACGGAATCCGAATGCATTTGGTCGGTTTTCCGTATGTCATTTATTGTTTTCACTTAAAATGAAGTCTATTTTAAACGAAAGGGAGACAATTTGAGTGGTTATGGCCACACCATGCCTCGGATTGAAGAGACATTGACTCATACACGTCACAAATGACCCATGGATCGTTGCACTAAAGGTTCAACAGAATCCGAATGCATTTGGTAGGTTTTCTGTATGTCAGTTGTTGTTTTCACTTAAAATGAAGTCCATTTTAAACTAAAGAGAGACACTTTGAGTGGTGTCGGCCACACCGCGCCTCGGATTGAGGCGGGGTTGACTCGTGCACGTCATATATGACCCATATATCGTTTTACTAAAGCATCAACACATTCAGAATGCGTTTGGTCAGTTTTCCGCATGTCATTAAAATGTTGTCCATTTTATACAAAAGAAAGACATTTAGAGTGATCCCATCCACACTGCGACTCGGATTGAGGCACGGTTGACTCGAACACGTCACATATGACCCATGTATCGTTTTCCTAAAGTTTCAATAGAATCCGAATGCGTTTGGTCAGATTACCGTATGTCAGTTGTTGTTTTCAATTAAAATGAAGTCCATTTTAAACTATAGAGAGACACTTCGAGTGGTGTCGGCCACTCCGCGCCTCGGATTGAGGCTGGGTTGACACATACATGTCACATATGACCCATGGATCGTTTTCCTAAAGTTTTAACTGAATCCCAATGCGTTTAGTCGGTTTTCCGTATGTCAGTTGTTGTTTTCATTTAAAATGTTGTCTATTTCAAATAAACCTGAGACACTTTGAGTCGTGTCTACCACACCTGGCCTCAGATTGAGGAGGAGTTGACTCATACATGTCACAAATTACTCATAGAACGTTGTCCTAAATTTTCAATAGAATCTGAATGCGTTTGGTTGGTTTTCCGTATGTCAGTTGTTGTTTTCAATTAAAATGAAGTCCATTTTAAACTATTGAGAAACACTTCGATTGGTGCCGGCCATACCAGGCCTCGGATTGAGGCGGGGTTGACTCGTACACATCACATATGACCCATGGATCATTTTCCCAAAGTTTCAACGGAATCCGAATGCATTTGGTCGGTTTTCCGTATGTCATTTTTTGTTTTCACTTAAAATGAAGTCTATTTTAAACGAAAGAGAGACAATTTGAGTGGTTACGGACACACCATGCCTCGGATTGAGGCGAGGTTGACTCATACACGTCACAAATGACCCATGGATCGTTGCACTAAAGGTTCAACAGAATCTGAATGCGTTTGGTCAGTTTTCCGTATGTCAGTTGTTGTTTTCACTTAAAATGAAGTCCATTTTAAACTAAAGAGAGACACTTTGAGTGGTGCCGGCCACACCGCGCATCGGATTGAGGCGAGGTTGACTCGTGCAGGTCATATATGACCCATGTATCGTTTTCCTAAAGCATCAACACATTTAGAATGCGTTTCGTTGGTTTTCTGTATGTCATTAAAATGTTGTCCATTTTAAACAAAAGAGAGACATTTAGAGTGATCCCGACCACAATGCGACTCGGATTAAGGCGCGGTTGACTCGAACACGTCACATATGACCCATGGATCGTTGTACTAAAGTTTCAATAGAATCTGAATGTGTTTGGTCGGATTACCGTATGTCAGTTGTTGTTTTCAATTAAAATGAAGTCCATTTTAAACTATAGAGAGACACTCCGAGTGGTGTCGGCCACTCCTCACCTCGGATTGAGGTTTGGTTGACACGTACACATCACATATGACCCATGGATCATTTTCCTAATGTTTCAACTGAATCCGAATGCGTTTAGTCAGTTTTCCGTATGCCAGTGGTTGTTTTCAATTTAAATGTTGTCCATTTCAAATAAATGTGAGACACTTTGAGTGGTTCTGATCACACCAGGCCTCAGATTGAGGAGGGGTTGATTTGTACACATCACATATGACCTATGGATTGTTTTCCTAACGTTTCAACGGAATCTGAATGCATTTGGTCGGTTTTCCGTATGTCATTTTTATTTTCACTTAAAATGAAGTCTATTTTAAACGAAAGAGAGACAATTTTGGTGGTTCCGGACACACTGTGCCTCATATTGAGGCGATATTGACTCGTACACGTCAAAAATGACCCATGTATCGTTGTAATAAAGGTTCAACAGAATCCGAATGCGTTTGGTCATTTTTCCGTATGTCAGTTGTTGTTTTCACTTAAAATGAAGTCCATTTTAAACTAAAGAGAGACACTTTGAGCGGTGCCGGCCACACCGCACCTCGGATTGAGGTGGGGTTTACTCTTGCACGTCATATATGACCCATGTATCATTTTTCTAAAGCATAAACACATTCAGAATGCATTTGGTCGGTTTTCCGTATGTCATTAAAATGTTGTCCATTTTAAACAAAAGAGAGACATTTAGAGTGATCCCAGCCACACTGTGACTCGGATTGAGGCGCGATTGACTCAAACACGTCACATATGACCCATGGATCGTTTTCCTAAAGTTTCAATAGAATCCGAATGCGTTTGGTCAGATTACCATATGTCAGTTGTTGTTTTCAATTAAAATGAAGTCCATTTTAAACTATAGAGAGACACTTCGAGTGGTTTCGGCCACTCCGCACCTCGGATTGAGGCTGGGTTGACACGTACACATCACATATGACCCATGGATTGTTTTCCTAAAGTTTCATCTGAATCCTAATGTGTTTAGTAGGTTTTCCATATGACAATTGTTGTTTTCATTTATAATGTTGTCTATTTCAAATAAACCTGAGACACTTTGAGTGGTGCCGGCCACACCTGGCCTCAGATTGAGGCAGGGTTGACCTGTACATGTTACAAATGACTCATAGAATATTGTCCAAAAGTTTCAACAGAATCTGAATGCGTTTGGTCAGTTTTCCGTATGCCATTATTTGTTTTCAATTAAAATGTTGTCCATTTCAAATAAATGCGAGACACTTCAATTGGTGGTGGTCACACCAAGCCTCAGATTGAGATGGGGTTGAATCGTAAACGTCACATATGACCCATGGATCGTTGTCCTAATGTTTCAACGGAATCCGAATTCATTTGGTCAGTTTTGCGTATGTCATTTATTGTTTTCACTTAAAATGAAGTCTATTTTAAACGAAAGAGAGACAATTTGAGTGTTTCTGGCCACACCGTGCCTTGGATTGAGGATAGGTTGACTCTTACACGTTACAAATGACCCATGCATCATTGCAGTAAAGGTTCAATAGAATCCGAATGTGTTTGGTCAGTTTTCCGTATGTCAGTTGTTGTTTTCACTTAAAATGAAGTCCATTTTAAACTAAAGAGAGACACTTTGAGTGGTGCCGGCCACACCGCGCCTCAGATTGAGGCGGGGTTGACTCGTGCACGTAATATATGGCCCATGGATCATTGTGATAAAGTATCAACACAATCAGAATTCGTTTGGTCAGTTTTCCGTATGTACTTAAAATATTGTCCATTTTAAACAAAAGAGAGACACTTAGAGTGATCTCGTCCACAAAGAGACTCAGATTGAGGCGCGGTTTACTCGTACACGTCACATATGACCCATGGATCGTTTTATTAAAGTTTCAACAGAATCTAAATCCGTTTGGTCAGTTTACCGTATGTCAGTTGTTGATTTCAATTAAAATGAAGCCCATTTTAAACTATAGAGAGACACTTTGTGTGGTGCCGGCCACTCCACGCCTCGAATTGAGGCTGGGTTGATACGTACACATCACATATGACCCATATATTGTTTTCCTAAAGTTTCAACTGAATCCAAATGTGTTTAGTCGGTTTTTCGTATGTCAGTTTTTGTTTTCATTTAAAATGTTGTCTATTTCAAATAAACCTGAGACACTTTGAGTGGTGCCGGCCACACCTAGCCTCAGATTGAGGCGGGGTTGACTTGTACATGTCAAAAATGACTCATGGAACATTGTCCTAAAGTTTTAATGGAATTTGAATACGTTTGGTCAGCTTTCCGTATGTCAGTTGTTGTTTTCAATTAAAATGAAGTCCATTTTAAACTATAGAGAGACACTTCGAGTGGACAACCCTACCCCACCCCACATGGCCCTACCCCCACCTGCACACCCTACCCCACCCCAAACAGCCCTACCCCCACCCCATTTGGACAACCCAGCCCTCTCTCCCACCCTACCTAGACAACCCCTCCCCCACCCCACTTGGACAGCCCTACCCCCACCCCACTTGGACAGCTCTACCCCCACCCCACTTAGACAGCCCTACCCCCACCCCACTTGGACAACCCAACCCCCCCACCCCACTTGGACAACGCTACCCCCACCCCACTTGGACAACCCAACCCCCCCCCCCCCCCCCCACCCCACTTGGACAACCCTACCCCCACCCCACTAGGTAAACCCAGCCCCCCCCCCCCACCCCACCTGGACAACCCTAACTGTATTTATGGCTAACCAACGAAATCAAGTCAATAGACCTTAAATTTAAAATAAATCAAGGATAAAATAACTCAGGATCATATTGAACTCTTCAATATCAACCAAAATTATTCAATACAGATAAATCACAACAAAACCACAACCTAAAATGATATATTGATTGTATTCATAAGGGAATCATAATACACAATACATTGTAGAAAAATGGAACGAAAAAATCTAAAATAAATGAAGGCACACCTACAGATTTAGAATGGAAGAACAAAAATTTCTTGAATCAAAGATAGATGTCCCGTTGAAAATTAGAGTTAGCACCCTCTAGAACAGGTTGTGAAGTAGGGTTCGAACCATAACCAAAAATTATATATGCCTTATTTTTGAAAGGGGACCATAATACACACTAGATTGCACCAAAATAGAATGAAAAAATCTAAAATAAATTAACACACATGAACCAATTTAAACTGGAAGAACAAATCTAAAATAAATGAACTCACACATACCAATTTAAACAGGAAGATAAAATTGTTGGGAACCAGACCTGTTGTGTTGGGAAGTAGCATTTGTGTCGAGATTTAGAGGAAAACCTTATAAACGGTTGAGGTTTAGGGAAATTTTTTTGAGAGGGTGCGTCCAGGTCTCGGTTAGGGAAAATTTTTCGAGATGTATGGAGTTGCAGATCGATGATATTTGGGGATTTTCTTTCCCAACGGTTTTAAAAAACCATTAGGAAAGTTATGTTATCCCAACGGTTTCAGAAAATAGTTGGGAAAACCTCTTAATACCATATATACCAACGGTTCTGTAGAACCGTTGGTATAAGAGTCTTCATCTTTCCCAACGGTTTCACTAAACCGTTGGGAAAACTCTTTTTTACCCATTTTTCCAATGGTTTCATCAAACCGTTGGGAAAACACAATTTTACAGATTTTTACCAACGGTTTAGGAAAACCGTTTGTAAAGATTACCTATACCAATGGTTCAAAGAACCGTTGGTATACAAGCGTTGGGAAAAGCATGATTTCCAGTAGTGTTATGAAAGAGAAATAAATACAAAGTAAAATAGTGGAAAAGAAAATGACATAAATAAATATTAACAATATTAATAATAATTAAAAAATAGATTCATATCAATGAAAGAGATGAAAGGATGGTATTATAAATTAAAAAATAATAATTAAAAAAATGGTATATCTTTTAAAATAACATATAAATATGAATAAAACAAAAAAAATATTTTTTTAATAACAAAAAATAAAACTAAATGCAACAATAACACGATTGTACTATATATTAGTTAAAAAAAGATTTAATAATAAATAATAAATAGAGAAGAAGATATAAATATAACAAACCAATGACAAATAAATAAAAATAATGAAATTAAGAAAGTGGTTGGAATGAAAATAAACAAATAAAATTAATAATTTGATTTGATCATAATTATAAAATCAATCATGTTTGGAACTACATTTAGAATAACATAGGTAGAGAATGAAGAAATTATGGGAACACCTTATGAAACTATAAGACACATCATTGGGAACATTTTTTTTGAAATGTTACTAGTTACACTTGAATCAATTAATAAACCTACGAAGTGAACCCCAAGAGGAATGCTTTTTTGAAAATAATGGCATTGATGAGACTAGGTAACTATTTAGACATGTCGATAGTCTTCCTTCAAGGGAAGTTTTTGTTTAAATCGAACCATTTGATTATTGAATATTCACTAAAATATATTCAATGTAATATTTAATTTAGATGTATTTATCTTTCGCATAGTTTCATTAAATGATAATCCATTATGAATGGATTAAATGCCTTGAATATTCATTGCATGAGATTCAATGAATTAATGGAAATGAGAATTAATGTATATGGATACATAAATATGGCCAACGCGTTTCATTAAATGAAACGCATCATGAATGACTATATAAAGGGAAGTAATACCTCATGTTGGACATAAATGATTGTCTATAAGCCTCTCCATTCTCTTTCCATCCCATACCATTGTTCATAATACGAGACAAAAGCGCTATCACCCCTTCAGTATTTGGGAATCCTCAGGATACAATCACCGATCCACTGACTAGCATTACCCCCTCAGTTGAAGAGTTCTTTTGTTCAATGCATCTTGATCTTTATAAATCATCATCCTTCACTGAGGAAGAATAATATTGTTACTTTTGATGTTTTCTAGAAACTCTGTTTTTAAAGTTTTATTTTTGCATTGATTCTTGAAGTTTGATCTATCTGTGTTTAGGTTGTTTTCCACTGCATATGGACATATGATAATCATAAAAAACCCAACAATGGAATAATTACTACAATGATTGTTTTGATTAGGGAATTAATCTTATTTTCATATGTGGAAATCTTCTGACAAGATGGATGAATTAAATAGAAGTTCACCTGATTTTTCTCAAAGTGTTGAGAATATATCAACTAGGCATATGATGTCTATGTTCTGGTACTATACAAATAGTACAATGAGATACAACTTTAAAACCAAAAGAGAAAATGTTTGAAATTCCAATAACATTTATTTAAGAATCCAGTTAAGGTTATTTGAAACCTAAGTGAATTATCAGGAAGAAGTGATGATTCCATAAGATGGGATTATCTAAAACACCTAAATGGGTTTGGGAACTACATGGAATTTTCATGGAAAGTATTAATGTTATAATAATTAATTATTAAATTATGAAGGGTATGTGATATTGAGTTTATGTTTTACAAGCATTGTAAATATAAAGGAGTTCAAAATAAATGGAATAATTGACTGAGCTTGTAGTTTATATTCATGAGATGAAGTTTATAGTTACGACATCAAGAATTTAAATGTAAAGGAATTTTTCAAGATCAGTTGAATCTAAGTAAAAGATGTGTATCTTCATCTCACATCCCTTATATGATAAGAGAGGATGTTCAATAACAAAGGGTTTTTATGATATTATTAAATGTATATGCATAGTTTATGATTCATCAATTTCTATAATTGTTTTTGAGAGGAATACTTGGATAAAAGTGTTTATCCAGGATAAAAGTGTTTATCCAAATATTTGTTAAAATATGTGGGATGGTGTTCCCACCACCCATCAGTGGTATATTTTAATAAAGTATTATTTTCAAATAGATTTTTTTGAAACACATAGAATACCATATATGATATGAAAACAATAGATTATTTTTTAAATATTCCTACTAAAAGGAAATAATGCTTATTTCCTAAAACACAATGTAGTTTGTGTTGTATCTTAGCAAGATATTTTGAAGAGAATATAGTATCTAAGAAGCCAGTGGGAGTATATTTTAACATAGAGAAGTTAAAAGTTAACAAACAAAATATTGTACTATATTTTTTAAGTGAATATTTACTTTATATCCCAAAGAGTTAGGATGAGACAATAGAGAAAAACTTAAATAGTTACATTTAGTTACAGTGATAAAGTAAATATCACTATTATGACAACTTATTTATAAAGATAAATTCACTTGATTTATTAAAAGGTTGAGGAAATAATGGTAAAGAGAAGTGTAAATGGTTACATATGTTTACCAAAATAGATTCAATGTCATTTAATCTTAAGAGTTTAGAATATGATGGATAAAAATGTAATGATTTACATTTGGTCATCATAACAAGTGAAAATCATTATTCCCTAAAAGATTATACCACCCAATACATAAAGTGTATCAATTGGCATCCTAAAAGTGTTTATGGTATAATGGTTAAGAGAAATTTAAATATTTATATTAGTTACCATAAAAAGTGGGTATTACTTTATCCTTAAAAGGGTTTAGGATGGGTTGGTAAAAGTGATAATGTAAATATTCACATTATTTAAAAAATATTTCTAGGAAAAAGTTTAATGGAAATGGTTCCAAGGATGATGATGATGTACTTGGAAAGAGTTATAAGTTTAAAAAATAAAATAAAATTTTAACGTTTGATATTGTGAAGTTAAGAAGTTTGAATATAAGTTCAAATAGTTAATCTTAAGGAATATTATTCTTTAGTCTCACTATTTTTCAAACCTACTTTCTTCATAAATGTTACTCACTAAAATGTTGGTGGGTTTATTTTATCTAATGATTACATAGGGTTGTGACCAAAATTATATATGGATGTAATGTTTAGAAAATGAATCAATCACAACAACAACCACATTAGGGTCATGTTATATCTCTATAATAGATTGGTTGTAATGGTTTTAAATGTATCATGTTATTATAAAAAATGATATCTCATTATATCATTTATTCATGTGTTCTATAATTTATTTTTCATGAACAGTCAAATGATAAATATCCCCTCAGAGTACAAACATCGAGTTGTCCCAAGCCAATGATCATCACAGAGCATAATGTGTTGTGATGATATGTAAAGGTTTTATTAAATAGATTCTTATATCCATTGAAAATGGTGGTATATGAGATATTGAATGATAGATTATTGAAGTAATAGGTGGATAATTATTACTTGGACTGATCCACTAAAGTATGTCTCATGGAATTTCATATAGTCATAAATATACTTAGGGGTGTGTGCTTATTATCAATCCTTCACACCTAAGGTTGGTGATATTCCTAGCATGAGAACCTTCATACTTTGATACCAAACTTATGCAAGTCAACATATGAACATAGCTAATCAGGGGGTGGTTGGGTTTGTTTATAATCATGTTGTCGGTTAAATTGCATCCAAGATTGGATTTTTCTACATGTATGATAAGAAAATACATCTAGACCATGATTGAATTAGACTAAGGAAATTCATGGACATTCTTAGTTGTTTCACATATAATGTCTTCAATCACTTGGATAAGTGACATGTGATGTTCTTATTAGATATATTAATGACATGTGATGTATTCATCCACTTGGTCAGTCTTTTTTGGAGACTTAAGAAAATGATGAGGGACCTATACTAGATTGAAATTATTCATGTATAGTGGTTTCTTGATGTCCTGAAAGATGGGATTTATATAAGATACAATTGATGTATGTGATACATCTTTTTATGGACTTGTTTGGATATATATATGAGTATTTTTGATAGATATCACACCATACCCCATAGTATCTTGAGTAGCAGTGATTCTTTGCAAGAGGTTTCTATTTCCTTACATATATGAAATAGATATTTCATAGTTTTTTTCAATGTTGTTAATGCATGCAGGGTCACACAATTAGTCCTATGTATATGGATAAAATTCTGGACAATTTTTTTTTATTCAAAATGAAGAGATCTTGATTAAAAATGGTATCTAAAAGAGTTTGGATGGATTCATAAAGATTTATGAAATTTTGAACAGAGTCCTTATGAAGTTTAGTGAATGAGGGATATTTTTTAGTATGCACTAAAATATATTCAATGGAAAATTTAATTTAGGCGCATTTATTTTACATGGGGCTTAATTAAATGATAATCTATTATAAAAGGAATAAATCGATTGAATATTCATTGAATAAGATTCAATGAATTAATGAAACTCAGAATTAATGTATATGGATTCATAAATATGACCGACACATTTTATTTAATGAAACACATCATGGATGGATATATAAAGGGATTAAATCCCTCATATTAGACAAAACTAATTGTCTATAAACATCTCAATTCTCTCTTCCCCCCATACTGCAGTTAATCATCTTAGATAAAGGCACTAGCACACCTTCAATGTTTGGGTATCATCATGATATGATCAAAGATCTATTGGCTGGTGTCCCCCCCTTGGAGGTAGGGTGTTTTTTTCCATCATCTTCTCAATATTTATCAATCATTCTCCTTCACCAAGGAAGAATAAGACTTCCATCATTGAAATTATCTTGATACTCTATTTTAAATTTTTATTTATGCATTGATTCTTGAAGGTAGATCTGCCTATGTTTGGGTTATCTTCCACTACATATGGTCATATGATGATCAAACTACCCCCAACATTGATATGTCATTTATAATAAATACATATGAAGTTATTATAATAATTCAAAAGATACATATAATGGATTAAATGAAATTTACTCTATAAATAATATATAATTTATTTTTAGAATTAATTAAGCTATGTGATTTTTAGTAATTGAGAGATAAAACTAGAAGATATGAAATTAATATGAGTCATTATTACATGAACATATCATGATCAAGAAACAAAAAAACCCCATGGTTAATGTATAAAACCTATTTATGTGGATAGTATTAATGTATTCAATTAATTTTCATTATCAAATTCTGAAATTGTTTCATAACAAACCATTGAGTGTCCCTAAAAAACATGATATCAAAAGTTATGAATATGTGGATACTATAAGAGTGAATTTTTTGAGTTTTAGTTTTCAATCACAATATGTGTTTTTTATCAATAAGATGAGATCTATATATAATATTGTGCATCACTTACAAAAGTTATTATTGATGATGAATTACATTTTTATATCTTAGTATATAATGTTTTCGATCAATTATTTTAAAAAATAAGCAGTTGAGAATGTTTTCAACCATTACCAATTTCAATTCTTTAATTTTTATGATACACTTCAATTGGATGTGGAACCATTTTACCTTGGATGCACTACAAGCCAAATGAAGGAGTGATAAAATTTATAACTACTAAATCAAACTTTAGAAAGTCTTATAGTTGTTTCAACTGAAGAATTAAACTAGAAATAATCATTATGCCAAGTGATAATACATTACTTAAAAAATTTATGAAACAAATAAGGTAGTGAAAAGTTGTTATTATGAAATCAAAAAAATTATGCATCTTCAAATGATTTCCTGACATATTATGGAGAAAATGAATATTCAACATGTCAAGAGTCACAATATAAATATTCATATATAATAGAAATAACATACATTTTAAAATCAAATTTTTGAAATATTTTCTAGTCATATTGAGGTAGTAATAATTATTTATGTCTAAGATCACAACAACATATATGACACAACTATAACGACTTCAGATATTTAGTGTGAGTTTTGAATTTAAATTTCGTGTTTTCAAATTTATTTGAATGAGTTTTTTTTTGGGTTTTGGAGTTAATGGAATAGAGGAGGTGGAATTTGAAGTTATATATGAAAATGGGTTTGATGGTGGATTATAGGTGCCACTGAAACCCTGGTGAACCATTCAGAGGCAATGTTTGTCTCTAGACACCACAAGAGGTTGGTAGTGATCCACTGAACCTGATTGGCTGTCAAGAATATGTTGGAGGGCATGAAAAATCCCTATCACGGGGTGTTCAAAATAATTGAAATATCAAGGTTAAAATATAATATAATGGTGACCTCAGATTATCTCTAGATACGAATGTAAAATCATGGTTATAAAAATATATAAAATTAAAATATAACTATTAATTAGTACAAGATTTTTTATGGATATTGTGTTTAATTTTGAAGAACTAAAGAGGAAATAAAAACTAAGTGAATTATTAGGAGAGTGGTTAGTGATAGATCTAGGATTATTATTACCAATGTTATACTCTCAAAATTTAATAAATGATAGATTATTAATTTAAATTCTAATCAATGTTAAGGTCATAAATCATGTACCTCTCACCTAAGTTTATATAGAATTGTGAGTTACCTTATATATATATATATGTTGATCCTTCTTCTTGTGTTTATGGGAAATGTTAGAAAATCATTTAAAACATAAAAAATGAGCTATCCTCTAGTTTCCCAGAAACTCCCAATCAGGAGAAATTTATTTTAGAACAAATGGAAATGAGATCCTTTCCTTTCACACATATACCATTAATCACCAAGTACTTCACCACTTAACCTGCCCTATTACATTATATATAAGATGAAAAAAGTAGAGGGAGATATGGATAAACATTCTAAGATAAAAATTAATTATAGAAATATTAAGCTGACAACAATCATATATCAATAAAATACTCCACTCACAACTTAACCGAGACCAGTAAAAAGAAAAAATAAAAAGTCCATTAAATCTCAAGAATAACAAAGATTATCCTCTCAATAAATCAATCACTGAAAGGGTATTAAACCTTAATGTGAAGGGTTGAAACCATTAATAAATGAAACTTGAAATAAATACACACAAAAACTAAAATATGAAAAAATATCATCTATTAGAAGGTTGTGTTGAGCTCCTTAAAAAATTTATTCATTCTATCTATTTTAATATTGATACCATGTTTATTAATTTTTTTAGGATTCCTTTTGAAAGTAATTTGAATGACCCTTAAAGTCTGTTTATTTCCATTTAAATCATCACTTCTATGATCTTCAAACTTCAAATATGGAAGAAAATAATTCAATTTAGTCTCCTAGATATCTCAAGTCAAAATAACTGACAATATCCAATGTTCTTATTCATTTAAATCTACACATAAATCATCATGAATTTTGAGATGTTTTGTAACGTCCCGGTTCCGGGTACCACTCCACGGGTGCCCTGAACCCGGTTCGCCATGTGACCTCAAGCACATTTCCCCAAACGCCAGAGGCTGCCGACTAGCAGCGAGGGCCCATGTCTGATAGTGGGGAAACTATGCCCTCATTTGTCAAAGTGTAGCGCAGCAGAATATAAAATAAACATACAGCAACAGCGGAAGCAGTAAACCATACACAACTGAAATTAATAACTACAGTAGATATAACCAACCAGTATATAAAATGATGCAACATGCCTCAATTCTAAGAAAACAGCCAGAACATGTTACACTACAATACAATACGATACAACTGAAGTACAAGTACAGGAAATAAAAACAGAACAGCCAGTGGCATCGCAAGCCAATGCTCGGTCCCATGCTCTCCTACACCCCAGCAGCAATCAAGTACCTATATAGGGACCCTTTCCCTTATCTACACCTGTAGAAACGTAATCTGTTTGGGCCGAAAAGTGTGACCCAAACAGGGTGTGAGAAATATATCTCAGTAGGCACCCACCAAAGGCCCATGCCCAACTGTGTGAAAGCATGCATCAATAGTGTGTAGTAATAAAATGCAATAAAGTAAGCAGTACTGAAAGTAACTAACTTAACCAGTTATATTGCCATTTTATTATCCGATTAATCATTTTATTTAAAATACCACCACAGTGAATATTCTAAGTAAACAACCAATGTCCTCAAACACATAAACTCCTACCCTCAGGTAAAGAGAAATCCAAACACAAGAATCTGCCCACAGGCATATGGATATTTCCCACAGGCGTAAGTACTGTCGCCCACAGACATATAATCAGCTGCCAATAGGCACAGAAGAAGTTTCCCACATGCTAGGGAGTACAATGCCCACATGCTAATCAGAACACTTCCCTTAGGCTAAACAGGTAACCGGGCCAAGCCCAACATGTAAACAAGAATTAAAAAAAGCAATTCCTCTCAAGGTAATTCTTTAATAATTTCATTAAAGGCATAAAATAAACAAGGCATACCCTCGGGTATCCTGTCTAAACATCTAAACAGAGGAATGAACCCCCGGGGTGGTCCTGGATCCAAGAACTGATCCCAAACAACAGTTTTACCACTTTATTTAATCACCTATAAAATTCTAGGTATCAAAATAGCCACGGTCTCAGCCACACGACACCCCAAATATGGGTTCGTAGCTCAAAAACACACAAAATGCATGATAGTTGGAAATAAACACTAAGCCACCTACCTTAAATTCCAACAAACGTTATATGTGAACGTCGATTCCAGAAACACAGAAGAATGACATAGATCTGAAGAAGAAAAAACTCCGTTTAAACGTAAATAGCTCCTGTTAGGATAAGAATTGACGAGAACTGCTTAAGGATGAGGGAGGGCTTACCCGCATGGTTCCAACGAGACCGTTCGAGGCGGAAAAAGATTCGATACGTGCACTCGGAGGATCTTCAAACCTTTGGCCTCCTCTCCCGAGCTCCATCTTCCCGTTCTAAGCCTTCCCTGTGAACAGGGGAGGCTACTGCCCATTTTAAGAAAGAAAAAAACAAATTACACGGTGTGTACTTCAGAGTACACAACGTGTACTTCCCAATTTTAAACTATTCCTCTGGCGGCTTCCCGACAGTGCGACACTGTTCACCTGCCGACATGACTACACGGCGTGTGCTTCCCCACAGCTTGCCACCACCTTACTATTCGCCTGCCGACTGACAACACGGCGTGTAAGGGACCACTATACGACATGTTGTCAGTTCATACACCCTTCATCCCCGGCATGGCCATATGCCCTATGTACCCATCCCACACGACCAAAAGTACACGGCGTGTACTTTCCAAAAATAGGAATTTTTCCCCATTTTCCATATTTTCTCAAAAAAACTTAAGGAAAAGAAAAAAGAAGAAACCCATACCTCAAAATAAGAACTGGGTTCTTCCAAACTTCCCCCCTTAAATCAATTTTTCCCCGAATTTCACTTCTAAGGGTGGTGAAGATAAAGCTGAGAATAACTCTGGCCACTGAGCACGTACGTCGGTCTCCCGATCCTAGGTTTCGTCCTGCACTCGGCCATGCTGCCATAGCACCCATATGAGAGGAACTGACCAACCTTGGATAACCTTCATGCTCCTGTCAACGATATGAATCAGATGCTCCTCAAAGGACGCATCCATCTAAAGCTCAAACTCCTCTGGATGAAAGGTGTGAGATGAGTCTGAAAGATAGAGGCGCAACTGGGATACATGGAAGATGTCGTGCATGGACCGGTACCTCTGTGGTAACTGGAGCCGATAGGCAACCGGCCCAACTCTCTCCAGAATCTCAAATGGACCCACGTACCTCGGTGAAAGTTTACCCTGTCTCCTGATCCGCTTGTGTCCCAGCCTTGGCGAAACACGCAAGAAAACCTGATCCCTGACCACGAACTCCAAAGGTCATCTGCGGTGATCAGCATAAGATTTTTGACGAGACTGCGCGGTATCCATCTGCTTCTGAATCAACTGGACCTACTCAGAAGTCTCTTGCACGAGACGTGGTCCCAATAAAGCTGCCTCACCTACCTCTGACCAGCACAAAGGTGATCGACATGACCTACCTTATAAAGCCTCGTATGGTGCCATCTCAATAGTCACCTGAAAACTATTGTTATAGGAAAACTCGACTAGGGGTATATGCTTCTCCCAAGAGCCCCCAAAGTCTAGGACTCATGCACGCAGCATGTCCTCTAGCACCTATATCATACGATCTGATTGGCCATCAGTCTGAGGGTGGTAAGTTGTGCTCAGAAGCACCTGTGTACCCAGTGCCCTCTGAAAACTCTGCCAGAAACAAGACGTAAAACGGGAATCCCTATCTAAAACGATAGAATGAGGGACCCCATGAAGACATACGATCTGTCGGATATACAACCTTCCGACCTCTTCAACACCAAAGGTATCCTTGATTGGAAAAAAGTGAGCTACCTTCATGAGTCTGTCCACAACAACCCACACGGCATCATTGCCTCGTGGTGACCTCGGAAAAACAGTCACTAAATCCATCACGACATCATCCCATTTCCACTCCAGGATGGGTAACTGCTGTAACAGTCCGCCTGGCCTCTGATGCTCTGCCTTCACCTTCTGATAGGTGGAACACCTCGTAACAAAACCAGCTACTTCTCTCTTTATACCCAGCCACCAATACTGACGTCTCAAGTCTCGGTACATTTTGGTAACCCTGGGTTGAACTGCCTAAGATGAAGCATGAAACTCCCGCATCAGCTCCTCACTTATATCCCATGGAACCCATACTCGTCCGTGGAATCGCAGAGCCTCATCATCGCCTATCGTCCAACCAAGAGGAGGGTCCTCACTTGCCACCAACTCCCATAGAACTAGGCCTTCTGAATTAGATAGCTGTCTCATCCTCACTCTATCCAGGAGGGTAGAAGTCACAGCCAAATAAGAAAGATAAGTTTTCCCCTGACTGTTGTGCACCTCCAAATGCATCTCAGAGAACAAAGCCATAAGCTGCCACTCACCACTGGCCTCCTGCACAGCCTGTATCTGAGTCTTCCTGCTCAGTGCATCAGCTACTGCATTACCTTTACCAGATGTATAGGCAATCTCAAAATCTAAGGACTGAAGGTATTCGACCCACCTTCACTGCCTCAGATTCAAGTCACACTGAGTAAAGATATACTTGAGACTTTTGTGATCAGTGAAGACCACAAAATGTTCTCCCAAAAGATAATGTCTCCAACAACTCAACACATGCACAACTACAGCCAACTCGAGATCATGCGTCGGGTAATTCCTCTCATGTGGCCTCAACTGCCGAGACCCGTATGCAACTACTTGATCACCCTGCATCAACACTACTCCCAGCCCAATACCTGATGCATCACAGTAAACTGTATATCTCTTCCCCTGCTCTGAGAGTATCAGGACTGGTGCTGATGTCAACCTTCCCTTTAGGTCCTGAAAGGCTGTCTCGCAAGCTTCCGACCAAAAGAACTTCACACCCTTCTTAGTCAAACCCGTCAATGGCACTGCTAAGAAGAAGAAGTCCTATATGAAGTTTCTGTAGTAACCAGCTAGCCCTAAAAACTCCGTATCTCAAACACGTTCTTAGGCTGCTCCCAAGAAACTACTGCTCTCACCTTCTCTGGGTCTATTGCAACTCCTGCCTATGAGATGACATGACCCAGGAAGTGAATCTAGTCCATCCAAAAGTGTCACTTTGAGAGCTTAGCATATAGCTTATACTCTCTTAGTGTACTCAATATGATCTCAAGATGGGTGGCATGGTCGTGTCAAGTGTGAGAGTACAACAAGATTTTGTCCACGAATACTACCACGAAAGAGTCCAGATAAGGATGGAACACACGATTCATTAGTGCCATGAAAACTGCTGGTGCGTTCATGAGTCCGAACGGCATAACTGTATACTCATATAGACCATACCTGCTTCTGAAAGCTGTGAGAGGTATATCAGATGGTCTAACATGCAGATGATGATATCCTGATCTCAATTCAATCTTCGAGAACACTTGTGCTCCATGAAGTTGATAAAAAATATCATTAATCCTTGGAAAGGGATATCAGTTCTTAACCTTCAACTGGTTTAGCTTCTGATAATCCACACAGAGTCTGAGGGTACCGTCCGCCTTCTTCACAAAAAGGACAGGAGAACCCCAAAGAGAAGTATTGGGTCAGATGAAACCCTTTGCCTGTAACTCATCTAACTGCCTCTTGAGCTCCTGCAACTTAGGTGTGGCCATCCTATAAGGAGGAATGGACACCAGCGCTACTACTGGCACAAGCTCAATAGAGAAATCCACCTCACACTCTGGAGGTAGACCCAAAAAGTCCCCCGAGAAGACATCCTTGAAATGATCAACCACTGGAGGGAAATCCTTCTGAAAAGTCCCCTGGTCGTACAGATATAAACTCGCAATCAGGGCTGTCACACCACCTCGCCCCCGATGCTCTGGTCCAGCTCGACTCGCCTGAACATCCCATTCGCCCTTGTATAGAAACTCTCTTCCCTCTGGTGACATGAAATGCACCGTGCGATGATAGCAGTCTATAAAGGCTCAAAAGGGAACCAACCAGTCCATCCTGAGAATAAAGTCATAAGCTGTCATCTCTAAGACATAGAGGTCCCAAAGAAAGTGACACCCACCAACCTCAAGGGGGCACTCCTTAAACTGACGCACACCAGCCGTCCTAGTCCCCAACATAGTGTCTAGCGTCATGATATCAGAAGAAGTAGAAACACAGAGCCCAAGGCTCTCCACAATAGGTACAGATATGAAACTATGTGTAGCACCCGTATCAAACAGTACTGAAGATAAAACAGAAGCTACTGGAATAGTACTTATGACTGTAGAAGGTCCAGGATCCTGCTCCTGCTAGGTCTGTTGTACTGCATATGCCTACCCAGTGTCACGGCCCTGTGACACAACTTGGATAGCCTGAGCTATCCCACCCTACTGCCTCTGAGATCCTGGTGTCTGGCTACCACAGCCACGAACACCATCTCTGCCTGCACGCCCTGACGTATTCTAGTTCCCTGACTGGTAAGAAGCCACTGGTCCTACTCCCGCTCGCGGAGTCTGCACAGAACCCCTCTCACTAGCCATCAATGGAAACGCCCTGCAAAAGCCCTGCAGATGACCCATCTTGCCGTAAGCTCGACACTCCACTGGGTCTTGTGGACACTGTGGCCTCTTGTGCCCCTATCTACCACACTGGTAGCACAAGACCTGTCCACCTGAAGCATTCTTATGACTGGAACTACCACCCTGAGAGAAGTCCATCTATCTCTTCCTCTTTCCAGTAGAAATAGTACTGGTAACTGGTGCTGAACCATCCTGGCCCACCCCACTAGATTCCTGCAGGTTCCTCTCTATAATCATCACCTGGTTCACAATAGCATGTACTAAAGGAAACCTGAAAACATTCACCAGTGCTCGGATGTCATACTGAAGACCATCCTCAAAGCTTCTGGATCTCAGCGTCTCATCGTCCACCAACACGGGTGAAAATCACTGAATCTCGGTGAAACGAGCAGAATAGTCCATCACCGACATAGCACCCTACTGCAGATTCATGAACTCTCAAGATCTATCTACCCTTAGCATCTCTGGGAAGAAGAATTCATATAATACTACCTAAAAATATTCCCACGCCATGTCCCTGTGATGCTCTGACTGGGTGGTAACATCCCACCACCTCTTGGTGGAATCACACAGCATATACATTGTGATCTTGACCATCCACCCTGGAGGCATCTCAAGATGCTCGAAATTAGTCTACATCAATTTTAGCCAAGAATCCGCAGCCTGTGGTCCGCCATCCCATGAAAATGTCGGCATATGATGCTCCTGGAATATACATGTCAGCTCGACCATAGATGTGGAAGCCGACGGTGATCCCTGAAAGGTTTGAATGAACCGTAATAAGACTTCAAAGAACTGCGCCTCCGTGCCTGTGTCCGGTATAGCAGCTGGTGCCATATCTGGCTCTGTTGGAGGATTAACTGGTAGCCCATGGACCACCATCTCTGGAGTATACTCGTTGCCACTCTCCTGGAAAACAACATGCGGTCGTCTAGGCGACATGACTCTACCAGGTCAAAAACACGCCTTAGATTCAATATTAACAAGACCGAAAACGAATAAACCACAAGGGAAACAAGAGGAAGAAGGCATTTCAAGATTTGAAAAACAAGACTACATGGCGTGTATAACAGCTACACGGTGTGTACTTGTCTTCCCTTCCCCTGCACGGGTCCCTCAACATGGCTAAGCCACACGACTCCCGTTTGAACAAAACTACACAGCGTGTATATTATCTACACGACGTGTATGGTGTTACTTCCAACCGCCCTTGTTGCTTGTGACACGTCCGACTACTTGGCTTGACACTACACGACGTGTTACACCCGCACATGGCGTGTACACTACCCCATTTCCCAGCCACATGGCTAACTCCACACGGTCTGTCCTCATACAAGACTACACGACGTGTTCCCATAGGTACATGACGTGTTCTAGACGAGCTTCTCCGACCCGTGTTGTTAGTTACACGGCCGGATACATGACTCAACCTACACGGCGTGTTTCATATACACACGGCGTGTACCCAAAGGGATTTCCCCAACCCATGTTGTTAGTTACACGGCTGGGTCACCAGGTCACACTACACGGCGTGTTCCATAGTGGATAGGGAGTGTATGTCTTAAGGTCTCCTCCGTTCGTGTTTATTAGTTACACGGGCGGACTCCGGGTCAACACTACACGGCGTGTACATCTGGTACACGGTGTGTTCACCTCTAACATTTCCCCTTTCCTGTGTCACTTCCCACATGGTTTGTGACACGATAAGAGACTACATGGCGTGTACTCAAAAAGTTTATTTTTCTTCCCAAACAGAAGAATGCACACGGCATGTGTAAAGCACTACACGACATGTATACTGGGTTTTCCGGATAGTATGCCTCAGAAACTTCTCCGGAGTCCAAATATTACTGAAAAACAACACCTAAGTGCCAAATTCTGATCCGTGAGGGCCCATACTCCCCACGAATCAAAGTTTAACATCTTATCTGTGTTATAACAAAATAAACAGCTAATGATCCACCAAATTCTGGTCAATGGGGGCCCATACTCCCCAAAAACCAAAGTTTGGCATCTATTCTTGCCACATATTGATACATAAATACCCTATCACATACCAGGTATTTATCAAGCAGCTATCACAACAACATGCTTTTCTAGCACAACAACTATCACAACAACATGCAATTTATAATGCACCTACATGGCATGAAACTATGCATGGCATGTGATTTCTAGCATGTTCCTAAATGATGCATGAGATGGCATACCCTCATATCATCGGGTTGTAACTAAATAGAACCCATAGATGAAATATAATCAGCATAATCACCAGTGCGTCACCCAACGGTGAAATCAAATCAACTGTAAATTGCAAAATCAGAAAATTGAAACACGAGGTAAATAGGCTTTTCCCTGTACATGGGTTAGCTACGCCCGGGCAAAGCTTATTACCAACTAATGTTTGGTCCTATCCCTGACTAAGGCTCCAAATAGTATGTCAAATAAAAGAACTCCTCTGATACAACTTTGTAACGTCCCGATTCCGGGTACCACTCCACGGGTGCCCCGAACCCGGTTCGCCACGTGACCTCAAGCACATTTCTCCAAACGCCAGAGGATGCCAACTAGCAGCGAGGGACTAGGTCTGATAGTGGGGAAAACATGCTCTCATTTGTCAAAGTGTAGCGCAGCGGAATATAAAATAAACATATAGCAATAGCGGAAGCAGTAAACCATACACAACTGAAATTAACAACTACAATAGATATAACCAACTAGTATATAAAATGATGCAACATGCCTTAATTCTAAGAAAGCATCCAGAACATGTTACACTATAATACAATACGATACAACTAAAGTACAAGTACAGGAAAGCAAAACAGAACAGCCAGTGGCATCACGAGCCAATGCTCGATCCCATGCTCTCCTACACCCCAACAGCAATCAAGTACCTGTATAAGGACCCTTTCCCTTATCTACACCTATAGAAATGTAATCTGTTTGGGCTGAAAAGCGTGACCCAAATAGGGTGTGAGAAATATATCTCAGTAGGCACCCACCAAAGGCTCATGCCCAACTGTGTGAAAGCATGCATCAACAATTTGCAGTAATAAAATGCAATAAAGTAAGCAGTACTGAAAGTAACTAACTTAACCAGTTATATTTCCATTTTATTATCCAATTAATCATTTTATTTAAAATACCACCACAGTGAATATTTTAAGTAAACATCTAATGTCATCAGACACGTAAACTCCTACCCTCAGGTAAAGAGAAATCCAAACACAAGAATCTGCCCATAGGTATACATATATTTCCCACAGGCATAAGTAGTGTTGCCCACAAGCACAGAATCAGCTGCCCACAGGCACGTAAGAACTTTCCCATAGGCTAGGTTGTACAATTCCCACAGGCTAATCACAACACCTCCCTCAGGATAAACAGGTAACCGGGCCAAGCCCAACATGTAAACAAGCAATCCCTCTCAAGTCAATTCTTCAATCATTTCATTAAAGGCCTAAAATAAACAAGGCATACCCTCAGGTATCCTAGCCAAACGGCTAAACAGAGGAACGCACCCCCGGGGTGGTCCTGGATCCAAGAACTGATCCCAAACAACAATTTTACCACTTTATTTAATCACACATACAATTCTAGGTATCAAAATAGCCACGACCTCAGCCACACGACACCCCAAATATGGGTTCGTAGCTCAAAAACACACAAAACGCACGACATTTGGAAATAAACACCAAGCCACCTACCTTAAACACCAAAGAACGTTATACGTGAACGTCGATTCCAGAAACACCCAAGAACGGCATAGATTTGAAGTAGAAAAAACTCTGTTTAAACATAAATAACTCCCATTAGGGGAAGAATTGGCGAGAACTGCTTAAGGAGGAGGGAGGGATTACTCGCGTGGTTCCAACGAGATCATCCGAGGCGGAAACGGATTCCAGAAGTGCACTTGGCGGATCTTCAAACCTTCGACCTCATCTCTTGAGCTCCCTCTTCCCGTTCTAAGCCTTCCCTGTGAACAGGGGAGGCTACTGCCCATTTTAAGCGAAATAAACAAAGTACACGACATGTAATTCCCAATTTTAAACTGTTCCTCTGGAGGCTTCCTGCCAGCTCGACACTGTTCACCTGTCGACATGACTACACAACGTGTCTTCACGAGTACATGGTGTGTGCTTCCCCACAACTAGCCATCGCCTTACTATTCACCTGTCGACTGACTACACGGTGTGTAAGGGACCACTATATAGTGTGTAGTCGGTTCCTACACCTTTCATCCTCGGCATGGCCACACGCCCCGTGTACCCATCCCACACGGCCAAAAGTACATGGCGTTTACTTTCCAAAAATAGGATTTTTCTCCATTTTCCATATTTTCTCAAAAACACTTAAGGAAAAGAGAAAATAAGAAACTCATACCTCAAAATAAGAACCGAGTTCTTACATGTTTTTTTAATCATATATCTCCATTTATTTACTCATACATATTTAGACGAGACGTCAATTTATTACTACACAATATTGGATAATCCTTACAAGATCCATTGAATCTTCAGGTTACTCTTATGTGAGATCTGGTTTATTCTTACAAGTGAAGATCAATCATGTATCTATTCATACATAAGCAGTTCTTTTTCTGATTTAATCTCATACATATGGTTTCTCACTCCCATAGAGAAGTGTAAAATTCTTACATATCTAGAATAATCATATATTTAATCTTATACAACCAAATTCCTAATTGTGTTATTCTTCTATAACTCATAAGTAATATTTCATAAGTGATAGTTACACTTAGTTAGTATCCTGGAAAATCAATTTACTCTTCTATATCTAATTTTTCCCATATGTTTGGTAGTAAAGGGTTTATTCATATATTACCAAGGTTCCAACTGAGTTAATCTTACAAAACTTTTTTGAAAAATAAGTTATTCTTACATGAGATAACATCCCTTGGTTTTCAATTCTTTTTATAGCCCACATAATTCATTGCATTAGCCACATTCCCCAGCACCTAAAAATAAACAAATCAAAGGATTATAAATAATTGTCCATTAATTTTATTTCTATAAATAAATAAATAAATAATAGTCACATTTTGAGATGAATTAATCAATATTCACAAAATATAATGAAATAGATCTTTAAGTCCAAAACATTATAATACAAAATTAATTAAAAAATGCTATGAAATACAATGAATTGAATATCAAAAAAATATAATAAATAATTTACATCTATCGGGCTATCTCCTCATAAGACACCCTAAAACCATTTTAAAGGGGATATTTTGGTTATTTCCATTTCAAATTCATGAGTTTAAAACTGGTTTTGGTCCTAAATGAATAGTACTTGAGTAAATTTCTCACCAAATTATCCCAAACTTCTCTAACTTGTTTTAAAAATTATCCTCAGATAGTTTTCAAAATCATGATATGTCATATATGTTAGACTCGTGGTAGTAATATAATTAAAATACATATGTTTTTTTTTAAAATGATGATGTTTTATTTTTATGTTATGCTATAATTCCATTTTTTACATTTATTTTATACGAATCATTGATTTCCAGTAACTGATGAAGGATTTGAATTCTATTTATTGTGAAAATTCTTAGTTGAGTACTTTGACTGAAGTTGACGAGTTTCCATATAGTTGATTTTTTTGGGTTTTTAGTGTTTTAAAAGAAATAAAAAAAATTCAAATTGACTAATTAATCTTAATATAAATCTTTAATATACTATTCTTGGATTTTTATAATAAATATCTAGAAATTGTAAAATAATAATTTTACCCCTTATCGAGGTCTCATAATTTTAAACAGGTTCAATATTTGAATCCAAAATGTGGGGATTTAATTTTGGTAGAAGTTTGAGATTTAATCTTCTAAAATGAGAATATTTGAGATATTATGGTGGATTTAAAATAAGAATAATACTATTTAAAAAAACAAATTCATATATAAAAATCTATATATACTTCTTGTTAGGATATGAGTTTGATGAAACCCTAACCACCCATTGTTCTAGAGAGGAAGAAAAATTGGTAAAGTAATTTCTATGAGGATTTTGAGGAATAAAAAAAGATCTTGTCATAGCTCCTTGAATCAATACCATTTTGTTTGGTTTTTTAAGACTTAAAATCCTATCACTTATTCTATCACTTATTCTTTAATTATTATAATATAATTGAAAATTTTTAATATATAAACTAAGATAATATTAATATAATTGGGTTGACTAAAACATGATGAATAGATTGTGATTAAACTTAGAGATAAGTTAAACAAATATAATATTCTCTATGTTTTGAAGACATAAATCTAAAATTCATGAAACAATACTTTGATTTATTTTTTCCTCATCATAAAATATTTTTAATGTTATATGGTTTTTAGAAATTATACTTGTGGTTTCAAGATACCTTAGAGATATTTTTTTATATTTTTGATAATTTTACGAATTAAATCAGCCAGGGTATAGTTATCTTTCAAATAATAGACCATTGTATATATAATGATGAAAAAAACATAACCAAACCAAAATTATAAAAAAATAATGTATGGATAGAATTTTATTTTAGATGATTTTTATTGATTTTCACTTCCTATATATATTTTAGAAGCATTTTTATTTGATTCATGTGTTAAAATTTACATTTTCATTACCCTCAAGACGAGATGAAGACACTTTGTTAATTTCAGAAGATTTAGAGAACTTTATCTCTCTAGAAACCAAGATGGGCTACCACAGAGGTGCGTAGTGCAATAGTTGCTGGTGAAAGAACCTCACCCATTTGATATTCCATCGTACAATGTTTAAATGGTCATGTTATATCTATCTAATGACTTATACTTTGGTACCATGTGGTGTAGTTTAGAATGTGCCTCACATAACCATTTGATTAAAATTATTTAAGAGTGATTGAACATCTATGTTTCCATGTTGAGACATTGACATGAGGATAACTGGGGCTATCTGGTCATTCAAATAAGATGACATCCCATGTGGAAATTTTTCCACATGGTACTATGGATCAATTGGATTTGAGCCAAGAAACATGAACTGTTCGATCAAATATCAAATGAATAAGAAGCTCCAATGTATTGGAATGGTATGGAAGAGTGAAGGCAGGGGTCATGGTATGAATGGGGGGGGGGGTACGATATGGAACCTAATAATTATCGAGGGAACACTTGGGGCTTGTGTGGGTGTGTGAAAATATCATTTGCAATGTTAAAAATCTCATTGGACTCCTTTCATAATCCTAGACCTATTATTTTGGGCCCACTAGGTCAAATACCCTGAGGTGGTGGGTGGGGGTGAATAGGGAATGAAATGTTAAAATAATGACCAATTTAATATTGTTTCATCATTAAACAAAACACACTTCTCTATTTTTCTCACACACACGCACACACACACACACATATATATATTCAAAAATAAAATAATTAAAGAGACATAACAATTTTACTTGGTTTACCCTAGCTGGATTAGTACAAGGATAATACAAAGGCAATGTGCCAATGTATAAAACCCATGATAGAACACTACTTTTACAAGGTTTAGAGAATACTCACTATACTTCCTAGTTTACAACCTATAACAATTTGAGAATGTACTATTCTCTAAATTGAAGTGAACACACATCTCCTTCAAAAGATCTTCTTGATGATATTTATTTGTTTTGATTTGGTTTACACTAAAAAGGGCATGGAACAAAGCCCCATTTTCATCTAAGAGATAAAATACAACCTTCTGTGTACTTGACCTCATGAGATACTATTCACCATGAACTCCAAATTTGCTAACCATTGTTATCAAGAAATATAAACTCACATACCATTATTAGCGTGAAAATCCATTTTTGATAACAATTCACCATAAACTCGGGCATGACAAAATCCTCCTTCATGAAATTTGAAATCCGCCACATTTACTCTAAACTTAGGGGCTTCCATTTACCACGAAATCTAACTTTGTGGGCCAAACCACCATGAAATTCCTTCTACCAACTTATAATTCTGAGAAACCCATTCAAACTTTTCCAAATTAATCTAATAAATATAACCACTAATGGAATTATCTCTATATATAATAAAGTGGTTATTGATCCATTATATAGGAAAATATCTCTGAGAAATATTCTAAACATTCAATCACTGTTCAACCCATCACTTAAACTCATCCTTTACATCACTATAACTCATACAGTGAACTCCACCCTGTACTACATGGATTGAATTTTGATTCCACATACTCTCCTTCATGGTGGCCCAAAAACATCACCAAACGACCACATGATATGTTTCGACTTATGAATGTGTAATATTCTTATAAATTATGACTACATGCATGAAATTTTGGTCTACAATCTTGACCTAAGAATAAACCATCCCTGATATTCCTTTATGATATCATAAACTTGAACTCTTGACCCACATACCAAACCTTGTGGTCTACACACTCTACTTTGAAGAAAAATTTCCTTTTCTATAAAACAAAATCTGACCTCCAAATTTTTAAGCTCAAAAAATTGTAAAACACTAGAAAAAACCACCAACATAAACATGATTTAGGAACTACTTTGTCAACATATTATGTAAATAAGAGAAACACCCCAAAAATTCTAAAATTCCATCATGAGAGAATTTTACCAAAAAATATAACCTTTAGGTTTTTTGACAACACTTCCAGACCACTTAGAAACTTTTGTTGAAAAAAACTTTACACATTCTGCTTCAACCACCACTCAAACTTTATGTCTTCATATAATGATAAAATATTTACTAAACACATAATCTAAGACACATCAGCCATGCTCTATGTGACAAACAATATTATCATGTAGAGTTAATCAATGAATCACTTCATTATCGACACCACCTATTATTTCTCGATATGAAATGATGACCAATTCCAATTGTTGAAACTTACAGTGTGTGACTCTCAAGAATAACACTTAAGCAATCATATGTATTAAATTTTTTATCATGAACCCTTATAAAATCCTTTCATGATATGTATTTATTCAAATAATGACTTCAACATCATTATATTTTCAAAAATACCATTGTTTTTATTCACCCATATTAGCCTTTTCCCCATTCATTAACATGAATTCCCACCGTTGTTAATGAACCCAAAATGTTACTCATTTTCCATCTATATTAGAAAAAAGAACACAAACCGAAACATAGGGGAAACATAAAATACCCAGGGAGAATGGGTCCCACATCCACAATATTTAAGTTTGGGAAGTTTTCTGGAATCCCAGAGCCATTGGTGTTATTTAAATGCTTCTTTGGGTAAGGAATTTGTTAGTATGTATGTAAATTGTAGTTCTATATTCATATATTCCAACATCAACAACCCATTCCCACTTTCTCCATGATAAAATGATACTTAATTTTAATTTTCTTCATCCTTGAGTGATGGATTTAATTTTTGATAAGATTTATATAACATTAATTATCACAATTGATTCTGATCAGAGAATTCACTTAAACTCCAATGTCTTTAATCTGTTGCTTTATCCAAAATAATTTCATGCAGAATTGATTCACCACAATATATTCAGATTCTGTAGTGCTCATAAAAATGAAAAATTATTTCCTACTAAGCTAATAAATACACAATCCATCAATATAAAAAGAAACCACCTAATGTATACTTCCTATCATCTACTGAACTGGCCCAATCCAAATCTTTATATCCCAATAATTCTCTTTGAAATGATTCATTATACAAAAAAATACACCATTCCTTTGAAATACCATAGTATGTTTTTCAATAAAATAATGTTTCCTTATTTATGATTTATTTGATACTGTGTAACCTGATATGTAACAAAAATAATGTCGAGATGGGACTCTATTAAGTACAATAATATTCCAATGATCTACCTATATTCTATGAAATTTTCATATTTTCCTTCATCACCCCTTTAAATTTTATCTGAGTAGTAATCAGAGTAATCATCTGCATGGAATCCTCCATTACAAATCTCTTCAAAACCTCCTCGTAATATTTTTATTAATAAATAAATGTTCCATGCCTTACTTTTATCACCTAAAGACCAATGAAAAAAACATCTTTTCAATCATTTACATCTCAAACTTACACTTAAGAATCTATGAAACTTGTTTCCATTGTGATTCATTTTCTCCACCAAAGATTATTTAATCCACATACAATATCACCTTCATAATTTGATTACTTGCATTATTAATATAGAGATTGCAATAAACTAAAATATTCTAAAAACCAAGATTCTTCAAGAACTGATCAAGTCATTAATATCATACTATTGGTGCCCACTTCAACCCATAAAATTTTTTCTTCAAACATTTTTTTAAATCTTCATGAATAAGAAAAAAATATGGTTGTTTTATGGACATCTATTATTCCAAAATTATATTTAGAAATTTTAAATTTAATTCCACTTGTAAAAAATTGAATTTTCTTTTCACTAAAATGGCTAAAAATATATGAATTTTCTCTATCTATGCCATAGGTGAAAGTATTTCATCAACTTAGATACCCTATATTTAGGAGTATTCCTTGTACACAATTCAATCTTTATTTTGAATCACCATACCATCTTTATTCAACATGTTACATAAGACCCATTTGGTCTTGATGAAGTTATTATATATTGGACTCATAAGGATATCCCATGTTTGATTCATCTCAAATTGGTCAAGATATTTATTCATCACCCGAACCCAATTTTGAACTACATTAGCTTCTACAAAACATTTTGGATATACCTATGATATGAAATATTTTTTTGTAGAGGCTTCATTATCTTCATTTTCACTGATATTTTATGGTCATCGATGGTATTATCCATATCAATTTCATCATAAATATTTGGATTCTATGTAGATATAGGTCTCAATTCATCTTTATCATCACAAGTATTTTCTTTTGAATCATTATTTGTCACTTTTTCTCCCCATGATATGCTAACTTCCTTGTCATTATCATTAGGAAACTTCTCATTGTGTATTAGGCTCATTTTCTACTATAGTGAAATAATTTCTTGAACAACATTTCCTAGATACTTATTGAAACATTTATAGGATTTTATTTTTAATGATTATAAAATAAATATTTCTTCATCACTATGGCATTCAAAATTCTTGTATTTATCCTTATTGATAATGAAATATTTACTTTTGAAGACTCTAAGATATTTTAGTGTTAGCTTCTTTCTATACCATAATTCATATAGAGTATTTTTCTTCTTTTAGATAGAATAATTCTCTATTAAAGATATAAACTTATGTTAAGACTAATTCCTTCCAAAACTTCTCTAGTTGGTCTTTTTCAATGAGAATCATTTTGTACATGTTGTTAATAATCTGATTTATACTCTCATTCACACCATTTTGATGAGGAGTTATTATTGCTGAAACATGGTTCTTTATCCCATGTTTTTTGAGATAATCCTCCACATGGATGTTGGTAAAATCCATGTCATTATAAGTTCATAATTTTATATTTTTCTATCCAATCAAATTTTCAAATTTCCTATGATATTTTGTTATGGAACTGAACACCTAAGACTTATGGATGATGACCAAAATCTATGCCATCCTACTATAATAATTAATTAAAAAAAATATAGTATTTATTCCCATAAATATATCTTGGTGATATTGGACCACACACATAAATATTAACATGTTCAATGACTCTTATTGATCTTTTATCTTTTTCATTTTATGTATTTTGAGTAATCTTCCCTTGATGATAGACATTGTACATGTGGGTATGATCACATGATAACTTTGGGAGATATCAAGCCCCATCACTGTTCACAAGATCTTGCATGGTTTATTGACTCAAATGGACAAGAATTTTATGTCATAATATATTTTCTGCACATGAGCCTCATCCCAGTTGGTGAAGTATCCTTAAGTGCATCCAAAAGACCCAGGTTAAAAACTAGGTAGAGGCATATTTTTGGGTGACTATAGCATGCACTGTAGAAGCACTATAGCAGGACTGTACACTGTGTGGGTACTGTAGCAGAACAGTACACTATATGGATACTGTAGCAGGCACTGTAGTAGTTACGGTAGCAGGTACTGTTCGGTACTGTAGCAACTAGAACTATTCACCTTGGGCCACCAGTTTGGGCTTGCAGTCCTTAAGGATTTCGGGCCACCCATTTCTTTGGGTTAGTAGGGATTTCGGGCCACCTTTAAGGCCCTCGGGCCACCTCAAGGCCTTCGGGCCACATGCAGTTACCCAAGACACACTAAAAAAAAGGAGCAACCCCAGAAGGGGATTCAGAGCAGGTGAACTCACCAGAGTAGAACCAAATGGATTGTCAGAATGAGAGGGTATGACTATGCCATCGGTACCAGCCTGTGCTTACACGAGAAGCCTAGCCAGACGACCATGCAAAGGTGGAGAGCTACTATCATGACACAGATGCTGGGGAGGGGCAGTTCCTTGTAGATAGTCTGGTTGAATTCCCTAAGACCTTCGGGTCATGTAATCTCCTTAGCCTATGGGCCTTGTAATATCTGAGCCTACGAGCCTTGTAAGAGTTCCCCCTCATCCCTTGAAGGGGGGGGGGGGGTTATTAGAAATCAATAAAAATGAAGGCCTTCAGACCATTCAGGGTTATTCTTTGGATAGAAAGCATGCATCTTCTTATCTACTGACAAGGTAGAGATTCCCATTTATGCACTTCCCCTACAAAACAACTACACCATCCTTTCCCTTGATAAGACATGACTTATTGGTGACCTTTATTTCATTCCATGGGTCACACAATTGACTACACTTATAATATTGTCACTAAGAACTTTAACAACCTTTTAAATCTATAAATATCATATCATTTCCCCCAAATTTGGATTTCAAGGAGACAATTATCATTAGGACATCATCATTACGAAACCCAAAGGAAACTTTCTCTTCATTCTTGATACATATGATAAGATCCTTATTTCCCATCGTGTGTGAAGTGAATTCACTGTCCTGGATCCCCACACTATGAAAATATGATGGTTTCAAATAAATTTATATAACCACCGCCTTCCTTGAACTTTTCTTTTTGATCAATGCCATTTGTTTCACACATAGTTTTTATTGAAATGATTTATCTTCTTCCAGGTATGATGACACAAATTCTTCTTAAAAAGTTTCAAATTAATTTTCCATTTTCAACTTGTTTGATGATTCCTTGAGCCAGTGTGAATGTCCATTTTGGTATTTATCAACACATTCCTCTCCATTATTGATGAGAATTACCCATCCATATGTCCAACTTATCTACAATATAAATAATGAACATCAAAAGATTCCCTGAAATATTAAACTCTGTTCAGCTACCTTTGTTTCTCTTATTCACTACAGTACTTATTATCTTTGGATGATACGTTTTGGTAATTACCCATATTTCCAAAAAATGAAACATAATACAAGGTTAATTTTTGAGAGTCATTTTTACAGCACTGGTTTTCCCTTAGGTTATCTAAATGTTCTAAATATAAGTCATTCAAAAACCAACCTTCAACTTTAGAGTGGGTGCGTGTGTTCTGGAATTAAACGTTACAACTTTTTATTTTTAATCAAGCTCCATACAATTTTTTTTATTTTGATATGTCTTTTTATTATTTAGAAATCCCTTTTCTTATTTTACTAGACCCATATTCTCCACTTTTACTTTCTTTATCACCCATTTGATCTTCTTTTTTGATGTAAAACTGGGTGTCAATTTTTTTTCTTGATCTAAAACTTTTCATCATAGTTTGAAAACTTTTTAATTAATCACTTTGAAACACTTTACCTAACATTTCATTATCTTAGTCAAACCATTGGTAACCCTGGTCTGTTCTTCAATATTGAGCTAGAACTCAACAAACTTCTCTTAGTTTTCTAGATTTTTATATTTGGTTTCTCAAATTATTCCTTCATCTCATACTTCACTTCTTCTTACTACTATATATATAGTTTTTCATCATAAATAACTTTGTTGGATTTATTTTTTAGCTCTCCAAACATCTTATTTTTATACATGACTTCCATATCTACCTAGAAATCAATTCTTATTTCCCCTTCTCCCTTTTATCATTTATTTCTTACCTTGTATAAGAATTCACCACAATATACACTATAGAATTTTATCTATAGTATTTACAATCTTCAATTTATTCTTCCTAACTTTTTGTTGGACTAATATTTTCTAGTTAAATTATATTATTATTCATGAATAAGTTTCATTTCATACCTCTTCTTCCTTTCTCATTGGATCAATATTTCTTCATGAAAATTTCATCATCCTTATAATCTTCTTCAAACATGTTATTTCAAGGTTCTAAATCTTTACACATTGAAAGGACATAATTTTAAGTCTCACTTTATAACTTTATTTTTTATTTGAATATTTTAGGAAAGTAATTCTATGAATTCATCCACCTCTTCTTCTTCCTAGACACCCTCTATGGCGAGATTCTTTATGGCCTTGAATATCACTTCCTTAGAATTACCCTTTTTTGAAACTTCATTATCATTGTTTCTCATATCATATGTAAAAATAGTACTATTAAAAATTTCCAACATCAACTCCTTTTCTTATTTATCCTCATATATAGAGTCTTTCAGATTGAACTAGAGTGGAAATATTCATAGGATGCACTTTATAATTTCAAAATCATAAAGGGTTTCTCCAATACCACGCATGCCATCTATAATCATGTTCACACAATCAAATAATTCATTAATAGATTATTTAGGGTGTATCCTCATATACTCATACTTGTTCTAAAAAACCTACAATTTTTCTTCTCAAACTTTTTAACTGCCTTCATAGATATTTATAAATTTTTTCACATGGCATGTAAGGATTTACATGACATCACCTTAGTGTAGATTATGTTGGATAAAGATCCCCCTAAATCATTGATTCATATGGTTTTAGAATCCAATTATTTTATATAATCCATACTAGTTGAAATAAAATGCATCAAAACTATTAAAACATCCATGGATAAAGACCAAAAGTAGCGTTGCATCTGATTATTTCATAGATGAAAATTATTTCCATCAAATATCATAATCCATTTATGGTAAATTGCTTCCCTTACTTATACTGAGAGTGGTTTTCCTACTTTAACAATTTTCTACTAATTGATGGATCCATTAGGTTAAATATCCTGATGGGATGGGGGGTTGAATTACGGTATGAAAAATTAAAACAACTACCCCTTTAATCTTGTTTCATCATTAAGCAAGACACTATTATCTATTCTTATCATAATAATAATATATATATATATATATAATATAAGAGACATAATAATTTTAGTTATTTCATCCTAAATAGGATGGTATAAAGAGAATAAAAAGGCGATGTGCCAATGTTCCAAATACACTATAGATCCAAACCATTATAAGTTTTAGAGTGGAATCACTATCCCTCCAGGTTTACAACCATTCACACTTCGACGACACACTGTTCTCTCAAGTAAGTGAAGACACTACTTATCTAAAATATCCTCTTAATGATATATATCAGTTCTAATTTAGTTTACACTAAAATGGGTATGAAATGAATCTTAATTTTCATCCAAGAGGTGAAATCCACCCTTATGCATACTTGACCTCATAGAAAACTATTCACCATGAACTCCAACCTCACAGACCTCTGCTACTCTCAAGCCTCATAGATCATTATCAACACTAACTCTCCTTTGTGAGAAAGATTCACCACGAAATCTATCCAAAAAAACTTTTCCTTTAAAAACTTTCAAGACACCTCACATAATATAAATTCATGATCTATAATTTACCAAAATCTCTTAATTAATGTGATTCACCTATATAAACTTTACTTCGCTAAAATTCCCTTTACGTAAACCCTTTCAGACTTATCCAAATTCTACTGAAAATGTTGCTCTATAATGTAATTTTTTCAATATATAATGAAGTGAATAAGTGTCCTTTATATAGGAAAATATCTCCAAGTAATTCTCTAAACATTCAATTACTATATATCCACTCACTTCAACTCATCATCTTAATCACTATAAATCAAACCTCAAACTCCGCCTCATGGTGAATGGGACAACTTTATAATCCACATACTCTCCTTTAGTGTCCCCGAAACACCATCAAATTACCTCATACTATATTCTTACATAAAACTGTTTACTCACATTTCTCCTTACAATTGTATACTTGAAATTTTGGTATGTGTTCTTGACATTGATGTTCGCCAACCACGTGCTTCATTTTTGATTCCACAAACATGACCTTATGGTCCATATACTCAACCACATAGTCCATGTACTTTACCTCATGGAAAAATTTCCTTTTCCAAAAACCAACTTTGAACCTCTAAATTTTTAGACCCCAAAACATTATCAAATAGTAGGAAACAACGCCACATTTAATGCGCTTTTGGAAGCACTTTTTCAACATGTTATATCAACAAACACAGCAACCCAAAATCTCTAAAATGAAATCTTGAGGGATTTTTGACTAACATAAAAGGTATAATAATATAATATTTTTAGTAAATATTGTAGGATTTATTTGACTAAACATCATCAATAGTGTCTTGTGAGATCAGAATAATTGTATTTTCATGCTAAACACCAATAGGGATACTTCTTAAATGAAATACATAGTCATGAAAATGAATTTTATTTACATCAATGATAAAGTATCCCATTTTTAGTCCCAAGTATATTATTGATCTTAAAAAAATAATTATGTATTAATTATTTTAATTAAAATCAAAGGAAAACATACTATATCGTTCATTAATATGTGAGGATTAAAATTATACATTAATTCTATTAATAAATAAGGACTATGGAATATTTATGTTAAAAATGTAGAAACATCAAGATGATGATGAATACTTTTTTGGTTTTATGGGTTTATCCTTTGGTGAATACATGGATTATTCATATTGATGACAAGTATTAAAAACAAAAAATATATAATTAATTATCTATGAAGTAATGAATATTGTGAAATTAGTCGAGATTCAGTATCTATGGTTATGACGTAAAATTATTAATTTATTTTCTTTTCCTTTATGCATTGTGTATCATTTATCCTTTTTTGTGATATATACTATGATGTGGGGGAATTGATGATAATAATGCCTTGGTTACTACACACTGTACTCATCCACTGGCTGGGAATAGATTTAGATGATGATGTCTAAGCATGTATTCTCTTCTGCCCACTACTATAGGATAAAGACTATTAATGGAAAACTTGTATGGATTTCAATATCAGCCACTGATCTAGTTGGATATTGGTGATACTTTATTGTAATAAATCCATTGTGTTGAATTATTCAAATATTTTCAGTTTTGTTTATTGAAAAAGAATTTTAAAAAGGTATCATAGTGTAGGAGATTATGAAGAAAAATAACCATCAGAATTTGAAGTTATTTTAAAGAGATTGTATAAAAATTTTGAGTGAAATAAGGATTTACATGAAATTCAATTAGAATAATTTTCAAAGTATATGATTCATGAAACTATAATGGAACTTACAGGGTAATGTTATGAATGTATGGTGATTAATTTTCTAAAATAACAGAGGGTTCACAATGCATGTTTTTTGGATAGTATCTTCCTATAAACAGGGCACTAATATTGTAATTAAGAAGAGAAGAATATTGAGATAAGATATAAGAGATCTATTTTCATGTAAGTCTTATGAAAAAGTATCTTATATGAGACTAGTCATACAGAAAAGAGTTATGTACAAAAATTAAGTTACATGAATAAGTTTTTATACAAACATACTTTACGTGAACATCAATTGTGTATAAGAAAGTGTTTACCTGAACATTAATGAAATTTCTAAGAATTTATATGATAAAGTATAAGTAATCATTTTGTTGAAAGAATATATTTATGACACACCAATTATGTTTAAATTTTTTTTGATTTGGTATATCCAAGGAATATGATGAAGTAAGAACTAGCAAACTTTAGGTGAGAGAGTAGTGATTTATAAAAATATGATTGGTTTTGAACTAAGGGGAAGGTGATTCCACTCTGAATATTTTAAAAAATTATTTCTCTTAGTGATTATCGTACATTATCACATTTCTAGTGTATTCTCTTTGGATTATCCCAATGTGGGTGATCCAAGTAAAAAATTTATTATGTCTCTATTTACTTGATTTATTACTTCATATTTGTTGTATGTTAGAGAGGTGTTCCTACTAATGGTGGAACAATATCATTGGAAAGTGTTGTTTGAAGAAATTAAAAGACCCTAATACAACCCATCTATTAGGTTAGTTACCTTTTGTTCATATTTCAAGTGGTGTTAAATACAAATGTTCAAGTTAGTAAAGTTCCTCTCCAAGTCAAAGTCATGGAAGTAGTAAATCACAAAGTGAATCCAATATTCAATGGAAATAAATTTTAATGATGTAAGAATTATATAGAACAATATTTACAATAATTAGGAATGGATGTTCAAAGAACTTACATTCATGGGATCTTAGTCGTTATGAATAGCGGAGCCCTATCAAAGATAGATGAAATGTGTTGGATATTGACACTAAGTAGTTCAATGAATTAAGGGGTTATTTAACTAACACAATCTATATAAAGGTTCTTCCATGTAAATACTCACACAAAATGTGGGAAAAACTACTTAATATATATAAAAATGACTCAAAAGTATGAGAATAAAAATTTTAGGTCTTGTGGTACACGTTTAAGGACTTGAGGATGCACGTAAATAAATCAATTAATGAATTATTTGATTGGATAAATATTATTTTAGAGTATATTCATGGAATCATAGAACCCCTCAATGCTGTAAATTTCATAAACTAAATATTGAGAATATTTACACATCTCTTTAATTCAAAATTATATGTGATTAAGGATAAAGATCCAAATGGGATGATACTGGATATTCTTTATAGTACTCTTATTGCATATGAGATGAGAAAGGATAATAATGAGTCCATTTAATAAGGAAAGAACAAGGAAGTGGAATTAAAGTAATTAAAGAATATTACCATGGAGAAGGTTTAGGAATAAGAATAGGTTGATGAATTTAAGTCATTCCTTCCCTTAAACCTGAGAATTAGAAATGGAAAGTTCAAAGGTAAACTTTTCCTCATATTCTTTCAATGTGGAATAGTTGGGAACCTTGTTGCAAAGTGTCCTAATAAGTTTCAATATGATGATAATGATGATAAAATTCCAAAAAATATATCATCAAATAATGTGAAAGGTAAGAGTATTAGTAAAAAATTATTAAATAAGAAGAACCTACATTAACAAGAGAATAATAGCTTATAATAAATAGAAGTGGAATAAATTGAGGACTCTAAAGACCACAAAAAATTTGTTTTGGTGGATTTGGTTGAGATTTTTTAAAAAATGGAATATAATGATGATTTATAAGTATAGGTAGAAGGGAGAGTTGATATTGGGGAAGTGGTAGAGGCTTCAATTGATAAAATAGATGTTTTTATAGCCAAAAATAAAACAAAATAAATAAAATGGAGTGGTTCATGACACTAAACTCTTCATAATACAAAAGGAAAATGAGAATTATGATATGAATGAGAAAATTGAAAAACTCAAATGTCAAAATCCAGAATTCTCAGAGAATATTATTGAAAAAACTCATGATTTAAGAGAAAACCTAAATCATTGATGGTTTGACTAAAATAGTGAAATATTCAGTCAAATGTATTAAAGATATTGAGGGATAACTCATCAATTTTCATCAAAAAGTAGAATATCTGGAGAGACACTTGACTATCGGTATGGCATCCGAAAATTTGGTCAAATGGAATGCCAAAATAGTAAAGGAGAACCACAGAGGTATAGAATGATATTTATAGGATTGTATACATATTAGGAAGACACATATGAATAAAAAATATGGTATCTATATTAGTCATAAGTATAAGGTAGTGTTATTTTTTTCCAAACCACAAACACCCACTCTAATGTTGAAGGTTAATTTCGATGTGACTAAGAATTGGCTCACTTAAAGAACTCAAAAGACCACCAATGTTGTATCAAAGTCACATGAGAGTACAAAAAAATAATGTGTTATTATTTTATAAAGAAGATACATTCTAAAATTGAATCATCCATAGTCATGAGTTACTAGATAGAATGATAGAAATGATGGAAACCATAAATATTTTAACATTATTGGTATTCTTTTGATGTCTACAGCTTATAGTGTGGTGTATGTGGTCATATGGCTAGGTATTTATCATCAATTATGGAGATGAATATGCACATGGAGACTCAAATAAGTTTTACACAATGTCTCAAGGAATCATTAAGTTGATTGAAAACAAAAAATCCATTTGTTTATTTATAAGATGAAGTTAGTCCATCATATTCAGAGGATGATAAAACATAACAAACATCACTGGGTGTGAAAACAAATACATCAATCAAAATGAAAATATATAATAAGGTAGTAATTATGGATATTTATATGAAATCATTGAATTATGTTGGTGTATGGATTCTTAATAACAAATTCACTTCCCATATGACAAGAAATAAAAATATTATCACAAGAATAAAGTACGAGAAGGGAGGTGTCATTATACTTAGAAATGATTAAAGGTTGAATATTATTTGATCAGAAAAATCCTAATTTGTGGTAAAGAAAAGGGATGCATTGATGTATTGGTAATTGAAGGTAGTGGTCAAAAAAACTAAGCATAAGTAAACCATGTGACTTGGGATATGTAATGAATTTCATCGAGAGTAATTTTATCACCAAAGAGAAGGATAGAACAATTATGATGAAAGGGAATCATACAATGGGGAATCACTACCTCATTAGTGGATAAAAATATATGTTCTTTCCATCTAAGGAAAAAGAAAATATTTTATGGAATAAAAGGATTATCCATTTTAGATAAAAATACTTGAATTATTTAGAGATCATGATATACCTAGAATATCATGCTATCATACACACATGTGTGATATGTTTCAAAAGGAATGATTATTCATAAGACTTACAATCCAAAAGACGAAAGTTTAATAAGTTTCATGAATTAGTGAATGTTGATGTATGCGGATTGATATCACTATAAGCCATTGATGGGAAGATATATAATTATTTATTAATTGATGTTAAATAGGATGGTATAATTAATGGTTTTCACCCATTTTTTGAAGTATTCATTTTCATAGCCCAGTATCAGAGGAAATATAAAAGGATTCATTGGTAAAAAATTCAAAAATTATGTAATAATAATGGTATAGATTTGACCAATATCTAGGTGGATTATTATCTTAAGAATAATGGGATAATAGACTAAGTTTTAGTAGTAAGGACTCCACAAAAAATGATATAATTTATAGAGGAACTTAGATCACAAAAAATATGAATAGAATGATACTAAGAAAGACCTAATAGGGAAATTCTAAAAGGAATCAGTCATGAAGTTGATCTATATTTAAAATAGATATTTAATTTTCTTGGGAGAAACTCTCTATATGAGATATGGTATAAGAAACATTCAACATTGAAATAATTCTAAATATTTAAAAGTAAGTTATTTATTCTTAATAAGAAGAAACACTTGAATTTTGAGTCTCATGGAGATGATGGGATTTCCCCTGGATACTCACACATGACCAAGACATGTAAGCGTTTTAATAACTAAATTTTAAATACTATAAAAATCGATTTTTCACTACATTGGAAAATAAGTAGAATATTTAGAAAAAAATAGAATATTTTGGAAAAAATTGATGAAGAGTTAAGTGAATTATAGGTGGAAGAAGGGACTGATGATGATTCTGAAGAATTCACTAATTATGAATAAAATGAAGTTTGATCAATAGAAACATATAAATCAAATATCAAGGCTGATGTTAATAAGAAGAATATTCTTAGTGGCTAAAAATCACTGGTGAAAATAATGAAAATGAAGTAACTATAAAAAAATTCACTCTTATCATAGTTAGAGACAATGTGTTTTGAATAGAATTATAAATATGAGAATTATGTTTGGTAAATTAATGAATATCTTGATCAAATTAAGAGGAATTAGACATGGGAGATTGTTTCTTGGTTGATGAATAATAATTTATTCATGACAAAATGGGTTTTCTATAAAAAACTAAATAAATGTAATAAGGTTATATAGATAAAACATTTTCTCATATGTTTAGGTTGAAAATAATTATATTAATAATATCCATATCAATGCAAATAAGGTTAAAGGTTTTCCAAATACATGTTTAATCAACATTTTTAAATGTATTACGTGAAGATGAGGTATACATAGAGAAGCCTCATGTTTTTCATATGCATGAAGATGAGAAAAGATTATGTAGACTAAAAAAGGCTATTTATGGGATAAAGCAGGAATCAAGAGCATGGTATTCCATACTAGATCAATACATGAAAAATGTCAGTTTCTAGTATAGTGGAGTTGATCATAATATCTCTATAAATGAGAGTGATTAAAGGCTTATTGTACTTATATATATATGATATAATATTTGGTGGATCAAATTAATCAAAATGAAATAATTTTATATAATTCATGAGGTATGATTTTGAAATGTTAAGGAAAGAATTGGATAATAATTTCTCACCAATAATAAGAGAAATATTTTCTAAAAGTATTTTTATTGGATTATTATTGGGTAATAAAAACACTAACTACCACCTAAATTAAATTTTCAAGGGATTAAAATGGAAAAGTGGTCAACATCATAGAATACAAGAAGATCATAGGGATCATTATTTACTTAACACTAACAAGACCTGATATTTTTTTCTCTTCTTGTCTAGTAAAAAGGTTCCAAATTAATCAAAATCAAATCCATATACTCATGGAAAATAGAATACATGAGAGTCATAAATTACTCAGTTACTTAAATAAGAGTCAATTTTTTCAACACATAAAAGTCATTCTAATACATTAGGGAATTTTATTAGGGTTCCAAAATTTGTTAAAAGTTGGATGATATATAAGGGTTGATGTGATAATACATAAGGCTTAAATAATATTCCAAAATTAGGTGTGATGTAATCTTTTATTAATTTGAAAATAGGGAATGATGGTCCTTTTGGGATTTTAAATTTATGAACCCCTTTTATATAGTCCATTTTCAAGATGTACAAGTATAGATAAGCCAAGATCCTTTTCATTTATTCTTATTTCTCCCAAATTCCTTGATCTGTAATGAATAAAGGTAGTTTTCCTCATCCTTTAAGGGGTGATTTCCTTCTTGTACTTTGATTCTTCTTTATTTTGGTTTATTGATGTTTTTTTCTATTGAAGCTAGAGTTTAATATTGATTCCACAAGAGCATGATATAGTTGACCCAATCTGATGAGGTTTTTATCAGATTGGTTAAAGGGGGTCGTAGGAGGATGGACACAATTAATTTCGTGCAGATTCTTAATGGAATGCTCCTTATTTTTATTATTGTGTATTCTCACATTTTTGGGTGGAATTTAGGGATATGATGATATTAGATATTGAGGCTTTAATGAGTGAGATATTTGGAAAGATATTGGGGTGGTGCACACCCATTTTGCTTAAGGATTAGGCTTTGAGAGATCTTCAGGGAGTAAATCTTTGATTATTCCAAGAGAATTAGTTTTTTTATCAGTTGTAGAATAAATTAAGAGATTTATTATACATTTTCCCATTGGATAATGTGTTATTAATTGTTTTTGGGCATATTAATGATGATATATTATCATTTAGGCTTCAAAAAGAATAATAGATGTTAGTATATATTTACTTAATGGGAATAAATACAAATAAATTAGGTGGTATCTAAACATCTCCTGAAGTTTTATGAACATTTTTATATAGCATGTGATATTAGATCTCTTCTATTATGTGCGATTGAACTGGAATTATAAATGAATTATTTTTCTTTAATTCTTATGAGAAGAATAAAAAATTCTTGAGCTATAATGAATTCTTGAGCACTGCCAAGTTTCCTCAGTTTCTAATGGTCATGAGATTGATCGTGAATATGTATTATGTGATGTATGCATACTAAAGGGGTATAAATTAAATTAAAGAAAATATTAGACCTTAAAATAGGTGCATTGATTTACCTTTGAGCAGGGAAGTGTGATGGATTGATAATGGTTTGATTAGGGGTATACCATGAAGAGGATTTTTTTATATGTTTGGTGTGTGTAGACCAATCTAGTCTGAGTTGGAAGTGAAAGGGACAAGATGTTTTTCTATTTTTATTGTTCTTATATTGTATAACCTATTTGGATGATTGGGACATAATACGAGCATGGATATACTGGTAGATGCTATACCCTAAGAGTGATGAGATTTGGCTTGAGAATTTGGTAATTATATAGTGGACCCTATGTGGGGTTTTCTAACCATGATGTGACCTAGGTGACCATAGTGAGTTCCCTAGTTTAGTGTAGAAACTAAATAGAATTAGAAAAGGGTGGATAACATAGTTTTAGGTTAGTATGAATGTTCTGATGAGTATTGGTTGTGTGAATGATATCTAACCAAAGTAATTTATATTGGTTTTAGGTGAGAATCCAACCCATGTGAGAATGATATATGGTCATATTTAGTTAGGATGCTTATCCCCCAATGATTATGATATATATTGAAATTTAGGAATGATTTTTATCCCTTATAATGTGTATAATTTATGGTGATAATTGGTAATTCCACTTATCCCATGATGAGTATGATATATGGTGATATCCAGGTGATCCAATCATCCACCATATGAGGAATATATATAGTGATATTAGGGTTTTCCACTTATACCTTTGATGGGTATGAGATATGGTAATGTAAGGGAACATTGCTTATCCCTCTTGTGAGTATGAGATATGGTGATATTCATGGGAGCCACTTATCCCCCTAATGAGTATGATATATAGTGATTTATAGGTAGGATATTTATTCTCTTTATGAGTATTATATATGGTGATATCTAGGAAAACCACTTATCCCCCCAATAAAAAGATATAGGGATATCCTAGTGGGCCACTCATCCATCCCAATTTTTAGGCATTGATGGTATTATGGGTAAGAATTTATCCGACCCTTGGTATAGTTATGTGAAATGTTCAGAGACACTTGACACCAACCAAACAAATTATAATCGATTTTGGGTGTCATCTTAGAACCCTTGAGTTGATAGTGATTTATTTTATCATGTTTTAATTGTTTATTTGACTATTCTAATCATATTACATTGTATTTACTGGTTATGTTAGGGAAACTAATGATGGTATCTAACTAAGTTTTACTCACACTCTTCTTAGGAAACCCTACAACATTATAACCTGAGAAGACCTATTAATCATATGTGTAGGTAGAGAAGATTCCTAGTATTGGATTATTGAGAATGATATCATAGACGAAGTAAAAATACAGGACTAGGTGGTGGTAATTTTTATTTATGTTTATTTTATTCCGGGACGTGTATGATCATCCCATGAGAGATCTTACTGATCTTTTCCCAACTCATGTGACATTTTTGAAAGTTCATTTCTTTATATCATGGGTATGTTATTTATTTACGGTGTCTTTGGTTATGGTGTTCTTTTAGTCAGTTGGTTATTGCTGATAATTGGTTTTATGTTACTTGATCTATTTTATTTTACTTTTATATGTGGGTATAGTCTCCCTATAGTATTAATTTAGACCCTTTATGCTAATTGGAAACCTCTGTCATATAGGGAGGTTCACATGAGCTTAGGTTGTGCTTCAATCCAATTACTATAGAGTGAACCGGGCTAGGATATTTCAATGTGATATTCCAAAAATAATATTTTTTATTGTAAAATTTATATATTCTATATAGTGTTTATGAATACCATATGTATAATTATTTTTTAGGGATATCCATGAGTTTTTATATGAAGATAATTAAGCTATGTGTTTGGATAAGTCATAATTTTGACTTTTATGGGAAATATGACATGTATTTAGAAAAGTTGTTAGTTTTATAACTAAATTAGTTATCCATGTGTTTGGATAGGTTAATAATTAATCCATGAGTTTGTATATGACATGTTTTAACTAATACATTGGTAATGCACTAATATTGGTTATAAATAAGAAAAACAAGTTTTCAAGGTGTCTTGATAATCACCTAACTATGTTTGGTACACATTTTTAGTAAAAATCATATTAAGTACATGGTGTTACATGAGACACATATGAGAATTTTGGGATCTAGGATATTATTGTTGTCTGTGGTGGCATCATACTAGCATATGTTTATTATATCTTATTCATTCACATATCTTGAACATTTAAACATCACTCATGTTTGCTTGATTATGAGAAATGACCTTGCGTAGTTAGAGGTTGGTGCTGATATCATTATGAATTTTTTAAAGGAGTTTGGAGATTATTCAATGGGCTACTTTTTTATTTATTTTTTCTTATTTATATTTTATTTAATTATAATACATTTATTTAGGTCATGAATTATACCATTTCTGTTTTTATGAAATATTGGGCATTGTTGGGAATATTTTAGTGTTATATTTGATTATATTGTGAATCAGTTTCTATTATGGTTGATTATTAAATTGATAATTGTTTATTTGTTATAATGATTCGTTAACTGGTAAATTAATCCCTAATAAATATGATAAACCCTTAGTGTTATTCTACAGACTCTGTGATCTAATATTAAACCTGATACCATGAATATTTTCACCTCATAAACATGGTTGAACTGAGGCGGGACATCAAAAATTCATATTAGAGATGTTTTCTTTTATATAAAATTTATATTTGGAAAAAGTGTAAGAAAAGATTATTAGGATTTTTGACATATGTATGAATTTTTTTTAGTGTTCTAGGTTGGAACAACCATATAAGAAGTCTAAGTCTCTATATAAGTGTGATATTTCATTGATTGTATTTGATGAGTTATGAATTAGTGATTTCTAAGAAATTAGTTTTGGGGATATTTCATGACTTAGTTACAGTGGAAGTGGCCATATAGGGTGGCTTAATTTAAATTTTCATTCAAATTTAAAATGTTTGAATATGAAAAATGAGATCCTCATGTTTATTTTAATATCAAATATTATAATAAAAAATTACCTGAGGTAATCATGATTTCTCAAGTATTTAAACATGAATCACTTAAGTAATATCCACATGTTCTCCACAAAGATTGAGATATTAGTTTTGATGAATAGGGTGCTAGCGTGAAGGATCAAGATCTTTCCAATGTCCATATATCAATTTCAAATGAATCTCTCTATATCTTTAGAATTTTAGTGGTATAATTTTAAATTTGTTTCATGTGTGAATGATAAATAATATCGATGAAACATAATTGACCCCTTCTAAGTTTCCTAATTTATATATAGTTTGGTAAAAGTAAAAAAAGAGGTTCCTCCTTTTTTTCATATTTCAAAAAATCCCATATCATTAACAATTAATTAATTTATCATTAAATAATTATAACTATTATTTAACTAAAAAATAATTAATTATAGAGTCAATTAAAATTTAATCAATTTATCACTTCTTAAATAAATAATTATTCAAGTGTCATAAATAAATAAATTACATGTAATAATTAATAAAATTAAATAATTAAATTGACATTTTCTATTTAATCAGTTACTGATGTATCTAAATATTTAAATATTTAGTTGTAATTACTAGTATTTTTTTTTTAATATTATGAGAAATACAAATCCTTATAAACTGAGATCATTTATATTCTAATAATTACAATTCAAATGAATTTGAAGAGATTCTAAAAAATGTTACTGTGTTACCCACCAAGTCTCTTTTATAGTGGAAATGAGTCTAGCCTATAGACTAAGATAAGTATACAATAACACAACATATCCCCTAAATAGAAAGATAAAATTCTTGGCAATGAAAACAATCTTACAAACACTAGCTGTGTAATATAACATATTTTTTATCTAACATATCATAAAGTATGATACATGCATTTGTTATAATCCATTAATTCATGATCTATATTTATTTGAGATACTAAAATGAATTTATTTGTGATGATAATGGACATGGATTTAAGTATTTCATCTCAATCAAAGGGACAAATACATCTTCTTCTATAACTATAAAGAGACAAATCCTTTGTTGATCATTAAATTAACATAACACAACTTATTATTCACCTAACACAAGATACTTTTTTATGATAAAATATTCCACAATTTCAATCATGAATCTATGTACGCAATTTCTAATATACATTAATAGTGATCTCATGTCCAAGGCCCATTATACATGATCATATATAGAAATTTCTAATGAAAAATAGGATATATAATTTCTATTAGTAGGTCTATCCTCTTTATGTCAAACTTTTAATGATCACAAAGTGTGAAATTCATGAGAAGAAGTGAAATAATTATGATTCCCTAACACCAGATAATCAAACAATATTTCTGTCCCATTAGACTGATGTATCTAAACCATAATATATAACATTAATAATATTGTCATTGAGTACTATTAAAAAATCCAAGTTTTTTGGGTTGCATTTTTTTTTGACAAAAGGCAAATTTAAATATTTTAAAAAGGATCCAAATATAATTAAAGATTAATTTTTTTGAGAAATATGGAGTTTGGGGGAAGTTCAGAGTTAGATAAAAAATCGTGTTGCACTTATTTATGTATTATGCTTTGATATTTTTATTACAGTTCTAATTATTAAGGCTCACTAATTGTGTTAGGTTTATTAAATAAAATTCTTTATTTTTTATATGATATAATTTTAGTGGAAGGTAAGATAAATATTACACTATAATATTCATATATTTATCTATGATTTACTATATAAGTTTTATAATTAATGGAATTTTATAGGGTTGAATATTACTATATACATATTGCATTACAACATAACCTCATGAATTGGTGGTTAATATTTTTCTTAAAAGAATGAGTATGGTAATACATTATGGGGTTTCAGTTCACACCACAATTGTTGGTAGTGAAATCTATGAATAAAGAGGATTAAACCATAATAATATTTGTTATTTATCAATATATTTTATAAATATATTTTTGAATTAAATAATGACATAAATTTCAGGATGATGATTTGAATTATTCCATGATTTTTAGTGGGATTTATAATTTTAGGGAATTACTTTGTAATTATTTTCATTACGTTGTAATAAAGACCATGTAAAAAATAATTTTGAATAATTATAAACTCTTTGAACTTGATCATTTTGGAATTGGAAAAGAATATATTATTTAACCTTATTGAACATATTTGTATATATAATATGTGGTATGAAATGGTTCTATAGTCATGGAGGCTATAAATGGTTGGGATAGTTCTTAGATATTGTTAACATATCATGAAGTGAAGAAAAAGAAAATAGAGATTGATGGAATGAAACAAAAGGAAGTAACATGAGATACACATGAATAATTATAGAGAGAGTTATTCTTAAAAATTAGAGAAGATTTGGCTTCTATTTACACACTTATCCAATATAGAGTAATAATAGGAAGGAGTTCACCAATTTAATGAATATGGAGAATATTTCAACACCAACTAAGGTGCAATTATTATTTTTTGATTTGTGAGACAAATCCTGCATACATGATTGATAGTGATTCATTATTGTATGAGATATTAGTGATATTTTATCTTTTTAAATGTATTTAAACCCAAAGGGATATTGAGTAAACTCTAAACCTTCTATAGGCTGCATTCTTAGTGAATTTTGGTACATCGATCGCAATTGAATACATTTTGGACAAAACCCTATGAGTGTGAACCAAGTAAATTAACTTATGTCATGTGATTTTATTACTTTAATATTTTACAGGTAAGGAACTTTTTATCTTAATAACTATAAAGAAAGATCATTGTTAGGGAATATTTTTGTTCAATATACCTTGATTTACCCCCTCTCAAGGTATATTTCCTAAGCGGGACCAACACATACCCAAGTTCTCATTATAGCGGGAACTACAATGACTTATAGACCGAAAACATAATATAATTTCATTATCATATAGTGAATTTAGATGAGATTTTTTTTTGATATGTATAAAACGTGCATATATCAAATTTTATTCATGATTTGGTAATTTGATGCACATAAAAAAGTTGGTTTAAGGGTATCGACTCCAAAACAATTCCACTTTAACAAGATCCAACTATTAACTATTTCATTTAGTATCCCTCACATGATATTAAAACGTCTTATAATTAATGTATTTAGTTAATTCATCCACATATATACCCACTTTGACCACCCTGCTTACTAAAAATTCATCTCTTTGAGTAAATCCACTCAAAAGATAATATTAATGATTTATATAGTTTTTATTTGGTACAAACTATGTTATTTGGTAAGAACCACATTTATAGTGTTATAAAATTACATTATGATGTGATCTACATTGATAGGTATTACACTAAGATCTAAGACAAAGTTACATAGTTAAACTATTTCTATCGCTGCATTATAAGCCTTGATATACTCGAACTTTATAGAATTAGAAACCATGGGTTACTTTTGTCACCCCAAACTCACAACCAATGAGCATGAAATTAGTAAAACCTAATCTATTTGAAGGATAATATCTACATATCCCCTATTAGATAGTTTCATAACTTTTCTATATTTTTTTAAAATTTATTTTATATTTTTAAGAATAATTTTAACTACTTCCCATTGTAGTTTTTTTAAAAATTTCTTGATTTGATTGGTCTTAGTATATAACATGGTATATAAAATATATCCAATCATTTAAAGAAAAAGGATTATATAAATTATATATTTTAATTCTTATATTTAAAGATATAACTTCTTGAAATATTTATGCCATGATACATAGGAAGAAATCATTTCATGTATTGTTCCTTATTGTACTTTTCAATACCTTATCAATGTATATAATTTGACATATCCCAATTAGCCTATTGGATTTATGTAACATCCCACTTTTCATTTAAGGTAAAACTATATTATTATTTTGTTTTCACTATTTTTCTATTTATCTCTAGTTATTCCTATTTTTTTCATTCCTTGAGGAGTCGGGAGAGTACACTTGAGACTTGGGGTATGTGTGGAAATGATCTTGTAGTTGGAAAAGATACAAGAGGTCAATCGACTAGATGGTGAGGACCATTGGTTTTCTGGTGGATTGTACTAGGATAATCTTGGTTACATGAAGTCTATAAGATTTATGGTGACTTATAACCAACTCAATGGTGACCAGAATCTGGAAAACCGTTGAAAGTTCTTAGTTGTACACATTCTGTCTATATCCAACTACTTACTAGTGACCAGATACCAAAAAATCAATGGAATTTTGGGATTGTAATAATTCTTCCCACAATCATCAGATAGTAGTCTGGTCACTACCATCCATCCAAAGGCCCACTGACTCATTGCTGAAATTTATGTTGCTATGAAAGATAAGGGTAATATTTTAATATTTTCCCAAGGCCCCCATTTTATTCCTCATTCCTCATTCTAAGATAATAATTTAATCTTTCCATTTATAAGACCCCTCTTACACATTTTTGGTTATCCCAAATTCAATTCATAGTGGATCGAAGCATCGATCATATTGGTGGTTCCCAATTAGTGATTCTTACCATGTTTTTATAGAATCTCTCATCTTATCTTCTTATTTTATTTTGATCAGAAATTACGACCTTCTAGAATAGTTAAATCATGAATATTTATTATCATTTTTGGTTTCTAGGACTCTTGTTTACCTCCTCTTTTCTGGTTAGTGGATACCCTTTATAATTGTTGTTTTTTATAATTGTGGTATGTGGTTTCATATGACGTATTTATTAAATATATCCCTTGTTTCTTATTTATTTTAGAATTGGGTTTTAAAATTATTTTGAAGAATGAAATGTGATATCTTGGTAGTGATTTTTAATGGCATGATATATGATGACAAACCACTTTTCCGATGACCATTGAATCAAAGTGTATAATACTAGAAAAAATTAGTTTTCAAATGAAATAATTATTTTTAATAAATTTCATTGATCTTGGTGTAGAAATTGAGATGGAATGACATGATAACATATCCATGAACATGAACTATTTGTGATTGAATTGAGTTTTGATAAAACCTTTGACGATGTTTTCCTAAAATTTAATTGACATGGCTTGTGAAGTATTGAATCTACACTGATTATGAAATGATTATTAAGAATGATGAATTATGTATGATACCCATGATTTAATTGAAATTTGATTCCCAAGGGAGTTGGGAATTTATGAGAGTAGTCTAGAATAAGAATGCTAGGCATGTTTATCTCTACATAGGAATGAAATAAATGATGAAAATGTAGGATCGAAATAGTGATGTAGATTCTCAATTACAAGAGGGGGGGTGAATTGTATACTTTAAAAATTCCTTTGGAACCCTTAAAGTTAGTTATGATTAATTATGTTTTCCTTAAGCAAAGGAAAGGGCTAAGTTTAACAAAGTTAAACTAAGAAAATTCACAACACCTCTAACACCGAATGCAAACTTGGAAAGAGATTCCGAAAGTAGGTTCCGGAAATATGGTTCCGGAAATTGAAACTTAACAAAAGATTACAATATGAGATTCTACCTTAAAGCGTATAGAATCTAAATGAAACAGAGTACAAGTAAGGAAGTATAAGAAAGTTATACTTTCCTTATAATACAAAATGTAGTGTAATATAAACACGTAGTAAAACTACAAGTAACAAGATATAAGTCTTTTAACCCAAAGAGAAGGGTATCCAACAACCTTGGATAAAGGTCCCTTGATTTATACTTTCAAGAAAGTCTATCTTACCCACACCAGGGTAAGCCCTCGATACGAAGATCGGAGTCTCTGTCTTGCTATCCCCGCAAGCCCTCAACTTCAAGGTAGTTGGCAACCTCTGTCTTCCTCAGCAAGGAAGCCCTCTAACTTCAAGGTAGTCGGCACCTCTGTCTTCCTATCCCCGGAAGTCCTCAAATGTAATCACCAACATTCGGAGTCGCACAAATCTTTGAGAGTTAATAAGAGCCTCTCTCTCTAGAAATCACTTCAACAGCATGTATGCACAATAACCAAGTTGTTCATCCATCCATTAGTTGTGAGCTCTTTCAAATGAGCTCCTATTTATAGGTAAGGTTGGCCTCCTTCCCAACGGTCATATTTTCCTTAAAGATCGGAGGGACCTGTACACGTGTCACTTAGACAACGGTTAGTTTATAACAAAATAGACGACATCGTTTTATAACAAAACAAGTGTAACATAATGTATGACATCGTTTTAAAATCTAACTCAAAATTTCGGAATGAAAAATTCGGAGTGAATGTTCGGAGTGAAAGGAAAATAACAAAGAGTAGACAGATTATAACAACGTAAGAAAGATGAAAGTTTGGAGTCTAACCAAAGATAATTTTCGGAGTCTAAATAAATTTGGAGTGTATAAAACAATGATGATCAGATTCTGTTTAATAGTTGAATTCGAAATGAGAATTCGGAATGATAATTCATCATCAGAATTCATTATGAGAATTCATCACCAGAATTCGTAATGAGAATTCTTCATCAGAATTCGTAATGAGTATTCTTCATCAGAATTTGTTATGAGAATTCATCATCAGAATTCGTAATGAGAATTATTCATCAGAATTCGTAATGAGTATTATTCATCAGAATTTGTAATGAGAATTCGTCATCAGAATTCGTAATGAGAATTCATTATCAGAATTCGTAATGAGAATTCATTATCAGAATTCGTAATGAGAACTCATCACAAGAATTCGTAATGAGAATTCGTTGTCGAACTTCATAAGTATTCGTATCCTGAATCTGATGTATAACTTAATTAGAGTTCGTATCCGGCGTTCGGAATGAAACTTTATTACAGTTCTCATCTGGATTTCGGAGTGAAACTTTATTACAGTTCTTGTCCAGAATTCAGATCCTAAAAACAGAATACCTCATATCAAAGTTTCAAACAATTCCGAGAATATAGAAATGAATCCGAATCTTATACTTAAGAAAAATATGGATGAAAATATGATAAGAATAATTTTTCTTACAAAAGCGATTTTCCTTATAAAAGCAATTTTTCTTATAAAAGCAATTTTCCTTATAAAAGCAATTTTCCTTATGAAAACAATTTTCCTTATAAAAGCAATTTTCCTTATAAAAGAAATTTTCTTTATAAAATAAATTTTCCTTAAAGATAAGGTGTTTGTGATTTTCAAAAGAAGAAGGAATGGAAAATTCATAAGGAAAACCTTATTGACTCAACAATCTCCCCCTTTTTGGAAAGCACAAACATCCTTACGAAAAAGAAATTCTAAGAAGAAAGAAAAACATTAAGGCTTATCTCCCTTTGCTTTAAGGATATTGATGAATATGAATAACTCCCCCTTAGGCTTTGAAACTCTAAGGATCATATTCTAGATTTCCGGAGTTACATTTTATTACGAATAAGAAGGTCTTATTTAATGAGAAACTCCCCCTTAGATAAACTCTTATTAGAGTTCTTTTTATTAAGTATCTTTTCCTTCTCCCCCTTTATGATTTTCAAAAAGAATTCGAGGGAATGGAAAAAATAACAAAGTACCTGAAACATTAGTTACAACAACAAAATAAATGACAAGCACAAATTTCATTAAGTTTAAAATGTCGGCAACAAAAGAAAATACAACAAAAGATCGGATCTGTCTATTTTGGATCTTTTTCCTTCGCCATGAGACTCTTAAGAATAGTCTTGATCTTCTTTAAGTATTTATGATCTTCTTCAGCTTGCTCAACTAAGACCACTATTCTTGCAGATTGAGCTTCAATCTTTTCTTCCTGGGCTTGAAGCTTTTCTTCCTGAACTTTGATCTTTTCTTCCTGAGCCTTCAATTTCTCTTGAAACTCAATCCGATGATCCCTTTCAAACTTCTAGTTTTGAGAGACAGAATTTAGCTTCCCATTCAGATCTCTGACTTCTTGAATCCGAAAGTTCTTTTCATCTGTCAGCTTCTCTTAAAAGGAAGAAGTCAGCTCATTTATCTTCCTATCCTCAGTCTCAAAGGCATCCTTGACATTGTCTTGAAATTCAGCAAATAGCCTCATCTCTTCTACAGTCTTCCTTGACCAGTTTGTCATCCTCTTGTAAGATTTTCTATGGGATTCATAGCCAACAAAGAACATTTTGAACTGAGCCTCTATTTCAACACACTTGTCTATAACCATAGATACGGAGTTTGATTTCTGATTTAAAGCATGTTGGAGCATCTGACATCTTGAGTCAATACTTGAGAAGGTCAGAATGGTTCCCACCAACTTCTTTAAAGACTGAACAACAAATTCATGCCCCACCGAAGATGAATCCGAATCCGAGACTCTTCTTGGAGAATTTTCTTCTTCAATAAGGTCAAGCTTTATCTTTTAAGAACTACCAACTTCCTTTATCTTCATCACTTCTGAGCTCGGAGTATCAGCAAGAATTTTCTTTCCCTTGTCTTTTTTCGAAATAGAATCCTGTTCCGGAGTTTTCTTTTCACTATCAGAGACTTGGACAACATTATCTTCCTCATCAGAAACTTCCTGAACACCAACCTCTACGTTTTCCATCTGAGCAATATCATGTAAAAGTTGTTCTTCTTCTCCATGATAAGCTACTTCTTCTTCTCCTTTCTCTTCTTCCATTGCTGGAGTAACTAGCTTCGAAGATTTAGCTTCTGAAGTTTGGAGCGATAAGTGTTCCGGAGGTGTCCCTTTATAATCATCTACTTGTTTCAATACATCTCTGGTTTCACCACTTCCTTCAGCAACATCTTCTTCTTCTTCCACTTGCTCAACTTGCTCTACTTCCTCAGCAGTCTTAGCAACAGCTTCTTCCGGAGCAACAAAATTTCTTCCTGGAGTCTCAGGTAGAGATTCCAATGAAAAAGATCTCGGAATAGGAATATTTTCTGAAACCATCTCATTGAATTTCAACAAAGCCTGAGCTACCTCTGCTTTAGTCATCTTCTTCTTGAGTTTCTTTTCTTTTGGTTGTTTTTCGATCTCATTCGCAGTTCTTTCCTTCAAGGCCTTAGCCTCCGCAGGGTCCAAGCCAAACTGAGGCTCCCCTTGCACTCTCTTTTCTTTAATCTCCCTCCATTTAGCAACAACCTCATCTGGGTAATATTTCTTCTTCTTTGGTTTTGGAGGTGCGGAATGAACTTCCTTAGACTTGGGATCCTCGGCTTCTACTTCCACTTCCTTCAGCTTTCTCTTCCTTACTGGCTTAGAGGATTCTGGATCAGCAGCTTTCAGAACTGATTCTTTTTGAGCAGGTAGATCAATAAACTGTCCAGACTCTTTGTCAAAGGCTACATCCATTCTTTTGAGTGTACCATCACTCACCAGCATAATCTTGCAAACTTTCGGCTTAGATTTGCAAGCCTCCTTGAAAGACTCAAGGCACCGAACTATCAACTTGGAGAGGATTGCTGGATACATTATAATCTGAGCTCTCAAATTTCCTTTCTTCAAATTCTCAAGAGTGATAAGAATGTGCTTCATTAAATTAAACTTCCTCAGATTTATCAGAAAATCTAGGATGTAGATCTCACTCTTCTTCAAGCTATCTTTGTCACCCTTCCTTGGTACGATAAGGCCTTGTACCCATAATTCTAGAATCCGGAAATTTGTAGATAAACTAGAAATCTTCGGAGCCTTATCATCTTCCAGTCCGAGAGTTTCTAAAGCTTTTTCCTTGTCGAAACTACCTTTTGAATCCGGCAACACATGAGATATAAATTCAGCTTCACCTTCATTATTCAGCCCTACCAAGATGGCTGCCTTGGCATAAGAAAGCTTATAAGTCTTACCATAAGACTTAAAAGACAACTTATCCTTTCCATCTTCCATAAGAAAGGAAAATGTCTCATAGAATTTGATAAGCAAATCCGAATACACTTCATCTTGGTTCCCAGGTTTTGACACCGCAAAATCTTTCCAACCATTAAGCTTGATATTCTTTAAAATAAGAGAGTCGTAATTGTTGAAGAAATCCGGATGGACCAGCCTCTCTCTGTATACCAACCACTTCGAAATCAGTTTGGAGGAAGACATGTCTTGAGAAGCTACTTCCACAGACATTCGGATATGAAGACCTCTGAGAAGTTCGGATTGGAGAAAGATGAAGTTCGGAACGGCCTTAAAACAGAGGGGTAGAGCTTCGGGATGCAGGAGCTTGAAAACCGATGTGGAACTACTATTTGGGTCCCCTTTATATAGGCAATGAGATGACGGTTCAACTTCCACAGTTGATCGAACAGTTGTGATAAGCTGAGATCAGATCTGACGGTCGAAAACCAATTCTTTTGAATCCGATCTTTTGAGGTTTTTATTAAAACAAATAATTAAGAAAATTATAATCCGAAAACAAAATATAAGAAAATACCAGCAAGTAAAATATGACTACGAAAACTTGGGTAAGGAAATCATACCTTTCGGATTGGCTTAGGAAGATTATTCGTAATGGGTAATATTCTTACGAAAAAAAAACTTTATTACGAAAAGACAAAATTTGGAAAACTGACTATGAAAAAAAAACTCAGTAAGGAAAACTTAGTACGAAAATTTCATTACAAAATTTTGAAAACGAAAAACTTATTATGGAAGATTCAGTACGAAAATCCCGTTATGAAAATACCAGTACAAAAATTGCCATTCCGGATATTTCCATTCCAGAAGTTTTCTATACGAAAATATCCATTCTGGAAAGTTTTAGTTCCGAAAATTCCATTCCGAAATTTTAATTCTGAAAAGTATGAAAACAGTTTTTGAAAAACTTTGTTAAACTAACAATCAAATGTACTCCCCCTATGAAAAGGATTTTATTGCTGTAAAGAGACTATTTCAATAGAAAGTTAATTAAGAATAATTACCTTACGGTTATCATTCCTAACTTCTGTTTAATATATTCAAATCTATTAGAAGTCAAAGATTTTGTGAAAATATCAGCAAATTGATCTTGCGTTCCGATAAACTGAAGAATAATATCTCCTTTAAGTGTGTGATCCCTAAGAAAGTGACGCCTAATATCTATGTGTTTTGCACGGGAGTGATGTGCAGGGTTCTTACTGAGGGCAATGGCACTAGTGTTATCACACAAAATTTGAGTTTTAGTAAAACTCAATCCATAGTCTGTGAGTGTGTGTTGCATCCACAACACTTGAGCACAACAACTTCCAGCTGTTACATATTCAGCTTCAGCAGTGGAGAGTGCTACAGAATGTTGCTTCTTACAGGAACAAGAAACTAATGAATCTCCTAAGAAATGACAAGTTCCGGATGTACTTTTTCTATCCATTCTAAATCCACCAAAGTCAGCATCAGAAAATCTTTTTAGGATAAAATCATTTCCAAGTATAAAATAATCCTAGATCCATGGTTCCCTTAAGGTAGCGAAAAATTCTTTTTACTGCCTTTAAGTGAGATTCCTTAGGATTGGATTGATATCTTACACATAAGCATACTGAAAACATTAGGTCTGGTCGACTAGCTGTTAAGTATAGTAGACTTCCTATCATACCTCTAAAAGATGTTTGATCTACTAGTTTCCCAGCTTCATCAAGGTCTAAAGAGTTTGAGGTACCAATGGGAGTACTAATACTTTTAGTGTTTTCATAACCATACTTTTTAAGAATATATTTAATATACTATGTTGAGATATGTAGGTTCCTTCTGGTTTTTGAGACATTTGAAAACCAAGGAAAAATGTTAACTCACCCATCATACTCATTTCAAACTCATATTTCATTAGACTTTCAAAAGAGTCGGTCAAAGATTGCTGAGTTGAACCAAATATGATATTATCAACATAAATTTAAACAATCAAAACATTTTTCTTATCTTTCTTTATAAAAAGGGTTGGATCTGCATTTCCCTTAACATAGTTATTTTGAAGCAAAAATCCAGTGAGTCTATCATACCATGCTTGTGGGGCTTGTTTAAGGCCATACAGAGCTTTGGTAAGTCTAAAAACATAATCAGGATGTTTTTTATCTTCAAAGCCAGGAGGTTGTTCAACAAAAACTTCCTCTTGAACATAACCGTTAAGAAAAGCACATTTCACATCCATTTGGAAAAGTTTGAAATTAAAGAATGCTGCAAAGGCAAGTAGAATACGGATAGATTCAAGTCTAGCTACTGGAGCATAGGTTTCTTTATAGTCTATACCCTCTTACTGATTATAGACTTTAGCAACAAGTTTAGCTTTATTTCTTACTATGATTCCATTTTCATCACATTTATTTCTAAAAACCCATTTGACTCCAATTACAGAAGTTTCCATAGGTCTTTCAACCAAGGTCCAGACTTTATTCCTTTTGAATTCATTTAGTTCATCTTGCATGACTTTAATCCAATCATCATCACCTAAAGCTTCATCAGTGCTTTTAGGTTCTAATTGGGAAAGAAATGCTAGATGTTCTACTTCATTTCTTAAGGAACTTCTAGTCCTTATAGGTTGATTTACATCACCAATGATACTATCACTGGGATGATTCTTAAGAAACGCCTGATTTGGGTTTTAAAAAGCATGTTCATCAACATAGGGTAGAAAATCTTCTAGGGTAAATGTTTCAGGAATATCTTCTTGAACATTATCTTTATCAGAAGATTCTTCTATCAAAGGTTGATAATCAGTTTTTGAAAACACATCCGAGGATGTAGGCTGAGGTGTTTTAAAAACAAAAGGATCTGACTCATCAAATTTTACATGTACTGTTTCTTCAATAGTACAAGTGTTTTTATTAAAAACTCTATAATCCTTAGATGTTGTGGAATAACCTAAGAAAATTCCTTCATCAGATTTTGGTGCGAATTTATGTAAGTTATCTTTAGTATTCAGAATGAATACTTTGCAACCAAAAACCTTGAAGTAGGATAGTCTTGGTTTTCTACCATTCCATAACTCATAAGGAGTTTTATTCAGAAAAGGTCTAATCAAAACTCGATTTATAGTATAGCAAGTAGTACTTACAGCTTCAGCCCAGAAATGTCTAGCTATAGAATATTCACTCAACATGGTTCTAGTTACCTCTTGAAGAATTATATTTCTTCTTTCAACTACACCATTTTGTTGAGGAGTTCTAGGTGCTGAAAAATTGTGATTAATACCTTTTTTACTACAAAAAGTTTCAAAATCAGAATTTTGAAATTCTCCTCCATGATCACTATGAATAGTTTTCAATGGAAGGTTTTCTCATTTTTAACTTGATCTCTAAAACTTTTGAAATAAGAAAAAGATTCAGATTTCTTTTCTAGAAAATAAACCCAAGTAAATCTAGTGTAATCATCAACTAGAACAAACACATAGTATTTGCCTCCAATACTTCCAGTTTGTGTTGGACCAAAAAGATCCATGTGCACTAACTGTAATGCATCGGTTGTTGAGAATTCACTGATTGATTTAAAACTAGATTTATGTTTCTTACCATATTGACAAGGATCACAAACTTTAGAAGAATCAAATCTAAGATCCGGTAGATCCTTAACTAGTTTCTTCTTAGTGAGTTTACATAAGTTCCTAAGGTTACAGTGACCTAGTTTTCTATGCCATAACCAGGAATGATCTTACATTGCACTAAGGCAAGTTAAATCTTGGCTCCTGAGGTCTTCTAAATTTAAGTTGTAAACATTATCTTGCCTATTGGCTGAGAGAATAAATTCTTCCTTGGAATTGTGAACTAAGCACTTATCATTCCTAAAATTCACAAGGTAACCTTCATCACATAACTGACTTATGCTAATGAGGTTGTGCTTAAGACCCTTAACAAAAAGAACATTTGAAATCAAAGTTTTACCAAGAAAAACAATATTATCAATACCAACAATCTCACCCTTAGCATTATCTCTGAAAGTTACCTTTCCTCCTTTCATTTTGATAATCTTTTCAAAATAGCTTTTGTTACCAATCATGTTCCGGGAACATCCACTATCCATATACCATGTATTGTTGCTGGTACTCTCTTTATTTTCCTGAAATCAAGAAGAAAATTAGACTTTCGGAATCCAAACTTGTTTGGATCCGAGATTTTCAGATAATAAAATTTTAGGTACCCACATCTTCTTAGAAAAGTAAGCTTTGTGAAATCCTAGAGATTGGGTTTTGTTTAAGGAACAATTCTTTGCCCAGTGACCACCACATTGACACTTGGTACAAAATGGGGCACTTTGAGGAACAAAATAATTGTTACTGAAAATTGGTTTTGCATGGGTATAACCAAATCTGGATTTATTTCTTAAAGTTCCTATTTGGGAATACATTTTATCAAAATTTTCCTTACCATGGGTAAAGTTTGATAAACACTTCTTTAAGGAAAAAATTTCAGACTTGAGTTTTATAACCATGTTTTTATCCTCAAAATCATTAGTTTTAGAACTAGAGCTAGGCTCGAAAACATTTTTATTAGAAATTACTTTTTCTAATTCTTTAGAAAGTTTGTTCTTCTCAGAACTTACTTCCTCAATATTTTTTGAAATACTTTCAAAATCAGCATTTTTCATATCAAGATCTTTAGAAGGATCTGATATCTCTTTTGTAAGAATAAAATTCCTAGAGTTTTCCTTATCAAGTTTTTTATTGAGTTTAGAATTCTCAATCTCAATAAGTTCAGCAAACCTAGAGACTTCTTCATAAGTAAGTAAAGTATTTTCTTCATCAGAAGAGGATTCTTCATCAGAAGATTCATAATACTTACTATCATTAGAATTTAAAGAAACATTGTTCAATGATTCAGCATTTCGTACCTTATCCATAAGACAATGATTATCAATAGGTAATCTGGATATAAGACCAAGATTCTTCTGTCCTGAAGATTCATAATCAGAAGATTCATCTGAAGAGTCACCACCACTGGCACTCCAGGTGTCATTAGCTTTCAGAACTTTCTTAGCTTTTGCTTTATAATACTTCTTTCTGTTCCTGTCTGAATGTCTTTCTGTCCTTTCTTTCTTTTTGAGCATAGGACAATCTGGTCTTATATGTCCAGCTCTCTTGCATTCATAACAAGTAACTTCTCCATCTTTCTTATCTTTCCTTTCCTTTTTATTATACTTGGATTGGAAATTTCTCTGGCCAGCTATCTTGTTCATCCTTCGAGCAAGATTTGCTAATTCATTTTCAAAGACTTCACTCTCACTAGCTTCGGATTGAAAAATAACTTTCTTAGACTTGGATCTGGTTACTCTCTCAGGAGTCTTAAATTTTATCTGATTTGAAGTTATTGTAAAAGCAACAGCACCATTTCCATTTTTCTTTTTGATGTTGTCAGCATCTCTCTTCATTCTGGTTTCATGTTGGAGAAGAGTTCCAAAAATCTCATCAAGAGAAATCTGAGTGACTTTCCTGTTCTCATCTATAGCATTTTTTTTTGACTCCCACTCATTAGGCATGATATCAATTATCTTATCCACAAGAGCTTCATCATCTAAACCTTTATCTCCCATAGACTGTAGGCTATTGACGATAGTCATAAATCTCTGTTGTACATTACAGATTGGTTCACCATAAGGAAAGTTGAAGCCATGATATTCAGCTCTGAGCATAACTCTCCTAGTTTCAATCACTTTAGAAGTTCCAAAGTGTGTAACCTCTAACTTCTTCCAGATATAGTTAGCTGCTTCACAAGAAGAAATTTGGCTATATATATTTCTGGTCATTGAACAAAGTAAAGTATTGCGTACCTTATAGTTGAGTTGATATTCTTGCTTTTCCTGGTTAGTAAAAGTTCTAACTTCCTTATCAGGAATTTTATAATCACCAGTAAGCATAAAAAAATTGTCTACTCCAGTATTGATAACAAAAGTCTCCATTCGATCTCTCCAGTACTCATAATCATTACCATCAAAGATTGGTGGTCTTGTAGGATTTAGATTATCAATTGAACCAACATTAATTCCTGCCATACTTATAATAACCTTCGGCACACAAACTTGTTAGTAGAAAAGATTCGTGATAACAAAGTTCGGAATGGAAAAGTTCGGAATGGAAAAGTGAGCAAGAAAAACTTATTCGTAAGTATAAGTATTTCAGAGACCTCCTCTGATACCAATTGTAGGATCGAAATAGTGATGTAGATGCTCAATTACAAGGGGGGGGGGGTGAATTGTATACTTTAAAAATTCCTTTGGAACCCTTAAAGTTATTTATGATTAACTATGTTTTCCTTAAGCAAAGGAAATGGCTAAGTTTAACAAAGTTAAACTAAGAAAATTCACAACACCTCTAACACCGAATGCAAACTTGGAAAGAGATTCCGAAAGTAGGTTCCGAAAATATGGTTCCGGAAATTGAAACTTAACAAAAGATTACAATATGAGATTCTACCTTAAAGCGTATAGAATCTAAATGAAATAGAGTACAAGTAAGGAAGTATAAGAAAGTTATACTTTCCTTATAATACAAAATGCAGCGGAATATAAACACGTAGTAAAACTACAAGTAACAAGATATAAGTCTTTTAACCCAAAGAGAAGGGTATCCAACAACCTTGGATAAAGGTCCCTTGATTTATACTTTCAAGAAAGTATGTCTTACCCACACAAGGGTAAGCCCTCGATACGAAGATCAAAGTCTCTGTCTTGCTATCCCCGCAAGCCCTCAACTTCAAGGTAGTTGGCAACCTCTGTCTTCCTCAGCAAGGAAGCCCTCGAACTTCAAGGTAGTCGGCACCTCTTTCTTCCTATCCCCGGAAGTCCTCGAATGTAATCACCAATATTCAGAGTCGCACGAAGCTTTGAGAGTTAATAAGAGCCTCTCTCTCTAGAAATAACTTCAACAACATGTATGCACAATAACCAAGTTGTTCATCCATCCATTAGTTGTGAGCTCTTTCAAATGAGCTCCTATTTATAGGTATGGTTAGCCTCCTTCCCAACGGTCATATTTTCCTAAAAGATCAGAGGGACCTGTACACGTTTCACTTAGACAACGGTTAGTTTATAACAAAATAGACGACATCGTTTTATAACAAAACACGTGTAACAGAATGTACGACATCGTTTTAAAATCTAACTCAAAATTTCGGAATGAAAAATTCGGAGTGAAGGTTCGGAGTGAAAGGAAAATAACAAAGAGTAGACAGATTATAACAACATAAGCAAGATGAAAGTTCAGAGTCTAACCAAAGATAATTTTCGGAGTCTAAATAAATTTGGAGTGTATGAAACAAAGATGATCAGATTCTGTTTAATAGGTGAATTCGGAATGAGAATTTGGAATGAGAATTCGTCATCAGAATTTGTTATGAGAATTCATCATCAGAATTCATAGTGAGAATTCTTCATCAGAATTTGTAATGAGTATTATTCATCAGAATTCGTTATGAGAATTCATCATCAGAATTCGTAATGAGAATTCTTCATCAGAATTCATAATGAGTATTCTTCATCAGAATTCGTAATGAGAATTCGTCATCAGAATTCGTAATGAGAATTCATTAACAGAATTCGTAATGAGAATTCATTATCAGAATTCGTAATGAGAACTCATCACAAGAATTCGTAATGAGAATTCATTGTCGAACTTCATAAGGATTCAAATCCTGAATCTGATGTAGAACTTAATTAGAGTTCGTATCCGGCGTTCGGAATGAAACTTTATTACAGTTCTCATCTGGATTTCGGAGTGAAACTTTATTACAGTTCTTGTCCAGAATTCGGATCCTAAAAACAGAATACCTCATATCAAAGTTTCAAACAATTATGAGAATATAGAAATGAATCTGAATCTTATACTTAAGAAAAATATGGATGAAAATATGATAAGAATAATTTTTCTTACAAAAGCGATTTTCCTTATAAAAGCAATTTTTCTTATAAAAGCAATTTTCCTTATAAAAGCAATTTTCCTTATAAAAGCAATTTTCCTTATAAAAAAAAATTTCCTTATAAAAGAAAATTTCTTTATAAAAGAAATTTTCCTTAAAGATAAGGTGTTTGTGATTTTCAAAATAAGAAGGAATGGAAAAGTCATAAGGAAAACCTTATTGACTCAACAGAAAACACTAACTAAATATTGATGAGGTAGGGAGAAAATTTAATGGGAGTAATCCTACCCCCAGGCCCATAACCCTAGGGTAATGTACGCAATAGGTAGATATAATCACCATGAAGTTTGAGGATCAGTGATCCATAACTTAACTTACTTGATAACTCTATTACCATGGTGCAATGATTTTGTAAAAATATACCAGACATGTTTTTCTAGAATATGATTTAAAAAAAATTCTAGATAAATTAATTTTCCTAAAAAGTGTTGAGTATCCTTATTTTGATAAATCATTAGGAATTTTTTGAAATTTAGGTTTTAATGAAAACTGTGAAAATTATTATCATGCCACATTTTATTTAAAATTAAGAATATTTAGTTTAATTAATATGGATTTCTTATGAAACACTTGGTGGGGTCATAAGGGGATTGTTTTCTCACACCCTACATATTTCTTTAGGCATATGAATACTTTGTATTTCTAGGTTTAGGTAAAGGAAAGTTACCAATTAATGGTAGTGGGTATCTATGATAGAAGGATATGAGATGTCAATGATAATGTATGGGGAGTGTAACCCACATGTTTCACAGAGATGGGTTGTCACTAATTTCATTATCTTGACTATTTTCAATATTGGTTTATGTTTTACTCTCTATTCCTTATAATTGTTTTGTACCCTATTAGTTCTTTATTCTATTTTATTCTATTTTATTCTATTGAATGGTTTTTTGGATACCATGTTGTGGAGAATTCACACCCAAGGTTTTTTATGATATCCAGGTGCTAGTTTCCAAACCATGAGGATCAGAAATTCCTTTTGGGATATGAATTAGACAGAATTAGATGTCTATGTTGATGGGTGATCTAGGTTGGTTCATGATAAATTATTATCAAAGGATGGATTGGTTGTTTTTGTCATTGGTATGTGATATTGGGAAATCCTGGTAGATAAGAGATAGACATTTTAGTACATAAAAGGTAGGCTGTGAGTGAGTTCCTAGACAACTATTTTCGTGAAGATCCTTAAGTTAGAATTATTGGTAGAGAAATGAGTATTTGAATATATGTTATAATTGATATTAGTTATTTTTCAAGATTCTTATTGGATTGAGTTGAAACTTGTTCCTCGGTATGATGTGTTCCATATTATTTTTATTGATTTTAAATAATACCATTCCCCTAGATGACTTATAGCATGATATGAGCAGAGTTATACTAATGAACCTTGAGAGGGAAACCCTCTAGTTAATAAAAATCTCACCGAGGAAGTTGTGCACATAGTCTGAGCTAAGTAGTAATGCATGACACCTACCCTTATTTAGAACACTGAGGAAGAACCTCAATAAAGGATAGAATAGTGATTGAACCCAAGAGTTCCTTCACCATAAACTACTGTATTTCTATGGGATGATTGATCCTCAATCCGTATAATATTGGTTGGGGAAATTAAAAGAATCATCTAATTACCATATAAACTAGATTACATCAAGGTAAAGTGTACTAAGTTCATGACTGAAGGCCTAAGTAGAAGGTGGTGGGATTGAATGATTTTGGAAATGAAGCACGATTACTTTGAATGGAAGTATTTAATTTTTATCTTAAATAATAAATTTTATCCTAATTCTATAACCTTATATAAATCTATGGAATTTCTCATCCTTGAGAAAAATAATTCTAAAATCATGGATAATGAACATCTTTTTGATAAACTTTCTCAGTTTTCACAAGAGGTTGAGTCAAATGAAAATTTTATGGATCAAAGGTTCCAGATTGGTCTTTCACCCAATTTTAAATCATAGGTTTTCATGATGAAACTTTGTACCTATTCCAAGATACTAGATAGGTATTTTTTAATAGAGATTGTCATGGCTGACAAGTTCGGATGATCAAAGTTCCCCCTAAACCCAGTGACAATTTTAATACCTTTGGTAAGATAAAAAGGAGGTAGGATGAGTCTCATAGTGGAAACAGTAGTATCACCCCAAAATAATAGCCATACCATAGGTTATCTTCAAAAACTAGTAGAGTACCACTGACTTTTTTCCTACATGGCATGATTGGAAACTCAAAGCATACTTACATAGAATAACCAATTCTTTGAAACTATTGTGGATGATATGTTAACTTTCATAGGTTTTTTCATGTTTTCTCTAATCTATGTAGTATAGTAGGCTCATTGACACCTAGGTAACTATAATGAAATCAGATGCTTAAAGAACAATGAGGTTCTAACCATATGACTCTTGAATGAAGATGTAACACGTAGTTGAAGAGTTTCTAGTGGAAGTTTATGGGTACCCAAAAACCTTAATAAGTACCTTTTTGGTTTCTTCATATCTAGTGATAGTTTTATTTGATAAAGGAAACTCACAAACTTTTATATAAAACCACACTGTAAATCTATTAATTAATCCAATAGAAATAATTCCATAGGTTATGGTGGTAGGTATGAATCTTGGAATGAAGAGGGATTATGATCTCTAACATACCTCCAATACATTTTCTTTATCAGAAGTTGAGTTATTCTAGAATTTTTAAGTCCTAAAAATGAGCCTCAATGACATTATTTTTTGTAATGTATTGGTTGGTATCTCATAAATCCAAAATCAACTAATATCATTAGAGGTTATAATTTATTACTCCAATGGGAGTATATTTTGTCAAGGAGAGTGGGAATCATGGTCTAGTCATAAGGGAACTTCTGTTATAAAGATTGTTATGTTAATATCCTAATTTTATTTTTATATAGAATAAAAAACAATTTATGATGAACTTTATATAGTGTTTAATGAGCTTTCTAGAGTGTTCTCAAATGAATTTTCTAGATTTCATCCATAGAGTATGATTGAAATATCAATTTACCTAGTTCAAGAAACTCAACCGATATTGATACTATCAAACTGCATGGTTTTAATAGAGTTAATAGACCAGAAAATTTAGTTTGATAATTTGAGCGCCAAGGTATTAATATGACCAATTGTTTCACCTGAGGTATCCCATTTTATCTTTTCAAGAATTATTGATGGAAATCTCTTCTTATGTGTTGATTAACAAAAGCTCAACCAAGTATGATAAATAAAAAGTAATTTTTTACCCACAGGAATTATTTATTTGATCAATTGAAATGGAAAAAGTGGATCTCAAAAAATGGTATTCGGTTTTATTACCACCAAATCAAAATCAAGGTTTCATATATTTTGAATACCATTTTTAGGAGAAGGTATGGCCATTTTGAGTACCTCTTGATGCCGTTTGTCATGATCAATACCCCTATGGTCTTCATGGAATTGGTGAACTAAATTTTTCCCTAGTACCTTGAATCTTTTTCGTGGTATTCATGGATGAAATTTTATTTTACTCAATAACTGAAGAGGATCACACGAATAATGTGAATCATGTTTTTGAAATCCTAATGGATCATCTCTTATAAGTAAAAATATAAAATTTTCAATTATGTATCTGAGAAGTGAATTATTTTCAGCACGTGGTCTTAGAATATGGAATCTATTTTGACCTTAAAAATTTGAAGGGAATAATTTCATGGGAGTAACCAAAAAATTTATTTGAGATTTGAATTTTCTTGGTTCTAGAAGGTTATTACCAGTGGTTCATGAAGGATTTCAAAAACCTCAAAAACCTTTGACCGCTCTCACTCAGAAAAGGGGTGAAGTTATTGTAGGATTTTAAGTGTCAATAATCCTTAGATAAACTAATGTAGTGTTTGAACTCAACACCTATTCTAACTCTAATAGATTCTATATATGGATGAATGGTTAGTTTGGATGCCATAGGTGCAGGTTTGGGATGCATTCTAATGAAAGGATATCATGTGGTATCTTATGGATCCTGTCAACTTTAAACCCATGATAGTAAATATCCCACACATGATCTGGAACTCTCAATTGTTATGTATACCCTTAAGATTTGGATACACTACCTTATCAAGTAAGAGTTTATTATCTACTCTAACCACAATATTTTTGGGTTGCGTCTTTACCCATAGATATTTAAAACTCATTAAGAGATGATGGGTGGAATACAACAAGATATTTTAATTTGATATTTTATATACTTTTGGAAAGGGAAATATACTCACTGACACTCTTAGTAGGAAGTTTCCTTCTTAGGAAGTGAAGGAAGAAAAAGATGATAAAATTTAATGGGAATTACTACATGGTTTCACATGGGTGACATAGAGGAAGAGTATGTTAATGTTATGATAACCTTTCAATTGAAATCCTCTAATTTAGAAATGATCATCTAGGATAATAAATTGGATAATGAGTTATATAGTATCATATATCTTGTATTTAGTGAAGAGGCCATCAATGAATGGTCTCTCTCTTTGGAAGATGTTCTTTTATTTAGAAATAATTACAATATTCTTTCTTCTATAAGAAACGATATAATGATTAATTTTCATCATTCCTAGTGGGATGTACACCCAGGAACCACAAAGTTTTTTTATTACATGAAACACATATTCTGGTGAATTGGTATGAAATGAGACATAACCAACTTCATGTCTCATTGCAATACAAGATATTATATTACGACTAAGCCTCAAGAGTCTTCTAGGTTTATTCATCCTCTAACTATTCCAACATGTAAGTAGAGTGACATATTAATTTATTTCATTATTAGTTTACAACATACTCCCTTTGGTAAGAACTCTAATTGGTTAGTGATTGACCAGTTAATAAAGTAGACTTATTTCAAACCTATTAGGGAAATCACCAAGGTGGAGGTACTAGGGAAGTTGTATGTACAATAGATCATTATGTTTCATGGGGTTCTGACAAAAATTATATTAGATATAGATCCTTATTTCACATCTTAGTTTTATAAGGGCCTTTAGGAGGTGATGGGATATTAGGTTAAGTTGATCACATGATATCATCCATAGATAGATAAAAAAATATAGCATAAAATTCAAATTATTGAGGATGTACTCCACACTTGTGTTTTGGAATTTGGAGTTTAATTGGATATCCATAAAGTATTGTTTTATTTTTCTTATAATAATAGTTATAAATTATTTATAAAAATGTACCCTTTTGAAGCTTTATATGGTCGACCCTGTAACTCACAATCATGTTGGAAAAAGGTGGGTGAAGCTTCCTTGGTTGGAAAAAGTTTGGTTCAAGAAATAGCAGTGAAGATTCAAATGATTTATTATAATATAAATATGGTACAAATAATATATAGTTTATTCTCATCTTGCATTGGAGTTTTGAGTTGGTGATATGGTATTCCTGAAAGTCTCACCTCATTTGGGTCACCAATGACGTGAGAAGCTAGAGAGGTTGGATTCGAGGTATGTGGGTGTAATGACCCGAAATTTTGAATAAATCTTGTTTCCTAATTTTGTGTGTTATTTTATTTTATTTTTATACTCAACAAAAATATTTCATTTGATAACATGAGTATAATTAAAATGAGACCGTTGGGTTTTGACTGTTATATGATCATTGGTCAATATGACCGCTGTAAACTAAACGTTTCGATTATTGTCTCTAAATACAAGTAATCTTGGTTAATTAATATAGAAAGAAGATTCGATGGCCTCACCCAGTAGTCTTGGACCGATCGAAGCCCATCTAACTGAACTTGGGAAGGAGGTAGCACCACTGGGATTTTCTCTGGACCAAACCCAAGCCGAAATTTATCGTGTGAAGCTAGAACGGAATCGCCTTTGCGAGAAGTTCAAACTGATAGAAATTACTACTCGTGCGATGTTGGCCGAGCCTCCCTTGGATTCTCTCACCTTATCACACCTTACACTGAGGTCCTATGCTCGTGTGATAAGGGGCTATGCAAGAAGACTGTAACTGCCTTGTGTAATCCTTTGTTTTAAATAAAAAATTGGGATTTCTTCTTATGATGAAGTTTATGAATTTTCAAATGACCGGATAAATAGAGTATGCATATTTTTTGATGAATTTTAGAAAAATGATATTTTAAAAATGTTTATGTAAACCTTAAATAATTAAAAACATGTAATGATATTCAAAAAATGGTCTTCTACAATTATGTTGAGTACGAAATTTAGAGTCTAATAAGATCAACTTGATTTTTGATGAATAGTAAATTATGAATAGTGATTTTATGCTTAGGATTAGTAATATGACCAAATGGATTAGTAATCTCACTTAAAGAAAGTATTAATATAATCTAGGCACTTTGATTAAGTAATGTGATTTAATAAAATGGTTAAATAACGGTTTCATAAATTATTATTCAAGTATTAGTTTTTTCGGGTGAATAGTGTTTTTTAATTAAAAATTAAATTAAAAATATTTAGAAAATTATTTTTATAAAATGGATTTCATTTTTGAACTCAGAGCATCGATATTATGTTAAGGTAATTTTTGGGGTTTTTTCTGAAAAAATGAATTTTCAGTGAATAGTGTATTTATTTAAAAATTAAAATAAAAATATTTAGAATTTTTTTTTTATAAAATGGAGTCCATTTTTGAAATCAGAGCATTGATATTTGGTTAATGTGAAATTTTGGGATTTTTCTGAGAAAGTTGAATTTTCAGTGAATAGTAAAAATACAGTTTTAGGGTTTCGGTATGTTTAATGATATCATAATTGTGTCATGATGATGCCATGAGATATTTTAAGGGATGGTCGACTATAAGGGATGAATTATTGTATGAGGTGTCCCAAGTGGCCAATAGCACGGGAAAGCCCATGGTTTTTCCAAAACTACCAATGAGGTGTCCCTTGGCCATTAATGCCTTGTCCCCTCACTTTCCCTATAAATACCAAGAAATCCTCTCATCCATTCGACTCCCCACTCTCCCCCAACGAAGTTCTGGTCTCATTACCTCCCAAGGAGTCCTCCCAAGGTGCCCCAATCCCTCAAGGTCCCAACATTTGATTTTTAAAAGTTACATTTTAAGGTAAGGGATCCGACCTCTCTCTTTCTTTTCAAGTAATCTCTTTTATGCCATTTATTTTATGCTACATGTTCTTATGTTAAAGGATGTTCTTTTATATTCTTATTACTTCCCTTTTCATGTTCATATAATGAGAGATCCCCTCTTACTCTCATTATTTCGTTTTATGAAGTTTTAAGTGGCGCCGTTAGGCTGCCAAATTTTTTGTAACGGACTTTTTCTCCCTTCTCATTTTTCAAGATCTATTTTAATGTAAAGTCTTTCAAGTTCCTTTTTATTATGTTGGGGTATGATATCTATATCTATCATACTTATCTTTTATGATCATTTTATGAGATACTCCATTTGATCTCTTCAATTCAGTATTTTGAAGTTTTAATTGGCGCCGTTAGGCTGCCAAATTTTTAAGTGGTTCTTTAACCCTTCTTGTTTTCAAGTTCTACTTTCATGTCAAGTCTTTCAAGTTTATTATTATTATGTTGGGGTATGATCTCTATATCTATCATACTGATATTTTATGAACATATGAAAAGAGACCCCATTTTATCTCTTCAATTCAGTATTTTGAAGTTTTAAGTGGCGCCGTTAGGCTGCCGAATTTTTAAGTGGTTCTTTCACCTTTCTCCTTTTTCAAAGTTCTAATTCCATGTCAAGTCTTGAAAGTTCATTTTTATTTTGTTGGGGTATGATCTCTATATCTATAATACTGATATTTTATGTTCATGTTATGAGAAACCCTATTTTATCTCATCAATTCATTTTTGGTTGAAGTTTATGTGACGCCATTAGGCTGCCGAATTTTTATAAGAGAAATCTTATTTTTGTCTTACTTCCATGTTTTTCATTTCAAATGGTATGTCCTTCAAATTTCGTTACCATGATTCATATCCTTTATATTCTGTCCCTATACTATCTTTATAGATCATTTATGAGTGGGTGACCCATGTCCCCTCTCTTTTCAACATTTTCAAAAACCCTATAACGTAGCCGTTATGCTGCAGAATTTTCGTCTCAAAATGCCTCTCTCTTTTCTCAAAATTATTTTATGTTATTAAGTGAATACTCAAAGATCTTAATTCTACAGGGGTATTCACATATATTTCAAAATGTTCTATTCTGGTATTTACATACATGAAACCTGCTTTCCCTTTCCGTGGGTTTAAAGTGACATAAAGATCATGTCTTTAAAGTAGTTTTTAAAACGTTATGATTATGAAATGAAACCCATTTCTTTTAAGCTATATGGGTTGTTTATGAAATGATTTATGATGATATATGTGGCTCACATGATAATAAATACATGTCAAGGGTGCGCCCAGATAGCACTCCAATGCGTTGGGTAAAGACTTAATCTCTAGAGATGACCTTTTAGACTGATACCTTGGTGAATAACCTTGGTAATTTTTAATGACACCTTGGGGATGGACCTTGGTGAAAAGAAATGATTTTCAATATTAAATGTTGTAGCCACATCTTCAAGTTATGAAAAATGTTATTTTTATTATGATATATCTCATGATTTCTTTCTCATGCCTTAAATTTCTTTTCATGACCTTATTGAAGTATCTCAAGTTCACATGTAAACTGTTTCTCTTGTTTCCCTTACTGGGCCTTCTGCTCACCCTTTCTTTTGATGTATGTACCCAGGTTATGAGATGCAGTAATGAACCTAAGATGAACATTAAGAGAAGCCTTTCAAGTGTTTAAGAATAATGTTTTATGTTTTCATGTTTTAAGTTCCTGGTTTCCAAGACACTAAACCTTAAAGATCCTCAGTTTTGTAAAATGTAATAAAAGTTTATGTGATAAAAAGGCGGGATGCTATAGTTGATATCAAAGGATGGTTTAGTTATTTGTGGAAATTAGGATATTAAAACTTTAGGAAGAAGCCTATAGAAAAGTTTATATATAGGGAATATTTCTGGTATTTTGGTGAGTATTGATTAATGAGTTGCCAAGCAAATACATCCCTGTCTGGATACAAGAGGTAGAGGTGTCTCTGGCACAGATGTACATAGGGGTAAAACCCGAAAACACCGCTTTGAGCTAGACTCAAACGTGAACTGGTACACGACAATGGGCCTTGCTGCACTCTTGTTTACGACACTCCCGGGGGATATGCTTTGGTAAATTCCAAAGCTTAGTATGAACCATTGTTAAAGGAACAAAGATAAAATAAAATAAAGATTCACATAAGAATATATGATCATGGATAACCTAGATGGGAACCTAGGGGATCACAAGTTAGGGTATAATTTTCTTCTACAAGTTATCCTTATATGCTTTAAGTTCCTTTTCATGATTATTGGCTAAGTATTTAAGCCCCTAATTATACTTTCTCTTCTTAGTTAATGGTGGTAAATGGAAGAAAATGTCCCAACAACCAATGTGATAAGAAATGCAACGATTGTCGTATTAATATGACATAGATGATTAGGGGATTAAAATATGATTATTATTTTGGAAGACGTTCACTATTTTGGGGACCCTATATGATCAAGGTAAATAGATTACTATGGTATTTTCATTGAGGAGTAAGGTTGACTTATATTTTGAAGAATCGATGAATTTAAGGAGGACTTATAGTAATTTAGGTTACTTATGGGAATGATTAACCTATCTTGGGTAAAATATGTTTAGGTTAGCTACTTTTGTTATAAAATGTTAGGAGTGGTTGATGTTGTTTGGAGATGAACAATGAAGTTTATTTTGGAAGACTATGTTATCAAATCCTTCTTGTATTTGGGTTTTAATCTTAGTTTGGTTTATTTTGAGGAATTTTAAGGACCATTATTTATGGAATGGTCTATGATGAACTTTGGGTAGTACCATGGAAATTTTAATATTTAAAAGTAGTTTCCATTCCTATGGGATTATTTCTTTTTGAAGAGTTGTTTTACCTTAACCTTTATGTTTTGGGATAATGTTTAAAGATAGAAGAAATAGATAGTTAATCTTTTGTGGATTATGTGATTCTCTAGAAGATGATTCTTGTGATTTTGATGAGACCAAGTGTTTTTGAATTCTCATCATTTGGAGAAAAGATTAGTTTTGGTAGAGACTTATTAAAGGATGAAACTCTACTTGAAGGTAGGTATATTTTCTTATGTTTTTGTTCTATGTAGTAAATGAATTCCTCAAAATTATGAAAAGGAACGTAAAACAGAAGCATTGTTGGTTTACGTTTCCTACTAGGTAATCAAAGACCGTTTACACACATCATAAGTTTGGGATTTTCTTATGGTTAACTTTCTCCTAATCATGTTTTCTATCACTCTCCCTCAGAACTTGACCCTTTGTTTTCTCCTCCATGTCCATGTATTCCTACATGGAATCCTAGTGCGGGTTAACTCGAGTGACCTTTGTACTTCCCTTTCTTACTTTTAAAGTAATAGTTTTACTGACTCCTTTTCCGACGTGGGACTTTCAATGAAATTTCAAAACCCAATTTTATAAATTTCGAGGATGCAATTTCTTAAGGGGGGAAGATTGTAAGGACCCGAAATTTTGAATAAATCTTGTTTCCTAATTTTGTGTTTTATTTTATTTTATTTTTATACTCAACAAAAATGTTTCATTTGATAACATGAGTATAATTAAAATGAGACCATTGGGTTTTGACTGTTATATGACCATTGGACAATATGACCGCTGTAAACTAAACGTTTCGATTATTGTCTCTAAATACAAGTAATCTTGGTTAATTAATATAGAAAGAAGATTCGATGGACTCACCCAGTAGTCTTGGACCGATCGAAGCCCATCTAACAGAACTTGGGAAGGAGTTAGCACCACTAGGCTTTGCTATGGACCAAACCCAAGCCGTACTTCATCGTGTGAAGCTAAAATGGAATCACCTTTGCGAGAAGTTAAAACTGATAGAAATTACTACTCGTGCGATGTTGGCCGAGCCTCCCTCAGATTCTCTCACCATAGCACACCTTACACTTAGGTCCTATGCTGGTGTGATAAGGGGTTATGTAAGGAGACTGTAACTACCTTGTGTAATCCTTTATTTTAAATAAAAAATTAGGATTTATTCTTATGCCGAAGTTTATGAATTTTCAAATGACCGGATAAATAGAGTATGCATATTTTTGATGAATTTTAGAAAAAGGATATTTTAAAAATGTTTATGTAAACCTTAAATAATTAAAAACGTGTAATGATATTCAAAATTTGATCTTCTACAATTATGTCCAGTACGAAATTTAGAGTCTAATAAGATCAACTTGATTTTTGATGAATAGTAAATTATGAATAGTGATTTTATGCTTAGGATTAGAAATGTGACCAAATGGATTAGTAATCTCACTAAAAGAAAGTATTAATATAATCTAGGCACCTTGATTAAGTAATGTGATTCAATAAAATGGTTAAATAACGGTTTCATAAATTACTATTCAAGTATTAGTTTTTTCGGGTGAATAGTGTTTTTTAATTAAAAATTAAATTAAAAATATTTAGAAAATTATTTTTATAAAATTGATTTCATTTTTTAACTCAGAGCATCGATATTATGTTAAGGTAATTTTTGGGTTTTTTTCTGAAAAAATGAATTTTCGGTGAATAGTGTATTTATTTAAAAATTAAATTAAAAATATTTAGAAAAATATTTTTATAAAATGGAGTTCATTTTTGAAATCAAAGCATTGATATTTGGTTAATGTGAAATTTTGTGATTTTTCTGAGAAAGTTGAATTTTCAGTGAATAGTAAAAATACAGTTTTAGGGTTTCGGTATGTTTAATGACATAATAACTGTGTCATGATGATGCCATGAGATATTTTAAGGGATGGTCGACTAAAGGGGATGAATTATTGTATGAGGTGTCCCAAGTGGCCAATACCATGGGCAAATACCATGGGCAATCCCATGGTTTTTTCAAAACCACCAATGAGGTGTCCCTTGGCCATTAATGCCTTGTCCCCTCACTTTTCCTATAAATACCAAGAAATCCTCTCATACATTCGACTCCCCACTCTCCCCCAACGAATTTATGGTCTCATTACCTCCCAAGGAGTCCTCCCAAGGTTCCCCAAGACCTCAAGGTCCCAACCTTTGATTTTTAAGAGTTACATTTTAAGGTAAGGGATCCGACCTCTCTCTTTCTTTTCAAGTAATCTCTTTTATGTCATTTCTTTTATGCTACGTGTTCTTATGTTAAAAGATGTTATTTTATATTCTTCTTACTTCACTTTTCATGTTCATATAATTAGATATCCCCTCTTACTCTCATTATTTCGTTTTATGAAGTTTTAAGTGGCGCCGTTAGGCTGCCAAATTTTTTGTAACAGATTTTTTCTCCCTTCTCATTTTTCAAGATCTATTTTCATGTAAAGTCTTTCAAGTTCCTTTTTATTATGTTGGGGTATGATCTCTATATCTATCATACTGATATTTTATGATAATTTGATGAGATACTCCATTTGATCTCTTCAATTCAGTATTTTGAAGTTTTAAGTGGCGCCGTTAGGCTGCCAAATTTTTAAGTGGTTCATTCACCCTTCTCGTTTTCAAGTTCTACTTTCATGTCAAGTATTTCAAGTTTATTTTTATTATGTTGGGGTATTATCTCTATATCTATCATACTGATCTTTTATGATCATATGACAAGAGACCCCATTTTATCTCTTCAATTCAGTATTTTGAAGTTTTAAGTGGCACCGTTAGGCTGCCGAATTTTTAAGTGGTTCTTTCACCTTTCTCCTTTTTCAAAGTTCTAATTCCATTTAAAGTCTTGAAAGTTCATTTTTATTTTGTTGGGGTATGATCTCTATATCTATAATAATGATCTTTTATGTTCATATGATTAGAAACCCTATTTGATCTCATCAATTCATTTTTGGTTGAAGTTTATGTGACGCCGTTAGGCTGCCGAATTTTTATAAGAGAAATCTTATTTTTGTCTTACTTCCATGTTCTTCATTTCAAATGGTATATCCTTCAAATTTCATTACCATGATTAATATTCTTTATATTCTTTCCCTATAATATCTTTATAGATCATTTATGAGTGGGTGACTCATGTCCCCTCTCTTTTCAACGTTTTCTAAAACCCTGTAACGTAGCCGTTATGCTGCAGAATTTTCGTCTCAAAATGCCTCTCTCTTTTCTCAAAATTATTTTATGTTATTAATTGAATACTCAAAGCTCTTATTTCTACAGGTGTATACACATATATATTAAAATTTTCTATTCTGGGATTTACATACATGAAACCCGCTTTCCCTTTCCGTGGGTTTAAAGTGACATAAAGATCATGTCTTTAAAGCAGTTTTTAAAACTTTATGATTATGAAATGAAACCCATTTCTTTTATGCTATATGGGTTGTTTATGAAATGATTTATGATGATATATGTGTCTCACATGATAATAAATACATGTCAAGGGTGCGCCCATATAGCGCTTCAATGCATTGGGTAAAGACTTAATCTCTGGAGATGACCTTTTAGACTGATACTTTGGTGAATAACCTTGGTAATTTTTAATGACACCTTGGGGATGGACCTTGGTGAAACGAAATGATTTTCAATATTAAATATTGTAGCCACATCTTCAAGTTATGAAAAATTTTATTTTTATTATGATATATCTCATGATTTCTTTATCATGCCTTAAAGTTCTTTTCATGACCTTATTGAAGTATCTCAAGTTCACATGTAAAATGTTTCTCTTGTTTCCCTTACAGGGCCTTCTGCTCACCCTTTCTTTTGATGTATGTCCCCAGGTTATGAGATGTAGTAATAAACCTAGGATGAACATGAGTAGAATCCTTTCAAGTGTTTAAGAAGAATGTTTTAATCTTTCATGTTTTAAGTTCCTAGTTTCCAAGACACTAAACCTTAAAGATCCTCAGTTTTGTAAAATGTAATGAAAGTTTTTGTGATAAAAAGGTGGGATGCTATAGTTGGTATCAAAGGATGGTTTAGTTATTTGTGGAAATTAGGATATGAAAACTTTAGGAAGAATCCTATAGAAAAGTTTATATATTGGGAATATTCCTGGTATTTTGGTGAGTATTGAGTAATGGGTTGCCAAGCAAATACATACATGTCTGGATACGAGCAGGTAGAGGTGGATCTGGCACAGATGTACATAGGGGTAATATCTGAAAAGACCGCTTTGAGCTAGGCTCAAATGAGAACTGGTACACGGCAACGGGCCTTGCTGCACTCTTGGTTACGACACTCCCGGGGGATATGGTTTGTTAAATTCATAAGCTTAGTATGAAATATTGTTAAAGGAACAAAGATAAAATAAAATAAAGATTCACATAAGAATATATGATCATGGATAACCTAGATGGGAACCTAGGGGATCACAAGTTAGGGTATACTTTTCTTCTACAAGTTATCCTTATATGCTTTAGGTTCCTTTTCACGATTATTGGCTAAGTATTTAAGCCCCTAATTATACTTTCTCTTCTTAGTTAATGGTGGGAAATGGAAGAACATGTCCCAACAACCAATGTGATAGGAAATGTGACGATTGTCGTATTAATATGACATAGATGATTAGGGGATTAAAAGATGATTATTATTTTGGAAGACGTTCACTATTTTGGGGACCCTATATGATCGAGGTAAATAGATTACTACAGTATTTTCATTGAGGAGTAAGGTTGACTTATATCTTGAAGAATCGATGAATTTAAGGTGGACATATAGTAATTTAGGTTACTTATGGGAATGATTAACCAATCTTGGGTAAAATATGTTTAGGTTAGCTACTTTTGTTATAAGATGTTTGGAGTGGTTGATGTTGTTTGAAGATGAACAATGAAGTTTATTTTGGAAGACTATGTTATCAAATCCTTCTTGTATTTGGGTTTCAATCTTAGTTTGGTTTATTTTGAGGAATTTTAAGGACCGTTATTTATGGAATGGTCTATGATGAACTTTGGGTAGTACCATGGAACTTTGAAGATTTAAAAGTAGTTTCTATTTCTATGGGATTATTTCTTTTTGAAGAGTTGTTTTACTTTAACCTTTTAGTTTTGGGATAATGTTTAAAGATAGAAGAAATAGATAGTTAATCTTTTATGGATTATGTGATTCTCTAGAAGATGATTCTTGTGATTTTAATGAGACCAAGTGTTTTTGAATTCTCATCATTTGGAGAAAAGATTAGTTTTGGTAGAGACTTATTAAAGGGTGAAACTCTACTTGAAGGTAGGTATATTTTCTTATGTTTTTGTTCTATGTAGTAAATGAATTCCTTAAAATTATGAAAAGGAACGTAAAACAAAAACGTTGTTGGTTTAGGTTTCCTACTAGGTAATCAAAGACCGTTTACACACATCATAAGTTTGAGATTTTCTTATGGTTAACTTTCTCCTAATCATGTTTTCTATCACTCCCCCTCAGAACTTGACCATTTGTTTTCTCCTCCATTTCCATGTTTTCCTACATGGAATCCTAGTGCGGGTTAACTCGGGTGACCTTTGTACTTCCATTTATTTCTTTTAAAGTAATACTTTTACTGACTCCTTTTCCGATGTGGGACTTTCAATGAAATTTCAAAACCCAATTTTAAAAATTGCGAGGATGTAATTTCTTAAGGGGGGAAGATTGTAACGACCCAAAATTTTGAATAAATCTTGTTTCCTAATTTTGTGTGTTATTTTATTTTATTTTTATACTCAAAAAAAATGTTTTATTTGATAACATGAGTATAATTAAAATGAGACCATTGGGTTTTGACTGTTATATGACCATTGGTCAATATGACCGCTGTAAACTAAACGTTTCGATTATTGTCTCTTAATACAAGTAATCTTGGTTAATTAATATAGAAAGAAGATTCGATGGCCTCACCCAGTAGTCTTGGACCGATCGAAGCCCATCTAATAGAACTTGGGAAGGAGGTAGCACCACTGGGTTTTGCTCTGGACCAAACCCAAGCTGAACTTCATCGTGTGAAGCTAGAATGGAATCGCCTTTGCGAGAAGTTCAAACTGATAAAAATTAATACTCGTGCGATGTTGGTCGAGCCTCCCTCAGATTCTCTCACCTTAGCACACCTTACACTTAGGTCCTATGCTGGTGTGATAAGAGGCTATGTAAGGAGACTGTAACTGGCTTGTGTAATCCTTTTTTTTAAATAAAAAATTGGGATTTCTTCTTATGATGAAGTTTATGAATTTTTAAATGACTGGATAAATAGAGTATGCATATTTTTGATGAATTTTAGAAAAAGGATATTTTAAAAATGTTTATGTAAACCTTAAATAATTAAAAATGTGTAATGATATTCAAAAAATGGTCTTCTACAATTATGTCCAGTACGAAATTTAGAGTCTAATAAGATCAACTTGATTTTTGATGAATAGTAAATAATGAATAGTGATTTTATGCTTAGGATTATTAATGTGACTAAATGGATTAGTAATCTCACTTAAAGAAAGTATTAATATAATCTAGGCACCTTGATTAAGTAATGTGATTCAATAAAATGGTTAAATAATGGTTTCATAAATTATTATTCATGTATTAGTTTTTTCGGGTGAATAGTGTTTTTTTAATTAAAAATTAAATTAAAAATATTATTAATTATTTTTATAAAATGGATTTCATTTTTGAACTCAGAGCATCGATATTATGTTTAGGTAATTTTTGGGGTTTTTTCTGAAAAAATGAATTTTCAGTGAATAGTTTATTTATTTAAAAATTAAATTAAAAATATTTAGAAAATTATTTTTATAAAATGGAGTTCATTTTTGAAATCAGAGCATTGATATTTGGTTAATGTAAAATTTTGGGATTTTTCTAAGAAAGTTGAATTTTCAGTGAATAGTAAAAATACAATTTTAGGGTTTCGGTATGTTTAATGACATCATAACTGTGTCATGATGATGCCATGAAATATTTTAAGAGATGGTCGACTAAATGGGATGAATTATTGTATGAGATGTCCCAAGTGTCCAATACCATGGGCAAATACCATGGGAAAGCCCATGGTTTTTCCAAAACCACCAATGAGGTGTCCCTTGGCCATTAATGCCTTGTCCCCTCATTTTCCCTATAAATACCAAGCAATACTCTCATCCATTCGACTCCCCACTATCCCCAACAAAGTTATAGTCTCATTACCTCCCAAGGAGTCCTCCCAAGGTGCCCCCAAGCCCTCAAGGTACCAACCTTTGAGTTTTAAGAGTTACGTTTTAAGGTAAGGGATCCGACCTCTCTCTTTCTTTTCAAGTAATCTCTTTTATGTCATTTCTTTTATGATACATGTTTTTATGTTAAAGGATGTTATTTTATATTCCTCTTACTTCCCTTTTAATGTTCATATAATGAGATATCCCCTCTTACTCTCATTATTTCGTTTTATGAAGTTTTAAGTGGCGCCGTTAGGCTGCCAAAATTTTTGTAACAGATTTTTTCTCCCTTCTCATTTTTCAAGATCTATTTTCATGTAAAGTCTTTCAAGTTCCTTTTTATTATGTTGGGGTATGATCTATATATCCATAATACTGATATTTTATAATCATTTTATGATATACCCCATTTTATATCTTCAATTCAGTATTTTTAAGTTTTAAGTGGCGCTGTTCGGCTGCTGAATTTTTAAGTGGTTCTTTCACCCTTCTCGTTTTCAAGTTCTACTTTCATGTCAAGTCTTTCAAGTTTATTTTTATTATGTTGGGGTATGATATCTATATCTATCATACTGATATTTTATGATCATATGATAAGAGACCCCATTTGATCTCTTCAATTAAATATTTTGATGTTTTACGTGGCGCCGTTAGGCTGCCGAATTTTTAAGTGGTTCTTTCACCTTTCTCCTTTTTCAAAGTTCTAATTCCACATCAAGTCTTGAAAGTTCCTTTTTATTATCTTGGGGTATGATCTCTATATCTATAATACTGATATTTTATGTTCATATGATGAGAAACCCTATTTTATCTCATCAATTCATTTTTGGTTGAAGTTTATGTGACACCGTTAGGCTGCCGAATTTTTATAAGAGAAATCTTATTTTTGTCTTACTTCCATGTTTTTCATTTCAAATGGTATGTCCTTAAAATTTCATTACCATGATTCATATCCTTTATATTTTGTCCCTATACTATCTTTATAGATCATTTATGAGTGGGTGACCCATGTCCCCTCTCTTTTCAACGTTTTCTAAAACCCTGTAACGTAGCCGTTATGCTGCAGAATTTTCGTCTCAAAATGCCTCTCTCTTTTCTCAAAATTATTTTATGTTATTAAGTGAATACTCAAAGCTCTTATTTCTACAGGGGTATTCACATATATATCAAAATGTTCTATTCTGGGATTTACATACATGAAACCCGCTTTCCCTTTCCGTGGGTTTAAAGTGACATAAAGATCATGTCTTTAAAGCAGTTTTTAAAACGTTATGATTATGAAATGAAACCCGTTTCTTTTATACTATATGGGTTGTTTATGAAATGATTTATGATTATATATGTGGCTCACATGATAATAAATACATGTCAAGGGTGCACCCAGATAGCGCTCCAATGCATTGGGTAAAGAATTAATCTTTAGAGATGACCTTTTAGACTGATACCTTGGTGAATAACCATGGTAATTTTTAATGACACCTTGGGGATGGACCTTGGTGAAAGGAAATGATTGTCAATATTAAATGTTGTAGCCACATCTTAAAGTTATGAAAAATGTTATTTTTATTATGATATATCTCATGATTTCTTTATCATTCCTTAAAGTTCTTTTCATGACCTTATTGAAGTATCTCAAGTTCACATGTAAAATGTTTCTCTTGTTTCCCTTACTGGGCCTTCTGCTCACCCTTTCTTTTGATGTATGTCCCTAGGTTATGAGATATAGTAATGAACCTACTATGAACATGAGGAGAAGCCTTTCAAGTGTTTAAGAAGAATTTTTTAAGTTTTCATGTTTTAAGTTCCCGGTTTCCAAGACACTAAACCTTAAAGATCCTCAGTTTTGTAAAATGTAATGAAAGTTTATGTGATAAAAAGCAGGGATGCTATAGTGGGAATATTTAAGACCAAGGAATGGGTTAGAAATGTGGAATACCTATAACACCCTAATATTTTAAAATAACAATATGTTTTATTACATATACTACATGCAACACTAAGTTTAAAAAACCCATGATATAATTTTAAAATATTATTATTTAAACATGACTAATATTACATAGAAATTAAATTGATGGGTTTTAATTATATTAACTAATTTATGAAAAATATATTAAGGTTTAACTAAATATTAATTTTTTTATAAATTATTAATAAATACACCCTCATCTTTTAATAAATATATTTTATTATAAAAAAATATGTTTCCTTCAAAATTGATTTTTATTACTTTTTGTGAGAAAATATTATAATTAATTTTTAGAACTTTTATAATTATTGTTTTATAAAATTAACCTAATTTTTTAAATCATCATATCAAAATTAAATTATGGTGAAAATTTTGGACTTTTCTGAAATGATTGATTTTTCAGTGAATAGTAAAATTACTGATTTTTCAAATATTGTCACTTATTTTCGTTAAATAAAGTAATTTAAAAGTTCCTTTTTTATTTTGAATTTTTTATTAAATTTACATATGAACCATATTATATTTAATAATATAGTTAATTTCATTTTAATCATCATTTTTCATGATTTTGGTATAAGTTTATTTTTAAGATTAAAAACATGGTTTTCTACAAACTGTTTTTTAAATGCATAAAGTCTAAATTTTAAATTAATTAAAATAAACCATATTAAAGAAATATTTATATTAAATATATATATTATAAATACATTTATATAAATTTAAATTCAAATAATGTTGATTTCTAGTAATAATGTTAATATAAGATCATTTGTTTCATAAAAAATGCATTTCTTGAAAAACTATTTTCGACACATTTTGTTGGTTTAATTTTAAATTAAATTATAAAACTTTTTTTGTTTTAATTTGATAAAATTGATTCAATATTTATAATGATAATAATTAATATTAGTTAATATGGAAACTTAATTTTGAGAATAATAAATAGTAAATACAGTAAAAAACTAGTTATCACGGTGAAAAAATGGTAAAAGTGGGTACCCTTATAGGTAAATAGAATAACATGATTAAGAGAAGTTCTTTTTTTAATTTTATAGGTTTGGTTCAACCATAAAATCCCTAAAATCTATTATTTATTAATTTAGAGCCACTTTTCTTAAGAGTGACTTCCCATATTGAATATTTTAGGGTATTTAAAAAAATGACACTCCTCCTCAATTATAAAAGGGAACCACTCCCCTAAAATATTCACATATATAAATCCATTTATCTCAAAATAAACCTAAAATAAACTCCCCCAAAATTCTTATTCACATTCTAGTGCTTCTGGTATTCCCAAAAGTCCAACCTTAGGGTCCTTAATAGGAGATCGAAAGGAGGTTCTTCTAAGAGAAGGTAATCGTTTTCACTGAGCTACTTCATTTTAACTATTATTTTTACACCTTAAATTATGTATTAAAAATTTAAATATAATAAAAATTTATCTCATATATACTTATATTTTATTATGTTAATTTCATAACTTAAATCCATCTCTACTTTCATCAATTGGGAAAGGAAACCTCCTTCACGTGTATAGAAGACTACTGCCTCGCGAGCCGATGTAATTAATTTTCCACAATAACATACCATGAATATTTATGATGATGGATTTAATTTTTATATATTATATTAATGAAGTATTAATAATTCTTAAAAATTAATATATCATATACATTCTTACCTTACCTTCAATTGAAGAATGATAACGTCCTTTGTGTATACGGTAGACTACCGACTCACGTAGCGATGCGATTCATATTTTTATTACCATGTCACATGGATATCACATTAAAATGTATTTAAATAAATAATATTATATTTGTGATACATTTATAATTCTATAATGACAAAATAACACTTACCTTATTTCTATTATGATCTATGAAAAATGAAAACGTTATGAATGTGCACGTCGACCTGCTATCTCCATGATTGTAACATAGTTCATTTTTCATAAACATAACACATGTTTATTTTTAAAAGTATAATTTATGTATAAAAATTATAATTATTAAATTATTATTATCCTAGAGATGACGGAATAATGAAACCTTTTTCTAGAGTCAACACACTGATGTAGTTTTAAAATTATGAACTGAACATCCTCAAAACACCCTGAGTTGACATAACTGAATAAGTAATTAAATATATATTAAAATAAATTAATTAAATGGTTTATGTATAAGGTATTAAAACTGGAAAATCTTCATAAAATATATAATTTATATAAGTTTATTGTACAATAGATAAAGTAAATACACGACAAATCTTGACTAGAGAAAAGGTATTTATCATCTCACTTTTACTTCCATGAGACATATTCCATATTCACCACTTATTTATTTTTTATGGTGTATATAAAAACCCTTTTAATTTTATATTATGAATATATTTATCTCCATGGTATTTTAATTTTCATTTTAATTTACTTCTTTCATGGGGTTTATGATTCAAATGTTCCCAAAGTAGTAAGAGTTTATTTAATAATCTCATCATTATTCTGAATTGTTTATGTTTAAGTCTCCCTAGGAGGAATTATTTGATATTTATATCAAAAACCCAATTTATTTTCTTATCATCTAGTTATTCATGAACTTTTCAAGTAATATTACCATTTTTTTCTCTTTTCTACTTAAAATTATTGAAAATATGTTTTTAAGAAAAGATGAATTTATTTCTCACTTCGATCGAAAATCCTTTTTCTTCCATATACATGTTTTATAATAATATTTTCAAGAATATTTTTAGCATTCTACAAATAATTTAATAAACAAATTTTTCTCATGTTTGAATTTTTAAAAAATGATTTTGAAATTTATCTTTTTGTCATTTTTAGAATGATGTACTTTTTAGCCTTTTTACAATAGCGTGGATGAAATATTTTTTTTAACTTATATGGAATGTATGGAATTACCCATTATCATGAACAGTAAATTATTCAAGTCTTCTTTTATAAGTTTCCATGTTTCTTTTTAATTAGTTTTTTAATACATATTTTGGATTTTTTATATTTTAAAGAAGTGATTTCAAAGGGAAAATGGTAATTTTCGAAATAAATATTCCATATAATAATTTAAATAATTTTTTATCAGTGAAGATAACCTTTTATGTTGTAGATTTATTATAAATTATATTTATATAAGTCTCTCACATATATACCTAGCTTATTCTTCCTTACTTTAATGTGGTAATACATGCCTTATGTCCATCTATCAAATTCTTTCATTATGAAATTTACTTTGATTATGATATGAGACAACATTATACAACACATTCTCCTTCCATGGGTAATTATTATGTTTATTCCTTATGATTTATTTCCATTTTTTTAACACATAATCATGGACATGTTAGCAAGGTGTTCCCATATAGTGATCCAATACTTTTGGTAAAACTTTAGTCTCATGAGGCATTATGTATGGGATTATAGAGTAAACCTAATCCAAAATAAGACTTTTTCCACAATGTGATATTATCAAGGAAGTTATCCTTGACTCATATTTTTTATCATGTTATATATTTGTTCTATAGTTCCTAATTTTCCATGATTATATGATTTATTTTATTTATGTTATACTCCCATGTGATTACACATGTGCCTTTTCTTTTATGATATCATGTTATAACTTTGACTCAAACATTATGTTTCCTTATCATTTCTATTATCTTAATGATATTTTCAGCTCACCCATTTATTCTATCTATTCCCTAGGTTATCCCATGTAATTTTAGGATCTTTAAAGGATTTAGGAGATCATTATATAGAATAAAATAAAGAAGTTTTATTTGAGTCTCACATAGATGTATTATGAATATAGTATTCTAAAAAAACTAGGACTTAGAATATTTGGGTTATAATTAATGTATATTTATATTAAAAATCATGTAATAATATGTGTAAATTTTTTGGTTTGTTATAATATCATTTGGATTTACCACCTTAGATGAATTAGATTCAAAATGTTTTCTATGTGTATCAACTCAAGAAGTATCAGCTAAACACATATCAAGTTATGAATTTGGAATACCTCAACTTAGAACTTGATATTCTTGTGACTAAGAAACCATTTCAAATTATTTACTCTTAAGTAAAGATTATTCATGGGAAATATAAAATATTTTTCTGAGTTTAGTGACAACATGGTTTAGATATTCAAGAGATATTGGAATGAGATTCTAAAATTAGAGAGCTATGAAATCATCTCTTTAGGGTCTAACCTTGTTTAATATAGATTTCTGGGGGTAGAGAGAAATTTGGTGGAGAAATTTGTCACATCCTGTTTTTGTTTGTAGGAATGAACATATTCTTATTTTTTTCACTCTTCACCTATTTACCTATATTTTATCCTATTGTTCTTAAGTACATTAGGGGTTGAGGGAGTGTGAATGAGACTTAGAGAAAGTGTAAACATGAAGTTATAATTATAAAATCTATAGGAGTTTCTCCAGATTACTGGTGACGACCAATAGCCAGTCAGTGACTAGACTAGGCTAATCCAGGCCTTAGGAAGTCCATCAGCTGGTAAATGGTCACCAGTGAGCTAGTAGAAGTTATGGGTTATAGTAATTCTTAAAATAACCATATACTCCCCATTAACTAGCCACCAGCCAACAAGTTGAAGTTCTAGGTTTCATAAATTTTTCCTCTAACCGCTGGTTAACTAACTGGTTAATACCAACTAGTTAGAGGCCCATCGTCCAACTGGTGGGTAGCCACCAACTCACCAATAACGTCTATGTGTTCAATAAAGATAAGGGTAATATTATAATTTTTTCCATTAGGCCCCCATTTTATCACTATTTCTTCATCCTTTGACCATTTTTCAATCCATGCATTTCTAGGAGCCCTCTTAGCTGTTCTAAAATCTCCTTAACTCAATTATTAGTAGATCAAAGTGTCATTCATCTTTGTGGTTTCTGATCAGTGAGTCTTATATTATTTTGGATGGAATATATCCTATCATATTTTTCCTTTATTTTAATCATCCTTGAATAAATTAGATAGTTCTTAAATCCTGAATATTGATTAGTTTTTTTGGTTTCTATGACTCATTATTGCCTCTTCCTTTTCGATTGGTGGATCCACTTTCCAATTGCTGATGTTTTGAGGAGTGTGGTAGGTGGTTTCATATAATGTACCTATTAAATATAACCCTTTTTCTCTTTATTTTTTTTGATTTATATTATAAAATTTTATTGAAGCATGAAATGAGATATCTTGGTAATGTTTATTGAATGTCATGATAAATGATAAACCCCCCCCCCCCTTTTTGATGACCTTTGAATTAAAGTTTAAGATTTTGGAAAGATTGAAATGGTTTTTTTGAAGAGACTTATTTTATATTTGAGTTGAAATTGAGATTTCATGACATGATGATATATTGTTGAAAATTATCCATTTTTGATTAAATGGGTTTTAGAAAAACATTCGATGATGTTTTCTTAAAATTGATTAGACATGGAATGTGAAAACTTGAATATTACCTAATTGTGAAATAATTTATGTGATTGATGAAGGATATTTTATATCCAATGATTGAACTTTGATTTTAATCCCATAGGAGTCATGGATTTAGGTGGGTAGTCTTAAAAAAGGATAATATAAATGTTTAGATCTACCTAGAAACAAAATTGATGATAAAAACAGTAATTAAATATTTATTTGGTAGGGAGACACTTATAGGGTTGGACTCCTACCCCTAGGCCCATGTCCCTAGGTCAATGTGTGCATAAGGTATCCACGATTCCCAAGAAGTGTGAGGATTCATGATCCTTGACAGTATTTATTCAGAAAATCCATTAACATGGTGTTAGAATTTCTTAAAAAATATTCCTTGCATTTTTTTTCCAGAAGACGTTTTATAAATACATTCTAAATAAACTTATTTTCTTGTAAAATTTTGGATATCCCTATTTTGATAAATGATTATTAAAATTTTGAAATAGTGGTTTTTATCCAAACTATGAAAATGACTATCATGCCTTGTTTTATTAATAATTAAGCATATTTTGTGTATTTAATATGTAGTACTTATTAGACATTTAGAGGGATTTTATTGGTATTATTTTCTCACACTATAAATATTCCTTTGGGTGTTTGAAGAATTTGTTTTTTCCATGTTCAGGTAAAGGCAAGGTACCTATTTTAGGTGGTAGTAATCCATGATAGAGGGATGTAGGATGCTAGCGGTAATGTGTGGGGTGATTTACCCACATGCTGTATGGAGATGGTTTGTCAATGATGTTGTTGTATTGACCATTTTTCAACATCTGTTATGTTTTCCTATTTTTTCCTTGTACTTATTTTGTAACCTATTGGTGCTTGATTATATTTTGTTTAATTTAATGGTTGTTTGGATACTTTATTATGGTAAATTCATTCACAAAGATTATTCATTATTCCCAGGTTCTAGTCACCAGCCTTTGGGGATAAGGAACGCCCTTTGGTCCATTTTTCAAACTGACTCATATATCCAGACCGATGAGTGATTTGGGCTATTTCATGAAAATATACTTATGTAGATCTTAATCCCTAGAATATATATTGATTATTTATGTCCCTAATTGAGAATAATTTATCCAACCAAGCCTTAATAGATAATAATATTGGTATATTTTTTGTATATATCACCTGGAAAACTATGGAAATCCTATTAAAATTTAATAGACACAAGGATCACATTTATTTTGAATTAAACCAAATTCTATTATAGTCTCATAAAAATAAATATTACATTATTTAGATTCTTTCTTCATTTCATACATGTATCGATGTAGTTTGAATAATTTTTTGGATTTAATTGGTTTCAAAATCTCTTCTGGTTATATCATATAGAAATATTATATTAGTTTCCATTCAGAAATATAGTTTTGACATTCATATACCAAATATTATAATAATGGAATGATACTATTTACTAATTCCTTATAGTATAATTTTTCATCATTATCAACTAATAATCTGTATAAGAAATCCATGACTCTTTGTTCCTTTAACTTCCATAGTTGAGTTATGAAGTTTTTTTTGTCTTTGAAATAATTTCTTCCATGAATTATTGTGAATATTATTATAATTAAAACTCTTTTGAATTTAAATCCTTGGATTCATCAAATTATATATTACTCCCACTATCCCCTTTGGATATGTAGGCCCATTTTAGAAATATAATATGTCTCTTGACTATGAATTTTCATTATATGAGAGATAATATATACAATATTCTTTCTCTAATTTAAGATAAATGTTTCCGATGCTTTCACCGGGGTGTGCGCGCATCCGTCTATGGAGGAGGATGCACTGCATTGTTGCCCCGCATTCCCGCTTTCCAAAGGCGGGCAACATTCACTCCTTATTCAGGGACGTCTGCTCCTTGATCGAAATGGGATGATGGGATGTCGGTTCTTCCTTCCGTGGATTCCTCCTCAGAACTCATCACCTAGTCCGGGTCTCCCTCATAGATTTAATACGTTGTTCATGAAACTCTTCCCAGTGCCATGTTTCCATGGACGCCGGTTAATTACACCGCTTCTATCGGGACATTCCAAAGGGTCTGGTCAGGGCAGCAACCTTCAGTCGGGGGAGTAGTCACGCCAAGGCATCAGTAGCGTGTCTGGATGCTGGGGAACTGGCATGTATGTCTTTTATCCCTTGTCATAGGGCTTCTTGAGGGCCTAGAAGCCCGAGGCATCCCACATCGACCGCAGGGAATTATATGCCATAGAAATATATCTGAGGTTTTCCTCAGCTTCCAGTGTTTAACATAGGGTATGCTGCAGGTTTAACGTCCAGCGGAGACAGATCAGCCCGATCAAAGCATTATCTGGAATGGATCGGATTGAGGAATTTCCCTTGAAGGGGTGCCGATACCGGGACCAGCCCATGTGTGGCTGCGAAGAGGAGCGGAATGGTATGATCTTGCCGGGATATGGCATTCCAGGTGAGAATCATGATGGGTGATGGAGAGTTGAATGAAGTGGAGGGGGAATGAAATGAGACCATCTCCAGGGAGGTAGTAAAGTCGGGCTTGAGCCTCGAAGAGACCTCCTACGTATCCCCGTGGCAGGGAATCAAAGTCCGCATAGTTCGGGATGGTGTCGATGGACCGACGTGAAGGTGAACCCGGGGGTCCACTAGTGGTGGGCTTGAACCTCGTGAAGGCTTCCTACGTACCATGCCTTGACATGGATCAAAATACCCGTAGTTCAGGTGGAATGTGGAATACAGTTTAACGTCATGCCGGAGGGGGGTGAACTGACATGAGTGAGGTCGGGATGACCAACGGATGGTGGGCTTGAACCTCTGGGAGGCTTCCTACGTACCATGCCATGACATGGATCAAAGACCTCGTAGTTCAAAGGGGGATTCGTCAGCGAACCGATGTGGAGGTGGAACTTGGTCTGATGGGTGGTGGGCTTGAACCTAAGGGAGGCTTCCTACGTACCATGCCTTGACATGGATCAAAGTCCTCATAGTTCGGGTGGGTCACAACGGTTTTCCATTGGACTGGGATGCAGTTTAGCGTCATACGGGACGAGGATGAACTCGACATGAATAAATGATGGGTGGGATTGAACCTCAGGGAAGCTTTCTACATACCATGCCTTGACATGGATCAAAGACCTCATATTTCAAATGATGGAAGTCGTCAGTGAACCGACGTGAAGGTGGACATTGGTCCAATGAGAGATGGGCTTGAACCTCGGGGAGGCTTCCTACGTACCATGCCTTGACATGGATCAAAGACCTCATAGTTCAAATGGTGGAAGTTTAATGTGATGAGGGACAAGGGCATACAGTTTAAGGTCGTGATGGATGAGGATATATAGTTTAACGTCATGCCGGACGAGGTATTGTCATGGCCAATACCAACTCTAAGCCCACATGAGTCATGCTCGGTGTGAGAAACAAGAGGCAGCAAGGACCTGACGATCATGCCGCGAAGGGTGCGTCCGTGAGAAGCGAAGAGGGGCTTACGCGTTAGGCGGCCCATGGCGCTGGGACTTACTCCAGGATGGAGGCCCGAAGTGCGGAAAAGCGCAGCGAAAGAGGGATTTGGGACCAATGATGGGAGGTGCCTCGTTCCCTATCGCTCCCTCCATTGACCATGGTAGTGGGGAAGTACGGAGATGCAGGGGTGTAGCCATCTGTTGAGGGACTAGGGGTGGGCTTACACCAAGGTGGTTGCCCTTCTCCTGTGGACATACGCCGCTCCGATAGGGAGGATATCATCCCTTGTGGGGGGAGTGATTCCATTTCCGTGGAGATGAGTGACATAATGAATGGCCGAGCTGGGGGGACCCTGCGTGTGAGGTACGGGGTCAGGTCGCAGTTTAACGTCATGTGTTGAGGACGTGGTGCTTGGCAGTTTAACGTCCTGCAGCTCGGACGAGGTGGGTTTACTCCGCACCCCTAGGACTTACATGACCGACACCCTTTGCTCCTTGGGGGAGGGAAGGTACCAGCAAGGCCGTGGTCAAGGGGGGTCATAGAGCGAACCATCGAGGGGTCCACGTTAGCAGGGCTATGCAAAGAAGCAATAGCCGTTAGCGTTCCTATGCGAAGAAGCATTAGGTGATTCAACGCTACGAGTGGTGTTGTCTGTGAGACTTTGAAATTACATCGTGCAAACCTGGAGGGTCGCACGGGGAGAGGAATTGCCAAGTAGAGGAGTGTGCTTCGCGTAGTGGGGTGCCTTGGCCTTAGCATGGGGCAAAGGTGTGAGTGGAGAGTGCTTCGCGAAGTAGAATAGTATTCGGGGAGCACTGCCTCGCGAAGAGGAGGTGCCTCGCGAAGCAAGGTACTGCGAAGCAGTGTGCTTCGCGATGTGTAGCGATCCTGCCTTAGAATAGGGATCACTAGTACATGATGGGTATTTAGCGAAGCATAAACGCTCCGCGGCTTCCCGGTTTCCCTTGGTAATCCCCCTCCTTCGCGAATTCCCTTGATCTTCACGAAGGGCATCCCTCTCGGAAGAGGGGCTCAAAACCAGACAAAGCGAAGGCGTCACGCGAAGTAGAAGTACCTCGCGAAGCTCATGATTCCCAGGGCAAAGGGTGCTTCATGATTCGGGAGTGGAGAAGCCGAAAGGTCGGATTGTCCGTCTTCCTGGACTCAGGGGGAGCTCAGTATCTATAGGAAATGGGCACCGCGAAGCAGAACTCACGCGCCGTCTTCGGTGCTTCGCGGCGTGCTCGCGAACGTCAGGCCATTCGCGGAGAGGTACCACCTTCGGTGCTTCGCGGTGGGCTCGCAAACGTCAGGCCATTCGCGGAGAGGTACTGCCTCCGGCGCTTCGCGGGACCGCGATGCTCGGGGGTGCTTCGCATCGGGGCTTCGTGAGGCAGCGTGCGGGGCTTCTTTTTCGTCCCTTCCTTTCATGCAATATTTTGGCGCCAACAGATGCCCCCCCTAGACTTGGAGCCGCGGAGGGATGAAGGGTCGAAGTCTGAGGGAAAATCGCCAAAATTGTCGGCGGTTCACGATGCGACTTCGCGAAGGAGGCCCGTAGTGCTGACCGCGACCACGGGGATCTGGACGCGCCGCGATGCTCTGTGTGGGCGAGGCATGCCGCGAAGCTCCGGGGTCGCCGCCTATAAATAGGGGGCTGACCTATTTTGTCTTCACGCACTTTTCTTGTCCTTTTGCACTCTCGATTTCATGAAGCTCCGCGTACTCCGCGCTTGCTCTCCGCGAATCGAGCTTCGCGGCGAACCGCGGGTCTCCGACTCCGCGACCACACCAAGCGAACTCCTGTTTGCCGGCCTAGGTCAGACTCCGCGGCTTGGTTTCACGACCAATCTTCACGATCCGGCTTCGCGATCCAACTTCGTGAAAAAAATTCTTTTCTAAGTGTCAGAACCAAAATGGACCATTGAGAAGTTTTTTTGGGGGTGCTTGCAGATGTCGCCCGTCGGGATGAGATGGACAACTGTCCGGGCCTTGGGGAGATGGTCCGAAGCCACTCGGACTACATTTCTTTGATAGAGCTGCTATCGGAGGGTCAGAAGAATTATCCATAGTACAAGAAGCTTCCATTGTATGGATTCGGGTTGAGGGATGACGTCTTCATCCCTGAGGCGAGTAGGGACGAACCAGCTTGTTGGTTTAGGAGAATGTCATGTCAGCACCAACGGTTCAGGGCGGCCGATGGTCATGTTCGGGAGGACTTCACACCTGTCGCCGCCGACTGTCTCTACAACCATGTGATCAATATTGACGGGAAGCCACTGCAACCGGAGACGTCCCCTCCTCTCCACCGTACTGTGCTGAAGGCGGCTTTGCAGGATTCGAAGAAGGGGTGGTCTGATGAGTGGGACCTGCGCCCGGGCGGCAACTTTACTGATGACTGGGCCTAGGCCTAATGGGTAGGCGCCTCATTCAAGGAGTTTGGGGCCGAGCTGAGGAGAGTGGGTTTATATGAGGCGGCATGGGCCTCCCAATTCCACATTTACCAACCGAAACAACTGATGCCTGAATTGCTGAGCAGATGGTCTTCTAGGACCAATACCTTTCACCTGCACCACGGGGAGGTGGGCATCAGCCTGTGGGATGTCCACCAGATTTTGGGGGTTCTGATCTTGGGGGCCATGTATGTTGAGTTCCTCCCCATCATGAGTGCGTGAGAGGATACAGAGGAAATGCCGCGACTAGCGTCGGCGCTGATGGAACTCGTCCCTAGAGAGGACAAGGAGTTAGTGAGGGACGTCCACTTTAAGAAGTGGTTCAAGCGCTTCCTGAATTTCCCAGAAAATCGAGAGTTCCCTTCGAGGCCTCGAACTTGTCCGAGGGAGGACCAACAGGGTAAGGAAAACTTATATTGGCGGGTCTTGGAGGACAGTCAATGGAAGACTTGGGGTTTCAGTGTCAGCACTGAACAACAACCGATAGTCAGGATGGCGGCGTTCATTGCGGCTCTCATCTACGGTTGGATCCTACTGGTGAGGGATACCAGCATGGGGGTGCGGCCCAGCTTGTTTATCATGGCGTCCTTGCTGACCATGGGGCAGCGGGTCAATCTGGGGATTCCAATGCTCACCAAGCTGTACAGAATGCTACGGCACATTAGTGAGGGAAAGAAGCCGCCAAGGATATGTGGGCCCTTCCACCTCCTGTATGGGTGGATTGCGGCACACATTAGGGGGATCTATGAGTATCCTAACCTTATCTCGCCGTCGGGATCAAACTTCCGCCCCTCCATCCTGAATGCGGCCGGGAGCTTCACGTTCAAACTAACCGTGCCGACGGTGCTGAACTAGGTGTGGAGGGAGGATGAGTTTAATTTCCACCCCTTCCCATTGCCGATGGGGATACTTATTGATGAAGGGTGGGGAACGGAGCACCGGGCTTACCTCCTGGCCTTTCGATGCGGAGTTTTGGTGGCACAAGTGGATCGTGGGCCGCTCTGCGAACCGTACACCCCGCATCGGTTTGCGAGGCAGTTCCGGTGCCTCCAGCGGCTGGCCCCACAGGTCTACTGGGAGGTGCGTCACGAGGAGCACCCGTGTGTGATGAGGCAGCTGTGGCGCATGTTCACACGGGAAGATGGGAAGATGCGAATTGCATTGCCTCCATCCACCACCACTTTCGGATTGGTGAGGGAGTATGACATTAGTTGGGAGGCTTCTTACCTAGGGGATATGCTGAAGTAGCCAACTATTCGGGTTGGTGACGGTGGGCCTCCTCTATCCCGAGGTCGGGGTCGGAGGGTAGCTAGGGCCTCTCGCGGTGGCAGGGCTGCAATGGCGGAGATACCCGCACCGACCGAGGGTGTGGCAGCAGCAGCGGATCCAGTGATTCTGGAAGAGCAGGGCCATCCGGAGGGGCGGCCACCGAGGGGATTTTGTAGGATATCCACTCAGGCTCCGGGGAAGCGGCTGCATCATATTGACATGGCAGAGGATGCCGTCTTCCCGGAAGCCTGGGACATTTGGGATGTCAACCGGCAATTCCTCAGCCCACCCGAGATATGGGCGCACTTGAATCGCCTCGGGGTGGAGTTACCGGGCATAGGCCCAGTCCGGGATAGTTTCATGGCATCTCCGGCAGAGGCAGAGCAATACTTGGATGAGCTGGAGGATTACATTCACTCCAGTGGTGTCCCTCGCCCAATGACAGACCGGGTGAGGGTACTGCTGGATCGAACGATCCCCCCTCATTTGTCAGCCGCCGATCTGAGGGAGCGCATCCCCCTGCTGGAAGAATCAGAGGAATCCTCTTGGGAGGATGTGGCTGGAGGAGGGAGCCCGTTGGAGGAGGGCGAGGTCGGAGATCAAGGCTCGGATTCTGACGATTTCGCAGAGGCTCTAGAGGTAGCATTCCAAAATTCTTTCCTTATGGTCCGTTCTTGGGCCATTATGGAATTATCACCGATGTTTGAGCCATACAGGAGGAACTTGTACGCATGCCTCGTTCTCGCCCCTTAGTGGGTGATGATGCAGGACCTTCAGAACCCATGCCTATGGCTGCATCCATTTCTGCGTCTGGTGGGACCAGAGCACCCGAGGTGGCTCCTCCGGAATCTCCAGACCTTCCAACAGTATACGGAGGGCCTCGCCTCAGGGTCCCGTCAGTATCGGATCAAGAGCAGAACCAGGAGGTCGATCTCTGTAAGTTTCCTCTACCGGTTTTCTTGTCGTCATATGTAGACTATTCCAACTAACATTTATGTCCCTCTCTGTCGTACAGTTCTCCAACTGGCGTGGGCTGCTGCGGAAAGGCTAGTCGGGATGTCTGGTGGCATCCCTCCTAGGGGCATGCCGGTGATGGTGCCGATAGTCCCCCCATCTCCCTGAGCTGCAACACACATAATCACTGGCGGGACCACCAGCAGGGTCGTGCCCGAGGTCATTGAGGTGGACTCCGATGAAGAGGATCGACCAGCCGGTCCCAGTCCTGTCACGCCTGCTTCAGCGCCAGATGTCACGCCGGATTCAACGCCAGATGTAGATCCTACCGAGGAATTCCTGTGGGCGTATCCTACGTACGAGCCTGCCAATCGCGTAGACTGGGACGAAACGACCTCCGACGAGGAAGACATCAGCATAGTCCACCGCCGGTCATGGAAGCTAATCATGTGCTTCATCAAGGACACCCCCAAGCACTATGGATGGACGAAATGGACAGACTTCGCTCGTGGCTGCACGAACTGTATGCTGGGGGAGTAGATGCCCAACGTCCTCACGCACTCGTTCAAGATCTTATGGCTGAGAAGATCTGGGAGCATGATCGTGGGCTCAGTGTGGGCTGGCAACGAAGGAAGGCGACAAACATCAGGAAGCTCCAGGAGGCTGAAAGCGAGGTCCAACAGCTGCAGACCTGGGCGGATGAGCACTCAGCCTCTCTCAATGAAAAATCTGAGCAGATCTCATGGTTGAAGGCCCAGCTGGCAGAGGCAGAGGAGCATATGAGGTAGGCTTCTGGAAAGATGGCTGCTATTCAGGCTGGGGTAGAGATGGCCAGATCCAAGGCTGATGAACTGCACCCTGCCGCTGCTGAGGAGGAGCAGGAGCTGAGTCAGCGGCAGTAAGTCTTGGACGCCACAAGCCGAAGGGTGGCAGAGCTGCAACGCTCTTTTGACGGGGTCAACCCGTCCATGGGGGGAATCGACCCCCGGGTACTGTAACAAACTAAAAACCTTTTATTGGTACTTTCACGCTTCAATTTCTTCCTTTGTTTTGAATTCTGTAGCACACACGATTTCCACTGTTTGAATCGGTTTGCTACATCCCTACAATGTTTGTGGGACGTTCGGTGATAATTCCCCAAGCTCACGTGGGTCAAGCCCGATGTGAGAAATAGGAGATAGTTGACTTATTGTCCCACCTAACATAGGAGTGGAGACCAAGCTCCGAGCATCCAGGATTTGGATTACCAATATGGATTTCCAAAATATGGGAGAGGCTTGTCTGGAGAAGGAATTTCTCAAAACAGCCGAATTACTGTTTCTTTAGCGTGCCCTCATGCACAAACAGTGCAACACCAGGGGCACTGAAATCGGTCCGAACATACGGAAACGAGAAGCGTGAATTACAATGCCCAAGATTCGGAGCATTGTGGGGATGGTGTGACAATAAAGGATAGCCGTTAACCATGGAGGAGAAGTGGTATCCTTACCGCGTTAGCCTAAAATGGGGACAAAAAATGAGGGTCGACCACTGACCATGTTCGAAACACGAGACCATGTCACAAATTTTGTCGGTCAATCTTTCGGGACGTTGACCCAGGACAGTTGGCGGACCCTAGGTCGAGCATCCATACTATTAAGGGGTGCCTCCAAACATGACCAGTCTTCTGGAACGTTGGCCCAGGATGGTAGGTGAGCCGATGCGGCATGAGACCAGGCCGTTAGGGGGTCCCTTCAGACATGAAAGGGGAAGAGGGTCCGAATAAGGGACACGCAAAGCGTGGAATATGGAGTGATGGTTTGTCCGAACAGAATACGACACTTAGGTAGTTACACCACCGTGGTGGGAGTACGCCAGATGGGCGCGTTGGTTTGGTTAGGGATACTTCCTTCTTTGGGACAGGGCCTCTCTAGCGAGGGGTCCGACCAGGGGGCCGGAAAGGGGAAGGATGGGATTAATGATTTCTATGGGCTGGACCCTAAGAAAAATACCAGGGTGTCTCTACGTATCCCATGAGGATGGGAATCAATCCATACGTAGTTCTAAAAGCGTAGTTTAACGTCATGTAGGACGATGAGAAGCCTGGCCGTGTTGGTACACATCCTGCCAAAACTACTAAGCCCACGTGATTCATGCTCGGTGTGGGAAACAAGTAGTGGTGGGACTTTCCTGACACAAAAAAGGGCAGGTTTGGGTGGAGAGATGCTTGGTGAATACCGGCCCCATGATACTAACATGCCCATGTGGCGTACTTAGATACGCGAAGAGATAGAGCCGAATATGTTGGAATTCCACTTGAACATGAGGAAGTGGAAATGTGTGAATCATGACGCTTGAGATTTGGATCACAATGATGGCGTCGTGATGATAGAGGATAACTGTTAACCATGATGGAAACGCAGCGTCCATATCACGTTAGCCTAGAATAGGGACAAAAAAATGAGGGTTGACCGTTGACCATGTTCGAAACACGGGACCATGTCGCAAATGTTGTCAAATATCCTTAGGGATGTTGGCCCAAAACGATTGGAGGGCCCTTAGGTCCAGCATCCATGGATAGCCCTTAATCCTAGTATCCATGTCGTCTAAGGGTCCTTTTGGATGTGGAAGAGGATGAGGATCCAAATAGCGAGCTCACGAAGCTTGTTCATGGGACGAGGGGAATGTCCCCATGAAAATTCCACACTTCGGGCTCTTTGTCAAAACACATCTGAATACGGCAACGAGATGTATTAGATAGAGGGAGAAGAGTCCTTTTCAATAGGGAGATCTTAGTTTAGGGTTTTAGAATTTGTACCAAAGGGCGGGAGGAAACATGGGAGGCACACGGTGGGGTATCTCAGACACCTATCGTGAATGGGAACCGAAGGTTCTGATCACCATGTGCTTCTAGGACAATTTCAGGTCGAGGGACCATAAACAAGAGTTGAGCTGGGCCCAAAGAAAAATTCAAAGGCGTTCCTATGTACCCCCTGAGAATGGGGATCAAGTTGCACGTAGTTCTTGAGGGAGTCTTAGTTTATGGTCTTAGAACACAGACCATGAATGGGTAAGGGGAGCAGGGGACACATAGAAAGGTGGTTACAAAACCCAACGTGAATAAGGACCTAAGCCCTACTTACCATGAAATCTCTGGGGAAATGCTCGAGTCGAGGGACCGAACATGAAGGTTAGGCTGGGCCTGTGGGGAAGTGTTCGGGCGCTCCTACGTATCTCATGAGGATGAGAATCAATCCATACATAGTTATGTAAGGTGGTACGGTAGGGTACCAGTGCTGGGGAAAAAGAGGAGTGCGGGCATGGCCCTTTCACTAAAAGAAGTGGAATTTGGTAAATCTTGTTTGTCCTTTAAGGAGAGTGGTTTTTTTTGTGAAGCCACAGGCCTAGGGTAGTAGGTCCTGGTGTCGCCATAAGAATCAAGTCATGATAGGCGTTGACAAATGGCATGTAACGTGACCAATACCCAATGTGGTGTCCTCTACAACGAGGTCATCACAATGCAGTGCCATTTTTCGTCGTGCGGCCAGGACGATAATGTCACAGTTTAGGGTCGTATGATAGGACCAAGCATGCATTTTAACGTCATGCAGCGTAGACGTCGCAGAGACGATGCTAGGCGGGGAATGTGTATGGTGTCATGAAACATAACCGACGTAGATGGGGACATGATCCCTCATCACACCGTATATAGTCCCAAGAGAGGAAGACCTCAGGCCGAGGGGCCTATATAGAGGTAAGAGGTGAAACAGGCGGGAGAGACTAGCTCCCTAAATGGGATGGACCCGAAGACAAGGCGTCCGGGCAGTCCTACGTATCCCATGAGGATGGGAATCAATCTGAACGTAGTTCTAGATGGATCTTAGTTTATGGTCTTAGAGCTCGGACCATGAATGGCGACAACTTCCCGAGTAAGCGCAGACGTCAACCCGATCCCTAAGCCCACATGAGTTAAACTTGGTGTGGGAAACAAGGGGGGGAATCCTTATCGTAATAATTGGGGCGTCTATCAAAGGGGAGTGGGAAGAGAGCCCCGAAGGACACCTTTGACATGGCTTGTTCCCCAAACGCGCGGACGTGCACAGAGGAATAGTACCAAGATTTTCGAGACTCTACTTGGACATGATGATACTAGAGAAGGATGTGAATCTTGTAACCGACATTTTAGGCTTAATGGGGTTGGTGTGGCGATAGAGGAAAACTGTTAACCATGGCGGAAAAAATAGTTTCCATATCGCGTTAGCCTGAGGTGGGAATAACAAACGAGCATCGACCGCTGACCATATTCGCAACGCGAGATTTTTTCGATTTGTTGTCCGAAACCCTCGGGGGCGTTGGCCTGTAACGGTAGGAGATCCTTTGGGTGTAGTATCCAGGCCGTTCTTGGGGGGTCCCTCCAGGTGTGAAAGATGATGTAAGCCCTGATGTAGGGATATACAAAGCCTGGAAAGCAGGTGCGGATGTGTCTGAGTAAAGTTTGGCATTCCAGGTAATAAACTAGGGTACCCTTAGGCACATTGGTGAACCGCTGAAAAGGGTCGACGGAATAGCTCGGGAGGGAGAGGTACATGGCGTGATCATTACAGGACCGACGTGAATGAGGACATAATACTTCACCACACCATACACTCCAGGTAAGATCTTGGGATAGTGCCCGAAAAGGCCAAGGGGACTAAGGCTAGGCCTCAGTGAGGGAGGCATGAGGCTGGGCCTCGGTCAAGACGGCCTGAATAACTTGCAGTTTAATGTCTTGTAGCAAGTATGGGGAAATAGATAACTGTATTTCGTCCGGGGATGTGTACGGCATGGCAAATAACCTGACATGAAAGAGGACGTAATCCTACACCACGCCGTACATTCCTTATAAGAGAATCGGGGCCGTGGGCCTGACCGCTGGCACCACCCGGAGGGAAGTTTGTCACTTCAGGATGGGGCAGAACGAGTTACTGCACTCGATGTTTGGGCCATCTTGGGGTGGACCCGAGGATCCAGGACACTGTTGCCCATGTTTGAAACACAGCGTTCATATGGTGACCTGATATGGGAGCAACAAACGAGCGTCGACCATTGACAAAGTTCGCAACGTGGGACTTGTATTGGCTTGTTGCTTGGAAACCCTCGGGGGGGGGGGGGGGGGTTGGCCCTTATCGGTAGGAGAGCCCTTGGACATAGTATCCAGGCCGTTCTTGGGGGTCCCTCCGGGTGTGAAAAATGAAAGAATCCCAGTCAAGGAGTGGGTGAAGCATATCTGTATCCATCCATGAAAGAGGCGAACATCTCCAGGGGGTACGTGCAGCCGGGTCGAGGCTTGCTTGATGTGAGTTGGGGAAAAAGTGCGCACCCTACCATATGTCTTGACCCGAGGGGAATATTTTGGATTTTGGGCTGGGCCAACAGACGAAATGTCTGGGCGTTCCTACGTATCCCATTAGGATGGGAATCAATCCATACATAGTTCTTGAAGGCCATGCAGTTTAACATCGTGCGGTGAGGACGAGGGAGGATAGAAGAACGGGAGTGGGCACATGGTGCAACCCTTACAATCCTTGTATGAGTGGGGCTGTATGAGCGGGGCTAAGAAAGCCTACTCCTCTCTATGCAAGGACCCTCCAAGGAAACTATTCCTAGGGGGGATAGTGGGAGAGAAGAGCTTGGGTATGGGCTCAAGACGAGGCGTCCGAGCATTCCTACGTATCCCATTAAGATGGGAATCAAGCCACACGTAGTTCTTGAAGCACAGTTTAAAGTTATTTTGGACTAGAAATGTGTCTCAACTAGGTATATGTATGGTACGGCGGGTAACCCGACGTGAATGAGGATGTAATCCCACACCACACCGTACAATACCATAAGGGAGTCTGAGTCGACGAAGGCCAAGGGGCCCGAGGCTGCGCATGGGTCAGGGAGTCCTGACAAGCTCGCAGTTTAACATCTTATAGTAAGGATGAGGGGAGATATTAGTTTAAGGTCATAGAGCTCGGACCATTTTGCAGTTTATCATCCTGTAGGATGGCGGTGCGGTTTAAGTTCATGAAGGACCATGCAGTTTAAGGTCGTGTTGGACCATACAGTTTAAGGTCGTGTTGGACCATACAATTTAAGGTCGTGTTGGACCATACAGTTTAAGGTCATGTTGGACCATATAGTTTAAAGTTGTGTTGGACCATGAAAAAGGATCAGGCAAAGTACTGCTTGAGGAACCTGGCATTGGTGGGAGGAGTTACGCGCTCACCATCCGTGGTCACCAAGGAGTACGCCCCGTTGGGGTAAACCTTATGGATGATATAAGGCACTTCCCATTTGGGTTATAGCTTGGGAGGTTTCCTATCGGGGATCATTGGCGTTCGAAGGGCTAGCACTAGGTCGCCCTGTAGAAAATAACGGAGGCGAACCTTCTTGTTGAAGGCCCTCGCTATCTTATTCTGATGCCTTTCCAGATTGTGCAGGGCACGAAGCCGGTTCTCGTCCAGTGCTTCTAATTCAGCTAGACGGATTTCGGCCACCTCATTTGGCGCCTGTTGGTCATAGACTTCAGTGCACAATGATGGCAGCTGGATCTCAATGGGTAGGATGGCCTCAGCCCCATACACCAGGGAATATGGGGTCACCTGGGTAGAGTTGCGAGTCATCGTCCGATAAGCCCAGAGGGCGTTGGGGAGCTTGTCTGGCCAACTTTTCTTGTTCTGACCAACCATCTTCTGCAGAATGTTAGAGAGGGTTTTGTTGAACGCCTCGATCTGTCCGTTTGCCTGTGCATGATAGCGGGAGGTATGGTTCGAACAGATGTCATACTTGGTGTACAATTTCATCAGATCAGCTACTCGGAAGTTTGTGCCGTTATCGGTGAGGACGACATGATAGACCCCAAACCGGTGGATAATATTGGAGCTCACAAAGTCAACGATGGAACGGTCCTTGACCTCTTTGAGTGGAACTGCCTCTGCCCACTTGGAAAAGAAATCTGTAGCAGTCAGGATGAACCTACACTGGCAAGCTATTGCCGGTGGATATGGTCCCACTACATCAAGTCCCCATACCGCAAATGGCTAAGAGTACTTGGTGGGGTGGAGGGTCTCTGGCGGCCGATGCAGGAAGTTGGCGTGAACTTGGCACGCATGGAATCTCTTGGCATACCTGATATAATCGTGGATCATAGAGGGCCAGAAGTACCCCAACCTCCGGATTTGATGGGACAACTTCGGCCCAGCTTTATGGGCACCACAAGAACCGGCGGGGACCTCTTGTATAACTTGAGGAATCTCTACTCCTTGAATGCAATGGAGGAGGACGCCATCGAAGCTCCGCTTATAAAGGATCTGTTCAAGACTGGGGCCGCTCTGGAGGGTAAACTGCAGTGTGCGGCATCAGATTCACTCGCGCTCGGCCTGGTCGTCCGGGAGGCGACCATTTTGGAGATACTCGACAAAAGGTGCCCTCCAGTCGGGAGCGTCCTCGGCCACTGTTTCTGACGAACCCGGGGCCCCTGACGTAGTGAGTCTGGCAGTGAGATGACTTACCCGCATGCCATCATTGTCTTCTTGGGTGACGAGGGTGATGAATCTCTGGTGTGCCACATGTATAATCAAATCATCTTGCTCGGGTTCTGCGAGCGACGCAGCTAAGCCATCCAAGGCGTCTGCTTGACCGTTCTGTGACCGTGGGACATGGGTAATCTCTGGCCGAGAGGAGAACTGGGCCATTAGGAGGAGGGTGCACTCCAGCAATGGAATAAGCTCCGTATTCCTGATGACATAGTTTCCATTAACCTATTTGATTACCAGCTCAGAATCTCCTTTCACATGTAGATGAGGCACATCGATCTCGAGGGCCAACTCGAGGCCAGTGATGAGAGCCTGATACTCTGCCTCGTTGTTAGTAAAGCCTTCTGACAACAGGAACGAGTATGAAAGGATGGATTGCACCGGGGTAATGAATACAATACCCAGACCCACTCTGTTGAGCTTAGGATCATTGAGCCTCCTACCGGTGGGGCTCCGGGAGGCACCGTCGAAGTGAATTTGCCAACATGGGACGACACGATCGACTGAGAGGATCGTCTCATCAGGAAAATCCAGGTCCAGGGATTGATCCGCGGAGGTTGGATGGGCAGCTAAAAAGTCTGCCAATGACTGTCCTTTAATGGCCTTCTGAGGTACGAACCTGATATCAAACTGCTGGAGAATCACCGCCCACCATGCTAGTCGGCCAGTCAACATGGGGCGGTTCAGGATGTACTTCAGTGGGTCTACCTGGGAGACCAATTGCACCTCATGGTTCTGCAGGTAATGCCACAATTTCTATATGGAAAAAACGAGCGCAAGGCATCCCTTTTCGATAGGGGAGTATCTGATCTTCATATCAATAAGCATGCGACTGAGATAATAGATACTGTTCTCTGTACCCTCGTTATTCTCCTGGGCGAGCAGTGCACCGAGGGATCGTTCCAGGGCGGTCACGTAAAAGACCATAGGCTTTCCAGAAATAGGTGGCATCAAAACCAGAGGTTGTAGAAGATACTGCTTGATTTCCTCGAAGACGGTCCATCACTCCTCATCCCATTCGTAGGCGGCACCCTTCTTTATGAGTTGGGAAAAGGGATTACACTTGCCGGATAGATTCGCGATGAGTCGGTGTATATAGGCTAAGTGGCCTTGAAGACCTCAAAGTTCCCAAATATTGCTCGGGGGAGGAATTTGGATGATGGCCTTGATCTTCTCTGGGTCGATTTCAATGCCTCGGTGTCTAAAAACAAATCCAAGAAACTTCCCAGAGGTGACCCCGAAGGCACACTTCAACGGGTTCATCTTCAGGTGACGGGAACAGAGGAAACCGAACACTTTCTCAAGGTCTTTGAGATGGTCCTGGTGCTGGCATGATTTGACCACTAGGTCATCTACGTAGAATTCCACCAACGTCCTGAGAATCAGATTGAATATGCGATGCATGGCCCTCTGATAAGTGGCACCTGCATTTTTCAAGCCAAAGGGCATAACCTGGTAGAAAAAGGTACCTTGGGGGGCCCTAAAGGTAGTGGAATCCTCGTCCTCAGGGGCCATATGGATCTGGTTGTACCTAGAATACCCATCCATGAAAGAGAGAGCTTGGAACACGGCCATGGCATCAATCAATAACTCAGTCACCGGGAGGGGGAAGTCATCATTTGGGTAGTGGTGATTAAGGTCGTGAAAGTCGATGCAGACTCTGATCTGCCCATTCTTCTTCCTGACTGGCACAATGTTGGCAAGCCACTTGGGGTACTGGACTTTCTTAACGAAGTTGGCCTTGATAATCTTGTAAACTTTGGCCTCAACCATAGCACCATGAGAAGGGTGCATCTTTCTGGGGGGCTGCTTAAACCCGTGATGGTTTGACGGGAGGCCCAGGCAGTGAACAGCTACCTGGGGATCTAGTCCTGGCATCTCACCATAACTCTAGGAAAACACGTCATGATGTTGTTTTAGAAAGTCTATATACCGCTGTCGCTCCTCGGGGGACATGTCTGCACTGATCAATGTGGGTCTCAGATCTTCCTCGCTACCAAGGTTCACCTGTACCAGTTCATCAACCGTGGTAGAGACACCTTCCTCAAAGGCGGGGGGAGCATCCTCCAGGTCTTCCTCTCCACCCATGGGGGGATTTACCACAATGGGAGATACTTTTGGGCTATGAAACCTGATGGGAATCTGGTTCCGGCTTGGGCATCAATGGTCATCATATCAGGAGACTCACTCTCCATTGAGACCATAGCAATGAAGGCAGTCGAACCTATCCCATCTGGACTTCGGCCTAAGGGGCCACGTTTGATGACATCAAAGCAGTGGTGACGTGTTGGCCTAAGTCGGTTGATTCCAGCCCGGCAGAAGAGACACGTATGGCATACCGCCATTGTCATAAGCTTGACATTCCGGTACCACACAGGGGTAGGAGGTTTCGGGATCACCTGAGCCTGGTTGGTGTAGAAGTACGAGGTGATTTTCCTCCGTCACATGGACATGGGAACATGACTTCCTTTCATACTTGAAATAATAAAACATTTCCCCATGTCGGGGGTCGTGGCCTCCAATCGGTGGATCAGGAGGATGTAGGCATCATCCATGCTTGCCTAGGGATCACTTGTGACTGGGGCGGGTTCATCCTCACTTACTAGGATTTTCTTATCCTTACTCTTGTAATAATCAACATCCAGATAGAGGGCCTCACAAGAGGCGAAAGGAGACGCTTCTCCTTGGAGCACGCCAACTCGACCATTGAGGGAGTATTTGAGACACTGGTGATACGACAAAGGGACTACTGCGTGCAGATGGAGCCATGGCCTACCCATCAATGCGTTGTTGGCGGTGTCCTGAGAGACGACCATGAACTCAGTTCTGGAAATTAAGCCACTGAACTGAGTCTTCAGGCGGATCTTGCTAACTGGGATTTTCTCAGTCCTGTCGTATCCCTGGATTCTGAGGTCAGAGGGAGTTAAATCATCTTCAGATAGGCCCAACTTTCACAGTGTCCGATTCGGGATTAGGTTGATTCCGGAACCCATGTCAACGAGGCAGCGGCGGACTTCCACACCATTGAAGTGGCCAGTGATGTAAAACGGGCGAATATGCCCCTGTATAGTAGGGTCCTCATCTTCACTGGAGAACGAGATAACCTCCTAACATTCGGTGTTCTCAATTGTCTCAGTGTTGAAGGCTTCCGCAGCTACTACCTCCGTCTCAAACTGAAGGGGGCTCCTTAGGGCCTCGACAGGTGATTCGTGCATTTCAGACGATAGGCGAAGGTCCTCAAGGATAGAAATACTTGATGGAATGCCGACCAGGTGCTTCAGGACATCATACTTTCGTGCCAACCACAAACCGCTGCTTACAGGAGGTCGTTCAGCAGTTGGAGGCATAGCGGGTCATACCGGTTGAACTGACGGTTGGCTAGTGCTGGGTACATCCTGCTGCCTACTAGTTGAAGCATGGAGAGTAGTTTCCGGACTAGGATCAAACAACGGAGACTGGCCTGTAGCCAGGAAATACTGACTGTGATACGAAAGAGGCAACTCTTCCTGATCTAGTAGCACAAACGGCGGTGGAGGTAGAGCTGAGGGCGTCAGATGGGGTTGCGCGTGCTGAGCTCTGCGCTGAGCCTGCTGTTTGGTCTTAGTAGCATGCACGACCTGGCTGAAAGTGCCCGCTAACATGCCTCGACGACCGACGTGGTTGTGGTTCCGCTGACATTGACGTCAGCTGGGGACATTGGGAAGGCTCTCCTAGCGTTCCCCTTCGTTGGGAGTCATATAAGGCTTTACCAGCTCCACAGTGTTAACCGAAGCGTACCCCTGGTTGTCGCTTGACGATTCATCCACCACCGGGCGGATTCTGGGAGGAATCCCCATTTCAGGGGGCATAAAGTTGCCAAGAGTGCGGGATGATGACGACACCGGTGGAGCGCGTTGTTTATTCTTGCATCGTCGCTACTTGCCCTTTTGGGAAGAGGTCTACTGTGAAGGCGATTTAGAGGTACTGGCTACTTCTTCTGAAGGTTTCAGCTACTTCAGGCATGCCCGAATGATACCATGGGCGCGGGAGATGGTTCTTCAATCCATCCAGTCATCGTATATTTGGGACCCGCGGCTGGGAACCTGCTGCCACTCGCCTTCACTGCCGCTATCGATCTATGACCCTGCAAAGACACCCGCTACTTGTGTTGGTGCCAGGCTCAACCTGAATATGTTTTTGTTGACCTGGTCTTGAAGCCAGTCTTTAAACACATAGCATTTCTTGAGGGTGTTCCCCAGAATCCGATGATAAGGAAAGTAGATGGGGTGATCGGTAAGATTCGCCTCTGCCGGCCTTCTGCACTCGGGTAGGCGCACAATCCCTTGCTCTAGAGAACTTCAGAAGTAACCAGGGACCTGATTCTCATTGAACAAATAAGTTTGGTACCTTTTTTCTGGATAGGGGGCCCTAGGGGTCTGGCCCTGACGAGGGGCCGGAGGGGCCTGCCGAGGAGGCGGCGCTTGATTGTCTCGCCTAGGTGGGGGTGGCGCATTGCGCGGGGGAACTTGTCGATTCTGAGGCGGTCGCTGCTGGGTAGGAGCCTGCGCTTGAGGTGGAGGACCTCTGCGGGGTTGCGGGGATGGTGCCACTGGTAGTAATTCCAGCTACCTGGGGGATTCTATTTGGGCCACCACGGTGGGTTCGTCTCTGGAAATCCTCCTGGATGGGATCATAGGGGGAAATGAAAGTGCCTGACTAGCCTGTTGCAGAGCCTCCTCAAGGCACTGAGCCTTATCTGAGAAATCCCGGAACCCTACAGGGTAGTTCTGGGTAATCAGGGAAGGAACCAGCTCCGTTTTAATGTTCCTGACACACATCATCAGTAATTTATCTTGAGTCAGTGGCATATCGAGGGAGTATGTAAGTCCCTTCCATCGGGCGATGAAATCTGCGACTCGCTCATCGGGCCTTTTCTATCACTTGAAGAGGTCTGCAATGCTGGTCTTCCACGTGGTGGAGCTGAACTGGTATAGGAACTGCCAGCAGAGATCCTCCCAACCAGTCACCGATCTGATAGAGAGCTGGCTGTACCAGACGAATGCAGGACCTTCCAATGTCTGCACGAAACATCGGAGCTTGGCGGATTCTTGCTGAGCCGGATTCCCCAGCATGGGGCCACACCTGGAAGAAAAATGTGCCAAGTGCTGCGGCGGGTCCCCTGTCCCGTTGAAGGGCGATAAAGTGGGGTTCCCAAAACCCGGGGGTGCGGGCATATCATCCACCCATGCTGGATATGCCTTGCCATCCGGTGGAACTGCCACCTGCCACATTTCCAACGCTTCGAGGCGGGCTATGAGTGCCGCTATAAGATCATCCAGGTGGGGGTCCCAGTCTTGATGGGAATCCCTAATCACAAGTGTGTTGCCAGGTTCTTCGACACGGTAGATGGCTTCGGCGGCTCGTGGAGCGACTGGCGGAACGAACTATGGGGCAACTGGGGGAACCCGGACTGGATTCTTCAGATTGCCCCATCGTTCAGGAGGGTTTGGCGAGATGTATCTCACCCTCTTGCCATAAGTTCCGACTTCTGCCCTATCTGCGGGAGTAGCATGATCAGGGTTACCCGGAGGCATCTCACCAGGGGGAATTGTTCCTGCCCCTACTGCCCTGGCTTGGGATTACCATAGTCGGGTCGCCGCTCTGTAGTGCGCTCGGACAAGAGTTCGTCAACCAGCCTCTTCTGCTCAGCAAGCTGCTGGCATAACGCGGCCTTCTCGGGATCTTCGTCCGTCTTCTGTATAGAGGCGGACGGGTCAGAGTGCTTTATAGTTCCGACGTGCTCCTTACCCTTACCATCATTTCGACTGAGTACCAGTGACTTCGTGGGTACAATGAGGCCTAGAAGGTTCCTCTGATGACGGGTAACCCTCCCTGATGGGTCCAATAGTGTAGGTACGCCCTCGGGGGTAAGTATCCATCGAGAAATTCAAGCTCATCTTCCTTGTCCACTACGTCAGCCATGTGGACCACGACCCCTCTCGAGGGCATGTCCTCAATGTCTCATAATGAATCGGGCTGCCGTCGGATAGGGCTGAAGAGGAGAGCGGCATAGTGTCCCCAGCCATGGACTTGCACATGGGGGGTAGCTTCCCTGATGACTGTGCGGAGTACTTTGAAACTTTGAACACATTTCTGTTGAAGGGTGCTCTGAAGGCCTGATGACTCAGGGTGCTGGGCCACGGGGAGTGCGGCCAAATCGATCAGGTGACATTGATCGCCGATTTCTTCAAAGTGCTCTCGACTTCTGGGGTACATCACCCGCTCATAACGAAGGCAGAAGTGTGTCGCCCATAGGGTTTGGCAAAAGCATCCCACTTCTTCTGGGGTAAGGTACTCTAGTGCGTGAAAGTTCGGTGCTGCCGTCAGCCAGAACTTATCCGGGAAGTGATCCGCTCTGAGAATGCTCCAGAAGCTCCTGGGTTCGGACTCGGGGTCTGGCCGTGTATTGCCCCACTCGTCAACCGGGGGAGGCTGAGGGACCGGTAGCGGTACCGAGGCAGACCTCTAGGACAGTAAACTTGGTGGCGGAGAATACGACGAACGAGCTGATTGGCCGCCAAATTCCGGGCCATCCTCTGAAGAGTGAGGTGACCTGACCACGATATCACGATACGATGGGATGATAGCCACAGCTTCAGGCGCAGGAGTTGCGGTTGCCGCCGATAGGTCATGTTGTTGCTCTACCACCGTTGGTCCCCAAAATATCTCTCCATGATCTCTGGTAGAGGTAGAGGGTGCTTATGGTGACAACGGTGGTGATTACACGGTCGGGACCTACGGAATTTCCACGATGTCTTCCTCCTGGATGTACCTGCAGAGGGAGGTGGGAATCCGGTGGACCTCGCATTCCGGGAGTATGAGGATGACGTGCCTGGTTCGTGCCCTAGTCTTTAATGCAGAGGAGCGGGGAAAAGGTTTCATCGCTGAGTCACATTCCGCTTTAGAATCCGAGAAACGAGCCGGTTTGATCTCCACCCGCCCCCCCAGGATTCTTCCTGTGGCAGAGATGACCCGCTCTTCTACCCCAGGGTGGCTCTTCAGGACAAGGTTGATTCTCAATATGTAGTCTTGGGGCGGTGCTGGTGCCATGGCGGAGAGGGCCCCCGCTCGAGGTGGCTAGGGTGTGAGGGGCACCAGGGAAAATGTCGAAGGGTACATGGGGAGGACCTCCATGGACGGTGCGGGCGGAGCGAGGCTGACCTTCACTCCTCAAGTTTCCAGGGCGAGGAGGACCTTCACCAGTTGCAGAGAGGACGTAGGGAGGACCCCCATGTTGTAGAAGGACCAGATGGACAGTGCCTTCATATCAGCGGTCGGGGGCAGGAGGAGGGACTCCATACCCTGTATAGTGGGTGCGGGAGAGGTTTCCGCACCGGGCGTCACTACCGAGGGGCGGGTCTTCCTTCGGGATGGGGGTAGAACAAGGCATGCCTCCGTGACGAGCTTCAGAGTGGGGAAAGCTCACACTCTGTAGAATGGTGGTACGGAGAGGACCTCCGTATGGAGTGACGTTACCGCAGATTGGTTCGCGGCAATCATCGCTCGGGCCTGTGACCCCGAGAGTCAACCCAGCCTGCCTGTGGGGCAGTTGAGGCCTCGATCCCAGTCGGGTGAAAGAGTGCCCCTGATCAGTGTATGCAGGAACTCCATGATGTACGTCAACGGTGGTTTGGGCCACAGTAGTTGTTGACGTCGACGTATCTTGGAGAGCATCCTCAGCCCGGGCCCGGCGCTGATGTCGGGTCAAATGAGCTAGTGCAGGTGGTGTAGGGGCATAGCCTACCTGTTCTTCCTACAAAGCCGGATGGCGGCGCTGACTCGGCCGAATGGGAGCCCTTTCCTGGAGCCCTTGGATCGGGACTATGAGCAGGCCGAGCCGGACATCACCTGTCTCATCAACATAAGGCGAAGAGTCATCGAGGCATTCTGGGGACATGCTACCGAAACGATTGAACGTTGGGCTGGGGAGCAGGGGCTCCCTGTGCAGCCTGTTAGTGCGGTGTTGACGGCGGGGCCTGGATGCCTCCAGGTCTAGGTGGGCCATATCCCGAGTTGGGATGACCCCTTCTTCCTCGTACCTGCGTACAAGGTTGTTGATCACCCTTCGCTGGATGATCTATGACGGGGAGAGGGGACGTGGGCACCCCGTATTCACGGATGTAGAGGCCATCGTTGTGGTAGCGGAGCCATGCGGGGGTGGCTGTGCCGATATTTCCCCTGCCCCTACATAGGCGAGCGAGTAGTGATGGTGTCTCCATAGCAGCAACCTGGTTCCTGGGAAACAGAGGGATCAACTCATCAGCACTGTGAGGAAAAGGATTGACAACCAGTTCCCTGGCGTCCTTCTATTCTCCACGTCTGTAAGAAGGATCCACACCAACACGTTGTAGAACAGAATGCCCCACGTTCCACTGCCCCAACTTCTGATGAGTTTCACGCCAGGCCCGCTATTTTCTTGGCGGGACCCGGTGCCGGATATTTGGATCCTGTGACACGTTAATCTACTGGTGTCTCGAACGCTACTAATATCCACATTAAGGAGAAGAAGTTCACGTTGGGTTCACCATTTCTGTTTCTGACTCTTTCGTCGGGGCGCGCGCACATCCGTCTGCGGAGGAGGACGCACTGTATTGTTGCCCCGCATTCCCGCTTTCCAAAGGCGGGTGGCATTCGCTCCATATTCAGGGACGTCTGCTCATTGATCAAAATGGGATGATGGGATGTCGTTTCTTCCTTCCATGGATTCCTCCTCGGAACTCATCACCTAGTCTGGGTCTCCCTCATAGATTTAATACAGTGTTCGTGAAACTCTTCCCAGTGCGATGTTTCCATGGACATCGGTTAGTTACACTGCTTCTGTCGGGACATTCCAAAGGGTCCGGTCAGGGCAGCAACCTTCAGTCGAGGGAGTAGTCACGTCGAGGCATCAATAGTGTGTCTGGATGCTGGGGAACTAGAATTTCTATCTTTTATCCCTTGTCATAGGGCTTCTCGAGGGCGTGGAAGCCCGAGGCATCCCACATAGAGCGCGGGGAATTATATGCCATAGACATATATCTGAGGTTTTCCTCAGCTTCCTGTGTTTAACACAGGGTATGCCTCAGGTTTAACGTCCAATGGAGATAGATCAGTCCGATCAGAGAAATAGCTGGAATGGATCGGATTGAGGAATTTCCCTTGAAGGGGTGCCGATACTGGGACCAGCCCATGGGCGGCTGCGAAGGAGAGAGGAATGGTATGATCTTGTCGGGATATGGCAGTCTGGGTAAGAATCAGGATGGGTGATGGATAGTTGAATGAAGTGGAGGGGGAATGAAATGGGACCATCACCAGGGCGACAGTAAAGTCGGGCTTGAGCCTCGAAGAGACCTCCTACGTATCCCCGTGGTAGGGAATCAAAGTCTACGTAGTTCGGGATGGTGCCGGAAGACCGACGTGAAGGTGAACCCAGGGGTCCACTGGTGGTGTGCTTGAACCTCGTGAAGGCTTCCTACGTACCATTCCTTGACATGGATCAAAGTCCCCGTAGTTCGGGTGGAATGTGGAATACAGTTTAACGTCATGAGGGACGGGGGTGAACCGACGTGAGTGAGGTCAGGATGACCAACAGATGGTGGGCTTGAACCTCAGGGAGGCTTCCTACGTACCATGCCGTGACATGGATCAAATACCTCGTAGTTCAAAGGGGTATTTGTCGTTGAACCGACGTGGAGGTGGACCTTGGTCCGATGGGTGGTGGGCTTGAACCTCAGGGAGGCTTCCTACATACCATGCCTTGACATGGATCAAAGTCCTCGTAGTTCGGGTGGGTCACAATGGTTTGCCGTCGGACTGGGATGCAGTTTAGCGTCATGCGGGACGAGGATGGACTCGACATGAATAAATGATGGGTGGGCTTGAACCTCAGGGAGGCTTCCTACGTACCATGCCTTGACATGGATCAAAGACCTCGTAGTTCAAATGATGGAAGTCGTCAGCGAACCGATGTGAAGGTGGACCTTGGTCCAATGAGAGATGGGATTGAACCTCGGGGAGGCTTCCTACGTACCATGACTTGACATGGATCAAAGACCTCGTAGTTCAAAGGGTGGAAGTTTAATGTCATGAGGGACAAGGGCATAAAGTTTAACGTCGTGCTAGATGAGGATATACAGTTTAACATCATGCTGGACGAGGTATTGTCATGGCCAATGACAACTCTAAGCCCACGTGAGTCATGCTCGGTGTGAGAAACAAGAGGCAGCGAGGACCTGACGATCACGCCGTGAAGGGTGCGTCCGTGAGAAGCGAAGAGGGGTTTACGCGTTAGGCAGCTCATGGTGCTGGGACTTACTCCAGGATGGAGGCCCGAAGTGCGGCAAAGTGCAGCGAAAGAGGGATTTGGGACCAATGATGGGAGGTGCCTCGTTCTCTATCGTGCCCTCCACTGACCTTGGTAGTGGGGAAGTACAGAGATGCAGGGGTGTAGCCATTCATTGAGGGAATGGGGGGAGGGGCTTACACCAAGGTGGTTGCCCTTCTCCCGTGGACATACGCCGCTCCGATAGGGAGGATATCATCCCTTGTGGGGATAGTGATTCCATTCCCGTGGAGACGAGTGGCGTAAATAATGGCCGAGCTTGGGGGGCCCTTTGTGTGAGGTACGAGGTTAGGTCACAGTTTAACATCATGTGTTGAGGACGTGGTGCTTGGAAATTTAACGTCCTGCAGCTCGTACGAGGTGGGTTTACTCCGCACCCCTAGGACTTACATGACTGACACCCTTTTCTCCTTGGGGGTGGGAAGGTACCAGTAAGGCCGTGGTCAAAGGGGGTCGTAGAGCGAACCATCGAGGGGTCCACGTTAGCATGGCTATGCAAAGAAGCAATAGCCGTTAGTGTGCCTATGCGAAGAAGCATTAGGCGATGCAACGCTACGAGTGGTGTTGTCCATGGGACTTTGAAATTACATCGTGCAAACCTGGAGGGTTGCACGGGGAGAGGAATTTCCAAGCATAGGAGTGTGCTTCACGAAGTGGGGTGCCTTGGCCTTAGCATGGGGAAAAGGTGTGAGTGGAGAGTGCTTCGCGAAGTAGAATAATATTCACGGAGCACTGCCTCGCGAAGAGGAGGTGCCTCGCGAAGCAAGGTACTGCGAAGCAGTGTGCTTCACGATGTGTAGCGATCCTGCCTTAGCATGGGGATCGCTAGTACAAGATGGGTGTTTCGCGAAGCATAAATGCTCCGCGGATGCCCGGGTTCCCTTGGGAATCCCCCTCCTTTCCGAATGCCCTTGACCTTCGCGAAGGGCATCCCTCTCGGAAGAGGGGCTCAAAACAAGACAAAGCGAAGGCATCACGCGAAGTAGAAGTACCTCGCAGAGCTCATGATTCCCGGGGAAAAGGGTGCTTCCTGATTCGGGAGTGGAGAAGATGAAAGGTTGGATTGTCCGTCTTCCTGGACTCAGGGGGAGCCCAATATTTATAGGCAAGGGGCGCCGCGAAGCAGAACTCACGCGCCGCCTCCGGTGCTTCGCGGCGCGCTCGCGAACGTCAGGCCGTTCGCGGAGAGGTATCACCTCCGATGCTTTGTGGTGGGCTCGTGAACTTCAGGCCGTTCGCGGAGAGGTACCGCCTACGGTGCTTTGCGGGACCGCGATGCTCGGGGGTGCTTCGCGTCGGGGCTTCACGAGGCAGCCTGCGGGGCTTCTTTTTCGTACCTTCCTTTCGTGCAATATTTTGGCACCAACAATAACTTACATAAATTAATTTCATGTTTCTTTAGACACATTTTTGATAGGATAAGATTCTTAAAATTCTATAACACATATGAGATCCTATTTTCTTTCTTAGTTGGTTCAAAATTATGTGTATATACTACTACATTCAATGAATATTCATAAATGGATTATGTAAGAATTAAAAGACTCATAATTGTTCTTAACCATGTCTAATTATATATATATTGATTGGGATATTATCACATACTCTTTTAGATAACTAATTTTGTATAGGTTAATATAACTTCTGCATCAATCTGATTAGAGTATATTTATCTTCTTACCAGGTTAATTCTCTAAATCAATTTTATATGACTTAAATATATTAAAGGAATCTAAATTTTCCCATGTAAATGTATACATATCTATGAATTCTATCATCAAAATTAATGAACTATAAGAATATACCCTTTTCTTCTTACTGTAAATGGTTCACATATACTTGTATAGACTAATTCTAGAATTTATGTGGATCAAAAAACGTTTTTACCAAAAGGAACCTTAGCCTTTTAAAATTGTAAACAACCATACAATATATCCAATGGTCTTAATTCAAAAGAGTAAAATTACCCTTCATGATATAGCCTTTTCAAATGTTTCTACCATAAATAACCAAGCCAAAAAATCCACTATAGGGTGAAATATGAGTTATGTGGTTTGGAATTCATCATTGATTTACAATATTGGATTTATTAATTCAAGTATTTATATAATCCATTATTTAGATTTTCCATTCCATAAATTAATAGCATTTTTTTCTAAACATGACACAATAATGTTTTATTAATGTTATTAACATAATAACACTTTCCAATACAAGAATCAATCTATTGAGTAGTATGAGATGATATTCTACTCTAGCTAATGTAGCGTGCCATACTCGATCGGAATATTAAAGATACATTTCATCTCTAAAAATATTCTTGAATATTATTTACTCCTGTATTTTAATAAAAATGTGTGAATTATATTCTATATCTAATGCCCAAGATATAGAACAAAAATATTATAAAAAATGATTAATATACCAGAAATATAAGTTTCTTATTTCTTCTTCTTTACTTAATTTCAATTCATTTTCAAATTGGATTTCATACCACATGAAAAGAAAACAACCTCCTATATAGTTCTCTTCATTTTAGTCTTTATATTATTTGGGGGATTTTGTGTAGGTTTATTTTGATTTGATACAGACTTTTACCTTTTCACCTTGAATTATTTATTTTTTACCATTAAAACAAGAGTGTCAACTTTCTTTATATCCCCATCAAATTGGAAAACCATAGAAAAAATATATGGATGTTCAGTTTCCATATTATCTATTTTATAATTATGAATAAAATTAGGAAAATTTGATAGTATGAATGAAATAATGATATGTATAGATAAATATTTATCCACATTTAATATTATCTATACTAATCATTCTATGAACCTGGTAATTTTAAGTATATAAAGACCATCCTTTATTACATCTTAACAATTTCCCATGAATAATGTATTGAAGATCCCATTTATATATTTCCTCAGTTTATCATAGTAATATATTTTAAAATATGACACCTGGTGTATCTAACCATGTTTATAAGCTATGATTTCAACTAAATAAAAATTAATTAAAAAAATTCATGATAAAAATCGTATTGATTATCTATATGACACCATTAAGATTTCTTCTCACCCTTAGCCTCCAAAAAATGACTCATCAGGTAGAGGGGAATCTAATACGTGAAATATCCTCAATTTTATTAGTACCATGTAAAAGTGACTGTACCACTCCTGGAAATTTATGTTAGTGAGGAATTTTTTAATCTAGAATAGTTTGTACTGATTACATATTTATGAAATTACTATCCATATGTAATAGAATAAAATAGAAGATTATCCTTTTATCTTTCTTACAATTTTAAAGGAATTATGGATTTATTACTCATTTATATCTCCCAATATTTTTATCAAATCCCAACCACCCTTGTTATTAGATTGAAAATATCAATTCTCTTAGATATTTTAGTGGTAAAGGATCTTTATTTCCCTTATTGTAGTATAAAATATTGCCATCCTAATACTCAAAGTTATTTAGGTAGAATTAAATATTTTAAAATATATTAACTCATAGATCCTTGATTTCTTGATTAGATTTCTAGTCCATAAATCCTATACTTGTATTCACTTAACACTTTCCTCAAAATTTCACTAAGAATACTATGAATGTTACCCTTGATACCAATTTGGTTAAGTTTACCCATCACATTCATTTTAAATCCTTGATAAATGGATACTACCTTATGTATGAACAAATGAATACATTAGTCTATAGTTATATTCTAATTCAAGTGATCAAATGTGGCTGGTGTATTACTATTATATTTAACATATTTTATTTTGGTTAAGAAATATAGTTTCATATGATCATGATTGTTAACTATTCTATGTTAGTGACTATAAAAATAATTAAACACACACAATAAAATAATATTATACATAATAAAATTTTATTTAGTCATTATTGTTAATTATTATATTCTCTATGTTCATATAAATAAAATAAACCATGCATATACAAAAAATAATATTATGAAATTATCATGAGATTTTTAACTTTTGGTTGATTTATCCAGTGGTGATAAACCAACCAAGAACCTAGGAGAGTAACTACTTGAGTCTATATAGTCTTAAGTGAAAACATCCTCCATTCTCATACGACCTTCCTTTATTTGGTTTTTCTTTGGCTCATCACTTTAATTAACTCATCATGGGAACTCCTCACATTATAGTGTTACTCACATAAAATCATGGGGGGCTATAGGAAAAATTTTAAATAAATTAATCATGAAAACACAGACCCATATATTAGGAGGGATCATAAACATATAATCATTTTTTAATTTAATAATTATTACAATAATTTAAACCATGCAATAATTAAAATTTAATGAATAAAAAAACTAAACATAAAAAATTCATCCTCAAGATCATGATCATCCACCATGAAATAACTAAACTTACTTCTAAAAAACATATCACTAATATAGTTTAATAATTAAAATTTTAAAAAATAATTTTAATTATTTTTATCCAGTTATGGTCCTTTATATGACTTTTTTTATAATTCAAAAATAAATTAATTTTTTTTAAATTTACTAAATTGTTTATTTGAATTAATTTTATTCAATACATAAATAAATACACATAAACACACACGTACATACATAAATATATATATATATATAATTAAATAATAATAATATAAATAAAATTTTTGTTGTATTACATGACCCGACCTGATCTATGGAATATGGGCTTGTCTGTTTCTTAATAAATCTATCAAAAGACATGGGAAGGCTGAGCATGAATAGGGCATGACTCAGGTAGAATATTGGGTGCCCCAAGTAGGCTGACCACGACCCAAGAAGGTTGTAGAGAAACCTAAGGTGGGACCAAAATGACCTATGTTGGCTCTCAGGAATTCTAGTAAGTCAGGCATGAGTTGAGATATCTACTAGGTACCCCAAAAATGTCAATCACTATTCAACTAAACTGTTGAGTGTAGTCAGATGGTGGATGGTTGTGTGAGATTTCATGACTATCCTGATCTAGGCCATCCAGTTATGAAAATATAATCTAGTGATAGATCTATCCATCAAATTATGAATTAATATATATATATATATATTTAACTAGTTATTATAAATATAAATATATTTCTATGCATTTTACTCATCTAGTAGAAGATATGGCCATTGACATGGGATTTATGACATCTGATTTACTACTTAGCTAAATAAATCTATATTTTTTTTCATAATTTTGATAAATATATTTTATTTTACCATTCTTGGTGATTAAAAACCAGATCCATGCCCTATTTAGAACACTAGAATTAAAATAAGAGAGAGTAATTTATAATTTAACGAATCAAATCTAAAATATTAATAATATATTAAATGTGATATATACAACATATTAAGTATTTATTTTCTTTACGAAAGTATAAAAGAATGAATTGAGATTTTTTTTATATTTAAGAATTTATTTTTTATGATTTATCTTGGTATTCAATTTAATTTTTATATAATGGTATAATATATAAAAATTATGTAAAATTGTAAACATATATATTGGATTTATATAATTTATCTTCTTAACATGGTAGTTTTTTATGAAAATTTGATTGTTAATATGAAGTGAGTAAATTTCATTGATCTTTTTGTAATGGGTATGAGTAATTATAATGTAATCATGATGATTATGAATAATGGATAAACAATGAAAACTCATTATATCATAGACCCATTCCAAGAAATTTTTTAATTCTGAAAACTATGTTAATTTTGTTTTATTCTATCTAATAATTTTTTTACATGCACTACTTTAAAGTGGGATAATTTATTTTTAAATTCATAATGTAGTTTTTAAATTCATTTGAATGATCAATGTGTTTTATAAATGAACCATTTTAATTGAATTTTTATTTTTCAATAAAAAATTTTGTTACTAAAAAGTAAATTTTTATATTTTTTAATTGAAAAAATTTAGATCCTCTTATATTCTTAACTAAAAACATGGTTTTATTATTACATATTTATATATAAATTAATTTTTTATCTTAAAGTGCAGGAAATACATTATTTAAGGACAAAATTTGGATTATATTACTTTGGATTACACCTCATTATGTTAAGGGTTTGAATATGTTTTTGGATTTTTCAATTATAAATCAATCCATGTATATGAGAATAAAATATATCTATCCAAGCTGTAATATTAAGAAATGATTAAAGATGCATAAATAATTAGTGAATTTGATATTGAAAAAAATTTCCTACTAAATATTCCCATTGGATTTGACATGTGGAATTAAATGTTACAGAAGGTTAAAGAAATTGTGTCCTTAGTTAGAATGAATAGGCTACTCCAAGTTTAAGTAGTTATATCTATAATCAGAATGAACTAGATAATAAACCAATAATATATATTTAAATTTAGATCTCAATATATGATACATTCAAAACTATAGGGAATGACCATAATCATCATAACACATTAGTGGACCCCCTATTTATTTTTATATATTAATCTAATAAATGAGTTTTTTCAGAAATGTAGTATAGCCTAATAAAGTAGGTAACACATTAGTAGATGATGGGTTTAGGAAAATATGAGAGAAAAATTAACCTATCAAAAAATTTAATATTATGAATTAATTGAAAATAGTAATCAATAATTTTAGGAAGGATTTACCATTATTTTGACAGAGAATAGGAAACCTATAGGTGTGTTCGGTTTGACCTGACAGTTTATTATGAGTGAGGGGGGTTAAATGTGATGCACAATCATTTATGTTAGGTTACCATTATCATTCTTAATAGAAACTCCCAATGGTTCCCACATCTATAACTAGGTACATACCTACTTTCCAAAGGAAGGTGTTCAGTTGAGGTTTCAGACCCAACAAAACTTAATAATTCACATTAGTTGAGAGTTTGGGAGGTCGGGCTCATCACACCCTTTTAGGGGGAATTGTTTCTTACTCTGGGACTCTCTTATATATTTAAGATATGTTCACAAGTATCTTCTTAATCCAAATACGGGATTTATTATCCTAACAAAATGATCATAGGCTAACCCCTTTTGTGTGAAAAAGAGGAAGGAGGTATCATTATTGAATCCATTTGTACGTATCTAAGTTTCTTCATCCATTTCCCAATAATGAGTAGTTGCTTATATACTGAATCCACATAAATTGGAACTTCATAATTTGATTTCATGAATGGATGCGGTTAATACTATGAGGAGGGGATTGAGCCATTATGAGGCATCCTACGTAACAGGAATCAAAATACATGTAGTTCATTAAAACTGTTTTATTTAATGTCATGCAGAATGAAAATATGTGCAAAAACTTAGGCACCAAATATTTTATCTTGAGTCTCATAGAGACATCCGACATATCCTGGATATTGCAAGAATCAGAGTTATTCCTCACACCCTTAAGACTGGCCCCAAGGTAGATGCCCTTATATGGGTGATGTTTATATCATGACACTCATATAGACTTACATACTGAGATTTCCCTGGATGGTGGAGATTCAGGGTACGAATGAAATGACCATTACAACTTCTTAATCCCACATGAGCAATGCTTGGTGTGGGAAATAAGGGATAACAAGTAATCTATATAACTGCATATAGATGCAAGAATTATGTACTAAGAAAACCCTTGGGATTTTTAATATGTATCTCAAGCCTTAGGTAGGTGTCCTATCTATCCTAGTTATCATAGAAATTAGATTCATCATAGTTCATTTGGCTTCCCAATACATTTATAGATAAGGTAGGATGATCATCCCATGGGAAAGATTGTGTCTCGATGGTTGGAATGTTAGATACATGGTGTGACTTACACCAAAGTGGATTCCCATTTGAGATAGGGACTTGGGAAGGAATCTTACGTATCCTAGTTATGTAATGGATCAAAGTCATCGTAGTTTAGTAGGTCTAGGCTTACACACTAACATTACCCTTATATGCGGGACATATCATATTATGCCACTGATTGGGGATTACACACTGAGGTTGCCCTTATCCTGATAGAGGCTTGTCACGTGAATGATATGATTATCACGACTCCCTAGGCCCATGTGATCTATAATCGATGTGAGAAACAAGGGATGGAAATTAGTTAGTTTCATTGTATTTGGATGAAAGACTAATATTCTAGGACTACCCTTGGGATGCTTAATAAAGATCTCGGGCTTTAGGAAGGCGTACCAAATATCTAGATTATAGCAGGAATAATAGTAATCATAGTTCAGTTTTTTGGGGCTTACACACTGACATCTCCCTTATATAAGGGACATATCATATTATGCTGATGATCAGGGCTTACACACTAAGGTTTCCCTTATATGCAGGACATATCATATTATTCCTCTAATCGGGGATTACACACTAAGGTTTCCCTTATATGAGGGAAATACTATATTATGCCGTAGATCAGGGTTTACACACTAAGGTTACCCTTATTTGCAAGACATATCATATTATTCCACTGATTATGGTTTACACACTGAGGATGGACAAGGTTATCAAGTCCTAGGATACTTAGTTGACTTGGCCTGATTGTCTATATGTCATGCTTTGATTATTGGATCTACATGACTTTATTGTATTCTTGACATGTCTAAGGAGGTATTCCCGATATTTCTAAAGACAATCACATGATCTAGTCGATCTATCCTAAGTATGTCACATAACATGGATATAATTTTAGAAGGATGTCTCATGATCAAGGATGACTTGTCTGGAGGACATTTGAAGACCTAGGAGGCTTGTCCTTGAAGCCATATAATGATCCGGACTAATATTCTTAGGGGATCCCATGATCCAGCTAACTCACCTTGGTGTCATCGAGAAAGATGGAAGACATGATTGGAGGGCGTCATAAGAGTCAGTGTGACATGTATTGGTGGGTGATGCATGATAAAAGCTGACTTTTCTAGAGGACATCATGAGATCGGGCTAATAGCCCAGGGGTCATTGTGGGAGCCATTGGACATGCCTCAGTGCTATCACGAGACATAAATGACATGTACTAATGTCTGCATATGATTAGGCTGACATGTCTAGAGGTCATTACGAGGCATGGATGGCAAGCTCGTAGGGTTTCATGAGACTTTGGTGGCATGCCCAAGGGGTTCCATATGACTTTCTCTAACATGTCTAGGGAAATTTTCATGATCCAAATAGTATTCCGAAGGAACATCATGTGATTTGGTCAACATTTCATGGTGTTGTCGCATGACCTGGGTGGTTCATGTGAAGCACATTAGGATCATCATATATGTTATTTTCATAAGTCTCCCATCATTTAGTCCTTATTACATCCTTTTATTTCATATTCCTTATATTTTTTAAGTGTTAGAGTTTTTAAGTCTCTCATGTTTTAGCATATATGTGAGATGTTCTTTACATGACCCACCAGAAGTTCTTTATGTGATCTATGGATGATCATGTGAAGTGATTATGTATGATACATGATGTCTTTGGTTTTTTCATTGATTTTACATGATGGAAAACTTTCTAGATCATGAGATCAGCCGCTCTGAGAAATCGACTCTGATTCTTGGGTGTGACAATGTGAAGTTCCAAAGGTTTATCTTTCCATGTAAAGCTTTATTTTCTAATGTTGGGGTGGGGGATTTATAGGCCTTTAAAACCTATTTATTTACCCCTTTATGTGTTAGGTATCACATGAATTTAGGCTGGAATCTAGGGAGGGATTTAACACCACGTGTCTCTGAGATCCTATTGTAGGTCTCTCCAAGGGCGTCACCTGATTTTCAGTGATCACGAGACCATCCCATCAACACCCCATTTATTGAATTATAACCAATTAATGGGGTATTTTATAATCATTTATACATACCAATGTACATTAATATTGTCATATCGACACGTCCAATTACTTTTACAAGATTAGGGAACCTATCAAAAAGCCTTTGGATGATCCCTGGTGACTTGTCTGGGACTTTCTGTGAGACAAGGATGACATGTTAGGGGGCCTTTGTGAAATCAGACCAGCCTATCAAGGGATGTTGTGAGACCATAATACATACATCCTAGGTGTTCTGTGTGAGTTTTACGAATTTGAGAGGCTCCCATCATTTACCTTTTTATTTCCTTTATTTATTTTACAGAGTTTTGGGATTTTGTGAGGTTGTATGAGTGTTGTCAAAGACAATCACCCTACCCCTCAGTGATGCATCACATTACCAATAAAAGGTATTTTGGAGATGCATTATCATTTCATGGAAAATTCCATTTGTTTATCTTTATGAATTCAGAGGGGGAGAGAAAGCTTTCATAGACATGTCTAAGTCCCTTCATGTGACAAAGATTCCATGCTAGTGGTCTTTCGTGAGATGAGGTGGACATGTCATTGGGTACTTGTGGTGTCTTGCGAATTTCATGGGGCATGTCACATGATGTTTTACAATTGAAAAAGGCTCCCATATTTCCCATCTTATTTCCTTTGTTTATTTTATATTGTCCTGGGGGTTTTGCGAGTTTACTTGAGTGCTTTCTAGTAAAATCATCCTCCCTATTGGTGATGCATCACATGAGTTTTATGATCACAAGTGTCTCAAACCTTTTGGATATTTTCTCCCTATTTTCTAAGGATTTTTGGATGGATTCTCCGGAACCTTCCCCTTGATAATTCATGGGACTTGGGGGTGCTCGTATGGAAGTCACCACATGAACACCAATAGTATAGGTCACCATCAAAAGAGAAAAAGGACCTATCAAAGGGGATCTATGAGATCTACCATAGGCCAAGCCCTCTACATGACCTTTGAAGGTCTCATGATCACGTGTCTCATGGAGGCTCACATGATATGCATGATCTTGACCACCTTTTTCTTCCTTTACTTTGTAGAGGTAATAATAACCATACTCAGTTATTTATTCCCTTGTAGATTTTCAAATTCTCATTTTTCAGGTGTCAAAAAATGACTCCCCCTCTTGAATGACATCCATGGGAAAAAAGGCTCAGTTTCTAGGAAAGTAAATTCCCACCCGAGGATTGTGTATTGTCTCTAATCAGTGTATTGGAAGAAGGTTGGTATGATATCACATGAATCATCAATGATACCCATAATTTTCATAAAATCAAGTAAACCTAAATGCATGGATCTGAATATTTAAATCATAATAGATTCTTATTGGGAATTGATCTTGAATTCCAAACAATCATGAGGTTCCTCATTAATATCTCTGTTAAAATTATCTCGAGATTACCTATTTCAAAAAATAAAAATTGTGTAGAATATATTTCCAGAAAGGGGAGTGATCTATGATTTTTCGAAGCCGATAGTCATGGATAGAGTAGCTTGATTTTTCAAAGGACATATGGTGGGACTTAAAATCTTTTCCATTATTTTAGAATAAATTACTAATGTGTTGAACTTTAGGGTATTTTATCCTAGAACTTCTATCGATGTAGTTTAGGGCATTTTAGTTTGAGCCTTCTGTCGCTGTAGTTTAGGTTCTTTTAGCTCATACCTTTTATCACTATAGTTTATGGTCTTTTAGATCATACCTTCTATAATTTTAGATTAGGGTCTTTTCTATCGTACCTTCTATTACTATAGTTTAGGGTTATTTGGATTAGACATTATATTGTTGTAGTTTAGGGCATTTCAGATCAGACCTTCTATCATTGTAGTTTAGGGTCTTTTAGTTCGAACCTTATATCACTATAGTTTAGTGTCTTTTATGTTGGACCTTATATTCATATAGTTTAGTGTCTTTTAGCTCGGACCTTATATAACTTTAGTTTAGGGTCTTTTATCTTAGACCTTAGGATGCCATGTAGTTTAAAGTCTCACTGCTAGGACATGATCAATGATCATGAAATATGGTGCAGACCAGCTAGGAATGAACCAAAACACACTAAGGTGTTGAGTTCTGTCATAGTGTTGTTGGGGATCATGAGGATCGGAGGTCCTTTCCTACAAGGATGAGATACCTTTGGTTGGTAGGTCAAATCCCTTATTCTTCAGTATCATTGTCAAATAGAGGTGTCTTAAATCTTTTCCAAGGGTCATAAAAGATTTATGGGGGTAATATTGGTTGAGGGTGAAATACTAGGGATGCTAGGTCCACCTAAATAGTTATAGTATGAGTGATGTAAGTCATAAACCAAAATTTTGAGTTTATGAAAATGGAATGGGGTATACATAATGAGGATGACCTATTAAACCCTATGGTTCTAGGTTCCACCATAGTGTTTCTTGGGCTCACAAGGACTAAAGCTCCTTTCTTTAAAGGAGGAGATTCCTTTAGATGATAGGTAAAATCCCTTTTGCGCTGATAGAATGACCAAGAAAATATGATCTCCACTCCATTCTGAGGTACATAAGATATTTTTTAAGACTCAAATTTCTAGATGATGTGGTTGGGTATGGACGAGAGCTATCCAGGAAGGGTTCTGGTACCCTAAGGCAGTTCATCTCTTAATTGAGAAGCTAAATCCCTTCATCCTATTGTTTTGAATCATGAGGTTTGAGCCATAAATGGCTCGAGAATGGAGTGTCGCGTTCCTTCATTGACAAATGGTACAGAATATGGTGACTTAACATCTAGGATATCAAATCATATTAGATAGTTTGGTACATAGATTGTAAATCATGGTCCAAAGTGGTCAGGTCCAAAGAATGATATGGGACAATCATAATGGGATTGACCCAAAACACACCAAGGTATTGAGTTCTTACATGGTGATTTTAGGGATCACAAGGAGCAAAGATCCCTTTTTTCAAAGTGACACATTTGGTTGATGACCATAGGTGCATATTAAGGATCCATAAACATACATTCATAGTCAAGTAAAGGGTCCCTTGAAGTCTGGTATGCTTTTCCAAGGGACTTAGAAGATTTAATGTGATTCGAGGCACTCTAATCATGAATTTTTATTTGTGGAATGTGTAATATACAAGAAGGTTCAAGAAACCTAATTTTTTTTCACCACCTAGAAAACAAATTCTCATGTTGAGGAGATCTGAAAAATCATTACTATAACTTTTTCATAAACCAGGAGGTCTAGCGAGAATAGATTCTCTTTTAATAGGGCTACCGAGTAGGACCTATGATCTTTATTCCTAATTTATTTATAACCTAATTTTTGTCTAAACTCTAGAGATTAAGATTTTAGCGATCAATGATTTGACTTTTACTCAGGTCTCCCTTGGATGATTTTAAACCTAAATTTTTTTGTGTCTCTTTCACAAGTTGTTTATGGTCTTACAATTTGAACCATTATGGGCTAGAGTTTAAGTTCATATAGCTTTGAGAAAAGTGAATATAGTTTGACCTAATGGTTCACATGGAAATAATATGGGAGATGATACACAAGAGCCTAATCATGATACCCATGGTCAAGAGTACCCCATCATATTTCTGAGTGGGAGATGAAAATATTTTAAATCATGCATTACGGTTCTCAGGTCATGAGTAATGATACAGGTTAATCATATCAGGAATATCCCAGAACACACTGAGGTGCTGAGTTCTTCTAAGGTGATGTCAGGGCTTATAAGGACCAAAAATCCATTTTTGTAGAGTGATGAATTTTGTTGATGACCATATGTGCATATAAAAGAGCCATAGGAATACTTATATAGTCAAAAAAGGTTATCTTAAATCTAGATATATTTATGCATGGTCCATAAAATATTTACAGAAACTTGAGGTGCTTGAGACACAAAGTGTGATTTATAGATTGAGGTTCTTAAAAGATGGTGGAATCACCCTGTACTCTGGATGACCAGGGTAGGGTTCTTATGGTCCTTTGATAAAGGATGAAAAATTGGTGATGTTATGTATAGTTTAATGTCATGTAGTGGAGACATACTTTCTTCCATGAAGTTTAACATCATATAGTAAGGAAAATTGTCTTACTGTTTGAACATCATGCAATAAGAATGTTTTTTGTGCAGTTTATCATCATGTGGTAAGGATGTTTTCATTATGTAGTTTTAATGTCATGAAACTAGGACATTTGACTTGTATTTTAACATCATGTGGTAAGGACATGAGAACCAATGTGAAAAATTTTGTAAGATATATTGCATGTGCAAGCACGACATGAATAAATATTACTCAAATTTAAGAAAAGTATTATTGTATGGATCAACCTCTATGAAGTTGGGGGGGGGGAATTTCTTTTATTAGTTTTTATAGATGGGCCCATAATTTAAGATCTAAGTGACACTACGTATCCTTTGATGATAGGAATCAAGCCACACATAGTTCTTAAATAGTAAACACTCTAAACAGGTCTAGCCCATATGTATAGGTGGGAATTGTTCCCATTGATTTTTTTAGCTGGGCCTAAGACTGGAGATCTAGGAATCACTATGTATCCTATGATGACAAGAATCAAGACACATGTAGTTCTTGATGAATTGTATAGTTTAACATTATGTGGTAAGGATGTTGGTTTCCTGACATGAAAAGGGGTATTTTTCCTTGACCCAATGATGTAAATATGGGTGTCACTACATATCTTACAATAATAGGAATCATTCTATACATAGTTCTTGGGGAAGGACCTTCCTGCGCATGTCTGGCCTATATGCAGAGAGGGGGTATTTTTATATTTATTTGTTGTGACTTGACCCAGGGTCGGAGATTTATGAATCAATATATATCCTATGATTTTAGGAATCAATTAACACATAGTTATTGAATGAAGGTATTTTAGGAGACTAACACCAATAAAAATGGCCCTATCGAGTGAGGTTCACTGGAATGTGAAATTTTTTTGTCATGAAAAGGATATAAAACATGTAGTTTAACTTTATATGGTGAGTACTCATGGTATTCATTTTAATGTCTTGAATTTAGGACCATGATTCACTATTTTAAGCCGTTATTCCTTGTTTTTTGGGGAATCCCTTACCAAAATTCCTAATCAAACATGAGATGTGCTCCGTGTGAGAAACAAGGAATGTAAAGGGTTACTCTCACCATATAGAGGAAATTAAGGATATGATCATGTAATTATGTATCATGTGGTGGCTATACCAAGATACATGATTGAGGAATCCCTACACATCTCATTGAAAATAAGAATCAAGACATACGTAGTTTTAGAAAACTCAAGCAGTTTAATATCATAAGAAAATGACATTAGCTGTGCAATTTAAATTCATACAGTAAGGATGTCTACCATATAGTTTAACATCATGCAGTAAGTATGCATGCCACAAAATGTGAATGAAGATGAACCATTTAGGGATCCATGTAGTTTAACATCATACAGTGAGGATGACTGTCGTGTATTTTAACATCATGTAGTAAGGATGAGGATCACCTGACATGAAAGGAAAGTATTATTGTGGTTGAGGCCAACACTAGAGGTTTTTTCATCACTACATATCCTGCAATGGTAGGAATCAAGCCACACATTATTCTTGGATGAAGATTCCCTAAGTGGATCCAACTCTCACATGGGGATGGGGGCAATTCATCCTTCCTTCACACCGATCTAGTTCGTAGGTGGTGAATCATTAGTGATATGGTGATTCCCATGAAGTTTAATGTCATGTGTTAATGAAATATACCGTGAAGTTTAATGTCATGTGGTAAGAACATATGTCATGCATTTTAATGTCATGCAGTAAGGATATATTCCATATAGTTTTAACGTCATCCGGTAAGGAAGATCTCATACAATTTATCATCATGTAACCAGGAAGACTCCATACAGTTTTATGTCATTTGGTTGGGATGTCTCTATAAAATTTAACATAACGTGGTCAGGATATCTCCAACAGTTTAACAACATGTAGTCAAGATGTCTCTCTGCAGTTTAACTTCATGTGGTTAGGACATCTCTATACAGTTTAACATCATGTGGTCAGGAAATCTTCATAGAGTTTAACGTCATGTGGTCAGTACGTCTCCATATAGTTTTACATCATGTGGTAAGGATGTATTTGAATAGTTTTACATCATGTGCTCAGAATTTCTTCATAATGTTTAACATCACATGGTTAGGATTTCTCCATAGAGTTTAACATCATGTGTTCAGGACGTCTCTGTATAGTTTAACATCATGGGGTCAGGATGTTGGGTTCTTGATGGAAGCTATGAAATGTATTTATTTAGAAAAATCACATTGGTGGTGGGTGTGAAATGATCCCCATCCATTTTGTCCAATGAATAATCTCTGTTGTGATTGAACTTATGTATGATGTATGGCCCTTCCCATTTGGGTTCAAGCTTTGAAGGATTCTTTCCTGGTATCAATGGGGTCCTGAGATCCAACACTAGTTCTCTTTAGAGGAATTAATGGAGGTGAAACTTCTTATTAATGGATCGTGCGATCCAATTCTAATGGAATTCAATGTTGTTCAATGTATGAAACCCATTCTCATCGAGCCACTCTAATTCATCCAACCGCTTCTGTGATTGATCATCATCGGAGAGTTATCTACAAATGGCTATTTTGAGGGAAAGTAGCTAGAATTATATTGGTAAAACTACCTCAATCCTATACATTAATGAGTATGGCGTTTCTTGTGTGTCAGTACGCATGGTGGTACAGTAGGCCCATAAAGCAAGAAGGAGATTTTTGGACATAAATTCTTATCCTTGTTCATAATTTTTTGGAGTATATTTGATAGAGTTTTATTGAAGGCATCTATATATCTAATTTCTAGTATATGATAATTATATTAGTGATTGTAATGAATTTTTCACTCTTGGTACAGTTTATTCAACTTTGTATAATGGAAGTTGGTGTTTTTGTTTGTCAATATCATATAGGGGACTCCGAACCTAGTGAAGATATTGTAATTTATGAAGTTGATGATATTCTTCATCCCAACTTCTTTTAGGGGTATTTACTCAGACCATTTAGAGAAGAAATCAGTAATAGTAAGGATATACTTGAACAAATTAGTTGTGGCTGGGGGATATATCCCCACAAAATCCATTCCCCATATAGAAAAAGTCCAGGAATATTAAGTTATATATATAAATTTAGGGGGTTTGTAGTCGAATTTTTCATATATTCAACATGCATGACATTTCTTGGTGAATTCCCTAAATTCCTATATCATGGTTTTCTAGTAATAACCTAGCCTCCTAATTTGGTGGGAGAACCCGGTCCCAGATTGATGAGTGCCATAGGATCCCTCATAGACTTATTCCATGACGATATGAATCTATCTTTCGACAATGCATCTAAGGAGGATTCTATCAAATCCTCTCCTTTAGAGAGATTTATGCTCATTTAGTTCATCCAATAGGGTAAAGTTTTCTGTACGATAATGAATCATTTCCCTTACAACTCAATCTTTTAGGAGAAATCCATTTTTGAGAAAACTAATCATGTGATCCATCCATCCAGGGGTAGATATCAGTTAATCACACTCTGGGGAGGTGTTAACCTAAATTATTTCTTCCATATCATAGATGATGATTGATGATACCATTATTTGGTGTGTGATATAGAATATTTATTCTCCCAAATTAGGTTCTTCTAGTATTGTGTTTACATTATCCAATGCATCATTACAACCATCATTTGATCAGGGGACATGATGCAACATGGGATCAAAAGGGATCTCTACCATCAATCCCCTAATGTAGCTAGTGAGGGGGGGGGGGTACAATTATTATTTTTTGATAGCATATTCCCCATTGATCATCTTTCTCACTAGTTCTAAATCCCCTTTAATATTCAGGTAGGCAATCTATATATATAGGTCTATTTCTAACCAAACAATGAGGGATTATTATTCTTCCTTGTTATCCATGCATCCTTTAGACAATGAGAAATAGTAGGGAAAAACTTATTTTCTAGAGAGAAAAATAAAATCCCTAATCCAACCTGATAAAGATTTAATATTTCTATCCTTTTACTAATAGGACTTCGGGAGGCTCCATCAAAATACATCTCCCATGTCCAGGGACTGTCATGGGCATATAAAACCTCCTCATTTGAGAGATTTATGTCCACCAGTGTATTCTCTAGGGTAGGATGTACTGCAAGGATATAAACTAGGGATTTCCATTTCATCAATTTATATGATACGAAATTAATTTCGTATTGCTACAGAATGACCACCCATCGGGCCAAGTTCCCATACAATATAGGATGATTGAGAATGTACTTGATTAGATCAATACAAGAGACCAGATAGACTTTGTAATGATATAGATAATGCCTCATCTTTTTCATTGTGAAGATGAGTGTAAATAAGTTCTTCTTGATGTTCTATTATTGAATCTCAATACCAAGAATTGTTAAGATGTGGTAATAAAGGCTATTTTCACTCACCGGATTATTTTTATGTGCGAAGAGGGCACCCAGTGAGCATTCCATGGAGGAAACATATAATATGAGTGGCTATCCTTCCAATGGAGGCATTAGAACTTGTGGGTGTAGTAAATATTTCTTGATACTTTAAAAGGTATCTTGGAATTCATCGCCCCTTTAATAGGTGATTCCCTTCTTCATTATCCTGGTGAAGGGGAGAGATCTTCTAGGAAAGTTGGCAATAAAACACTCAATGTAGGTGATGTTCCCTTAGATCCCTCTCAGTTCTTTGAGATTTGGGGGGGGGGTGAAATTTCTAATGTACCACTAGTATTATCTTGGCCAACCTCGATGTTGTAATGACATACCACAAAGCCAAATAACTTCACTGATGTTACAATGAAGGCACATTTCAACAATTTCATCTTCATAATGTGTTTTCATAGCTTGTCAAATATTATTTGAAGATCCATGAAGTGATTACATAACTTTCAGGATTTTACTTATAACGACCCATACTTTATATACATTTTCATTACTTCATAATTTAAGCAAACTTATTACAACATATAACAAAACCAGGAAAGGACCGTATAGGTATAGAGTCTTTAGAAACTGGGAAACATAAACAACTAGTTCATAAAACATCTACTTTTCCTCCCATTTATATCATCATATCTAGAGTCCCTTTTTGGCATATCCTACTTAATAACCTTCTTCCTGACCTGGGGAAATAAAACATACAAAAGGGTGAGCACAAATTCTCAGTAAGGGTAAACAAAAGAAATATCAATCACATCATATACATAAGAACATAACTTTTGGAAATCTTAACCTGCAAAAGAAATCATAATTTCATAACATGGGATAAATCATAGTAGTGAAATGTAATCCCAATAATCATAACTTAAAACATGAAACATTTTGGCATACACACATAATCATAGATAATCATTTCTTGTTAGTCAAGACTCATTTCCAAGACTATCTTAGTGGACAAAGTCCATTTCTGAACCGAGTTCACTCTTCGTTTTAGTCCTGTTTCACTGAACCGGTTTAACCTGCCGTTCCAGCCATGTCTATCTAATGAGATATAAAATCTTTACCCAATGAATTGGAGGGAGATATAGGTCCCACCCATCTCATAATGATACCATTCTTATGTGTGCCACAAAATCAGAAACCATACATCATAGCATAACCCATGTAATAAAAATGAGAATCTTAAACATCGTGACATCATAAAAAAATTCATATAAGATAAAGGAATTCATAAAAATATAATTCCATCACAACATAATCAAATAAATGTAATAATAGGGATAGAAACAGAACCCTTTATTATCTTAGATGGAAAATAATTTTGATAAAACACTTGAACTCCTTTCTTGAGGAAAATATCCTTTCTGCTTCAAAAACACTTTTCCTTTCTTAACATGTCGTACAATTATAAACTAAAAGAAGTTGATTAAAAATAAATTTGAAAACTTTTAAAAGAAGCTTCTTGGAAATAATGTTTTAAAAATACATTCATGTCGTATAAGTTAAAAAAAACATTCTTCGTACTTTTTTCAGAAAAGTCAAAAAGTACCTCGTACGAAAAACGACAAAAGATTCCTTTCATATCCTTTACTAAAAACTCACCGAAGGGTAAAATTGGATTTAAACAATTGTAGGTGGATGGAAATAATATTACATATTGAGGAAACATGGATGTGGATGATAAAATAAACCCTAGTAAATACTAAAGTATAAACAATCTCGGATAAAAATGAGATTGTGATATTTCCCTTACCTTAGGTCCGATTTGCCTCGTAAGTGTCCGAACCTCCTGTATAATGATTTAAATAATGTTATTGACTTATTCAAGAATCATAATTATTGTTATGATATCATATATGGTCATATTCTTATCTTCTTAGTAGTAATATTTCATTGCTACTTGTTATTTGGGTGTTTATAACTTTTTGTTCTTATGCGTGTTTTGTCGAATAAATTCTTATTATTCTCTTTAGGTTATACATACATCATTTCCAGAATGGTATTAATGTACAATATATAATATTTATTCATTCAATTCATTTATATAATCATTATTCAATGAATATCATGTAGAACGAATCGCATCACATCGTGGAGACGGTATTCCGTACGTACGCACGAGCGATGATATCATTCCCATGATCGTGGAATTGTATTGGAGTGTATGTATACTATTTCAGAATCAATATCACTTTACAATAATCATATATAGTAATTATTTACACCATTATACCCATCCAAGTAAGGTGGTGGGGGAAATATATTACACCACGGCGTGGAGACAGTATTCCGTACGTATGCACGCGCGGTGATATCGTTTTCCATAGGATGGATAGATGTTGAAATAGGGTTGTTTCATACTTATAATAACATATCACCATATGAGTGATACTGATGTTATTACTTCATAATTAAACAACTAAATAAGAAGATGTTGAAGAAGAAAGAATTTGGAAAGGACCGGTAATGGATATTACCTCATTTTGATGCGCCTCTTCTTAACCTCCTCTTAGGGCACTAGGGTTGGTCTTTGAAGAAGACCAGAACCTCTAGGATGATTCTAGGGAAGTGGGGAAGTGAAATGGTCAGGGTTTGGCCGAGCTTGAAGTCTCAAATTGGTGTGAGGAGGAGAGGGAGGAGGTGCCCTTTTATAAGGGAGGAGAGGGGCACCTTTGGAAATATAAGAAATATTAGTTTATATTAAATCCCAACCCCACTTAAAAACCCCCAAATTGACTCATATCAGAAGATTAGATGAGATAGGGTTGTAATCTCATCAACCAATAAAATTTATACATGTTAGGAATTTATTTTAAGCATTACCAACTTGATTTATCCTTATTTATCAATTTAATTTTATTTGTGGTAATAATATTCTAAATTTTAAATTATTATTAATAATTACATATGTGTTGTGAATTTTCCATAATTTGATACTTTATGACATTGTAGACCATATAAATTTTAATTTATAATTTTTAAATATTTTTGTGATTTTTAAACAATTTTATTATATGTTATTTTTATAAAATAACAATAGTGTCAATTTTGACACTATTCATTTATTTGAATTTAAATAAAATATATACAGAGGATATTTTCAAACTAAAAGATTTAATATATTAATAAAATTTCATATGTATCTAGAAAATTAGTGGATAACATTAAATAGTGCATATAATAATTATTTTAATATTTTAAAACCATTTATTTGATATTTTAATTAATAAAATAATTTCAACATCACTATTGTGTCATAATTAATGATAATTATTTAATCCCTAAAAATTCTAAATAAATTTCTATGATGTAGATAATTGTTTTAGATTTCTGGAGACTATTCATTTTCAAAGTTTCATTAAGCTTATCACCAAATTAAAATTATTATACTTATAAGATTTAAGAAAGTGACATGTTGTCACATTCTTTGGTTTTAATAATAATTAAATTATTTTCATGGACAAAAGTCTATTAAATGAATATAATCCGACCCTTAGGTGATATGGGTCTACTTTTAGTCATCCAATAGGATTTTGTAAGGTGTTAGGGTAATTTTATAATCTTATATTTACCCTTAATTATCCGATTTACCTTTAACTATGATAAATAAAATTTACCATAGTTACTATTCATAATGCCCAAAAATAAAAAGTAGCCTATTAACATAATTTGGACCCACTGATTCTAAATATGGAATCCATTTTTCAAAATTCAAAACATATAAGTTTCATTAATTAATTTAAAATAAATCCCATTGTTAAGAAAACGGGTTTTAGAAGTTAAAACATTGCCAAAGATTGAAATGTTTTTACCTATGAATTCAATGTGAAATTAATGCTAATGACATAAATTATATTAAATGGTAAAAATATATTCTATCTATACTTTAAAACCATTAAATATTATAATTTAACCATATAAATTATCTCAATGAAAAAAAGTTTTTTTAAATTAAAAATTAGCGTATTTTTACTATTCATCAAAATATGAAAGTTATCAGAAAAATATCAAAAATTTATCCAAAGTAAATTTTTATATCCTGATTCAAAAGAAGAATTTTATTTTTTCAAATTGAACTTATAAATGTGCCAAAAACTAGATTTAATGTGGGTGTGCCATTAAAAGGCGGCAAAACTGCATTTTTTGATAAATACTTATTTTACCCAAAAAAATTATTTTGTTCTCTTACCATGTTCTAGAAAATGTGTAAGATGAATAATAATGTTGTAAAATTTAAAATTCAGTTAATACTATTCATAATGGCTAGTTTATAATATTATAATAATATATCGTTGTTTAGTGGAACTCGGTATTGCGTACTACACCCGCTATCGAGGAAGGTCGTGATTGCGTGCAGCGAAAGATTCATTTGATGATATATTTAACATAAAAACAAAATATTTATCATAAAAGTCTCGAGTGTTACATTCTACCCCCCTTAAAATGAATTTCGCCCTCGAAATTTGTCACTTTGTAACAAACAGATGAGGATACCTCTCCCTCATCATATCCTCAAGCTCCCATGTAGCTTTTTCTAATTGGTGGTTCCTCCATAAAACTTTCACCAAGCGAGTGGTCTTGTTTCATAGGACTTTTTCACAACGATCCATAATCTCTATCGGTTGTTCTTCATAAGAAAGATCTTGCTCCAGCGGTACAACTTCTGAGCTGAGTACATGTGAAGGATCAGGTATGTACTTTCTCAGGAGAGATACATGGAACACATCGTGAACCTGAGAGAGATTCGGTGGAAGCGCCAATCGGTAAGCTACCTTCCCAACACGATCCAGTATTTCGAAAGGACTGATATATCTAGAGCTCAACTTCCCCTTCTTTCCAAATCTCATGACCCTCTTCCAGGGAGATATTCGTAAGAACACTTTATCACCCACTTCAAACTCTAGGTATTTTCTTCGGTTGTCGGCATAAATTTTCTGTCGAATCTGAGCTACTCTTATGTGTTGTTTAATAGATCGGACCTTTTCTACCATCTCATTAACAATATCAGGTCCTAATAGCTTTCTTTCCCCAACTTCATCCCAGCAAGTTGGAGTCCTGCATTTCTTTCCATAGAGAGCTTCATAAGGAGCCATCTGAATACTGGAGTGAAAGCTATTATTATAAGAAAATTCCACCAAAGGTAGGTGTTGATCCCAACCACCTTTGAAAACCATAGAGCAAGCTCTCAACATATCTTCTAGAGTTTGAATTGTTCTCTCAGACTGAACGTCTGTCTGAGGATGATAAGTAGTGCTGAAACTCAACTCTGTATCCAGATTATGCTGAAGACTTCGCCAAAACTTTAAGGTAAACCTCGGATCCCGATCAGATATAATAGAAAGTGGTACTCTATTCAATCTTACCACTTCCTTCACATATATCCTTACAATCTGATCTAGAGAGAAATCCTCTCTAATAGCGATGAAGTGTGCAGACTTTGTAAGACGATCAACTATGACCCAGATAGCATTATTGCCTTTGGATGTTTTAGGAAGTCCTGTGACAAAGTCCTTAGTGATGTTTTCCCATTTCCATTCGGGTATAGGTAATGGTTATAACATCCCCTTAGACTTATGTCACTCAGCTTTAACTTGCTGATAAACCAAGAATCGAGAGACATATTCAGCAACATCTCTTTTCATTCCATCCCACCAGAAGTACTCTTTCAGGTCCCTATACATCTTCGTGCTTCCAGGATGAATAGAGAATGAAGAACTATGAGCCTCATCCAGCAGTTCCTTCTTTAATTCAGGGATGGGAGGAACACAAACCTGATTCCTGAACTTTATTATCCCATTACAATCAAGGTTGAATTCAGGAACATTTCTCACCTTCTTTTGTAACTCGACATCTTCTTTCTGTGCCTCTTTAATCTTCACATGTATAGATGGTTGAACATTCATTTGAGAAAGATACGATTTTTCCCCTTTCATTATAATTCCAAGATCCATCCTTTGTAAATCCATAAATATTGGTTCTTTTGTGATCCTCATCATGGATAAACTGGCATGTTCTTGTCGACTTAATGCATCTGCCACCTTGTTTTCTTTCCCAGGGTGGTAATGAATTGAGCAGTCGTAATCCTTAATCAGCTCCAACCATATTCTTTGGTGAATATTCATCTCCTTTTGTGTGAAAATATACTTTAAAATTTTATGATCAGTATAAATATCACACCTTTCACCATAAAGGTAATGCCTCCAAATCTTTAATGCAAATATTACCGCAGCTAACTCCAAATCATGAGTTGGGTAATTTTGCTCATATATTTTCAACTGTCGTGAGGCATAAGCTATCACCATATGATTTTTCATAAGAACACACCTCAAACCCTTCTTGGATGCATCATTGTAGATCACAAACCTTTCTCCACTACAAGGTAGTGTGAGTACAGGTGCACTGGATAACCTTCTTTTCAACTCCTTGAAATTCTCTTCACATTCCTCCGTCCAAACAAACTTAGCTCCTTTCCGAGTCAACTTGGTGAGTGGATTAGATAATCATGAAAAATCTTTCACAAAACATCGATAATATCCAGCCAAACCAAGAAAACTTCGGATCTCAGTCACTGTTGTTGGTCTCAACCATCTTTCGATAACCTCTGTTTTTGCTGGATCCACAGATATCCCCTCTTTTGAGATTATGTGACCCAAAAATGAAACTCTTTGAAGCCAAAATTCACACTTGGTAAATTTGGCATAAAGATTCTCCTTTCTCAGGGTCTTCAATATAATTCTCAAGTGATCTTCATGTTCTTCCTTGATCTTTGAATATACAAGAATATCATCTATAAAGACTACCACAAACTGATCAAGATAGTCTCTAAAGACTCTATTCATCAGATCCATGAAGATAGTAGGGGCATTAGTAAGACCAAATGGAATCACTATAAATTCATAGTGTCCATACCTTGTACGGAAAGCCGTCTTTGGTATATCCTCCCTTTTGACCCTTAATTGGTGATACCTTGAATGAAGATCAATCTTGGAAAAGTATTGAGCTCCTCGTAGTTGGTCAAATAAGTCATCAATGTGTGGGAGAGGATATTTGTTCTTGATAGTGATCTTGTTAAGTTCTCGATAATCAATGCAGAGTCTCATTGATCCATATTTCTTCTTAACAAATAGAATAGGTGCTCCCTAAGGTGACGCACTAGGGCGTACAAAACCCTTATCAAGATTCTCTTGGAGTTGCTTCTTCAATTTCAGCAACTCAATTGGGGCCATTCTATAAGGTGTCTTTGAAATAGGCAAAGCACCTGGTACGAGTTCTATTGAAAACTAAATTTCACGATTTGGTGGGTGACCCGGTAATTCCTCCAGAAAGACATCATCAAACTCCCGTACAATGGGCATATTCTTAATTGTGAGTTTCTCACCAACCATTTGAGATAAATAACCTTCATTTAGTGGAATAAATACCCATAAAATGGAAGAAATTTCCACTGGAAGGTTATGTTCATCCTTGCATCGATAGACGATCATAGATTGATCTGGAATATAAAATGTGAATTCCCTTCTTTGGCAATTGACATGATCTCCATGCAGTGAAAGCCAATCCATGCCAAGAATCACATCAAATTCCACTATAGGAAGGATCACAAGATTTATAGGAAGCACTTTCCCACAAACTTCAATCAGAGAATAATTATAAACTTTTGATGCGACTGTTGTGCCATTAGGGGTTGTCACAGCTAACTCAACATCTAACTGTTGAGATAATACGGTGATATCCTTAGAAAATTCTTCAGAAATAAAGGAGTGGGTGGATCCAGAATCAAATAAAACATTTTCTACTTTAGAGTGGATGGTAAGTGTACCTTTCACCACATCGTTATCGTACTCCACATCACTGATAGAAATTGCATGTGAATTTCCTTTGTCTTTAGCCTTAAGAGTTTGTTGACGTCGACCATCATCATCATCCCTTGGATTTGGGAATTGATTGGCATAATGCCCCATCTCCTTGCACTTGAAACATTGAAGTGTAGTAGGTTCATTCTGTGTGTCCCTTCCTTTGTTTGCATCATTAGACATCTTCTTCCCATCATTGCGGCATTCAAATGCCCGATGACCTTCCTTTCCACATTTGAAACATTTACTTGTCCCTTTAAGACAACTCCCTCCATGTTTCTTTCCACACTTTGAGAATAAGGGAAATCTCATCTTCTTTTCAGTGTGCTCTTTAGATTTTCCTTTTAATTCCATTTTCCTCTTCTTATCAAACCCATATGACTGATGGGTTACTCCAATCTCCATCTCGACTTTGAGAGCACATCGAACGATTTCCTCGTAGCTATTGAAGTCCCTTATGGATAACGCCCTTCGAAGACTTGGTTTTAATCCACTAAAGAATCGATCAATCTTACTCTCAGGTTGGATAATAATACCAGAAGAGTACCTTTCAAGTCTTGTAAAATTTGCTTCATAAGTACCAACAGATTCATCATCCTTTTGCTTCAGTTCAAGAAACTCTTTCTCCATCTTTGTTCGGAGAATACGAGGGAAGTACTTATTGAAAAATAAGTTCTGGAACTCGTCATATTCCATGGACTCAATTTCATCCCTTTGACTCGTATTCTTATTAAGATTCCACCATTGATCAACATCTCCTTCCAAACGATACACTGCTAGGATGAATTTATCATGTTCAGAACATTGAAGAACTGAAAATATCTTTTCAGTAGTACTAATCCATTGTTCAGCAAATAATGGATCAGTAGACCCGCTGAAAGAAGGTGGACGCTGCCTCATGAAGGATTCAACAGAATTTTGCTCCTTCCTTTGCTCGTTTGAAAGTCCTGCATGATTCATAGCTTGAGAAAGTTGTGTGAGCATGGCTACAAGATTTTTCATTCCAGCTCCTATAACATTTGGTTGCTTAGGGGGATAATCATTACATTTCCCGTCACATTCCGCATTAACACGGTTCCTTCGGGTTCCAGCCATTGACTAAAACCAAGAAGAATAGTGTGAGCAACACTAATTATAATAGGAAAAACACATAATCAAGAATAAAATTTCACACCTAAGGTATTATCATAGGTTGTTCATGGCCATTTCTAAACCACTAAGATTGTGTTCTATGCTTAGACTTATCCTTAGGATTCTTACTAAGGCTTTCACATCCTAGTTTCCAAAGGTTGACTATACCTTTCCTCTGATACCAACTATAACGACCCATACTTTACATACATTGTCATTACTTCAGAATTTAAGCACACTTATTACAATATATAAAAAAACTAGGAAAGTACCGTATAAGTATAGAGTCTTTAGAAACTGGGAAACATAAACAACTGGTTCATAAAGAATCTACTTTGCCTCCCATTTATTTCATCATATTTAGAGTCCCTTTTTGGAATATCCTACTTAATAACCTTCTTCATGACCTGGGGAAATAAAACATACAAAAGGGTGAGCTCAAATTCTCAGTAAGGGTAAACAAAAGAAATATCAATCACATCATATACATAAGAACATAACTTTTGGAAATCTTAACCTGCAAAAGAAATCATAATTTCATAACATGGGATAAATCATATTAGTGAAATGTAATCCCAATAATCATAACTTAAAACATGAAAATTTGTGGCATACACACATAATCATAGAGAATCATTTCTTGTTAGTCAAGACTCATTTCCAAGACTATCTTAGTGGACAAAGTCCATTTATGAACCGAGTTCACTCCTCGTTTCAGTCCTGTTTCACTGAACCAGTTTAACCTTCCGTTCCAGCCATGTCTATCTCATGAGATATAAAATCTTTACCCAATGCATTGGAGGGAGATATAGGTCCCACCCATCTCATAATGATACCATTCTTATGTGTGCCACAAAATCAGAAACCATACATCATAGTATAACCCATGTAATAAAAATGGGAATCTTAAACATCGTGACATCATAAAACAATTCATATAAGATAAAGGAATTCATAAAAATATAATTCCATGACAACATAATCAAATCAATGTAATAATAGGTATAGAAACAGAACCCTTTATTATCTTAGATGGAAAATAATTTTGATAAAACACTTGAACTCCATTCTTGAGGAAAATATCCTTTCTTCTTCAAAAACACTTTTCCTTTCTTAACATGTCGTACAATTCTAAACTAAAAGAAGTTGATTAAAAATAAACTTGAAAACTTGTAAAGGAATCTTCTTGGAAATAATGTTTTAAAAATCCATTCATGCCGTATAAGTTAAAAAAACATTCTTCGTACTTTTCTCAGAAAAGTCAAAAAGTACCTCGTACGAAAAACGACAAAAGATTCCTTTCATATCCTTTAATAAAAACTCACCGAAGGGTAAAATTAGATTTAAAAAATTGTAGGTGGATGGAAATAATATTACATATTGAGGAAACATGGATGTGGATGATAAAATACACCCCAGTAAATACTTAAGTATAAACAATCTCGGATAAAAATGAGATTGTGATATTTCCCTTACCTTAGGTCTGATTTGCCTCGTAAGTGTCCGAACCTCCTGTATAATGATTTAAATAATGTTATTGAATTATTCCAGAATCATAATTATTGTTATTATATCATATATGGTCATATTCTTAGCTTCTTAGTAGTAATATTTCATTGCTACTTGTTATTCGGGTGTTTATAACTTTTTGTTCTTATGCGTGTTTTGTCGAATAAATTCTTATTCTTCTATTTAGGTTATAGATACATCATTTCCAGAATGGTATTAATGTACTATATATCATATTTATTCATTCAATTAATTTATATAATCATTATGCAATGAAGATCATGTATAACGAATCGCATCACATCGTGGAGATGGTATTCCATACGTACGCACGAGCGATGATATCGTTCCCATGATTGTGGAATTGCATTAGAGTGTATGTATACTATTTCAGAATCAATATCACTTTAAAATAATCATATATAGTGATTATTTACACCATTATAACCATCCAAGTAAGGTGGTTGGGGAAAATAGATTACACCACGGCATGGAGACGGTATTCTGTACGTACGCACGCGCGGTGATTTCGTTTTCCATAGGATGGATAGATGTTGAAATAGGGTTGTTTCATACTTATAATAACATATAAGTATATGAGTGATACTGATGTTATTACTTCATAATGAAACAACTAAAGAAGAAGATGTTGAAGAAGAAAGAATTTGGAAAGGATCGGTAATGGATATTACCTCTTTTTGACGCGCCTCTTCTTAACCTCCTTTTAGGGCACTAGGGTTGGTATTTGAAGAAGATCAGAACCTTTAGGATGATTCTAGGGAAGTGGGGAAGTGAAATGGGCAGGGTTTGGCCGAGCTTGAAGGCTCAAATTGGTGTGAGTAGGAGAGGGAGGAGGTTCCCTTTTATAAGGGAGGAGAGGGGCACCTTTGGAAATATAAGAAATATTAGTTTATATTAAATCCCAACCCCACTTAAAAACTTCCAAAATGACTCATAACCGAATCTTAGATGAGATAATGTTGTAAAATCATCAACCAATAAAATTTAGACATGTTAGGAATTTATTTTAAACATTACCAACTTGATTTATCCTTATTTATCAATTAGATTTTATTTATGGTAATAATATTCTAAATTTTAAATTATTATTAATAATTACATATGTTTTGTTAATTTTCCATAATTTGACACTTTATGACATTTTAGACCATATAAATTTTAATTTATAATTTTTAAATATTTTTTTTGATTTTTAAACAATTTTATAATATGTTATTTTTATAAAATAACAATAGTGTCAATTTTGACACTATTCATTTATTTGAATTTAAATAAAATATATAAAGAGGATATGTTCAAACTAAAAGCTTTAATAGATTAATAAAATGTCATATGTATCTAGAAAATTAGTGGAGAACATTAAATAGTGCATATAATAATTATTTTAATATTTGAAAACCATTTATTTGATATTTTAATTAATAAAATAATTTCAACATCACTATTGTGTCATAATTAATGATAATTATTTAATCCCTAAAAATTATGAATAAATTCCTATGATGTAGATAATTGTATTATCTTTCTTGAGACTATTCATGTTCGAAGTTTCATTAAGTTTATCACCAAATTAAAATTATTATACTTATAAGATTTAAGAAAGTGACATGTTGTCACATTCTTTGGTTTTAATAATAATTAAATTATTTTCATGGAAAAAAGTCTATTAAATGATTCTAATCCGACCCTTAGGTGATATGGGTCGACTTTTACTCATCCAATAGGATTTTGGAAGGTGTTAGGGTAATTTTATAATCTTATATTTACCCTTAATTACCCAATTTACCTTTAACTATGGTAAATAAAATTTACCGTAGTTACTATTCATAATGCCCAAAAATAAAAAGTAGTCTATTAACATAATTTGGACCCATTGATTCTGAATATAGAATCCGATTTTCAAAATTCAAAACATATAAGTTGTAGTAATTAATTTAAAATAAATCCCGTTGTTAAGAAAACTAGTTTTAGAAATTAAAACATTGCCAAAGATTGAAATGTTTTTACCTATGAATTCAATGTGAAATTAATGCTAATGACATACATTATATTAAATGGTAAAAATATATTCTATCTATACTTTAAAACCATTCAATATTATAATTTAACCATATAAATTATCTCAATGAAAAAAAGTTGTTTTTAATTAAAAATTAGCGTATTTTTACTATTCATCAAAATATGAAAGTTATCAGAAAAATATCAAAAATTTATCCAAAGTAAATTTTTATATCCTGGTTCAAAAGAAGAATTTTATTTTGTCAAATTGAAATTATAAATGTTTCAAAAACTAGATTTAATGTGGGTGCGCCATCAAAAGGTGGCAAAACTGCATTTTTTGATAAATACTTATTTTACCCAAAAAAAATTATTTTGTTCTCTTACCATGTTCTAGAAAATGTGTAAGATGAATAATAATGTTTTAAAATTTAAAATTCAGTTAATACTATTCATAACGGCTAGTTTATAATATTATAATAATATATTGTTGTTTAGTGGAACTCGGTATTGCGTACTACACACGCTATCGAGGAAGGTCGCGATTGCGTGCAACGAAAGATTCATTTGATGATTTATATAACATAAAAACAAAATATTTCTCATAAAAGTCTCGGGTGTTACATTACTACCAGGTCATCAACATAGAATTTGACTATTATTCCTTTGAGTGTCTTAAAGATATGATTCATGACACGTTGATATGTCACGCCAACATTCTTTAACCCCAAGGGAATAACCTGATAGAAAAAGATCCTTTGAGTCTCTTTGAATGCAGTGGCTTCCTGAACTTTAGGGGTCATATTTATTTGATTTTACCCTGAATACCCATCCATGAAGGAAAGGTATTAGAATATAGTAGTTGCATCAATCAAGAGTCCTATGATCAATAATGGAAAATCTCCCTTCGGGCAGAGCCGATTAAGGTATCTGAAATTGATGCAGACCCAAATCTGCTCATTCTTTTTCTTGATAGTGATGATGTTAGTGATTTATATTTGGTATTTAACTACTTATAAAAAGTTATAGTTGATCAATTTATCAACCTCCACCTTTACATTTGTGGAATGATAGGGGTTCATCCACTTGGTTTCATGCTTAAAGACTTGATGCTCATTGGGTAAGCTGATATGGTGCATAGCCACATCTAGATTTACTAATAGAATTTATTTATAGTTCCAAGAGATCACATATCAATGTTTCTTTAGAAATTAAATGTAAATATATTACTCTTTGAGGGACATGTAAAAACTAATTAGTTTAGGTTGTGGGCCTTCTTATATTCCCAGATTTACCTTCTTGATATCATTGTTGGTGGTGGAGTCAAATTCCTCAAATACATAAGGGGTGTTCCTAAAGTCATCCTATTATTCTTCCACCTTTGATTCAATGGAGGAATTCTTGGATAGAGGTAGAAATCTGGGGGAATATCTATCTCTATTTTTGCAAGTGATGCCCTGAAGAGAGACATTATCATCCCCTACTACCTGAGTCATTATAGAGAGATGCCAAAGATTATTATATTTTATACTATCACTAGGGATAAGAGGGGATTGGGCCTCTAGGACTAGGTTTGTCACCTCAAACAAGTTTAGGGGGATCACATAGTCACTGGCGAGCATACTCTAGGGATTTTAAAGGGAAGAACACAATCCATTGGGAGATACAATGTGTATATCATCATCTACCATTGGTTGTTTTCCTCCCCTTTTGTAAAATCCTACTTTAGCATATATGGATTCTCTAGTCTCTAAGGGGGAGCTTTCACCATCAAGCATTACAGCCTTTCCATTGATGGGGTTTTTCAGACATTGATGGAATGTTAAAGGTACCTCCATGTGGCTATGGATCTAGGGACTTCTGAGAAGGAAATTATATGTGGTGTCTTAGTGGATAACCATAAACTCAGTATCAAATGTGAGGTCCCCAAACAGATTTTTGAGTTTGATATTCCTAAGAAGTATTTTCTTATGATTACCAGATCCTTAAATGGTTAACTTTGTGGGAGAAAAATACCCTTCACTATATCCCAAACATAGAAGGGTTTGAACTGGTATGAGCTTGTACCTATATTCATTTTCAATCAAATCCATTTAGATATCGACATTATCATGTGTTCCTAAAACATAGAGTGGTATGATATGTCTATGGATGACATCTTTCTGATGTTGTTCTATGAACGAGATAGAGATATAGAATTCTATTGACATAGTCTCCATTCGACAGAACTTGGTTACATTGATTTCAGTCTAAAATTACTATGGGATTTAGAGGGATTTAATGAGTTCCTCTTCAAGTTCTCTTGAAAGATAGAGCACATCAAGGATTGAGAGATTGGATGGGACAACCATTAGCTGTTTCAAAATTTTGTACTTCTATTCCAGGGGTCAGTGTTTCATGAGGTGAGTTTTCTCCTAGATATGTGGCTTAGGAATCAAGGAATTTTAGGTGGATGGGCCTGGTTCTTGTGAAGAGTTTGTGGGAGCATTTTCTACCAGTGGCACGGGTCATGCTGACCATGCCTATTCTCCTTGGATGATTGGATAACCAATCCCCCACTAGGAAGTAATGCAAGAAAACTGGGTGCGAATGACCCCTAGAAGGTTATGTGTTGCCTCCATGTCTTTTCTATGATTTTTGGAGTGCTTTACCATGAGTATCAACTGCATATATGTTCTCCTTGGGGACATGAACAAAATATTGGGTCTGACCACACCTGTTCTATCCCCTATATCCCCAGTTCCTTTCCTTGCGACCTCCCATTCCCCATTTATGTGTGGGAAACTCATAATTAGGGGAATATTTATCATCAGAGAAGGGGTATTCCATGTTTATCACATTGAAATAACTCAATATGATCTCCTCATCTGATGAGGGTTCTATTTGGTGGGGGAAGTACCCATTCTTCAGATATTGCAAGGAAGACATTTTCAGGAGTCATTGATTTCGTTGGAGTAGAATACAAATCCTCTTATTTTCTTTATTCCTATTTTTAGTGTCTGCACACACTTTTAGAAGATAAATTTGATGTCACATTATTAGGTGGTGGATCTATTGTGGGTCTACATAGTTGTGTTCTTAGGGTGGAGTGAGCTTGGTCAATTGTTTCTTGAGTCATCTAGTTATTGTACATCCACCCACGCCTGATAGGAAATTTCTACCAATCACCTTCTTCTTTTGAATGGCAAATAGTTATATTGGACACCTACTCTGAGGAGTTATCTAACACCAGCTATCTAGAATCGACCATGCCATGAATGATTTCATTGAAGATAAAGTAGTCCTAGATATTATGACCCAACATTCAATGGAAAGGGAAATAGCTGAGAAGGTCAGTGAGGGAGACCTAATCGAGATTCATGGGCTTTGGAAGCTTGAGCAGGTTATTATCTATGGATGCTAATAAATAATCAGGGACTTATTTATTTTAGGAGTTTGATTTATTTATCCATTCCTCAAATCTTGGGTGACCCTAATTTCTCTACACTTCTAGAAGAGGATTATTTTGTGGATTTTGTTGCTCAATAGAAGGTTCTAAGAGATTCGAGGACTACTTAGGTTCTTGGATGGGAACTAATACAAGATTGAGAGTGATAGATGCAACTTCTTCATTTCCTTTCCTTTCCCATGTGCTGAGGGAATGAGACTATTTTTGGATCTGGTTCATTGAATGGAGTCCTCCAAATGTTGTGATGTTTTTGTGAACTCATAAAACCCACCAGGATACTTAATTAGGATAATGTGTTTCTGCAATTAATCCTACATATTTTCAGCATAGAGATACATCGGTTTCTCTTATGAGAGAGGTATGATGAGTGAATAGGTTAAACCTTTCAATATATATATGAAGTAGGAAACACTCTAATTTTAATGTTGTTTGCAGTTATTCAGGTTGAAGATTGTTGTTTTCCTCAATGTGGAGCTGAAATGGTAAAGGAATTGGTGATGAAGGTCTTACCATATTGTAACTAATTCTACCGGTAGACTGATGTACCAAATAAAGGATGTCCCTATCAGATTTAGTACAAAACGCCTTATCTTAGTTTCCTTGAATTGATCTTAAGGGATCATCATCAACCCACATTAGGATATGAAGTATGTGAGATGCTACTTTGGGCATCCCAAACCATCAAAGGCAGAGAAGCTAGAATTTCCAAAATTGGGTGGAGGTAATGTTTCAGTAACACATTTGGGATATGGATTCTTCTTAGGCCGTATAGGTGTGCATCACCCTTACATGGATTCCATTTGAGTATCCAAAGAATCAATTAAATTAAGTAACTCTGGGGGTACTATTATCTAAGATTCATCCCATCTACAAGGAGTGGGATGGGGTAGATAAAGTGGACCTACCTTTGTCTACTATTGATTCTCGATTCATTCTAATATTGAATGACCACCCTGGGGAGAGAGATTTTGTATCCATAATGGAGGGAAGTTAGAATCATATTTGACTTACTCATTTATGTAGACCACATGCCTTGATCCAGAGCTATTCTAATGCTTAGATACCACTATTTTTAGAGGATTGGCTATGGGAGGGAGAATATTGATCCCTACCTAAAGACGATACCTAACAGGAATATTAGCCATGATTAGCTCATTTTTGAGTTTCCAAAGAGTTTGTATCTCCCTATCATATTGTGAAAACTGGTCCTCCATAGAACGAACCTCAGATCCTCTGGTATTGATTAGGATTTCCCCACACCATTCCCTATATCTTTGGTTGTTTATAGCCAAACAGGTGGCAATACTATATTCAGAGGTGTTAGATTTTAGATCTTTCGTTGGTTCTGAGTGCACAAAACCTCAGTTGGTGCATACAAATCACCCTCCTCTCAGGGTATATTTTTTGTTATGTGGAAATCTATATTTTCATCTTTATCCACCATATATATTGTGTTGGTAGTGATGAAATTCAAAGAGGCATATCGGGAAATGTTTTTTTTCCATTACTTTCGACGCAACAATATTATTCTTCACTACCTTCATCAAGGTCATTATTCACACCCCTTTCCATATTGGTCCATTTTGGATTGTGACCCTAGAAGGGTATGATATCCTTCTTCATATGATCCTCCTATCTTATCTTGTGAGTAATGACCTTGAAGGAGTTTTTGGTAATGATTTACAAATGGTCCCTAAATAGAAGAGGGTTTTCTTATGGAGGGAAAAATGAAGGTGATGCCGATCGTTGATCTTTAACACCCAACCTAGAGAAGACGAATTATCTCTATGGTGGTGATGATGATGAAAATCCCCCCATCCCTGTGGGATATGAGTTATTCAGGGAATCAATCGATATTTATTGATCTTGTTTTTGAGGATCAAATGATTATAGTTAGGTATTTGATGAATTGTGGTATGGACATTGAGATAGAAATGCCCCCATCACAGTAGGTTGGGTTTGATCTAGAATCACTATTGATTTTCCCAGGACCCTCTGAGGGGTTGATGAAATTGGTGATGGTGATTGAGGTAAAAATACCCCCAGTCCAGTGGATTGGTATTTTTTTACAACAATTGATGATATATCTTGAATCATATTAGGAATTGATGATCTAAGTTGTTGAGGTGGTGGTAGATATTTACCCGACAAGGTGGGTTAGGTTCAATCCTGGACAGATTCTATAGTAGCTACTACTACGACCCATTTTATGTGGCGTATCTATGCTCACATTGAAGATGGGTTTGATGGAATCCCATGATGGGAATCATTCTTCATTATAGGTTGTTTGTTTGATCACAACTTCAACCTCCATATCTAAAATTCATTCCCATTGCTTTGAGGGGTCTTGTTCAAAAATCTTCCTAGTATCCTCTTCCTCCGTTCATGATGTATGGACACAGTTGAAGTAGATACATTCTGTTTTAGGGAAAAATAGTCTTATTCATTACCTAGTACTCATATTTTTCTAGAGGCTATGACATTATAAGATGTTGCATCTGAAGTATTCTATTTTTCTAGGGATATATTGAAGTGTAATTCTCTACATTTCACCCATCCTTAGATATTCATGTATGGAGATTCTCTGGAAATCAGCCAGAGGAGAGTTTTTGTAGTACAGAGACAAACATTTCATAATAATTCATCATGATTCTCAATTTCTAGGTTCTGGGATACAGAAAAGGCAGCCATATCTGGCTGAAAATAGAGTGTATTTATGAGATGAAGGTGATACTCATATCCTGAATAGAGGAGATGTCTAACATTCAGTCACTCACAAGTATCCCATGTATTTAGGTATAAATAAGGAATTCACTACATTTCTAGCTCATCTAGGAGATCATAGTTAGAATTTGTGAGAGACTAGGAAATGGTGGGGAGGTTATTTCTAGGTAACTCGCTCCACATGTTAATGTCGGCCTCCTCTTCATCAGACTTACATGCATCTATCTGATCAAACCACTTGGGGTTGTCTACTAATTGGAGTGAAGTGATTCTAGAAAATGATGGGGAACTATATATAGATAACACTAATGTTTTGAGAACCTCTCTATACAAAGGAGTCTGAGTTTTGGACACCTCTCTATATAGAGGTTTCTGGGAAAGGGGAGGATTTTCTTGTTTGTGGGAGATATTAGTGTGGGGAGGTTGGCCACGACGGATGTTAGGAGTAGAGTCCCTATGATCCATATCCACACTTCCATGAGGAGGAATATCATGGTAATGATCATCTTCTTCTTCATTTAAAGAGTTGACATGCCCTTGGGGTGTTGAGAATGTGTCTAGAACAATCTCAAGGACACTAGCATTTAGAATATTAGTGATATGATCCTTGTTCTACACCATGGTTGGAATATTACAATTTGCCTTTTGAAATTGTGCAGGGATATAATACTACATTATAATGGTTGGTAAAATTTATTTGTATTTTTTAGGTGCTTTAGGAGTATGATCCCATTTCTAAGAAGCTACAAGAATATTCCAACGAGATTTCTCATTATTGATAAGAATATGAGCCTATCCTACGGCATGTTTTATTCTCACTTGGTGAGCATCGGTTAGAATGAAAGTATGAGCCTGATCTTGTGCCTTTTAAATACACCACATTTATTTTGTGATAGGAATATGTGCCTGCCCTAAGGCATGTGACACTCAAAATTGGTGAGCCCTGATTGGAACAAGAATATGAGTCTGGTCCGAATACACATTCCCCACCAGAATATACCTGACGAACCTTCATAATGAGAGAAGAGATATGATACTCCTCTTATATTCCTCAGAATGATGTTGGTGTAGTCATTCTTCTTTGGAAGTAGGAATATGCACTTGGATTCCATGGTCTTCTAGAATATTCTAGGAAGATTCACTAACAAGAATATGAGCATATCCTGGGGAATGTCCTATTCTCACTTGCATTTCCCCATCTAGAATGAGGATATGGGCTTGATCCTAGGCTATTGGAGTATGTCAATAGACTTCTTCGACATGAATATGAGCTTTTACTAAGGCATGTGTCCCTCTAACTTGGTTATCCTTGGATAGAATGGGGATATGAGCTCAATCCCAGGTTATTGGAATATACCGCTAGACTTTTTCAATAGGCATGTTACCCTATCCCGAGGCATGCTACGTTCTCACATGGTGAGCGCTAGTTGGAATGGGAATATGATCCAAGTTTGATTCCTCATCCTTTACCAGAATGTAACACCCCGAGATTTTATGAGATATATTATTTTTAATTTCTTTGATTTCTTCTATTATACACTACACCAAGATTAGCTTGTACTATACGCAACACCATATTAGCTTGCAGTATACGCAACACTATTCTTGGCTCGTGTTACACACAAATTCAAGTTCGTTTTGTGGAAATTATTCTATAAAACATTATGTATAGATTTTGTTTAATGTATAAATGAAATAAGTTTTGATTATGTTATACGCAACACCAAACAAAGCTTTCACTACACGCAGCCCTCACTTGGCTTGCATTACATGCAATCAAGACCTTCTTCAATAGCGTGTGTAGTACGCAATACCAAGTTTCACTAAACGGGATATTATTATAATATTATTATGAACTAGCCGTTATGAATAGTAATACACACTTTTTGAAATTTTATAAATTTTATATTTCAAAATGGACTTCATTTTTGAATTCAGAATATCGAAATTAGCCTAGGGAGAATTTTTGGTATTTTTTTTGAAAACATTCAATTTTTGATGAATAGTGAAAACATTAGGTTACTATTTAAAAACCGACTTTTTATTTAAATAATTATTTATTTTATTTAAATTTATTTTAGGCAAAAATTGATACATAATACCTATATAAGTTCAATGTAATTCATTTGAGTCATTTTATAATAATTTTAGATATATAAAAATTTTATTGAACTTTTCACCGTCTTTTACCCACCTCCTTGGAGAATTTGAAAATTTACATAAAACTTAATTTTACCACTTCTGTGAGTGGAATTTTGAAAATATGAGAGACACAGTTAATATCAAGGATTAAAATGTGGTTCAATAAGATAAAAATAATTTTTGGTGAATAGTAAATTTTTACTTTTATTTACCACAGTTAAAAGTAAATAGGGTAATTAAGGGTAAAAATGATATTATTATTACCCTAAAACATGTCCTAATTCTATTGGATAAGTGTAATTCGACCAAAAACAACCTTAGGAATAAAATATTACCATTTAGGTCCACTTGGATTAGATTAGGACACTTATTATTATTTTATTTAAAGAAGAGTTAAAATAGTTCAAATCAAAGTTTAATAACTAAAACATTTTTAATATAGGGTTATACATAAGATAAATTTGACTATAAATATTCATTATAAATATAAAATGATTTCCTACATAATGGTATTTTATTTATAAATTTTAGACATTAAATAATTTAATTTATTTATGACACAATAATGATGCAGTAATTACCTTATTAATAAAATATTAACATAATTGATGTTATAAATACACAAATAAATGTAATTTGAGACTTCTTATGAATTACACTAATTTAATAGGTTAATATGACATGTTAGTATTTATTTAATTAACTTTTTTCTAACTAATAATTCTGTTATGAGTTTCACAAAAATCAAGTACTAAATAGTGTCAAAATTGACATAAAATAGTATTTAAAACAAATATTATATTATTAATTGTTATTTTATTTTTAAAAATCTATGGTTCAGAAAAATGACTTATATAAGGATATATATATTAATAATGAACCACTTGGGGTTCGTTTGACTTATTATAGTAAGTTTATTAACCATATAGTGTAAGAAAACAAGAAGACATGGTAAAAGTTAAATTATTTAACTTAGTGTTAAATCTAAATGATAAGGTTAAAATAGTAACCTAAACTTGTCTAAAACCTATTGGTTGAGAGGATTTATACCCATACCCACTTTATCTTATAAATAAATTAATTTGGAGCTATTATAAACCGAATATGACTTTATGATAAAATAATATTTTAAGTTTTTCCAAAGGTGCCCCTCTCCTCCCTTATAAAAAGGGCACCCCTTCCCCCTTCTCTTCACACCCTTTGAGCCTTGAAGCTCAGAAAATCCCTGCCAATTAGTCTTCTCAACCTCTCTAGTTATATCATAGAGGTTCTGGTCTTCTCAAAATACCAACTCTAGTTCCCTAAGAAGAAGTTTAAAGGAGGTGCGTCGAGGAAGAGGTAATCTCTTCTACCGACTCTTTCAAGTTTCTTTCTTCTTCTACTTCCCCTTATTTAGTTGTTTCATTATAAAGTAATAACATAAGTATTACTTATATAATGATATGTTATTATAAATATGAAACAACCCTATTTCACCTTCTATCCATCCTAAGGAAAATGAAATCACCGCGTGTGCGTACACACAGAATACCGTCTCAACACCGTGGTGTAATCAGTTTTTCCACCACCACCTTACTTGGATGGGTATAATGGTGTAAAGAATAACTATATATAATTATTATAATATCATACTGATTCTATGATATTATATCATCCATTCCAATACCATTCAATAAATATGGGAACGATATCATCGCTTGTGCATACGTACGGATTACCGTCTCCACGACGCGATGAGATTAATTTTCCATGTTAACAATTCAAGAATGATTATAATGTATATAAAATAAGTAATCATGAAATATATTACATAATAATGCTAATGGATTTATGTATATATATATATATGTATTTCATCTACTAAATTCCATTCAATTCAATAAGGAAACGAAAAACAACATTCATGCGTATGTACGACCTACCGTCTCCATGAATGGTGTATTTATTTCCATTTATTGATCTATTATATATATGTATATTCTGAATATATATTATATATAAATCATTTTTTACATTCTGGAATTAAGTAAATCAAGATATAAGTAATAATATCAAGGACAACAAGTCTAAACACATACGATAAATGGAACGATTTTACCAAAACTCAATTATAAAGTCATAAGTGAACCATATATGATATCATAAAAATTAATATGATTCTGTAATAAGTCAATGACATTATTTAAATCATTATACAGGAGGTTCGAAATTTACAAAAGAACGGGTAATATAAATTTATAAGTGAACAATATATGATATCATAACAATTTATATGATTCTGTAATAATTCAATGACATTATTTAAATCATTATACAGGAGGTTCAGATATATACAAATCATATTAGAAATAAGGTAAGGGAACTTCTTAACCCAATTTCTGTTCTTTGGGTTGATATTCTCTTTCTTATTTATGTCGTTCTTTAATTATTTGAGAAATGAATTTTTATATCTTATCATGTATTTATACATTCTTTATGTGACCTTATAGTGAATACACATAAGTGATCTATTTTATTTACAAAAAGATCTTTGTAAGGGATAATTATTCCAATCCCATTCTTATCCTAGATTTTTTATTTGTATGTATTTACTGGGGTTATGTTTATTATCCATTTCCATATGTTCTCAAAATGTTTTCATAAAATGTTTACTTTTCTTACATGTATTTTTAAAGTAATTTTTACTTTTTTTTACTTTTACCACATCGTATGGAAGGAATCTTTCTTTTTTTACCATACGAGGTACTTTTTGACTTTTCTAGAAAAAGTACGAGAAGAATATTTTTTTAACTTATACGGCTTGAACAGATTTTTAGAGTTTCATAATGCCTTATTTTCATGAAGCTTACTCTACAAGATTTAATGACTATTTTCAACAAAATCATTTTCTTTTAAAATTTCATGACATTTTGTGAAAAGAAAATGATTTTGAAGAAGAAAGGATATTCTACTGAAGAATTCATTTCAAGTGTTTTTATCAAAACCATTTTACATATAAGATGGAATTATTTCATATGTGTATGTTTCAAGTATAATTTCTATATGATTTACATGGTTTCACTTTTATTATGATGAAATGAAATCCATTTTTTTGTATGGATTATGTTATGATGGGATGATGTTTATGAAAACCATTTTATACTTTGGGTAATGATGAGTGATTTATGTTCATGTTGTGGAGCAAGTAAGAATGATTTCATTATGAGATGGGTGGGACCTATATCTCCCTCCAATGCATTGGGTAAAGATTTATATCTCATGAGATAGACATGGCTGGAACGGTAAGTTAATCCGGTTCAGTGTTACAGGACTGAAATGAGGAGCAAACTCAATTCAGAAAGTGACTTCTTCCACTAAGATGGTTTTGGAAGCAATGACTTGGATACTATGGAAATAATATCATGTGCTTAATGGTTTGGCACAATTAAATGTTTTATTCCCATGTTATTTTATCATGATTAAAGTTTCTTTATGAACTATGCCTTACGTACTGCCAAGATTTATTTCACAACTCAAGATTTTGATGTGTAAACTTTATGTTCATGTTTTTAAGTTCAAATGTATATGGTTTGTTTTATTTTATCCATTCTTACCCTTACTGAGCATTTGATATCACCCTTTATATGTTTTCTTTTCCCCAGGATATAAAGAAAGGTTTTAGGTAAGAAAACAAAAGGGGAAGATCGTTATGGGAGATGTTGAAGATCTTTCACCACGATTAGAAGATTATGTTCCGAGTTTCCAAAGACACTAAACTATTACGGTCCTTGTGTGTTTATTTTTGTTATGTATTAAGTATTCTGAAAAAGTAATGTAATGTCCATGTACATCAAGCTTTGGGTCTCTACACAGAATATGCTCATAATCATCATGGGTGAGAGTAATAATGCATGCTTGATCCAAAGCAACCACTTATTTATAATGATTAGAGTGTTGAGCTTCCCTAGCAATAGGGATATGAATATGAACCTGTCCCTGTATATATACCAGTGTCAGAATATGATGACAAAGTTCTTCAATTGTTGCTAAGATGTAATGGAAGTTTAGAAAAGTGTGTGTAGGGATATAATCCTGCACATTTTCTACCTTCACTATGTAATAGAATATATCTTTTATTAAAGTGGGGATATGATCCCACTTCTATCCTCCTCGTTCTATCAGAATATGTCAATGGGATTCATGCATAAGAGTAGGGATATGTGCCTTCCTCATACCTGCTACAAGAATATTCCCATAGAATTATTCTGAGTGAGTAGCGATATGAGCCTGATCGCTGGTTACTATAAGAATATGCTGACATATATCATCAGTGGGAGTGGGGATATAATTCCACCCATGGTTATCTAGATACTTTGTATGAATATTACCATAGACTTGTTTCGAGTGATCTTGGATATGAGCTATGTGGAAGTGTGTAAGGTTTTACCCTCAGCAGGCAACTGATGGGTACCAGTGGGAGGGTACTAACAATGAAGGTTGATAAGAGCCCTCCTTAATGGCCCTTGAACCTGAATGAATCCATATTTGACTCCCTGTACCACATTTATTAGATTCTAGAGGTGTTGATTGTCATGCTATGGGGATAAGCTCCCAAAGTAGTTGGCTATAAAAGTGAGGGCCACTGTCTTAGCTATATCTTTCCTTGGAATATTTGAACTCATCAGTTTTAGTACTTAGAGACCCTCCTGGGTAGCTTCAAAGGTAAAAATTGTACCACGTTGATGGTTCTACAAGATAATTGCGTTTTCCACATGACATTGGTGTTATTGAAAAGGTGAGATCATTTTGTGATCCGCATGGGTTTCAACCATATATGACTTTCCAAAACACTCTCTAGATGATGAAATTATCTCATATTGAGGTGATTTTGATGAGAGTAGTATATGTAGCCATACCGATAATAAGGAAAAAGGTAACCAATTTGTTAAATATCATATACATGATGTGTTCTAAATCATATATGCATGGTTAACATAATTTTGATTTTATTCCTAATCCATCCATTCTTCTTGTGTGTAATTTTCAATGTGAGAATGGACTTATTTCATGAGAACCTCAGTTATAGAGGCTCTTATGTAAGATTTATGTTAGTATCATCATATTTTTTTGTGTATTATATGAAAAAAGTGTCCTAATGTATGATTAATCGATAATTCTGTTATTTGAGAGTTTCACATGAAGTTCACCATTTTTGTTTGTATATATTATGTAAATAAAGTGTCCTGGTAGATAACAACCCAATCATTTTTTTTATTTTAGATATTCATGTCGGGTTCACCATTTTTTGTTTTCATATAGTGTGTAAATAAAATTATTTAACTAATAATAACCCAATATTTTTTTTTATTTTAGAGAATCATGTTATGTTCACTTTTTTTTTTGTTTTTATAGATAAGAGACAAACTCAATGTGCATTCATTTTGGCCTGAAATTTGATTGTAAGTGAGGGGGTTAAATGTGCTGCACAATCATTTATGTAAAATTACTATTGTTATTCTTGACTGAAACTCATAATGGTTCCCACATCTATAATTGGGTACAGACCTGATTTCCAAAGGTAGGTGGTCAATTGGGATTTCAGACCCAATGAAACATAGGAACTCATATTGGTCAAGAGGATGGGTGTTAGGTCTTATCAAACCATTTTGAGGGGAATTGTTGCCTACTCCGAGTATCTCTTATAGATTTATGATATGTTTGAAAATTTATTCTTAATCTTGATATGAGACTGATTACCCTAACAAAATGATTATAGGTTAGACCCTTTTATGTGCAGAAGAAGAAGGGGATCTCATTATTGAAACCATCTGTATGTATCCGAGGTTATTCATCAATTTCCCATTAATGAATAACTGCTTATATGCTAAAGCTGCATAACTAGGATCTTCAAAATTTGATGCCATGCCGGGAGGCAATTAATATTATGAGGAGGCGATTGATCCAACACGAGGAATCCTATATATCTTGTTTATTTCAAGAATAAAAACCCACATATTTCGTTAAACCCATATAGTTTAACGTCATGAATAAAGGACATATGTGAGAGAAGTTAAGCGCTAAATATTTGAGATTGAGTCTTGAGGATATGTCCTACACATATTTATTATATAAGGAATCTAAATTATCATATTTTTCTCATGGCCTTAGGACTATCCCCAAGGTATATGGCCTTATATGAGGGATTTTTATATCATTCCAATCATCAAAGATTACATACTAAGTCCTCCCTAGATGGTGGAGATTCATGGTATTAATTACATGACTATTGAAACTCCCTAAGCCCACGTGAGCTATGCTCGGTGTTAGAAACAAGAGATAATAAGTAATAAGTTTCAATGCATATGGATGTAAGAATTATGTACTGGGATAACCCTTGGGATGTTTAATACAAAACATGGGCCTTAGGGAGGCATCCTATGCATTCTGGTTATCATAGGAATTAGATTCATCATAGTTTAGTTGGCTTCTCAATACACTGATGGTTGAGGTACGATGATCAGACGATGGTAGTGATTGTCTCTTGATGGTTAGAATATTGGAGACATGGTAGGAATTACATCTAAGTGAATGATCATTTGATCTTGGGTCTTAGGAATGCATCTTATGTATCCTAGTTATGGTAGTAATCAGAGTCATTATAGTTCAGTTGGTTAGGGATTACACATTGATGTTCACCTTATGTGTGAGACATATCATATTCCGACGTTTATTGGTTATTACACACTGAGGTTTTCTTTATATTGATAGAGAGTTCTCACTTAAATGATATAATGGTCCTGACTCCCTAAGCCCATGTGATCTATGCTTGGTGTGAGAAAAAAGGGATGGAAGTAATCAATTTCATTGTTTGTGGATGTGAGACTATGTGTTGGGACTACCCTTGGGATGATTAATATAAAGCTTGATCTAATGACCTAGGTTTAACTTATACGAACATTACAATATTTTGCGTAATCTTTCGTACATTACACAAACACACACAAAGATTCCACATTAGTTTAGTGCCTTTGGAAAATTGGAAGACATTCTTCTAATTTGGTGAAAGATCTTCAAAATCTCTCATAATGATATTCCACTTTAGTTTTCCTACTTAAAACCTTTATTTATATCCTAGGGAAAAGGAACCATATGAAAATGGTGAGATGAAATGCCCAGTATGGGTAAAAAAAGAAAATATAAAAAAAACATGAACATTATAATGTAAAAACATGAACATGACTTTTGAAAATCATACCATGTATAACATATATCAAAATATTGAGTCATGAAATTAATCTTGGTAGTTTATAAGGCATAAATCAAAAAGGAACACAATCCATGAGAAAATAGTATTAGCATAAAACATGGAATTGTTTCAAACAAATAAGAATATAAAATCATTTCTATATTAGCCAGGAATCATTTCCAAGACCATCATAGTGGACAGAGTCCTCTACTAAACTGAGTTCAATCCTCATTCTAGCCCTGTATTAATTATCTGGGGTTACTTACCATCCCATCTCTATATTAATGAATAGATATTATTTCTCATTCTAGCACCGTATTATTGAGATGAGTATGCTCCTATTACAGACCTATTTATCACATAATATATAAATATTTACCTAATTAATTTGAGGGATACATAGGTCCCACCCATATCATAATGAAATCATTCTTACATGTTCCACAAAAACACAAATCATTTATCATAGCATAACCCAAAGAATAAAATGGGTTTCTTAAACATCATTCCATCATAACACAATCCATATAAAAAAATAGATTTCATAAATATCATTCCAGCATAAACATAATTGAACCATAGGAATAATAGGGATTTTATACTTGAAACATAACCCTTTTTAATAATTCTAAATTATATGAAAAATAATTTTGATAGAACATTTGAAATTAATTTTTGATGAAAACATCCTTTCTTCTTCAAAAATGTTTTCGTTTCTCAAAATTACATGAAATTTTAATAGAAAATAATTTATTTTATAATAAACTTGAAATATTTTAAAGGAATATTCATATAAATAAGGTTTTATGAAAATGTAAAATTTCATTCATGTTGTATAAGTTAAAAGAAAACATACTTCTCATACTTTTTCTGGAAAATTCTAGAAGTACCTCGTTAGGAAAACAAAAGAAATATTCCTTTAAAAACATGTATTAAAATTAAAAATGACTTAAAATATCCATATGATAATAGTAAAAAAATATTATTATTTTTAGAAGACATGGACATGGATGGTAAATATTTCTTAATGGAGACTTAAAATGAAACAATTCTAAATATTGAAGAGATTATGAAATAAATAATCTTAACTTTATAATCAATAGAATCATATTCACTATAAAAGAAATAAAATATGATAATAACATACTATTCTAGATAATACTCATAAAATACATTCATGGTCAGTATATACACCACTTAGAAGAAACAAATAGAGTATATGACTTGTGTCTTATAGAAATAAGGGTGAGAAAAAAATAATTCATTATCTTAGGTTCAATTCCCTTGGTACACATCCAAAAATACAGTATAATGGTTTGAAAAATGTGATTAAATTATTATAGAACCATATTTATATTTATGATATCACATATGATCATACTATCACCCGTTTAAAAATATTTTATTTTTATGCTTCTTTTGGGTGTTAACTGCTTCATTTTCTCATGCATGTTTTGTTATATAAGTCCCAATTCTTGTAAATATGATATAGTTACATAATTTATAGAATTATATTAAGGTAATATATATCATATTTATTCATTATAAACCATTATATAATCATTCATTAATGGTGGACCTAGAAATTAATCACATCGCATCATGGAGACGATAGGTTGTAGGTACACACGAGCGATGATATCGTTTCCTTAATAGTAAAAAGTACGTAAGTGGATGGTATATTTGTTGTTAAAAAATGAATACAATTTTATAATAACTATATATTTATATTATTTCCATCATTATAACTATCAAAATAAAGTAGTGAAAAATATATTACACCACGAGGTTGAGGTGGTAGTCCGTACGTACGCACACATGGTGATTTCATTTTTTGAGGATGGGTAGAAGTTGGAATATAGTTGTTTTATAATCCAAATAAAACCTCAATATATAATTTATAATCAATTAATTACTTTATAATGAAAATAGCATTGGAATAGGAAGTATAAGAACAAATAATTTTGAAAGAATCACTATAGGAGATTACCTCTTTTTTGACGAGATCCCTCTAGATTTCATCTTAAAGGTACTAAAGTTGGTATTTTGATAATACAAGAACCACTAGAATGTGACTAGGGAATTATATAAGGGAAATAGGTAGGTTATTGATGATATTTAAGGCTCAAAGTGAATTGAAAAATTAAGGGAGGATGTGAACTTTTATAACTGAAGTGAGGGGCACTTTTGGAATCTCAAAAAATATTAATTTATAATAAAATAAAACCCCATCCAAAAACCTCAAAAAATATCATTTTTTAGAAGATGATATTATATAATATTTTAATCTCATCAAATAATAAATTTTAGATTTTTTTTTTCTATTAATTTAAACCTTATCATTTTAATTAACCCTTAGTTATTCTATTTTCATTTTATAATAAGGTAAAAAAATATTCAATATCAAAATAATATAATTTTTACTTCTTTGATGCCAATTAGACCATAAATAAACAATTTAGAATATTTTATACCATATCATAATTATTTTATATTTTATAAAATTTATTATGATTTTTAAATAATTTAATAAAACATTATTTTGATGAATTATCAATTGTGTCAATCTTGACACTATTCATTTAATGAATTTTTAAAAATGTCAAGATAACAATTTATATTTGAAAAAAATATTTTATTATATTACCAAGGGGTCAAGGACATATTTAAAATTTGTTGGATATATTAATTATCCCAAATTATATTTAGTTCTATATTTTTAATAACATTTATTTTATATTTCCATTAATAAAATAATTACTACATGGGTTTTGTGTAATTATTTAATATATTTTATTTGGATAAAAATTTAAAATAAAATACCATGATGAATATAACTCTTTTATATTTTATAAGAATATTTATAGTCAAATATGTCTTCTAGAAAATCGTATATAAAAAATGATATATTTATTAAAACATGAATGTGACAACTTTAACATCACTTTAAATAAAATATTACAAGTGTTATAATATTTTCCATGTGGTTCCAAATGGCTAATAACTAGACCCTTGGATGATTATGGTTGATATATACTCAAAAAATAATATTTTTTCCTGTTTTTTGGTCTTTTAATAGTTATTAGTATTTTAATTAAAATTATTTTATTGGTTTTTCATCCATTAAATAATTTCTGCACCATCATTGTATAAGCCTTTTAGGTAATTATTTATATCCTAAAAATTAAAAATAAATTAACATGATAAATTAAACTATTTTATATTTCAAATGAGTATTTATATTCAAACTTAAATTCTTTATAACATATAATAAAAATGATATATTTATTAAAATTTTATTAAGACATATTTAAATTTTATTTAAATAAAATAAATTAAATATTATAATCTCATCCAAGTGGATTCCAAGTGATAAAATTTATACTCAAGGATGATTTATATTGATAGAAACTAATAAACTTATATTAGGACAAGTTTTTGGGTAATTTTATAATATTAGTTTTACCCTTAATTACCCAATTTACCCTTTTGTCGTATTAATAAAATTATCAAAGTTACTATTCGTAATTCTAAATAATAAAAGAAATATATTTACATAATTTAGAGAGAATTATTACAAATATAGAATCAATTTTTAAAAATTCAAAACAAAAAATTTGTAGTAATTAATTTATATTTAATCTCTTTGTCGGAATGAGAAAAAAAGTTTTAAAAGTTAAATCATTACAAAAGATTGAGATGTTTTTTACATCTAAATTGAAATTTAAATTAATGCCAATGAACTAAATTATATTAAATGATAAAAATATAACCTATTTATACTTTAAAACCATTAAATAATGGAATTTAACCATATAAATTATTTCGATGAAAAAAGTTGTTTTCAATTAAAATTTAGTATATTTTACTATTCATCAAAACATAAAAGTTATCAAAAAAATATAAAAAATTCATACAAATTATATTTCAATATTAATTTTTTCATATAATAATTTTATTTTATCAAATATAATATAAAAAGGTGCTAAAAAATATATTTAAAATAGGTACACCATCAAAAGGCAGAAAACTGCATTAAAAAACACTTCGTTTATTTGAAAAATTGAATTTGTTCTTATATCAGGTTTAGAAAACATATAATATGAATTTGAAAATTTAAATTAAATATATTAAATATATATTTAGTTAATAAAATCTAGCAAGAGTGATTTTATAATTCTATAAACTCATTTATTTACATTTAAATAGTTTTTAGAAAAAAATTCCTTTTATTTAAAAAGGGGTTTATTTTAATTTATAATTAATTTAACACCAAATAATTAATTATATATACATGTTTAAATAATATTTTCATATTTCAGTTAATATTTTTCATGATTCCCTTATAATGGCTAGGTTATTAGGTAACATAATAATATTTAGTTGTTTGCTTAAACTCGATCTTGAATGAAATGAAATTTATCAAAAAACTCAAAATTATGTGTAATAAAATCCAATAATTGTGTTACATATACCATAAGATAAAACGATGTTGTAGGTAGCTCAAGCTTATCTTGGTGTAGCGTATAACGCAATACATCAAAGAAATTTTAAAAAAACCTATCTCATAAAAATATTGGGGTGTTACACTCAGGACTTAGTAAGACATCCTATGCATCCTTGTTATAGTGTTAGTTAGAGTCATTATAGTTCAGTTGGTTGGGGCTTATACACTGACATTTTACTTATATGTGGGACATATCATATTATGCCACTGATCAAGGCTTACACGATGAGGTTTCCCTTATAGGTGGGATATATCATATTATGCTGCTGATCGAGGATTACAAACTGAGGTTACCCTTATATGTGAGACATATCATTTTATGTCACGGATCGAGGATTACACACTGAGGTTTCCCTTATCTGTGAGACATATCATATCATGTCAGTAATTGGGGATTGCACACTGAGGTTACCTTTATTTGTGAGACTTATCATATTACATCACTGATCAGGGATTACACACTATGGTTTCCCTTATCTACAGGACATATCATATTATTATACTAATCAAGGATTACACCCTGAGGATGAACAAGGTTATCAAGTATCGGAATTCTGAATTAACCTGGACTTCTTGTCTTCCTGTCATGCATCAATTATCTGTTATACTTTCCATTATTGTTTTATTGACATGTCGTAGGATGTATGCTTTACATTTCGAAAGGAAATAGAATGATCGAGTCGATTTTTACTAGGGATTTCATATAACATGGATGGAATGTATAAAGTTTGTCTCATGATCAAGGATAACTTTTCTGGAGAACATTTCAAGACCTGAGAATCTTTTCATGGAAGCCATCACATGATCTTGATTGCCATACTTAGGGGGAATCGCATAATCCAACTGACTCTCTGAGATGTCATTGCAAAATCTGGCTGACATGCTTGGATGGAATCAGGAGAGTCAATGTGACATGTCTCGAAGGGTGAAGCATGATCACATATAACATTCCTATAAGACATCATGATATATGGATAGCGTGCTCATGGGTATTGCGAGAACTAGTTGACATGCCCCAGTGCTATCGTGAGACTTAGATGGAATGCACAGATGCCACCATATGATCTAGGTGACATGTCTAGAGGTCATTACGAGGCTTGAATAGTGAGATTATAGGGTTTCATAAGACTTGGTATCATTCCCAAAGGGTTCCATGTGACTTCCTATGATATTTCCAGGGGAGTTCGTATGATCAAAATAGTATTCCAAAGGAACGTCACTTGATCTGGGTGACATATCTCGGTGTTGTCGCATGAAAAGGGTGGTTCATGAAAAGTGAACGAGGATACACATATATATTATTTGCATAAGTCTCCCATATTTTAGTCTTTCTTCCAGCATTTTATTACATATGTATTTTATTTTTTCAGTTTTCTCTTGTTTTAAGTCTCATATGTTTTAGTATATATGTGGTATTTCCTTCATGTGACCCATCAAAAGTCTTTCCCATAATCTGTGAATGTTCACAAAAAGTTCTTATGCATGCTACATAATCTCTCCGATTATTCCATGGATATTTCCAGATGGATAACTTTTCTGATCACGAGATTATCCACTCTGATAAATACACTATGATTCATGGGAGCACCAGTGTGAAGTTCCAAGAGTTCATCCATCTATGTAAGGCTTCATTTTTTGATGTTGAGGTGGGAGATTTATAGGCCTCATCACCATGGTTATTTTCCTCTTTGTGTGGTGTGTATCACACAAATCCAGGTTGGAATTAGTGGAAAGATTTTGCATCACGTGTCTCTAAAATCTTGCTCTAGGTCATTCTGGGGGTGTCGTCTGATTTTTAGTGATCATAGGACCATCCCATAAACACCCCATTTATTGTATTACATCCAATTAATTGGGTCCTATTTAATCATGAATACATTCCAAGGGAATTTCATATTATCATATCGACATGTCCAAGGGACTTTGCGTGATTAGGGATCCCACTGCAAGGCTTTTGCGTGATCCCTGTCTACTTTTCTGGGACTTTCTACGAGACAAGGATAACCTATCTGAGGGCCTTCATGAAATCAGACCAACTTATCAAGGGGTATTACAATACCATTCTGCGAATAGCTTAGGAATATTTCATGAGTTTTATGAATGTGAGAGGCTCCCGTCATTTCCCTCTTTATTTCCTTTATTTTAAAAAGGATGGGGATTTACAGAGGTTGTATGTGTGTTATCGAAGAAAATCACCCTATCAATCGATGATGCATCACATGGCCAATAAAAGTTCCTATGGAGATACATGATCATTTCTTGTACATTTCCATTTTTTTATCCTTATAGAGCCAAAGTGGGATCACAAGGTTTCCAGGACACATCTGAGTCCCTTCGTGTGATGAAGATGCCATCCCAGCGGGCTTTTACGAGATGAGGTAGACATATCATTTTGTACTTGTGGTGTCTTGAAAATACTATTGGGCACATTACATGATGTTTTATTACCTCAAGAGGCTCATTTATTTCCCATATTATTTCATTTTTTTTATTTTAAAAAGGCCTTGGGGTTTTGTGACTTTGCTTTAGTGTTGTCCAGGACAATCATCCTCCCTATCGGTGATGTGTCCCATGAGTTTTGTGGCCATAATTGGATCCCACCTTTTGGATATTTTCTCTATATTTTCCATGTATTTTTGGATGGCTTGTCAGGTGCCTGCCTACTAACAATTCATATAACCTGAGGGTGCTCATCTAGAATCCACCACATGATAACCGATTGTCTTGGTCACCATTGTAAGAGTAGAAGAACCTATCAAATGGGCTCCACAGGATATAATGCATATCAATAACTATTTATGGATCCTTCATGTTACCTTTTAAGATCTTGTGATTGTATGCCTCATGGAGGCTCACACAATATGAATGATCTTGGACACCTTCTTCTTCCTTTGCTTTGCCGAGGAAATAATACTCATATTCTGGTATTTCTTCCCTTGTGAATTTTATGATGCTCAATTGGAGGGTGTCCAAAACCATGTATTAAAAATTTTAGTTTTATAATAATGTTATACCATATCAAGAACCTATGTGGAATTATAGATAAATTAATATTGATGATATTGGAATTGTTGTATGATTTTTTTTCTATATCTAATATCCCTAAATTATTTTAGGAGGTGAATAAAGTTATCCAAAATCTTGGACTTTGTTATATGAAGATACATGAATATCCCAATGATTTTATACTATATTTAGGGGCATATTAGAATAGAGAAGAGTGAAAAAAATATTATGCTTCTAGATGGAAATAGAAAAAATGATGCTAATCTAAATCAATGTTTTACCACTATGAAAAATAAAAATAAAACTCTTATATAGGTTTTACATCACTTTCCTTTAAATACATTTCTTAAAATATTATTTATATCCTCTAAAATTACTAAGAATATGAACTGGAATGATTTAGATAACAATAATAATGGGTTTTTATGGAATCCATGAGCATTGAAATAATAGAAGTCCATCTATTCATTATATGAAATTCTCTCTTTCAATCCTTTAAATGTGTACTTAGGATAAAAAACTGACAGGTTGAACTATTTAATAATATTAAGTCGAAATTATAGAACATGGAAAATTATTTTGATTCCTTATAAACCGCCTCCCATCATGTGTATGCAAGAGAATCCATTCATATTATGAATGATTATTACTATAAAAAGTTTATAAAACCTATATTGGTGTCTAACATCATCATACTATACTTGAATTAAAATATTTAAGGAATTATTTTATATAAATGTGTGATTCTTCTACCATAAAAATATTACAAATGCATTCTACCCTAATGTGAATGATTTTTGAATTTCTTGGACTATAAAATATTTTGATTTTTGAACACTAACATTGGTTTATCTTATCCTACTTGTAATTTTGATTTTGGTTCTCAATGATTTTCTTATATAATAAATTGGTGTTTCATTTATTATTTATGACTCCTTGATACAACTTATATATTAAGTTTTAACTAAGAAAAATTCGAAGACAAAATATTTTTGAGGCCTTTTCAAAAATTATTATTTAATTACCAAATATTATCAAAATTATCAAATGTCGATGTAGTTTTAGGAAAATATCTTCCATTTAATATTAGCGAGAAAAGAGTTTTTATCCTATCATATGTAATTAAAACACAACAATGGATGAAAAAAAATCTTTTTTTAAACTTCCATACTAAAAATTTTATTTTTTTATATCATAATATTGGTGTTTTACAAATTGAGAATAATGTGTGTGACAATATTCTTTTTTAAATTGTTTAATTAGAAAGGGAAATAAAAATATCTTCTTAATTATTATAAAGACAGCAAAGTAATGAATATTATAAAATATCTATATAAAAATGAGAATGGGTATCTTATAAAATTTTTAGCTTTGAAAAATTAAGAAAAATATGTTTTCCTTTGAATATTAAATAATAATAAAGTACCTAATGTATATTTAATTGAAATATCCTGATGTGTCAACTTAAAATATCATATGTTATATGGAATAAAAATTCACAACTTATATATATTGATAATTAATATTCTTGATTTATAAATGAACAAATTGTTTTGTAAAAAAACAATTCTAGTTCTAAATGACTTTTATAATATCTTTAAACAACTTTATTAGAAAACAATCATCTTGATTGAGTTTGAAAAATTTTAAGAAAGGATTATAATTATGCTTTAGCATTTAGAGAAAATATTTACCCCCTATTTTTTTATTGTGATGATTTATTTGATTATACGTTTAGTGGAGGATGATAAAGTTGGAGGACTAGTACATTATCTATGGATGTATCTAATAAAGATGGTTTTTTAATCTTCTTTTTATTCAAGATTTAAAATTCTCCTCTAAATAATTAAATGGTTTATTATATTAATTTATTACTTATACTAAATAGGTACCTTGGTCATTTGAAGTATTATATAAAAATAAATCTCATCCAAAAGGATATATTTCTTTTGGTTTCCTTATCAAAGAGTAATTGTCCTTATATTTGATTCCTTTGGATTTCATATAGATAAGATTCAATATAATTGGAAATTATTAGGAAAATAATAACTCATCGATATTTTCAATTATAATTCAATAAGTTGGGAAAGTATCATCATATTCACTAATGAAATTACAGTTGAGGTAAACACATATATATTTTATATTTAATAGTGATGTTTTGGTCAATATATCAATGAATTAAAAACATAAACAAAGACATATCTTAGTATTTGAACCAAAAATGAGATAGTGATAACAAAAGTTGTTAATAATGAAATTATTGAATGGTTTTCATATTGTAATATTTTATAATCATATACATATTTAGAATATATTGACAATTTTCTTATGAAATTAATAATCAAATATGTACATTTTTATATATAATTAATACTGATAATAAAGCTAAACTGTTAGATAATTTTAATTATTTGGATCATGTTCCATTGTAGAAAGTATTTAGAGTCAATAATTTTAATATTAATGGAATTTAGTTTCACATAGTTGACCACAAATTAAGTTAAAAATACAAAAATAGTTGTATATTTACAATTACATAACAAGAATTATCTATAAAGTTAGTCGACATTATCAAATTTAATTAACATTATAAATTCTCATTTTTTATTCAAATACATGTGGATTAATATTCATTTGGGTATAAGTAAGGACTGATTAAATTTTACATTTTTCAATTTCTCCAAGTTAATTGATATCGATGATCATGAAGAACATAATTCATATATATTTTATATCCAAGAAAAAATGTACATTATATATAAGTTACATTAAATTAAGGATGAAGTGTTGTTTTCCACATGAAACCAAGAGGAATGTATAATATAGGTGATGAAGCTAAATTATTTTATGACAATTAACCCCATCAATAAGAATATATTGAATCATTTTTTCCCAAATGACTTTAAAACCATTAGTCCTATAATAGTAGGTGAAAGAGAAGAAGAAGTATTATTAAGAATAGGTATTGATAAAACTATAGTAAATTGAGATAAACTTTGATTATATGAATATAATTTTATCATTTTTTATTTAAATTTTAATTGAATAAATTTGAATATATTGAATGGTAATTATTATATGTATTAATCTAATAATATTTTTTTATATAAAAAATATACATTGTAGGTTCGTTTTTTAGAATTTATTAATGTGTATTTTTTAATTATATGTTAATTGAATAAATATTAATGTAATAACTTGTAATTATAAATTTTGCATATGTTATTTTCCATATTGAATTACTTTCTTTTTTTATATATTTTTTATAATTGTTTTATTTTATATACTTGATGTATAAGCTAATGTTTTTATGGGGTCATTGAAGACTACTCATTTTAGAGATTCTAGATACTATATTTCACATAGTAAATCATAGTAATAATATAATACAATGAAATCATCTCAAATCACACCCATGGAATCATTGAGTATATTAATAGTAAAAATGATTATATCAACAAAATCATAGAGTACACCACCAACATTACTGAGTACACTAACAACCTATCATATCCCTTCTACCTTTGTAGCATCTCAAAATCCCACAAGTATGCTCCTAAAATTTTCACATACCCCACATAATTATTCTGATACTATTCTTACGTCTTATAGTATTCTTCCTCCACCCTCAATAATACCTTTCAATAAGGATACAATGACATCTAATAGAGCAATGGCAGTGAATCCCACCAGTTATGAGATAACGAATATACCATCTAACAGATAATATCATATCATTGTTATTGGTATGTATTTTATTTTAATAATTTTGTTTCCTTTAATAGGTAAAAAATTAATAAATTTATTTATAAAATAGATAAAAGTAATAATTGAAGATTTAAAAACATATACACCCAAGATGTTTAGAGTTTCATTTAATTCATGATAATTATTCCATTTGATGTATTTGGGTTACCAATTGAGGTTGTTTGAGACCTATATGGATGAGATCAAGGGAACCTAACAAGTGAGGTGTAATTTTACCCAATATATTATCCATATTTGAGGCATATTCAGTTGTCTTATAAGAATATATTTTTAGATAACTAGATAAAAGTTTTTTACTAAGTATATATCCGTTTATAATCAAATTAAATACTAATATTTATTTTTATAATATTATAATGAATTTAGTCTATATTATTTATAGATTTCATTTTATTTATATTTTCTTGATGTGATTGTACATCTATTGACATTACACATCTTGGGAAGGAAATGGAAAATTTCTAAGTCGGGATTTAGGAATGAATTTAATGACACTTTTTGGATCATGACATAGATGTATGAGAAGACCCCAAAGGCATCTTGAGGGACTAGTGGAAGATGTTAGATGATCATTATAATACCAAATCATACAAGTTATTACATGATATTCCAATTGATCATTAGTATTTTACAATTATATTTTAATTTTAAAAGGACATGTAATTTATATTTTTTGTGGATTTGTATGAAAATTACTACAAGCCAAGGGAGGAAATTAATTCTAGACCTATTAGGTTCAAAGAGTTTATCTAGGAATATATTTGGAATGTTATAATTTTATTTCATTTGAAAATAATTTATAACACCTTTTAGAACCTAATTTTTATAAATATCAGTTACATAATTCTTCAATATAGGATATTGAGGTAGCCCATGATGTTATATGGATATAAATTTGGTTTGATGTCCATGAAAAAGGATGGAAGTATGTGAATTTACCTATTTAACACTTGGGGATAAAAAATTATAATGGAAACTTAATTTTATTAAATTAATTTATAATTTTATGTAATCAAAATGGAAAAGTAAACTTAAGGAAACATGGGACGTCAACCCTTCATATTTGGTACTGATATCTAATAGGAATTCTATTTATAATGTTTCTCGGAAGGAGAATTTTGTTCATGTGAGGTGTATGGGTTATAGATTATCCCCATTACGAGTCTTTGTTAGGAACTATATATCATTATTACTTTCATTAGTTTTATTGGTAAGTACTACTAATTGTAGTCCTCAATCACATAAGTAAATTCACTCATTAAAGAATATAGTAAAAAACCTAGATTCAATTAATAAAAAATTAAATGACTAGGTCTTACATTTAGAAACATTTATAAGTATTATGTTTTACAAGATGATTGGAAGTATCCCTGAATAAGTTACAACATTGATAGGATCTTTAGTACCATTAATTTTAATTAAATCATACCTAGTTATTGTTTTAACATTATATATTATGTAATACTAGGTTCCTATATAATATTGATAAATTTTGAATTATTAATCATATTCATGGAATACAGGTTTATTTTTTCTTCAATAAAAGAAAAAAATATCATAAATATAATTATTTTTTTAGTAAAATATATTATATTTTATAATTTGAGCCAAGGAGTAGATTATGTCATGAAAATGATGTTTGTATTAAAACGTAGTCTAATTTTATATTTAGATCATGTTTCATTCCTATTATATTATAGTGTTTGTGTATTTAATTTTTATTTATTTAGTGAATGTTGGCAGTAGAAAGAGAGGTGAATACCACCACTCATCTAAGGGAAGTGAAGATGATGACGAGTAGTTATGCTTTTGATTAATGCTCATGATCATTATGGTTATAATAAGTGGAACATAACTATAGTTATGACTATAAAACATGGTTGTATGTAATATTTTACTATTATATATATATATATATATATTTATGTATGGAATATAATGGAATCAAAACTATTGGGGATGTTTTCATGTTTTTTATTATGTGTATTAATTTTTGATGTTTCAAGATGTTATATGTTTTATGGCTATTTATAATGGTATCAAAAACATTATTCAATATTAAATAACTAATGGTGATAAAAAATACCGATAAACCATAAAATTCATTAATTAGTGACTAATCAAACCATCACTAACATTATTAAATATTTTCCATGGAAGTTTAAATCACTATGGATTTAATTTTTTCTGCCAGAATACAGCTATAATTAACCTTTTGTTTTGTGCTAGTGGAATCAGAAAGGGTATGGGTCTCTAGAGGAATAATATATTGATTAATATTAATATTTGGATTTTTGAAATAATAGGAAGTTATTTTTGGTGTGTTTTGGGTACTAGAATGAGGGTTTTAGAGCTAGATATATGAGTAGAAAATACCTTGGGAGAAATCTCAATGGGATTTAAATGATAAGGTGTTGGTAGGATATATTAAATCCCAATTTAATCTTATTGGATTCCCATAATAATCCCGGTGGGATGGTAATGGATGTAGTATCCCCACCCATACCATTGGAAAACTAGTTTTAATCCACCAAGATCCAAATGAACCACTGGAGATCCAGGGTGGATCTAATGAGTGTTCAGTGATAGATCCCTACCCCTCAATCAAGTGGGGGATATTTTAGTCTTTAAAATTGTTTTATTAAAACCCTTTTCGTTGGTTTCCCTCCTAATATGACCAATTTAAAGAGAAGGGATCATCCTTCGAATATAATCCACCTCACTTTCTCTCAGTTGATCTCTGATGATCCAGGATGACATTTATCACAAAAATAAGGTGTGTTTTCATCCTACCATATTATTTATTATTATTATTATTTTTTACCTATGACTTGCATCAATTTCCAGTTTAAAATTTCTATAAATTTCATTAGAACATGGGGAAATCCATATTCTATTAAGGGATTTTTCATGTAGTGGTTAGGAGACACTGAAAGAATAATAACACACATTTTCTCACTATGTTTTAATAAATATGAACCATCAATGAGTTTTCATAGGTATTTAATTAATTAATTTATAAATTGGAAATTTATTAGGAATTGAATCCCATGTAATTTTCTTGTATAATTATAAAACTCTTTCCATGGACTATTTTCACACTTTTGGTTGTGGTTTTAGTGACACCACACCATTTAGTGAGTTCTTAAGGTTATACCTATTTTAATTATTATAGAAAATTAATTATAATTCTTACAATTATTTAAAAGAGGTTTTGTGTAATGATATAGTGGCTCATGTGCTAAATTATTATTGAGGTTGGCTTGGATGTGGATGGACAAGCATCAGTTTAGGGGGTTAAATTTAAATGTGGTAAGTATCCCCTAAATTATAAATCTATACATTTCTGTGTGTTTGTGTGTGATGTGATATGTGGTAATGGGCACTCAAATCAAGGTGACTTGAGTAGAAATTTGAGATGGATGAAATAAGAGTGAATAAATAGGTAGAACCTATTTGGCATGGAATAAACATTTTGTTCAAAACAGAATGGTTTTCGAATCACATTAAGATTATGTTGCCTCACTAAACATTGAACGATCAGTTGTGGATTAAACTAAGGTTTGTATGAGGGTTAATTTGTTTACATGGGCCTAGGTTGGTTCCGGGGGAAGTATAAATTTGTCGTCTGTTTGGGGTAGGTTGTCTAATAATTGAGTTTGTGATGGGTTTTGTGTATTGTATTTATTTTATATAAGGGTTTGTAGTATAGTTTAAGGACATTGGATATCACCTTAAGGGGTATGCATTAGTGTATCATGAGATATATCATAAGAGGTCTAATAAAGATAGATATGAGGTAGGGGAATAATCTAATGGATAGACTAGGGAAACTCTTAGTTGCTTACAATTTTCCACATAGAGTATATTGTATATTAGATTTCAATGAATGTTTTACCTCAAAAGTTATAGACATGGTAGGTGTACAAAAGTAGCCTAGAATCTTGATATTCACCATGTTGGTGAATGGGAAGGTGGTCAGAAACTAAGTGGGACCTTTATGATTGGGTGATATTATAATTACTCATATTTTACATGTATTATTTTTATATATTTTATAGAATATTTTCAAGAGCAGTTATTGAGTTGGTGTGCGATTTAAAGGACTAGTGTGCCCGAAATAAATTTTTGAAATATATTAAATAACATGCATATGCAGTTTTCCTAAAAAAGTAAAATAACATATAAATAGGGTTTGAGATCCGAAATATGATTCCACTGTTGAGTTTAGAATGTGGGTTTTACCATAGGCATGCTATAAAATTTATTGATGTGCAACGTTTGTGTAAAATTCATCATGGATATGAAAATGAATAAAATAAATAAAATATGTATTTAATTTTTATTTCATTAATGTAATGACTTATGTGTCTTTAAATATATTTTTTTGATGAAATTATAGGGTTATCCACATAACCCTGAATCCATGGGAGAGCCATTGGAGAGAGTGAATTGGAGGATATCTCCCAGGAGAATGATAAATGAATTGTAGATCAACGATCAGTGGGTAATGGGATTTAGGATCTTGGCAACGAAAAATGTTGTATGCTCTTTCTTCTTTAGTGATTGATCCAATACGAGGCATGAAATTTTTTTATTTGTATTTATTTCCCCATTTCTATTTCTACAATGAAAAAAAATCAATAAACTAAAAAATGAATCTGTGGATTGGCCATATTGTGGCACGGGATAATTATGCATGAATTTTGTTACGGGTTTTATTTATTTATTATGGTTATTATTTCATTGTTCTAAGATAAAAAAATTGATGCCAAAGGAACATGGATGAGGTTCTTTCTTATTTTTTGAATTTCATGATTATCTACCATTGTTATACATGTGTTAATCATTAGGGTTTCATTAACCCAGTGATTCAACCCAAATGCCCTGTAATTGAACCTTTTTCTCCCATTTCATGGCATAATGATTCGATATCACATATCCAAACTTAGTATGTAATTGGTATCATGCAATGATAGTAGTGGAGAGTGGATCAAGGCCGGTTTTTCATGCACATGTGTGGTTCTTGGATACACAGCGGTGGTGGATGTTCGGGACAATTATCAAACAAACGAGGACATTAGAAATAATCTCTCTAGTGATGATCGACCTTGTCTGACCAGGATCTGAGTTCCATGGGAATGATAAGTAGAGGTGATGGAAGATCTGAGCATCTGATGAGTGAACAACAACACGTGAAACTAGATATGGAAATATGGAAATTTATGCACTACACGACATGTAATGTAGATCCACATTCCATATGGTTCCTCGGAGTGGTGGCAAGGATTTTAGGAAGAAGATAAGTATCACACGGCGTCTGAACTTGTCACATGGTGTGCGAGCCCTCCCCAAAGGCTTGATGTGTACCTTGGTGGGTAAATGAAAATGGGATGGAGTACACAGGCATAGAAACACTGTGTCCTCCTGCATAGACACAAATTGGGAAGGTGTACACTAGAATACCCGTGTACTAGTACACGGGATGAATTACATAGGAATCCGCACACCGATTACTATTACACATACATAGACACGAGCCATTTACATGGGCAGGACCCAAGGTCGAAGGGACACGATGCGTAACCCTACTACATGCTGTGTACTCTTAAATTTTTTTCTTGGATCCTTTTTCAACTGTATCTTAGAAAAGTTTTATTAGGGAGAATTCCTCATATCATTTCCCTATGGGTTAGTATAGAATCACCTCCTATACATAGAACAATGATCCCTTCAGTAGGACTTCTCGGATCAAGTTGTTGGAATCCTTCCGTGAGGCCCAGAGTGAGATCCTCTATTCATCTTTATGCCCCAGGTGGATTTATTGGTATTGACTTGACCGACACTAAATGGGAACCAATCCTTCACTTAGAGGGTTAATATATATGGAGTTGTTGGTATACCCCATGGACTTGGGTGTGATACTCATTTGTTTATTGTATCTATTTAGTATTTCAGTGTGTACTTTTGATGGTGAGAACCGAATAGAACTACCTATTTTATAGACATCATTATTTCCATAAGACTCATAGAGTGCATTCTCCCAGATGATTTCTATGTGGAACCTTCGAGTTGGAATCGTAGTTTGGTGTTACAGTTGAGATTTAACGTTAAATTGTGTGTCTTTGTTGAGGATATATGCATATTATTTTTATATGTACTGTAAGAACATACCTTTGTAGAGATGACTATATTATTTTGTTATACACATTGTGGTTTTGAGGTGTCTTACTAGATATTTTTATACTAACCCCTGCACAGTATTTTCCCTCATGTATCATGTCTTGTGCAGATCGACCTTTTGATAGAGTCCTAGACGGACCAAGACTAGATGGTGCTTAGAGAGATTGGAAAAACCATGGTGGTTCCTGTGGTATCTTGATGGCAGTACCTAGTTTACTTTTAGGTTGGACTTGTTTTCAAAATATTTATGTTGGGATTGTATTTGGAGTTGTTTACTTTTATTTACTTCATGTTGTACTCTGGTTGTGGGATTTAGATGCATGCATGCATGGTTGTTCAGTTGCTTTTATATTTTCATATTATATGGTCCTAGAGATGTGTTCATGGGTACAAGTACCTAGTTTAAGGACACCCATGTTAGTGATATTCCCACTCGACTCTAGTCTACATCCCTGAACTATTGGAGGCGGTCTTGGGGAGTCATGGCATGGGTCCCTTTGGGATGGGTCATGATAGAATGGTATCAGAACAATCAATTCTACCGCAGTATTAGAGTCTATGATTTTGGTTTGGGGAAACATTATTAAGTGTTTTGAGTTCTTATTTAAGGAAAAGGACTCCATTTTTGGTGCATCATCTAATATATCCATATACCAGGTCTCTGATCACCTGCTTTTCAACTCAATACATGAGAACACTAGTTTCAAGGGGGGGGGGAATGGTACATGCATCATATAGGAATGGGTTGTGATTTAAATTTCTTTCTTGAGTTAGCTCTCCAGATATACTCATTGAGTGTGGCATATCTTTTTTACTTTTAGGAAGCCTTCACAAGATATTCCATATAGGGTTAAACATTATGGCCATGAGGATGATCCCATAAGTGATGAGGTGTCGATATAAGGACTAGCTCTAAATATGTTATCTCCAGGTGGGGTGATGGATATACCACAACCTATTGAGAAATAGATGGTACCCACAGTACAAGAAGATGAGGTGAATAGGTTGAGTTCACTTCACGAGTTTCAGCAATAGATTCCCCTAGAGTTCTGAGGTGAGCTCAACCCACTGGAGGCTAAGGACTATCTTGAGGTGTTTACCTAAGTTTTCCATCTAGTTTGGTTACCAGTAGATTAGATGGTGGTCCTAGCAGCAAGTCTTCTCTATGGATCAACGAGATGATTGTGGGTTTTGTTACCCAGTCATATGATGAGGTGACTCTACCTTGGTTAGAGATTGAGTATCTCTTAAGAGAGGATTTCTCTCCAGCTAGGATAAAGGTTATACATATCTAGGAGCTTTTGCAGTTCCAGTATGGTAGAACAACATTATCTGAGTATTCATTGGGGATCACCAACCTTTCTAGGTACATGATGGATATGGTTTATAACCAATTATTTTGAGGTCATATCTTCAGGTGAGGACTATGTAGAGATATATGAACTAGTTCTATCCATCTATGAATTCCTACATATATTTAGGTGCTAGAGTGAGCTTTGGTGGTTGAGAGTTTTCTAGATGATACGACACAACCAGTGGTTTCTATTATTTGGAACATAGGGGTAGAGACCTCGGTAGCAGAGAGTCAACATCAATCTTAGGGAACTGTATGTATGAGATATTTTAGGAAGAGTTCCTAGGATACATGGTCTATGGTTTAAGGCTCTTAAGATGGGTCCAGGAATGCCAGAGTGAGGCAGTTATACTCTTGTGATGGTAGGAGACATCTTGCCTGAGATTGTATAACCTTCCATATAGGTGATAGATAGACTATGGATGGGATGCTAAGGTAGATAAAATGGTAGAAATAGAAAGGTCCACAGGGAAGAGGATTTGGTAGAGGATATGGAAGAGTAAGTGGAGGTGGTAGACACTTTGACTTGTTACCACCACCACCACCCCAGGTGGTCCACTCAAGGAGTTAGAGGATATGGGTGGGAACAACTGCATGCGGTCAAGGAATACAACCCATAGGATCCTGGAATGATAAAAGGTACAATATATGTATTTTATTCCTTAGCTTTAGTACTTATAGACATAGGTTCTAGTCATTCTTTTCTTGCCACATATCCGGTTGAGCCCTTGGCTCGACCCTTCCACTTGGAGACTCTTATAGGAAATGAATCAGTGATCACACACTTGTACCGATAGTGTGACCTGACTCTTAGAAGTAAGAGTTTATACTGGAATATATTTATAAAAATGGTGGGGTCTTGTGAAATTAACGAAGGCATGGAATGGTTATCCATAATTTAGGCCTAGATTTACTGTTTCAGGTGTATGTTGTTGTGTGTCTACAACAATGGGGCTAGTTTCTCCTTTTTTGTTGAAAAGGGAACCTAGGAAACATAGGATGGAATCATGAATAGGAGGGTGTAACTGATTACTCATCAGTTAGCTTGCATGACCCTTAATGAAGTTGATGTTATGAGTTCTCAATTTTCTATAGTAGTGGAAGATTATTGGGATTTCTTTCCTTAGGATGTTCAAGGATTACCCACCCATTGAGATATATACTTCTCTATTGTTCTACACCATGAGAGATAACTGATATCTATACCCTCATATCGGATAGCCCCTATAGAGCTTCACATTTTGAGGGTATAGTTGGAGGACTTATAGAGGAAGGGATTTGTTAGACCCAATGTTTCACCCTAGGAAGCCTCAATTTTGTTCTCTATGAAGGTGGATGAGAGCTTGAGGTTATACGTAGACTACTAGTACTTAAAATAGGTGATCATGAAGAAAAAATATTCACTACTGAGGATCAGTGACCACTTTGATCAGTTGAGAGGGGCGCAATGGTTATTGAATGTTTACCTCAAGTCAGGCTATCATCAGTTGCAAGTACAGGGTCAGGATATACCAAAGATGAAATTCAGATGTCACTCAAAATGCATACTTGGTGATTAAATCTGCATAAAAAATTCCCTAACAATGTTCATGGGACTCATGAATTAGATATTCAAACTTTATTAGATTATTTCATGATAGTCTTTATCGATGATATTGTTGTGTACTCGATATCCAAGGAGGAGCATGCGAGACACTTGAGGATGGTTCTGGATGTACTCAGAGAGTAACAAATTTATAGAAATCTATTGAAGTTTTAGTTATGGATATATGAGTTCCACTTTATGGGACACATTATCTTTAAAAAATAGAGTGGTAGTGGACCCATACAAGGTTGAGGTAGTGTAATCTTGGGAGCCACCCAAGAGCATGATAGAGGTACAAAGCTTCCTTTGGTTGGAAGGCTATTACCCAAGATTCCAACCTAAGTTATTCAGGATAACAACACCCATGACAACTTTGACCCTAAATGGGAATCCTATCATGTGGACATAGAGGTTCCATCATGATTTTCAAAAGTTGAGGCAGAAATTGACAAGTGATCCCATATTGAGATTTCTAGAAGAGGGTGTTGAGTACATAGTGTTCTGCGATATACCAGGAACAAGGCTTGGTTTTTTTATTTATGTAGAGTTAGATGGTTATTTCTTTTGGAAAGTCAGTTGAGACCACATGAGAAGAAAAATGTGACTCATGATCTTGATTTAACAGTGTTAGTCTTTGCACTAAATATGTGGCAACACTACCTAACATACAAGTAGTTTATTATCTATTCTAACCATAAGAGTCTCAAGTCTATATTTTCTTATAAGGATCTTAAATTGATATAGAGGCAATGGATATAGTTCTTCCAGGATTATCTAAATTTTCTATACTCCTAGGAAGAGGAACATGATAGAAAATTTCCCCAGTAAAAGATCTTGTCTGCAGCTGTTGAATGAGACAATAGAGTAGTTGGCCTCATTGTAGTTATCCTTTGTGGATGTATATAGAGCATCTTACCTTCAGTCGATGGTTTTTATCCCTCCTATCTTGTATTGATTTAGGGAGTTACAACTTGGTTATGTATACTATGATATCTTATGTACTCAAATATGCACTGGACATAGTCCCATGGATTTTATGAAGTCGGGGAGCATGTCCTTATTTTTAGGGGATCTGTGATGGTATCAATGATTTTTCAGGAGGAGGTTCTAAGAGAGTTTCATGAATCTAAATTGGCTATACATCCAGGTGTGTAAAAGATGTACCGGGACATCTGATGTAAGTTTTAGTGTATAGGGATAAATAAGGGAGTTTAATAGTTGGTCTCTCGATGCCTTACTTGTCAATAGGTGAAGTCTAGTCACCAAAATCTTATGGGTTTAGCTCAACCCCTTTATGTTACAGAGTGTAAGTGGTATTGAATATCCATGGACTTTATGAATGGATTACCATGTATTTCTAGGGGAAAAAATTCTATCTAGGTGATCATAGACCAACTCACGAAGCTGGACCACTTCTTATCTATTCAAGAGCAGAGTTCAATAGAGAGATTGGGATGCCTCTATGTATAAGAGATAGTTTGACTCCATGGAGTTCCCTTGATGACTATTTTTGACCATGATGCTCACTTGGAATCTTGGTTATGGAAGGGATTACAAGAATCATTCGTGACTTAGTTATGCCTGAGCACATCATTTCACCCCAAAACTAATGGCTAGACAGAGTGGAACTTTCTGGTTATGGAGGACATGCTATGATATTTCATGTTAGACTTTATCCATAGTTAGGATGATAACCTACCAATATTAGTGTTTTCATAAAATAATAGATACCATTCCTCCATCGGTATGGCACCATTTTAGGATTTTTATGGGCAACCCTACATTTCACCACTTTTCTAAACCAACCCAGGAGAGTTGGCACTCATGGGTCCATAGTTGTTATGAGAAACTATAAAGAAGATTAAGATCATCGATGAGTGGATGGGGACTGCACATATCTAGTATAGGTCTTATAATGATAGAGGACAGAGGCCTTTGAAGTTTTAGGAGGGATACCATGTGTTCCTAAAGGTTACACCTCGACATGGATTATATAGATTTGGCTAGGGAGAAAATATATCTCTGAGATTCATTGGACCTTTACAGATACTAAGTAGAGTTTCCTAGGTGGAAAACCACTTAGATATACCTCCACAATTAAAATGGGTACATGACATATTCCACATGACACATCTGAGGAGGTACGTGCATGAACCATTGCACATCATTGACTGGTGAGAGATAAACATCAAGGATGGAGTTACCTTTTTTGAGTACCCAATAGAGAATGGGGATCGATAGGAGAGGATCTATCACGGGTAATCAGTTACTTTAGTACATTTCCATTAGAAGCATGAGAATATTTGGTAGAGAACATGGGACTAGGAGGCTCAGATTTGTACTCATTATCCACATTTCCAATTATAGCATGTGTTTTGGATTTTCTGGACATAAATTCCCAAGGTGGGGAGAATGTGATGAATAAATTTTCCATATATTATTTTTGAATATTATATGAATTATTTTTGAGATCTAGAGCTGAGACGACATGTGATTATAAGGCCCGATGTTCTCGAAATATATTTTTGAAATATATTAAATATATTAAATATAATTCACACAAAATTTTCCTAAAAAAGTGTAATAACATCTAAATAGGTTCCCAAAAAAGAAATCTGATGTCACCATTGAGTTTAGAATGCATGTTTTAGCTTAGGAATGATATAACCTTTGTCGGCATAGAGTGTTTGTGGAAAAGTCATCACAGGCATGAAAATGAATAAGATAATAAAATAAATTATTTTATTTTCTATTTCACTGACCTAATGACTGACGTGTATTTAAATAGATTGTTATGATGAAATTTCAGGGTTATATATATAACCATAGATCCATTAGATATCCATTTGAGAGTGGGTTTTGAAGGATCTCTCTTAGACGAATGACAACTGGATCATAGATCAGTGATCGGTGGGTAACAGGATTCCAGATCTCACTAACAACAAATGACACAAGCTCATTCTTCTTCAACAATCAATCTATCTTGATATAGGATGTTTTTTTATTTGGATTTATTTCTCCATTTCTATTTCTATGATGAACACAGATCAGTCAACCAATAGATTGATTCATGGATCAGTTTTATTGTAGGATGGGATAATTATGTGGGAATTCTATTGGGGATTTTATTTATTTATTATGTTTCTCCATTCATTGTTCTAACAAAAATGAATTGAGGAAAATTTAATATGGCCAATTTTCATTATTATTTTATGTGTTTCATGGGTTTCTCCTATTGTTATATGTGCGTTCATCATCGGGGTTTTATTTTCCTGAAGATTTGATCCAAATACGAAGGAATGAAATGTTGTGAACATGTATCTGGGTGTATTGATTCGATATTGTAGATCTAGCCTCAATATGGAATATGGATCATGCAACGATGGTAGCAAAGAGAGAATCAGGATCATTTTGTCATGCACATGTGCGGTTCTTGGACACACGACGATGGTGGAGGTATGGGATGGTTCTCGAATGAACGAGGCCATAATAAATCATCTCTCCAGTGATGATCGGCCTCATTTGACCCAGATCCGAGTTACATGAGTGTGATAGGTGGTGAAAAAGGAAAATCCAAGCATCATATGAATGGATGAAAATGTGTGAAACCAAATATGGAAATATGTAAATTTCTATACTGCACAGAATGTGACATGGAGCCACATACTATGTGGCCCCTCCTAGTGGTGTATAGGGTTTTTTTTGAAGAAGATAAGTATCACACAATGTGTGAATTTGTCACATGGTGTGTGACCCCTCACTAAAGGCATGATGTGTACCTATGTGGGTAAATAGACACATATTGGAGTACACGAGCATGATAACACCGTGTACTCCTACACAAACACAACTTGGCCAATTTTACACTAGCATACCCATGTACTAGTACACATGATAAAGTAAATGGCCAGCCACATGTCGTGTGATGTTACACAGACACAGACATGGTCTGTTAAACGGACATGACCCGGGGTTGAAGGGATACAATGTGTAACCCTACTACACACCATGTACTCATAAAAAGTTAGCTTTATGGCCCTTATACTTTATATCTTGGAAAAGTTTTATTACAATGTGTTGCCCATATCCTTTCCCTAAGGGTTAGTATGGAATCTCCTCCTACACCTAGGATACTGATCCCTTTAGTAAGAATTCTTGGATAGAGTTGTCATAATCCTTCAGTGAGGCCTAAAATGAGATCCTCTATTCATCTTCATGCCCTAGGTTGATTTCTTTGTATCATCATTACCAACACTACATGGGCACTGATCCTCTATTTAGTGAGTTAATTAAGATTGATTTGTTGGTATATCTCATGGCCTTGGGTGTGATGCTCATCTATTTATCATATCTCTTTAGACATCCACCATGTACCTCCTATAGTAATACCCAATGATCACTACTTATCTGATGGAAATCATTAGTTCTATCATAATTTTAGAGTGTGTTATCCTAGATGAGTGCTATGTGGAACCTTTGAGCTGGAATCCTAGGATGGCATTATGGTTGTGACTTACCTTTAGACTATGTATCTTTGTTGATTATATCTAGATATTATTATGATATTTTATTTTGAAATATACCTATGTAAAGCCAAACATATTTATTATTTGTATGCTTTGTGGTTTTGGGGTGTCCTATGGGGTATTGTTATACTCAACCATACACGAGAATTAATATCACATGTCGTGTCTTGTGTAGATAATAAACCTTCTAATAGAGTCTTAGACTGACTAAGACTAGATGGTGCTTAGAAAGAATGAAAAAATGAGGTGTTTTCTTATGGTATCTTGACAACAGTCCCTAATTTACTTTCAGAATGGACTTTTTTTTCAAACTCTTTGTGGCGGTCTTGTATTTGGACCTGTTTACTTTCCTTTACTTTCTATCATATTATGGTTATGGGATATAGATGTATGCATACATGGTTGTTTAGTTTCTTTCACATTTCAGAATTTTATGGTCTTGGATATGTGTGCATGTGTATATGTACTTAGACTAAGGCCTCCCATGCTAGTGATATGCCTTCTTGGTACTAGTCTGCATCCCTTGGCTTATTAGAGGCAGTCTTGAGGAGTCACAACATGAACTCCTTTTGGATGGGTCGTGACATAGATAACCTACCTTGGGTATTATTAGTCATAAAATTATTATCCTTTTTTAGATTAAGAGAAGAGGGATGAAAATGGTGGGATATGGATTACGAAAAGGATCAACCAGGATCAATGTATCACTGGGAGGGGGAGGGGTTGAATGATTCATATCTTTTTTATTTTATGTTATCTTTATTATAAAAAAATTCACCTCCTATTAAATAATTATCAATTTTCTGAAAACAAAACATTCAAACATCCATAGGAACAAAAGTATTTAGAAGGGTCACTACTGAAATAGAGTAGATAGTCCTTGGAATGGTTCAGAAATAATCCATTACCACACAATCCATTTGAAAACAATCCTTTTTTGTGGATACAACAAGTACAAAATACCCTTATAATTTTGAATAAATATTATCAATATAATAGTTCCCATTAGTCTTCTATCACACATGACATAAATATGTTTATGCAATAAGTTTAGAAACCTTCACTATTTGGTTCTGAATGTGAAACTGTGTTGCTTCCACAACTTCCACTTTTTAAAAACATCAAAAAAAAATCTTCACATTCTTACCCAGCATTATATAGAAGCTACTCTTCTTTACTTAATAAAAAAACCCAGTCTGATACCTCAGTATAGAAAAATGTTTGAATAGATAGTCTGAAAATAATTATGATCACTTATTTCTTTTCTCAAAATCATCAGTCTGATTGGTCTGTCTGATCTGAAAATCACTGACCACTACTACTTATTCACTTTTATTATGTATGAAAACATTTCTCAAGAAAAATACATTAGAAAAGTTTCCTCTTCCAATGATATCAAAAAACATTCAACACTATCACTCTCACAATCCCATGAATAATGTCAAAGTACGTTGTAATTTTAATTCTATTTATTAGTGTTCAAAAAATGGAATGGGTGGGAAACCAATTTCATTTTCCCACTCAACCAAATTCTAGAATCTCAAATTTCACTTACATTTTAGCTTCATATTTGAACATTTCAACAGTTCTCAAATCTTATGGATTCTTCCTGAAACTTTTTGAATGTTCTCCCAACTTTAGCCTCCTTCGAATTGACAAACTATTTTCAGTTCGATACAATTTGTCATTACAATATAGTTTGTCACTCTGATTTAACTTATGTAAAATTTTATAATTCCCATTATGTTTTTATAATTGAAACACATTTTACAAAAATATTTTTGCAACTTATATTAACAAGAAAAACCCTTGAAAACACTTTATAATAAACTTCAGAAGAATTCACTTTTTCATCATTTGATCCACAATTTGTCAGACTGATGACATTGCATCTGATTAAGTCTAGTATCTGACGACTTATCAGTGACAACATGATTCTTATTGATCAATATATGGTTTAAATTTTATTTAGCACCATCATGTTGTGTCTAATGACACGTGAACCAATCGAAAAAATCACAACTTTTGTTATTTTCAATCAGAAAAACAATATTATTTTATTTATAAAAATAGTTTACTAAATTTTTGTGATTTGTATGATTGATCGATCTTTGATCCCATCTAATCGATCTGTATTTTAAGATCATTTATTTCATCAGTACCAATAACTCTAACTCACTTATTATCATCAAAAAATGTAACAAAATAATTATAATATTCCTTTCAATGAAATTAAACATCTGATGCCGTATTGATACAATTTTTTTTTCTTATAGGTTAGTTTTAGAAACTCCTCCAATGGATTTGTGGATTGAAGAGTTTGATGAACAAACATAAACAATGAATTATTTTTAAACTTCAACAACTGATGGTGCATTTGAAAAATTGGTTCTTTCGATGGGTTGTCCCATTTGATGGTTCCGTTGAGCAACACTTCAACAAAAACCCTAACTTTGGATAATTCAAACATCCTAGACACCTAATAACTTCTACGTCAGGTAAAACTGACTCCGATGATGTGAGACTAGAGAACATTGAATTCTTATTCTATTTTCTCCTATAAAATCTTGCTTTTATAATGAATTCTTCCTAATGTTTAAGAACATTGAGACGCCTAAGAATCGTCTGACTTAGAAAACCTTTATCCTCAATTCCTTCAAAAATCTTGGGTCAAATGTTTTTCAGAAAACATATGACATTGAAAACATAAAAAAATATAATCATCATTAGATTTATAGTGAACATATCTAAATACATTCAGACTCTGATACAACATCTCACTCTAATCAAAAACTTTATTCTGGACACAATGTGTGTCCAAAACAAAACTTCATCTAGAAAACATTTTCAGAATAGAAAAACAAAAATAAATGAAATTTATTAAAGAACATTACATCTGATCATTTGTATTTGATACTCCTTTCATCCATTAACCAACACATAAAAAGTTATTTAATTTTTTATAATGACAACAAAATAAAAAACAACCACTAACAAATTATTTCAGCAACCAAATGCCACTTCTATCCAACTAGGTCCCAATAATTCCCCCCTTTTGATTTTTTTACAACCAAGGTTCAAAAATCATTAAAAATTTGTAAATAAAGCTATTGATCACTAATCAATAATTCTAATACAACATGAGAAAAATCATTGTAGGAAACATGTATCACTGATAGTAAAACCATCCCTTCCAAAAGTAGCAACTTATGAAACTTCTTCTTGAACTTCATACTTTAAAACTTTCCACTGATTCACAACTACTTTCATTTAACTGAACATCATTCATTTTATTGTAAAATTTTTTTTCCTAAGACCACTTAAATAAACTGTTAGAATATTTCCCACACTTACATGATGATTTCACATCTTACCAACAACTACCCCTAAATACATGCTTATTTAAAAGGTTTGGAACATATGAAAGGATAGATTTATGAAGAATCATTTTTATCCCCATTGAAAACAATATATAAATACAATATGTGAGCGGGGATAAAACCACATACCTCAACCTTGGAGAGAAATTAGCTAGACACCCATGTTCAATCACACTTTCAAAAATGATTATTTTGGAAAAGTTTTTGTGAAAATGTCAGCAACTTGTTCCCTTATAGAAACATACTCCATCTTGGGTTCATTATTCTCCACATTCTATTTGATGAAGTGATATTAGATACCAATATGTTTTGACCAATAATTTTGTACTATATTTATTGTAAGTTTTATATCACTCTAATTAACACAACCCAAGATAAGTGTAAACTTGAATTCAACTAAAAAATATTCCAACTAAGACTTCATCCACATAAGCTGTGTAGCATCTTGAGTTGTAGAAACATACTTGGATTTAGCTGTGTTATGAGTCAGAGAGTTTTGTTTTTTATTATACAAACTCACACAACTTCCCCCCCCCCAAAAAAAACTCCACTGTATGTGGATCTTCTATCATCAACACTTCCTTCCCAATCACCATCTATATACCCAAACAAATAAATTCTTTTTAAGATATCATATCTGATTAAAAAAATATATTGTTCCTTTGATATATACGATAAGTCATTTTTAGCCAAGATATGTGATTCCTTTGGAGCACTTTAGAACCTTTCACACAAGGTAACAACATAAACAATATCTTCTATTGAATGATTCCAATATAAAAAACTTCCAATAAAATTTCAATACTCTTTGCAATCATTTTAATTTCCTTATCTATCTTTAGATAACTTGGTTCTCACTGAAATTTATGTGAAAATAGGTTTTTAAATTTAGCATTCCAAACTTCTTAAGAAGTTTATTATCATACTTATATTGATAAAAAAATATATTTCTTCTTTTGTGTGATTTTTAAGACAAGTATTTCATTTCACTACTGAAAATAAGATCTATACCAACGGTTTTGGGAAAATTGTTGGTATAGTTCACTAATTTGGACCTATACCAACGGTTTTGGGAAAACCGTTGGTATAGGTCCATTATAGAGACCCTATACCAATAGTTTTACCTCAAACCGTTGGTATAGGTCCCCCATTGGTATATATCCCAAAATCAAACAATCAATACCAAAGGTTCTCAAAACCGTTGGTATAGGTCTATACCAATGGTTTTGAGAACCGTTGGTATAGGTACATGTATTTTAATGAAATATTATTACAGAGGACATTAAATAAATCAAAATTTAAAATACTTATGATAATACATATATATATTTATCAAATTATGATCAAAAAAGTAATTTAGGTTAGTCTTTAGGTCGTTCAATCACAAACCATAGGTGCTAGGGTCAAAACCTACCGAATGATTCTTTTTTGAATTACATATACCAACGGTTTTATGGAACCGTTGGTATAGATTTTCATATAAATTATACCAACGGTTTTGAAAACCATTGGTATAGGTCTATACCTATGTTTTCCCAAAACCGTTGGTATAGAACTATCCCCACAACTTACTAGCCAATGGTTCTCCAAACCGTTGGTATAGGCTATACCAACGGTTTGGAGGCCTATACTAATGGTTCCAAACCATTGGTATAAGGTATTTTTCTAGTAGTGTTTCTCTAAGAAGGGACATTTCAAACCAAATCTTCATCTCCTCCGAAAACTTTTCACAAGTTCTTCCATCATTCCCAGTAAAGATAATATAATGAACATATATAATAACAATAATTGAAATATTGTGATTTTATTTGATATATAGATTACCATAAACTCTTCCTTTATTGAAATTCAACTTCCTTAAGCATGTATCCAATTTGGAATACCAAGATCTCAGATCTTCACTTAGCCCATAAAAATATTTTTTCAACTTACACACACAACTCTCATCTTTTATAATAACAAATACACATGGTTGTTTAACATACATTTCTTTATCAGTTTTTCCATTTAAAAATGATGAATTAACATCTATCTAAAATATTTTTTAACTTCATTATGCATCAATTGTATTAATGATTCTAATTTTTTCTAACCTTGCTATTGGAGAAAAAATCTAATCAAAATAAATACCTTAAACATGTGAGTAGCCATTGAAAACCAATATTTCTTTGTTTCTTATCACTTCACCACCTTCGTTAAACTTGTTTCAGAACACCCACTTTGTACCAATAACATTTTTCTCATTTAGTTTATGCATAATTTCCCAAGTTTCATTCTTCTCAATCGAATCCAAATATTCATTCATAGAATGAATCCAATCCTCATGCTCAAAATCTTCATTAACATCATTTCGATCATCTTTTGAATAATAATAAGCATGTGTAACAACTTTTTATGTTATTATTGTTTGAAACATTTGATATTTATAACCAATAATGTTTTGATCTTCAACATATTTCCTCAACTAAGGATGAGATTTTTGAAATTATTCTTCATCACAAGAAATAGCTAAGTCCAATTCATCCATTTGTGTGGCATCACCATTGTTATAATTCTTTTCAAGTTTATTAATGAAAATTATTCCATCATATTCATCTTCCTCATCTACATGTGTTTGTGACACGTCTTCCTAATTTTTTTGAAGAACTTTCAAATCAATAGAATCAACTATTATTACCATCTCTTTTTTGAAACATATATCTTTTTCCATATGAAGTATAGATAATAGATATTTTATCTTCACTTAATTTATCAAACATTAGTATGTTTCCGCATTTGTTATTTATGATGCATGGAATCCCAAATAAATATTAATTTTTTCAAAAGTAGAGTTTTATCATAGAATATTTCATAAGAAGTCACATCAAAACACGGTCTATAGAAACATTGATTATGAATATAAACTACTTTACTCATTTCTTGCCACCAGAAGTAGTGATAAATTCCATGTTCAATTAACATTGTATGACCCATCTCAATTAAACTTTTGTTCTTCCTTTTAGAAACACCATTTTGTTGTGGTGTGTATGGTGCTCTGAACTCATGTTGAATTACATGTTATTAAAGATAAATTATGAACTCAACCTTCTTATATTCACCACAATTATTAGTTTGTAACTTCTTCATGGAATAACTACATTCCATTTCAGATCTTTTATTAAAACTCATAAACATATTTAGAGATTCTGATTTATGTTTCAAATATATAATAAAAGTAATTTGAGTAAAATAATCAATTAAATAAATGAATTACTTATATCATAAATTTTATTGTTTTCTAATTGTCCCATAAATATTAAAATGAATTAGTTTCAGGGGTTGAGTTGAATGAATTTATACTTTCCTATGCATTGAGTGTGTAATATTCTCTTTTTAAAAAATTGAACAACACCAATCTATTATTATTTTCATATTATAAGTATCACAAACACTATCACATTTAGAATACTTCATCATATATATCTAACACATATGTCCCAACATTTTTTTCCACAAATTATTCGATATCAATCATGATTAGGTAACATGAATTATATTCTTAACTAACTTGAAAAAATTTCCCTTTTGTATGTTTTACCCTTGTAACAACTTTCCATCATCAATTATTTTCACAAAAGAATCATATTTTCTAAAAGAATTATTTAATTCATCATAAAGTTATAAAAGAGTCAATATGTTTTGTTTCAACCCATAATCAAACATGGCCTTCTTGTATTTCAACCTTTATTCCCCCATAATAATATATCCAACACCACTGATTTTGAGAGATTAATCATTTCCAAAATTCACTGTTACTTCATTAAAATATTTAATATTCTTTAACAACATTAAATATTATATATTATGTGAGGAGAAACCACTATTAAATATCCAAGGTTGTTTTTATTTTTTAGATTTGAGAGAATTTTCCACAATAAGAGCCTTCTATTTACCTTTATCTTTTTTAAAATCCATATTTTGAAAATTGTTATAAATATTTTGTTGTGCTAGTATTAAAATAAGGAATCCTTTAGTAAGGTGCCTAGGTTGTTAAAATATTTCAATTTTTTTTTCATAGGATGGAACATATTTTCAAATTTCAAAACTACTTCCTCATAATTCTTTCTTTGAGAGGATTGAATCTCCCTTGAAATTTTATTATTATAAAACATGGGATAATTATAGTGTTGTTGATTGAACCAACACAAATTTTCTATATTCCCAAATCCACCTCCATACTAGCACTACCCATTGAAATAATATTTTCCTCTACAGCTTATATAATGTATAGAATTGTAAGTATGTTTTTCTATAATATTATCATGTTCCATACCCTAACTTAATTGTGCCCCAATATTTCTTTTATCACCTATAATATTATTCTTACATTCATATTTTGTCCCATTTTTTTTGGAATTATAATTAGTAGAAACCCTTGTTTCAGACTCCTATAGTTTAAATACTTTTGAATTCTTTATTTTTTTGGTTTTAGCCACATACATTATTTTATTTTCTTTATTCTTATTATGAACAACTTGAAATTTATCATCAACCATTGAGGATAATTTTTTTTTCTTTAATTGGTTAAACATTTCTATAACATTCCCTAATTTTTGAGATAGAGTTTTTAAAATATGTAACCTCCTGCTCAGATTTAGAAAACTTTTGTTGAACAAGTTTCAACCATTCCCCCTTTTCCTTTATCTCCACTTCAATATGTTCATTATGATTCTTTTGTTTCTCCAGATATTTTATCAAGATATAAATTTCTACGAGAAAATTTTATTTTTCTTCAAGAAAAGTCTCTTTATTATTTTCTATAGAACTTTCCTTTTTTAACTTCTTGATTTCTCATTCAAGTTATACAATCTTTCTGATACATTATTTCAACTCTTTTTTAGATGACATTCGAAATATGTCTCTACTTCTTTAGAACTACTACTTCCAAATTATCCATCAATAAATGTTTTAATAAATTTACTTTTCTCTAATAATTTCCGTGATTTTTTAAGCTTCAACTTCACTATCTTCATATTTATCATCTTTAGGAAAAAAACTTATCCTTTTGGATTTTGAGAAATTTTTATCTTTTACCTTGGAATATGATTTTTATGTATTAACCAATTTATTCTAATATACTCTTGGAATCTTATCTTCTTCATCACTTTCATATTCATTGTTTATTTAGGGGTAATTCATAGAAAAGTGTCCAATAACTCTATATTCAAAACATTTTAGGGGTAGATTCTCTTTGTACATACCCACACCTCTTTTAAAATTTTTAGAAAACATGGATAAGAATTCATAAATATTGTTACTAACCACATTTTCAAATTCAAAGTGACTAACTTATTTATATTTGGGAATATTATTATATTGTATTTGATTATAATCTTTAAAAGAAAATTTATCAATCAAAATTTCCTTTTCTTTACATAATTTCCCCCTATCATTTCATATGTAACAAGAGTACTATGAAGGCCATCCAAATATAGAATTCCAGGACCTCTATATTCCAAATATAAAACTTTGGCATAAAACTTCTTAGGACTAATTCATAAGATCTTTTTAACAACCGTTGAATCTTCCAAATTCTCACCAAGACATCTTATGGTGATAATAATAACATTCAAACTTGTAAATAAGTCACCAACTGATTCATACTCACCCATTTTGAGATCATCATACTTCAACCTCTTGATTTTTAACTTTACCTTATTCACCTTCATATTTCCTTCAAAAATGTTTTTTGAACTCTCCCAGAAACCATTAGCACTTTCAACCCCTTTCACTCTAAGGTCTTAACTTTTAGAATTTTGATGAGAGTAAATCATATTTAGCTCTTCCATAATTCATTGGATTCTTCATATCTATATATATTAGAAGAATATTTTCAAAAAGTGGTTTAAATCCATCTATAAAAACTTCTAAAACATTATAAACCAAATAAATAATACATGGAACAAATTCTATCTTTCCAGATATGATAGTTCTTTCCATTTAAGACTGGAATCCCTTTAATGTTCACATAATTAAAATTATCAATAACAAATTCTCTTATAAATCTTCAGCAAAAATTAAATAAAGGGACCATTTCCTCTAATACCAATTGAAAATGAGAAATTAATATTAATGTATCCCTAAGAGGGGGAGGGGGTGATTCAGTGACATCTTATTATTTTATGTTATATTTATTGTGAAAAAACATTTGTCTCTTATTAATGAATTATCACTTTACTAAAAAAAATTCACACATACACTGGAACATATATATTTACAAGTTTAAAAACTCAATAAGAGTATCTAGTCCTTACCATGGTTTGGAAATAATCCAATACCACAAAATCCATGAGAAAAAAAAATCCTTTTTTGTGGATACAACAAGTAGGAAATACCCTTACACATGTATAGAACTATGATTAATATAAAATTTCATGTGCTTATTCTTACACAAATGATGTAAATATTTTTTTGTAACAAGTTTTAAATCCTTCACCAATTGGTTTGAATCATGTGACCATGTTATTTCAACAACTATTACTTTTGAATTTTTTTAACAAAAACAATTCTTCACTTTCATGGCCAGCAAAAGGTAGAATCAATTATTTTGGACTTCATATGAAAACACTGTTTGATACCTTAATCTAATTCATTGGTCTAGAAAAATGTTTGAATAGATAGTTTGAAAACAATTCTGAATCACTTATTTCTTTTTCTGAAATAGTTAGTTCGATTGCTCAGTCTGATCCCGAAAACTATGACCACTACTACTTCTTCACTCTTCTTATATTCAAAAAAAAAATCCAATAAAACTCCATCCATACAATTTACTATACCAAATATGTCACAAAACCTTCAACACTATGTCTCTCTCCCAAACGTGAATAGTTTAAGAGTATGTTGTACTTTTACCTCTATTTATAGGTTCACCAGAAATGGAATGGGTGGGAAACCAATTTCATTTTCCCACACAACTAAATTCCAGAATCTAAAATTTCACTCAAATTTTAGCTTCATCTTTTACCATTTCATTGATTCTCAAATATTATGTATTATTCTCAAAACTTCTTGATTCTTCTTATAACTTCATCCATATATGAATTAACAAACTGTTTTTCAGTACAATATAATTTTTCATTACGATACAGTTTTTCACTCCGATCGAACTAATGTATAACTGAATACTTACCATTAAAATGTTCTAAATAAAACTCATCTCCCAAAAACAATGTTGGAAATTATGTAGACTTAAAAATCCCTTGAGACAACTTCATAATAAAATTCATAACAATTCAAATTTTCTTTATTTTATCAACAATTTCTCATAAAAATGACATTGCATATGTTTATTTCCTGTGTCCATTGTCTTATCAGTGATAACATGCATATGATATGTTAGTATCTGGTTTTCATTCAGTGTAATGACATCACATCTTTTCCAATGACTCTTGACCAAATAGAAACAAATCATGACTTTTGTTCTTTACAAAATGAAAATAAACAACATTTTTTTCTCTATGAAAATGACTGACTACATTGTTGTTCTTTTTATGATTGATTAGTTTATGATCCCATCTATTGCACTGATCTTTGAAGATCATTTATTTTATATGTCATAAAAAATCCAACACACTAATAATCATAATCAAATTCAAAAAAATTATAATATGCCTCCAATGAAATTATACATCTAATATCATATTGATAGTAATTTGTATTGATAGACCAATGTTAGAAAATCATTAAATGGATAAATGGACTGAGGAGTCTAATGAATCAAAATCAAAAACAAATTATTTATTAACCTCAGAAAATGATGGTTAATTCTAAGAATCAGGTCTTCTGATGGGTTGTCCCATCTAATAGATTAATTGATCAACACTTCTACAAAACCTATGAATCTAGCTAATTCAAAATTCCTAGACACCTAAATAATTCTGCATCTTGTACCACTCACACTGATGATGTATGACCGAAAGACTTCAAATTCATATTCCCATTTCTTCTAAAAACTATTTCTTATATCACGAATTATTCATGATGTTTAAGAACATTGATATTGGAAAAGAATCATGTGACTTACAAAAATTTTATACTATTTTCTTTCAGAATGATTGGATCACAATATTTTCATAAAATTAATGATATTGAAACCTTATAAAAAATCAATGAATTATCACATTTATGGTGAACATATCAAAATAAATTCAGACTCTAATATAACTTTTCAATTAAATCAAAAACTTCATTCCAGACACAATGTGAGTCTGAAACTAAAATTCATCTAGAAAACATTTTCATAATAGAAAATCAAAAAAATGAACTTTCTTAAGAACATTGCATCCAATAATTTGAGTCTGGTAATTCTTCCATCTAATCACCAACACATACAATGTGAATTAATTTTTTTATTAAAAAAATACAAAAAAAAACAACAAAAACATCATTTCGCAATCAGAAACCACTTCCATTACACTTGTTCTCAATATATTGTAAGATAGATAATAATTTGGGAAATTATATTGAGTAGATAAATCTATTATCGAGTCAGTAAGTATTATCATGCATGATTCTAGAGATTGAGTTATACTTAGTGAATATTTAATATTGGTGTGGATTATGAGACACATGAAATATATTTAGACTGATTGAGTATAAGGTGAAGTATGTTGATATGTGATATATGAGTTATTTATTGAGATATAATCAAGGTCTAGTTATAGGTAACATTACTCCTAGGTTTTTTAATCCCAATTTAAACTCAGATGTTAGGGGATGGAAGTTAGACATGTCCTCCACTAGTTTTATATTATTAGTATAGGTATGATATGAACTAGGTCCTCCACAAGTCCTATTAACTTCATAGGGGATATAAATGAGTTGGGTCCTCAATAAATTATTTCTGGAGGAAGAAAATATATTGGGTCCTCAAATGTTCTTTTTAGAGGATAAAAATGCACTGGGACCTTCATACCTTTCTTCACAGGGGATACCGATTTATCAGGTCCTCTGTATATTCTATTTAGGGGATGTAAGTGAGTTAGGTTTTCTATATAATTCCTTCTAAGGGAAACTATGAGTTGGATCCTTCATTTTACTTTTAAATGATTTATAAACCAGTTCAAGATGAAGATATAATATAAAATCCTTATCTTATAAACAATTAAATTCACAAACTCTGGCCAAAGTGTGTAGGTTCAAGCATCATGGTGACTTAGATAACACCTATTGCTTTATTTTTGTGTTTTATACAAAGTTTTGTGTTTTTTTATATTACACTATATGTGGAATCATATAAATTCATGATTATATACTTCAGGGGAACCATTGATGGTTAACTATTTAGTTTAATACTCATACACTTCACTTCACTCTGGTGGATGTGAAACCTACTTGATTAATTTTCTAGTTAGGGAATGGTCTAGGATATATGGGTTGGTTATAGAATATTATCCTGAATGAGTGTGTGTTCTGAGGTGATATTGAGGATCTAGTTAGCTATGATACTTATAGTTGTACTTTTTTACTTCTTTTTAAATGAATTAATGTCCAATTTGTGGTAATCCCTTTTATGTACAACTTTTTAATGAATAAAACATGTTCATTTTATATAGCATGAGTTTTTTTGTTATGATTATATTTTTTCTATAATTCTATTATACACCTTTATAAATAATTTATATTATTACTGATTTATTTTAATTTTATAGTTATGATACTAAGGCTACTATCTCCCCACTGTATGGATTATACCCTCATAGATTTATGGTAGCCATCGGTGTATGATGATGTGTTCTTGAGGTGGCATGAAACTTTTTTTTAATTTTCAAGTATACCTGACACGAATTTTATAAAACCATAACTAATAACAATGTTACTCCAAATGATTATTATATTTATGGAAATTACATAAAATTGATACTGAATAAACCAATCCACCTATATTTTATTATTGAATTTGATATCAATGTTGGTTTCATAAAATCACCAAGAATTAGCTTGTAGTGATTTTAACCATTATGGATTACAAAATTATAGAAACTAAAACAACTTTTATTTTTAGTAAAATATAAAAATTGTTTGGAAAATATAGGTGTTCAATAATTTAATGAGGTATCCATGTATTTATTTAGGATACTAATTAGGATATTTGTTTTTATATGAGAGTTTTTAATAAATATAATGGGTTTCCCCTAATATTGGATGAAGAAGGTAAAATAAGAACTACTAGAAAAAGGGATTACAACCATGGTTCAATAGACATAGTTAACTAGAACATGGAAGTAGGTATCCTAAGGTCATAGTATATAAAGACCTTGGAAGTATGATGGATTTATAGATAGTGTAAATGTATAATTCTTCCATAATCTAAACTTATGACCATAGTTCACATAGACCATGGCGCTATGTATGTTGACCCTAAATGTTTTTTTAAAAGTATAATAATAATAATTATAAATATATATTAACTAAAATATATATGTATAAATGTATAAATACACATAATTCATCATATGTTATTGGAATAAGTTTATAGAAAATATATATGAGGTTTTAGGATCAAACCTCACTAAATGTATATTTATAATTTTTTTAAAAGGGCTATGACTATGATAAAATACCATGTTACTAGTTATCCTCCATCCATAGTCACCAGCCATGACCCTTGGTCATAATATATTCTATAATAAATAGAAACCACAGGTCACTAAACTATATATATAGTCTACAACTATAGTACATTGACCAATTTCCTTGTTTTTGGCCCATGGAAATAAGACTATTTTCTAGAAGTGAAGTTATCAAGGTTTCTCTGTAAACAATTGGATATATTTGATATGTGATATTTTTAATAACTAGATTTATTAATTATAATTACATTATTCACATATGATAATGTTAGGATTCATGGGGTGTTTTGTGTTTCTCGTGGCATACTACATATATATATTTCTTATACCATATATGTTCACATTGTTTAAACATGAAAACTTAACTCATTTATATGTCATTAAGGGAAATAACCTTTTATATCCAATAGTTGGTTATCATGATTATTATGATTAATTTTAGAAAATTATGGAGATTATATAGTGGTAAATGTTTTCTTAATTTTTAGTTATTTTTGATATATTACATTAAGATATATGTATTCAGGTTATGGTTTAGACCTTTTTTTGGTTATATGAAATATTGGGTATTGTTGAGAATATTTTGAAGTTATATTTTATGATTTTTGGTATCTAATTACATTGTGGTTGATTATTAATCAGATTATTTTCTTTTTTTATGATAATCTATTAAAGGGTAAATCACTCCTTAAGTGATATGTTAAACCCTTGGCGCTAGTTGCTAGCCTCTAGTAATCATAGAGCATACATGATTACATGTGAAATTTTATCTTAGATGTATAGTTGTTATATGGTAGAGAATTGAAAAATGTATTCAAAGACATTTTCTTTAATATAATTTTGATATTTGTGAAAATCAGATCAATAGGTATTAGTATTTGGGACTTGAGTATGAACACTCTATATATGTCAAGCCAACACAACAATAATATATTTACATGTTGATTAGAAATTGTAGGATTGTGTTGATTGTTATTAATGAGTATTAATTGGTGATTTCCAAGAATTGAGTCTTTGGGTTATTAAATTTACCTATATTTTGAGGATAATAATGGTATTTTCAAGCATTATTTCAACATTTAAATACTTTTCAATTGAGTGAACTAATGTGGTTATTCTTTGACTTTAAATGTGATATAATTTATAAAAATCTTATAAATATTTTACTAAATAGATTATAATTTCTAAATTAATTAACTAAATTCAATGGAATGAGATTGATGACATGATGAGATAGATTTATTCAATATACTAATTTTTTTTATATATGCAACAATTGAAGAGTTTATTGTTAATTATTATGAATTTAAGGTGTTTGCTGCTAGTTGATGTTCTGTTTTTATAGATTTAACCCCAAAGATGAATTTTTAAGGAAATGATGATGGTGAGGTTAATCATGAATGATGTATCAAAGATCATTGGAAGGATAAAACAAAACACACTCCACTTAGGAATTCTCATATGTAGTCTCTTATGAATATTACAATTTCTATAATTCTTATTCAAGTTCTATAGAATTTGGAATGGTGTATGATAATAGGATAAGATAATGTTATAGTAAATAATACCTATTAATTTTAGGTACAACATCCTCCCATGTTCAATGTATATGTCATATTACACGGAGACGATGAGTTCCCAAAGAGGATTATAAGGATTTTTGATCCAAATGATTCGCCCATAAGGAGGAAAGTGAACTTGGTGGTGTTTATATTATAAGGACTAATAATAAAATAACATAATATTCTTTTACATATTAATAAATTTGAGGAGATGATTAGGGGTGTGTCCCATGCGTAGTGGTATGAGTAGTTTTATCAAGATAACCTTAGGATTGATTGTGAGGCTGAGGTGATAGATGAATGAACACTAAGAGGTGAGGGAGAATATTTGGATACACAAAACAAACCTTTTTTAAAAATTATTTCTATGTTGGTTAGATCTAGTATCATGAATTAAACAAATTAATGATGAAATGATATATAGAGTGATAAAGAATGCATATGACACAAGGTATTTAAAATTTTCACACACTTTAAATAAAGTGGATAATCCTTGGAATCTAATTGTTGTGATCACACTATCCATGTTCATATGTTATTATTAATAATAAAAATGAAAAAATAAGGGATATGGCCCAAAAATATATGTATAATAAAGAACCAAACAAGCATCAACAAGTTGATCAATCTTCTTCAATCCATTTATAGTTCCTCCTTGGTTATATTAAGTTTTATTCTCTTTGTTTCATACTAAGTTTTGTCTCATCTACCTCAATATAGAGATTGTTATTTAACTTTAATTTCATTAAATTCATGTTCTTTAAGCTACTATCTAATTGGAATATGATATTTATAGTGCTTATTAAATCCCATATAACTCTTTCATTAGATTTTACACTTGAGATCCATCACCATCAAGGATAAAATACTTTGGTTTTATGAAATTTAACCATTCTTTGAGTTCCCTATTAAAGAAAACTAACTTCACATATATTTATAACACATGGTAATTCTGTTGATCATATATTTAAAGAAAAATTTGAATAATTTCAATACTTTTAAATTGATAAAATCTCTCCTCAAATTTCATACCCTTAACTTGATAGTATCCTTTTTCAAACCAGTGTTTTTTGGTCATTATCTATTATCATTGAGATTATTTAAAAAAAATTCATCATATTCACATCATTATATTTAATATGTGACACAAACTCCCAAGTCTCATTCTTACCAATTAAATTTTACTATTCTTTCATCACTAAAATCCAATCCTTATGTTTTAAGGCTTTATCAACACTCTTAGGATCAATGTGTGAAAGAATGATGGTATGATTATAATTTTCCAAAATTTTGTGGGTTTGAAAACCCTTTATATTGTATCTATGATATTTTTATTCCACATGATTTCTATGTATTTTTTAGTTAGTTCCTCCCTTCATAGGGACTTCCTCGTCACAGGATACTTCAAAATAAATATTAGAAACTTCGAAATATATTACTCCACTAAAATCTATCACATGATGTCCATCATGATATATATGAAATTATTCAAAATCATTGTAAATGAGAAATAATATTTTTGATTTATCATGATAATTTATGAATATAAAAATAAATTTATTAATTTTAATCTTCAAATTCATAACATAAAATCAATTACTCCTTCCCTTGGGAGTATATCCATGAAATATTACCACATAGGATTTCTCAGAAAACTTTAAAAACTGTATTCCTCTAATATTTTTATAATATGGGATACAAAATATTTTCAAACTATTTCATTTTTTACTCCTCAAAAAATACATATCATAAGGTGTAATTAACGAATTTATATTAAGTAATAATCAATTAAGAATGTTGACAACAAATGTCATATCTTGTCTCTGCAATTATTTTTAAGTTCCATGATATAATTACATGGTTCTACCCATGCAAACCAAAATTAAATACATATTCATAGAAAATATTTTTTTTGGGTGTGTATATGTACCACTATATTCACACAATATCACATGATTTTCAAGATATGCCTCAAATTATTCATTATTATATTCAGATCTATAATGGGACCAAAATATTTTGATATCATATCCTATTTGATTCATAGGGAATCAAGAAGAATAATTAAACCTATCAAAAACTTGTGATTTAATTGACATAAAAATAGAAATAATTAATATGAGTAAAATAATTTATAAAAATATTAAAGTACTTATATTTGTTGGTTTATTTCAATATCATAAAACCAAACACGATTGAGTGTATCAACTTAAGTGGAAAGTTTTATTGATATCTACTAATTTATGTATTTTATTAATATTATTTATTTTGATATAGAAATCTGATATATCTCCACTCTAATGATTTCGAATTGGTATATTCCTCACATAATTATATTTGATAATATTTTTTATATTGTTTTTACCCAAAGAGTTATGTCTTCTATGAAAAATATCATTCTTTAACTTCACACTCATCCAATAAGTATTTTAATGATTTTAAATATAGAATAAGTTACTTCTTGTTCACTATAACTTCATGATTATTGTTTCATCCTTCATCCTACCAATGACAAAACAATTTTTCTATAAAACCACAACATTAAAATTTTACAAAAACTAAGAAAAACTCCATAAATTATTCCTCCACCCATCAAAAAAGAGAACATCATTTGATTAAAAATTATTCTCCATAATTTTGGTGTTTCTAACACCTTTCACATTGAGTGATCAATTATTTATGAAAGTAAAAACTCCTCCATAATACCTTTGGATATGATTTATGGTATTATTTTTCATATCTTGTATAAATAGAAACCACCAACCCAAATCCATGGATTTCCATATTTCACCACCTTATAAGATTCCTTAACTAATATAAATTTCTCCCCTTTATACTCCCACTTTATAGATTTAGAGTTGTAATTTATCTTTATCTACTCTTTAACTATATTGATACACTTATTAGTGGTGTATCTAGGTTGACCAGACCCACTAAATGTTTATTTAAGAGCATAAAAATATTCATTTTCTACTTAAACTTCTTTATTGGATACAATTTTGGTTAGCCCATTTTGTTTTCAGATGTATAACCCTTGATTGATAGACTATTTTTGATTGAGGGAGTGACATATTTTTTCAGAACATGTATTCTTTATGTTTATATAGTACCAATATCTTCAATTAAAATGATATATTCTAGATTGAAATATTTTATCCTCAAAGTCTTATTATGTGTTTTGATTCATATTTGAGTAATGTATATTTATATTAACTTATATATACTAAATAATATTAAACTTTACCTTATATTTTCCCTTTGTCTTGTACTAAACCTTGTTTTTCTCCCACACCTCACCACTTTTATAAACTTCAATAATATTATATAGAACAATAATGGGAGAAATTTTTTCCTTTAGTGAAGTAATAAATTTCATTCCCTTTATAACACTCATTCCACTTATTTCATTGAAACATAAAGTGTTAAATATAAAAATTTATGGGATAATAGAGTAATATAAAAGTTTCTTAGTAGAATAAAAAACATTGTTTACTGATTTGAAATATTCGCCAACCTCTTATAGATAATATTGAAACTCAAACTAAGAAAATTTCAAGGTATTTTCAACTTCAATAATCTTAGCATCAAGGGACTTAAACTCCTCATTACTGAAAATAAAAATTTCTATGGTTACTTCAATCATTGTTTCTCTTCATTCAATAATTAAACTGAGATCAACAATGAGGTTACCAAACCCTTTATTATATAAATATTATACGAATATTCAATATATATCACAACAATACATGCCTTAGGTATGTAAAGGTTTAGTATATTTGGATACTAGATATATAATAAACTTATTTAATGAAATATATAAAATGTCTCCAAAAAATAGTCTTCCTTTTAAACTCATTTAACATAATACCCTTTATATTAAACTGGAGAAATTATAACATTATAGGGGTTTGAATCAAATGCTCAATAAGGGAAAACATAAAAGAAATCAAAAATATTAAGTGAACACAATATAAGAATAAAGGAATGGGAAAATTATCGTAACTTATGAAAATCATACCAAACCAGTCAAGATCATAAATCACGAGTCATGAAATGAATGATATTAGCCTAAAATAAGTCATGTGTAAGACCATTAACCCAAAATAACGAGCCTTTAGTTATAACATGACCATATAACATATAAATGTGGAATAAACATAAGCATATAAATCACAGTATTTTGAACATATATAAAAAATAAGAAGTCCACTTATCATTTAAATGACATAAAATTAGGTCCCCACAAAAAATTATGGACATGAAACTGGTTCCAAAAATAAAATTAAAAACTGTACTAATATTAACATGTATATGATTAATGTTGTGAACATGACATTAGGTTCACACATAAAATAGTTATATCGTGAGATAAAAATCTTTACCCAATGCATTTGAGCAATATATAATTTTATGCATACCCATAAAATAATGAAAATCATACATAATCATGAGACATGATTATAAAAACATTTATCATATTATAACCCTTGGAAAAGAAATGGGTTTCATAATGATTTCATTGTAACTTAATTAGAACATGGGAAAGTAATGGGTTTTATAGAATCATCCTTAAAATATCATCATCATAAGACATACAAAGACATAAATTAGATGGTATCATAGGATCATATCCCCAATGAAGCATAACAATCCTTACAAGATGTTTACATTGATGAAAGCTTTTTTTAAAATCATATAAAATATGCATTGAAAATTAAGAGAAAATGTACCTTTTCTTTTCGTAACTTTTAAAATTAGAATCATCAAGAATAATGGGAATAAAGTTTTCTTTGAGAAAACCATGGAATGTTTTAAAGTTAACATCATAAATAATTAAATACTTGATGATGGGAAAATCTTCTCATATTGTGTAAATTAAAATAGAACATTCTTTTCTCACTTTCATAAAAAGTCAAAAGTTAGTGACACAAAAAAATTAATTTTTTTTAAAAAGTAAAAGGTAGTAAAAATAATATTCCAATAATATTTTAATATATATTAAAACTTTTAAAAATCATTTTTAAAAAATGTTTATTGAGGAGAAACATTCATGTACCAAAAATAAAAAATTAGGTATGCTTTTCTTAAAAACATTTTCTAAATCATTTTAAGTAACAAAGAAAAGAAACTATAAGGAGAAAATTAAAAACTATAAAATAAATGGATTAGATTAATATATATATTTTAAAAAGGAAGAAGATATAATAATTTTCCTCAATGAAAATTTAACATATATAATCTCGAAAAGAAAAGATATTGTAACATAAACCCTTATTGCTTTTGTAACTTTTGAATCATAAAATCCTTTAAATAAATAAATTCAAATAGAACTTAAAATACCATTAATATAAATATATTAATGATATAATATATAAAATTTGTAGTAAATACATTATATAAACACATATAGGTGATTATCATGAAACATATCTCAATGAAACAATAGTGAGATGATGAACCCTAACCTCAAGTCATGACTTCCTTTGTACATGCACTTATCCTCATGTACAATAAATTACATTTATTATAAATATATTACAGAAAAAAATTCATACTTATATTACTATTTATTATTCCATTATAATTTCCAATTACCCATCTATTAACAATTATTCATTTAAATCATTATTCAGGTGAAAACTGGTCCATTTTCCATGCATGTTTCAGTTCTACGGTTCTACTCCTTGAACCTTATTTATGGTTTCATCATCTAAAAAGTATCAATATTGTAATAAGAATCATATTTATTCACTATATGCACTTTTATAAAAAATAGTATATGGAGGTGAATAAAAATGAATTGCACAACTTCATGGAGATGATAGGCCGTACATATGCATAAGTAATGTTTCCATTTTCTTGGGTCAGATGAAAACAAAGGTAAAAACTAATTTAAGTATAAAAAATAATTATTATATCATATATATAATATATTTTCATTAAATATATATTTATTACGAACCATGTTATGTGGAAATGAAAAACGAATCACATCACTTAGTAGAGGTGGTAGTCATCACGTATGCACAAACAATGTTATCATTTTCCAATGGATGAGAGGGTTAAATGGAAGATAAAATTTTATAATTAGACAATAATACATAATTTATAAAAATAACATATATAAATTTAATCCTTCTTTATTATCATCCATGAGAGATGATGATAAAAAATAAAAAACATCACTTCATTGAGGTGGTAGTCCACACATACACACATGTGATGTTTTCATTTCCCATAGGATTGAAAAGAAGATGAAAAGGGTGAAACATAAAAATGATAAAATTTTATTATATTATATATAATTATGTAATTAAAAAATCATGATTATGATATGTTTTAAGGTTGTATAATAAGAAATAAACATGAAAGAACATGGTTAAGAGTTATACCTCTTCTTTGGAAAACCACTTTGACTTACACCGTAAGCCTTCAAGGTTGGTCTTTTGGTGAGACTAATACCTATAAGTAATACGGAGAAAGGTTGGGATGGTATTTATTTAGATCTTGTTCAATACAAAGGTCTCAATTTGTGTGGCTATATGAGAAGAGGAGGTTCCCCTTTATAAGCGAGGGGAGTGTCACACTTGTAATTAATCTTATCTTTTAAATATTATAAATTTCTTATTCCTGGCCAAGTGGAATGAAAAAATTAAAATTAAAATATAATTTTATATGGTTTAAAATAATATAATCCATTAAGAATTAAAATGTGATTTTGTGACCTTTTCATAATTTTTAAACCATAATTAACAAGTTTTACCCTTTTACCATGTTGACAACATATTTATGAAAATTACTATTCATAATGACCAAAAATGAAATTAAAATTATTAATAAATTTGAGCCTTATGATTTCTAATATAAAATAAATTCTTCAAAATCATATTTTTTAAGTATTAGAAATAAATTTTAAAATAAGTGTTCAAGAAATAAGGAAAATAGTTTTTAGAAAAGACATTTTTAACCATAATAATGAACTTATACCAAAATCAAATAAAATTCAAAATTACTATGGAATTACTTAGATTATTTTTATTTAAAAAGATATTATATTAATTTAAAACCAAATCCAAAATATAATTTTATTCTTTAAATTTATTTATTTAAAGAAACCGAATGTCAGTTTTTCAATAATCTACATTTTCACTATTCAATCAAAAATTAATATTTTCAGAAAAATATAAAAAATTCACTGTAAGATAATTTTTATGTGAAAATTTTAAAAATGATTTAATTTTTTTCAAATAAATTTTATAAAATTACATTAAAATAATTATATTATCCCTACACCAAATGAAATAGAAGTCATTTTAAAGAAAATTTATTTCTTTAAGCATAAAATGAATTTATTCTCATTCCTTGATTAATAATAATAATTAAAGGAATGTTAATTATTTTTAAAGGATATAATATAATCATTTAATTAGATTCATTTATTAATAGTGATTAATTGAATCTGTTCATATAGAAATACATTTTACACATAAAAATAGTTTTATGAAAAATATATCTTTTATCAGTAAAATATTTTATCTTTATTTCTAGAGAATAGATACTAAATAGATAATTAATTATTAATCATATTAAGGAAAAATCATATACATCATAAAAAGTGATACGTAGAACATATCTTGAACTTCAGTGAGATTTAGTGGAATTTCAAACTAATAAGAAACTATTCTACTACAATAAAGAATTTCGAAGTGACTGATATGTCTAGAGATTAACATTCCCTTATTTCCAAATATCATAACCCTATTCCAAAATGATATTAATATAAATACCTTATCACCAACATCAAAATATATATCTCACTAGTGTTTTTTTAGTATAGCTCTTATATTTGCTATAGAATTACCCAAAGTGCTTCTTTTTAAGACTTAGAGGTTTTGAGTTGTTGTTGGATTGCTGAAAAAGCAAGTGAACTAGAAGTGGGGTTGTTAATGGTGTTGTATTTTTTTTTCAAAACATAAATTATAGTTAAAAATAGGATATAATAATTGAACTAACTACATAATGGAATGAAAACTAACTACATGAATAAATGTGAACTCATCTCATGATAAAAGGAGAGATTACCGTATAAGGGAATGAGACCTAACCACATAAAGAAATGTGAAACTTCCACATGAATAAATTTGAATAAACTGCATGAATGAATGTGAACTTAACACATGTAAGAATGAGAAATGAGCACAAGAAGGAATAAGAACCTACTTGATGAAGGATTACTAACCTATTGCATGGTTGGTCCTGTGACCATGGACTCCCATTGCAGGTTCAGTGACTATGGGATTTTATTGTAGGTTGATCAACCATGTAATCAAAGACATGAAAGATAAAGAAGTGGATGATCTAATTTTTCTCAAATATTAGTATTAATGAAATGACATGAAATTACCACTGTATTATATGAAATAGTTTAGGGGGAAGGAAATTAATAAGAGATCTTCAATTTAGTCATTGGAAGGTATATTGAAAATCAATGCACCAATTATGATGATAATTTTCATCATGATTATTACAGAAAAATTAAATAAGAAAGAGGGAATTCATGAATTTATTTACACTATGGATAATATATATTAGTATACGAAAGTAAATTTTCTTATACCGATCATCATCGATTAAACTTCAAAATGAGATTGAGAATAAAGAATGGATATTGAAGATAAATAGATGATGAGTGAAAAAAGTCAAATAAAAGATGACACTGTAAAGAATATCAAGTTTTTAGTGCAGCTGAGAAAAACAACAATACTTTGAATTTGGTCACAAAACTATAATCACTTTTACAAATTTACACTTTAATGGTGCCAGTAAAAGGGATTTATCTATTCTATAAAAGTGATAATAATGTGAGATATTTTAATGTTTTGAATTTATTATTTCTTATAAAAAGAACAAATAAAGTCCCACTTTAATAGTGCTAAGAAAATAACTGATAAAGGGGGACTTTATCAACAATTTCTTAGCATTGTTAAAGGCCACCTTTATCAGCTTTTTTTAGCGATTCTAAAGGGCCCATTGATCAATGCTTAATATTTTTTTGATAAATACCCCCTTTATCAATAATTTTTTAAGCACTAATGAAGGGGGTAAAATTATTTTTGTTCAAACCTCTTCCCACCCACCTTTTATCAGTGCTTTCCACCCCCTTATCATCACTTTACATAATTCCAGCGTCCTGTATGCACCCTTTCCTCCAATGAGTTTCGAAGCTGAGACCTCCCCCTCATACACACACACATTTTCCACTCCCATATATTATTTTTTATGTATTTGATGATATATATATATATTGTTATTGTTTTATCCATGTATATATATATATTAAATACATATATAAAATATGTTTGGTTTATGCGTGTATGTGTATGTTTATAAATAAATAAATAAATATATATTTATATATATGTGTGAATCTATTAATATAATTATACATATTTATATTTATTTACATATATTATATATTAATATTTATATACATATATTAGAATATATAGATAGATATATATCTGTTTTTCAATAAACACACACAAATATATATATATATATATATATATAATCATTTTATGTATATTATATGTACATTATAAATACATTAATTTTATTGGTATATAAATTTTCAAACATTTTTATTTTAACTAAAATGGATATTATTTTTTATTTATATAAGGTTTATATATTAAGAGATATATTTTCTATGTAAATATATTTACATATTTATTTAAAAATAAAAATTTTAATGTTTCAATATATACAATGTATGTATATATTTTTATCTATTTGATTATAAATAATAGTAAATTTTGAAAAATGATCAAATTTTAAAACCATAATATGAATATGAATGTAATCCTTGGGAATAAATTCATTCTTCACCAAAAAATGACAATAAAACCCCCTTAAAAGAGGCTGAAATTCCACTGAATGTTAAACAATTGGGATACCCCGACTAAAAACACAGTTTTTGAGGTGTTTTAGTCCTTTTTTGGCCTTAGAAAATATGACTAGGGGACATCCCAAGTTTCCAAGGTGTATATATCTTCGATAGATTTTATTTTATAAGTAGTAGAGCTCATACGAACATGTGGATCAAAAGTTATGGTAATTTGAAGTTCAAGCAACATTTTCAACTTATTTTAGAGCGTTTATTAATTTTTTTCTATTATAATTTTTTATTAAATGACTATTACTTGATAATAATTAGTAAATTATTAATTATTATTAATTTTTAAATTATTTTGTAATCCATTTTCACAAAATATCTTATATATTAAGTGTAAATGCATATTTACCATTATATAAATCATATTTAATAAAATAATATATATATATATATATATATATCAGTATAAATATATTTTTATTTTAATATATTATTTTTAATGATTATTTTTTATGAAATTTATCCTTTATCAGCACTAGTAAAAAATAATTGATAATGAATCCCCCTTTATCAGTGCTTTTTTTAAAAGCACTAATAAAGCCCCCTTTATTAGCGCTTTTTCCAAGTGCTGATAAAGACCCCCCATTATAAGAACTCTTTTATTAGCACTGATAAAGGGACACCCTTTAACAGTGATTTTTTACTAGCACTAATAAAATTCCCCCTTTATCATCATTTTTTTTATTATCACTGATAAAGGGCCCCCTTTATGAGTGTTTTTTAGTGTTGGTAAACTCTTCACTTTATCAATGATTTTTCTAGTGCTGATAAAGGGCGCCTTTATCAATGATTTTAGATATCATTGATTAAGAAAAGTGCTATTAAAATATAGTCTTTTAGTAATAAATGTTGTGTTTAAGTCTTGATGACCATAAGACTTTAAAATTGAATGAACTCACTGGGGATAAAATAATGGTTAAGGCATGAGTGTAAGACTTTCTATCAAATCATATGAATTTATACTGAGCATAAGTCAATATAATCATAAGACTTCATGAGTGTATTAATTCCTTAGGTCTATAATAATGATAAATGAATGAGTGTAAGGATTTGGATAAGTATATTTATTCTTCAAAAAACTTCAATATTTAGAAAAGTTTATAGGTATTCAGTTTTTATAGTATTTATAAGGAAAAATTACCATATTGATGCTTCTATAATCATATAGATGATGTTTTAAATGTGAAGATAATTTTAGGGGATTTAATGTAGAATAAATTTAGGTTCAAAGGAGGTTAAATAGGACACCATAGTTCTAATTATTTACTTATACTATAATCAATTATGGTACTTATTTATTATAGAAGTTAATTTAAAGAATAGATATTGGAATCATATAGATTTAAATTACAAAGTATTTATATTGTTTCATAAATATTTGAATTAAGAATAAAGAGAAGAGGTTATTGACCCATCATGTTATATTATTACATTTGTTTAAAATTGGGGAGAATTACATGTGGTTGGTTGGAAAAGAGAGTATTTTCAAAGGGAAAAAGAGGTTATTGCTTTATTTTGTGCAATAAATTGAATATAAAGAAGAACTGACTTATAGATGTACAAATGTGAAGAATTCAAGTAGCAGAGTAATGATGTTTTAGAACTTATAGGTGAAGGTCAATTCCAATGTTGAAAGAATTTGTATTATCATATGATCTATGTGAGGAGTATATGAACTATCAATATACTATAGTGAAATGAAATTGATGGATATAACCTACTTTATGTGACCAAAAATAATATTTTTTAGTGGGATCTGTGATCTCTTATGGGTTTTAGATCATTCTAAGGACTAGTTACTCTTATTGAGTGTTGAACATTGTAAATTATGGTGTTCCTATGGGTGTGATTGTGTGTTGTGATTCAACAGAGTCATTTTTCTCTAACTAGAGGTGAAGATTGTTTTAAAATAATATAAAAACAACTAACCAATAATCCACTCCCACAATAGTGGTTACATAGATCACGTCTGGTCTTTTCAATTGGTATCAGAGGGTAGGTTCTCTTAGTTTATATGGTGATTAAATTTTTTTCCTTATATATTCAAATCTATGTAAAAATTAAGGGGATTCCTATATTTTACAAAAGAAACTATCATATCTGGAAGGAAAAAACTCTACCCTATATATTATCCATTGGATATGAAATTCCATAAGATATTAAATGTAGTATCAATTCTCCTTCTAAGGGTTTTCTCTTAGAAACAACTTATAAGAAGAATATGAAGAATAATTGATGAGCCAAAAAATTGCACTTTCCTCCCTCTTAAAAAGTAAATTCCAAAATGTTAAAGGAATTTGAAAGACTAAAGGAATCTTGGAAAAGTTGAAAACTATTTACAAAGATATCATGAAGGTGAATAAATCCAAGTTATAGATTTTGATATTTAATTATGAATATATTAAAATAGGATATGATGAATCTATTGTGTAGTTATTTATAAGGGTTAATGACATCGTAATAACCATAATAAACTTTGGTGAGAAATTAGATGATTTTACTATTGTGGAGATGATTATAAGAATTAATCTTTCTAAATTAGACACCATAGTATCATCAATAAAATTTAATGAACCTCAAAATATATATTTGATGATTTTATAGTATTCTTTTCATATATTAAATGAGAAGTTAGGATGTGATCAATAATAAAGAAAAGGCTGACCAAGATATTTGTTTCAAAGACCCTAAGCAAGAAAAGTCAAAGAAAGTTTCCATTAAAAAACTTGTGAGTGATTCTAAGTCATAAGATCAAGTGAGTGAGTAGTTTGATGAATTCATGTATTCATTTTTAAAAAATGTGAAAATTGGAACAAAGAATTATAAATGAAAAATACCATTGAAGTGATTTAACCATAGATCCACATGATATTTCAGAGAAAATAATCCAAGACTAAGAGAAGTTGAATATAGAGACGAAGTTAATGGAAGGAAAAGAAAAATAGTAAAGAAGAGGTAAAAAATAAAAGTCTTATTCATAAGGAAGGAATATTAATTTCCCTAAATAAAAAATAGAAATTTTTTATCCAAATGGGAGGAAGACAATGATAGTGAAGAATAAGCGGGAGTTAAGAATTCTAGCAATGATGGTGATGAAAAGTTTCTTATTAAAGAGGTTAATGGTGAGAATTTTTTCAGTGATGAATAAATAATATCCAAATAATAATAAGAGGAAAATTATTCTGAGTTCATGCTAAAAATAAAATCTAAATAATGTCTCTTAAAAATTAAAATGCTTGATAAAGAAAATGAGAAGTTAATAAAATATGTTTAACCTACTAACAATCAATAAATAGTTTATTATGATGAAATATATAGATTGTTAAAATATATAGACAACCCAGATAAGTTACTTTATGATTATAAAACACTCAACAATAATATATAAGAGATGATAATGGTAAAGGAGAAAGAATTTGATGTTTTACATTAGAAACAGGTTGAAGTAGAACAAGGAACAACTAACTTCAAAAATTCAACTTAGGAAGTTGGTGAAAGTTATAAGGTGTTAGAATCATAGAAATACAAGATAGTATCATCCTTGAAGGATAATAAAAAATGAAAATATATTGGGAAAGGGTTTCATAAGAAGAGTAAAGTTAATAGGATCATGTATGTAACTAAAACATGTGAATTCCAAAATTCTGTAATTTCTGAGAAATAAGTATTTTATAAAAAACTACTCCAAGTAGATACTCTAACAACGATGAAAATATTTATAATATGAATAATAAAAATTTAGTATTCTACCAAAATTTTGTTTCACCAAAATGATCCATGATTTATGGTTAGAATGATTTTTTAAAATAGATACAAAATTCTGAATAGAACACAGTTTTCAATGGAAGATACACTTTTTATGGATGTTGTTTGTACTATGGAGGATTTTTCCATACAAAAAAGAGGTCATAGTTCAATACTTAACTCTAAAAAGGATCCAAGAGGTATTTTTGGTATAATTTTAGGGGGATTATTCCCACTCAATGAATGAATACTCAAAAAAATATGAAAAACTAATTTGAAGACTAAGAAATGATACCAAATTCTTAAAACTCTATGTGAGTTGTGTGATTTGTATTTTCACCTTGAAAAATTATGTCTTGTGATATTGACATCCAAATATATTTTTGAGGAAAAAAATCATAATCATTAGGAGAATAATGGAAAGTGAAAAGATAATGCCCTTGTAGTTGAAACTGTTCTCAAGGCTACAAAAGGTGAATGGCCTTCAATTTTGGGAATTGGGTATTATTTACATATGACTAGTGACTTTAATATATTAAATAATTTAAGAGACTATAAATATGGTACAATATCTTCTTGGAATTATGATTCTCTTATTATTAAAGGTATTTAATTTTCTATTATTGGAAAAGAAAAACTGACATCCAAGAGAAACTTATCTATTAATGGGAAGAAACCCACATTGTGAGTGTTTCTTAGCTATATGATGAAGTAAATGAGGTTATTTTTAGGAAATATGGGTTTATAGTTAACAATATTAAAGATATAAAAGTTAAGAAAATAGTAAAATTTACAAATGTAAATATTCTCCATTTGTAAATTCACATAATTCATGTTATCTGAGTATGGATGAAGAAAATAAATTATGGAATAGTAGACCTAGAAATATCTTCTAAAGAAACATAAATAATTTGAAACATAATGGAATTGTTCATTATGTACCTAATATGATAATAAATGGAGATTTTTTTTTATTATATATGAAAGAAAGGGAAATTCTAAAATTATTTACATTAGAAGATTGAGATAAATACATCTCATTCCTTAGATTATTCATTATGAAATATATGGGGATATGAAAAAATAATCAACAAATGTAGATAAGTATTTTATTTCATTTATTGTTGACCCCAATCATATTATATTTAATATTTCAAAAAATTAAATTAGAGGTTCTCAAGATGTTCAGAAATTTCTAGACAAGTATTGAAAAAGCATGTGGATGTTCTATAAAAAAGATTTAAACTAATAATTGTGAAAAAATAAATGAATGGTAAGTATAAAGGTTATAATGAGAAACAAGGTATTTTCCATGATATTATTGAACCATACACATAACAACAAAAGGAGATGGATGAAATAAAGAATAGAATATTAGTTGAGATGGATTGAACTGTGTTGACTAAACATGATACTTATTTGTTCTTTTAAAGATAAGACATTAGTGCATCATTCCATATAAAAAATCCGTGATTTTACATTATAAATCTTGAGATGTTTCTATATGAGTTATATTATAATAATAACACAAGTTTAAAGTACTTAAGGGTGTTTAGAAGTCAATGTATTATAAATTCCAAAGGTGAGAATCTTGGGATGTTTGTTTAAAGAGGTACTGATGGTATCTTCCATGGATACCTTCAAAATGGTAGAGGATATAGATTCTATAATAAGGAAACTTGAATTCTTGTTGATTCTAATGATCTGAAAGTAATTTAACACTCATAAATAAAGGTTTCATAGTTAGTTGTAGATATAAGAGGTAATGAAGATGAAGTTGTTTATATTAAACACTATGTTAATATATCTAATAGAGATGATGGTATAGAATCTTTACAAGATGAAGATGTTGATTCATCCATTTCTATTGATGAAGAAAATAATTTTTATCTCATATAAGGATGAAGATTAATGTTTAGGTTCAAAATATCATTGGTTATGAAGGATAATAGGTTCATACTAGAATAACTTAGAGGAAAGTTTCTCATACACATTTGTTTTCCCAAGTTGAGACAAGATATATTGAAGAATAATTAGAGGATCAATAATGGATTGATTTAATGAATAAGTAATTAGATAATATTGAAAAAATAGGACATGTGATCTAGTACTAAAATTTTAATATAAAAATTTTATTAAGACAAAGTGGGTCTTTTGGATAAAGTTGAAAGAAAATGGGGAAGTGGTAAGAAACAAGGAAATATTGGTTTGTAAGTGCTACTCACAAGTTGAAGGCACTGATTTTCATGATATCTTTGAACTGGTATAAATAAAATAAATCATCAAAATCTTTCTTTCTATAATTGCAAAAAAGAAATATTATATTTTCTAAATGGATGTCAAGTATTACATTCTCAAGGGATAAATGGAAATGGAAGTATATATAGATAATACCAGTTGTTTATTTCTTATAAAAGAAGAGAACTATGTGTGTAAGTTGAATAAGGATTTATATGGGTCAAATTAATCTCAAAGATCTTGGTATTACAATATGAATTCCTTTTTAAAAATGCTTAAATTTAGGAAATGAAGAGTGGATAAAAACCTCTATACAAAATAAAATCCAGATGTTTCTATCATTGGGGCTGTCTGCATTGATGATATAATATTTATAGGTAATAATGAAATAGATTTTGAAGGGTTTTTTAAGGATATTAATATATTTTTGGAAATTTATATTCTAGGAGAAATTAGGTACTTTCTTAGTGTGAAAATTTCTCAAAAGAAAGATCACATTTTCCTATCACAAGAAAAATATACCCAGGAACTACATAAAAAATTTTTCATGGAAGATTCAAATCCCATTTAAACTCCCATATTAGTGGGAATAAAGATGTTTTTAAGGATTATGTGAGATGAGACATTTATCCAAAAAAGTTTAAGAAATTGGTTGGAATCCTACTATATTTTGCAGCTACTAAACTAGACTTGGTTTGTACTATTACCCTTTTTTCCAGATTTCAAAGTGCACAAGAAATGACACATTTTTAGTAGAAAAATAATTATTTGATACATTAAGGGAACTTTGGATTATGGAATAAAGTGATAGTAAGGTAATGTTGAACATATTTGGATATAAAGATATAAAATGGGTAGGTTGTATTGATGATAGAAGATCCACATCTGGTTGTGTCTTCTTTCTGGTAGAATGATGTGTGTTTGGTACACAAAGAAACAAAGTTCAATGAATCTACATATAATAGAATATTATTATATGTATTCCACCCAAGATAAAATGAAATTAATTTAGATAAATTTAATCATGGAATACTTATTGGTTGATGTAAAGCTGAAAACTCTCTTGGATTGTGATAATCAAAGTATTATAAATTATAAAAAACATATGGTGCTACATTTATGATCAAGGAAAATTGATATAAAATGTCTATTCATATAGGATCTTATGGAAATAAATAATTTAAATTTAGATTTTGTACTTATAGAGGGGTATCTGAATAATATTTTCACTAAACAATTTCTGAGGGATACTTTTCAAAAGTTGAGGTTAATTATGGGTGTTCATCCTCACCTACTTCTAGGATAAGGTTTACGAGTTAGTCTACTCACACATCTTTTATTTTTATATTTTTGTCAAAGGGGGACCTCAATCATATTTTATTTGGATATTGTTGTCAAAGTGGGATAAATATGAACACAAAAGTATATCTATTTAAAGCCTCTTTACCTATTTTGGGTGATTATATATTTAAGGGGAGTTTTTAAATTGGTTAATATGTGATGTCATATGTTATGGATTGTTTGAATTTTTTCAATAGTTCATTGAAGTATACGTGGTAAATTTTTCATTATAGATTGAGGTACGGTTATTTTAAAGATATGATGATTATGTTTTGAATTTTGAATGATTTTTGATCATTAATTTATGAACAACATTATAAAAACCCTAACCCCAATATCTTGGAGTTGGTGGTATTTTATTACAATGGAATAGATACAAGAGATCACATCACTGTGGATCAACTAGTTTAGTAGTATTGAATAACTAGATACTTAAAATTTTCCATTATTATAATAGATATTAAAAATAGGACATAAAATAAAATAAATCACTTCTTGTCACTTATTCAATGATTTCATCTTCACAACCTAGGGAAAGAAAAAAATATAAGGGTGGTCTCAAATGCTCAGTAAGGTTTATGAAAAAATATAATAAGTGAACTAAAGTAAAAAATACATATACATTATAGAATGGTAAATAATCTCAAGAAAACATGCCATCAATAAACTGAGAATGAAAATGAATCCATAAATTTTTTAATAGTGAAAATATCAAGAAAAGTAATAAATAAATACGGAAAAATTGAGATGATTATTTATTATATTTCATGTATCTGGAAGATGAACCATTATACTCTCAAGATGGTTTAAGTCTGTGGTAAAAACTCATCTGATTCTTCTTGGAAACAAACATGGAGGGTTTGTCGTGAACTATTTTGTCTCATGATACCTGCCAATGCATCGAGGGGCTATAAAGTCCAGCCCCACCCATCAGTTCAAGTCCAAATCATTATTCATACATAGATTTTGTTCAAGAACAATATTACTTAACAGAATATCTATATTGAGTTGGAAATACCAATTTATCAATATTTCAACAATCAAACTAAACACCGTATGTGATAATCGTATACGACTTAGATAATAACCATATACACAATACAAGAAAATATGGATATTTAATAGTAATATAATTCCAAATGAAAAATGACATAAAAGGGGTAGTAGATAAACTATATAAAAATGATTAAGTTTACAATACCATGTAAGTCTCAATGAAATTGAAATTGAGATTAAGTTCCTTACCTTATGTGCAAATGTGTTCTGCACTTGATCTTAATTTCATGGATAATCAGATGAAATACATTAATTAATTATTTCATAACATTTTATAAATTTATTTTATTTATTATAATTTTATTAAGTTCATTTATGGATTTTTTGACAAGTTATAAGATACAATTTTATCACTTGAGTGTGTTCATTTCTTTGGATTTCATGATATGTTTACTTGAATACATGTATGAAAAAATCATGTAAAATGAGATTATTTTCACAAAAATTTAAATAAAATTTCATTCAAGAAATTACATACTATTAAATGGTTATATATTTAATTCAGTTATATAATATAAGAATGGATCATTAGATAAAATGTTGTGATAATCGTTTAGAATATTTTGGAATTTCTTGATCATCACGAACTAGTTTTGTTTTATTAATTAATATTATTCATATATACTAGTTCCATAACTCTAAATAAGATGTAATATATATATTATAATATGTTTTGACCATTAAAATTGTTTTATGATCATCCTTGAAGGTATAATTGAAAAATGAAAACAAGTCATCCATAAAGGTGGTAAATCGGCACCTTACATACGATGTTTTCATTTTTAGAATAAAATGAAGAAGAGAAGAGACTCAATGGGTAATTTTCTATAAAAATAATAATATCATAGTATATATAATATACTATAGTTATCATGCATGTTTTTGGTCGGAGTAGATTACTCAAGAGGGGAGGGGTGAATTGAGTATCTATAAAAAAAAATTTGTTTGAAAAAGGAGTTCTTAAAAAGATTTCCCCTTCAAGTTAAATAAAACCAAGTTAATAAAAGTAATATGATTATAAAGGTTTGACTGTTTTAATAACTTCTTAGACGATTGATTGTTTCTCAATAATAATAATAGTTTTTAACATTACTTTTGAATTTATTTTACTAAGACAAAGAAATTATAGCTTCTTTCCGAGATTAACTATCAAATTAAGTTTAGTGATTTATGAATAATACAGTAGAGCAGTAAAATAGAGAAAACTTAAGTAAGAAGCACAACGAATATACAACAAGTGGTTTAGTCTCAAGCCAAGACCTAATCCACTCCACTTGGTGATCACCTTCCACCAAGCAGTTTATATAAATAAACTTGATCCACACCCTATATCAGGGTTAAAAAATAGTACACAAGACTTTCCAGGTCACACAAGGAACTATTCCATATTTATTTATGGGTACAGACTACCAGGCCACACAAGGACCTCTTCCACACTTATCCGTGGGTATACACAAGAGTAAATGAGTGTTTGAGTAAGGATATATTGTATCCATCAGTTTGATGCAAGAGAAAGAGTGTGTTATTATACCGAAACACACACTACATGAAAGTTAATAAAAAGATACACAATAGAGTATAAATATTGATATAGGTTTAGAAGTGCTATGAGTGTTAGTCATTGCAGCTCTAGGCTTCTAAGATGAATCAGATGCAGAACTTGAGTCCTCATCTAGAAAACAGAGTGTCGTAAGTCAGACAGATCCGACTTGTGTTCTTCATGATGTTTGATAGTGTGAAGATGTTCTCGGGATTCCAGTATGATTCGAGTGTTCTTTAGTAGAATCGAGATGCATGAGCCAATTCTTTAAAATGTATATTGTTCTCATGTTCACGCGCACCAGCTTGTTCTTTTTTTCATGCTTTTCTTACAAGATTTTTGCGCCACTTGTTTCCGGGCTGCACTACTCTTTTATCTTTGATTGCATGTGTTGGAGCCGACATGTTTCATGTATTCTTTCCCTCATACCTCGTATTGTCTGATGATATGTCTATAAAGAAACATTAATTATGTCAGTGCATTAAAGTCTTCAAACATGACCGTTAGATATTAAATTAAAAGACGACAAAATATATTAGGAAATGGCGTTAAAATATGTCATGGAAACAATGTCTCCTTTACACGGTGTCTAGATTGGTCATGGTGTCTTGTGGTCATGGTGATTGATAGTCATGGTGTCTGGATGTCATGGTTTCTCGTAGTCATGATATCTCACGGTCACAGTGTCTTGTTCACGATGTCTTGTTCACGAAGTCTTGTTCATGGTGTCTGGATGTCACGGTGTTTGGATGTCATGATGTTTGGATGTCATGGTGTCTAGAAGTCACAGTGTCTAGATTAGACTTAATCATTTATCAAAGAAGGTATTATAATAGTAAATCAAGGATATTAAAAATTAATTAAACTGAATGTAGGGTAATTAAGATCCTGAATGCCTCTTCTTAAAGCACGAAAATACTTAAACAATAATACACATGATTTGATATAATTTATAGGATTTAACTAGGTTGAATAGGATTTTTGATCATTAAAACATGATTAATAAATCAGGATTCTAACACATGTTTTTAAAGAGGAGATTAGATAAGGATAATAAAATAAAAAAATTGAAAGAAAATGAAAGTGAAGGATCAAGGGGTTTACATCTTGAATTATTCTCCTTAAGAACCTCCTTAAGGGACTTGGGTTTGGTATTTTATTGTGAAAAATACTCTTAGACATGGGGTTGAAAATTTAGAACGTATTTGGTAGAAATTGGACAAGCTATAAGGGTCCTATGGAGTGAGGATAATATGTGGTGAGGGGTGGTATTTAAAGTAGATGAGAGGAGTGTTTTTTGATTATTTTATTCATTATTTTATTATTTTTGATCAATACAAGAAATAGTGATGATTATTGTGACTAAATATATCAACTAGTGCATGTGATTTCGAACCAATGGTGATTACATAACCCACACATATTCTATGACTCAATAATCCATTTATTTATCTTATACGATGAATTACCATATTTCACCATTCACAACAAATTCAACTATTTTAGAAAAATACAAAAAATTAACCCAAACCATTTTTAGACGTGTAGAATTCAAAAATTAACTTTATTTTCTAAAAATAATTTTCAAAATGTGAGAAATTAAATTTTTAATTAAAATCATCATTTACTCAAATACAATTTTCAAATTATAATCGGTTTTATAACAATTCGAAAAATTAACTAAGGCCTCATCAAAATTATCTTATAATCATAAGACAAACAAATATTATTTTATGATTACATTTTATGAAAATAAATTTTATTTTAAATCATTATATTAATTATATAATTGGGATGAAACATTTATGTTTTATAAAAAATACCAACACTTAATTTTTTATTTTCAAAATATTCACTACTAGAAAAGGAACCTATATCCATGGTGTTAAACCATATGTATAGCCCCCAAAAATTTGGGTATAGGATATAACTATGATTTTAATAACCATGGCCAGTTAAGGTGTTGGTATATACCTATAGCCACAGAATCTATATAAATCGTGGGTATAGGTTCCATGGAATTTCTTATACCCATAGTTTCAATGAACCATGTGTATAACTCTATACCCATGTTTTGAAAACCATGGGTATAGGTTGCTGCCAACATTTGGTGGAAGCCCCATCGTCTTCTTCCCCAAACGCCTAAACTTTTAAATCAAATAAACCAAACAATACACATTCAATGCAGTACATATTTTCAACATTTAGCATCCAACCAACAAATTGTAATAATTTTAAAAACATATAAAATATAAAATATACATATTCATCCATAAAACAAATCAATCTAAGTTATTAATAAACTACAAAAGTATCCATCTTACTAAGTAAAAAAATTAAGGGGATCAACATCTTCCCCATTTCCAACATCCTCATCCTCACCATCATCAACGTCACCATCCTTAGCAAAAACATCCTCACTAACAACATCATCTGGAGTAGCAACGTCATTAACAACATCACCACCACCACCTTCAACTATATCTTCACTAGTACCATCATTGAAATCACTCAAGACATCATTTAAAGAATGAATCAATTCCATATATGAATCAATAGTAGTGGAATCATCCAATCTAAGTGATTGACTAATAACTGGCCTATATTTCAAGAATTTCTTGATGATAATATTACTTTTTTCATGCTCTTGTTTACTCATTTCATGCTTATATAAAGCTATTTTTTTTCATTAGCATCTTTTTCGCATGTGCTTTATGCCTCTATGGTATGCGATTCTTGAGAGGAGCCCAATGAGGACTCATATATAGAGGGGTTGTGTTTTTCCCTAGTCGATATTAGACTCTACCCTAGTGCTTGTCACCTAAAACCTAACTTAAATGATCGTTTGACCTGAAGTTTTCATCTTATTTATCATAAATGGACTCCAAGTTACTCTTCTGAAAATATAAAAATATATATTTAATTATGAATTTCATATAAATATTTGAAATATAAATAAAAAAGCTTACCATATTTTCTTGCATTTGTGAATTTACTGCAATTAAATCTTTTTTCTTCCTACTTGAGAAAAATAATTTAGCTTGAGGCACACAAACATCAATTCCCAATATATATTTCTACAAATTAAAATGATTAGTATACATATATTAACAATTTAAAATTTTTATATTATTTAATAATAAGAAAATGAAATTACTTTAAAATAAATGAAAAATTATGAATTAATGTGATTAGACATTAAGAGTAAGGGACAATTGACAATTAGGACTAGAGGCCAATTCAAAATTAGTATTATATGCAAATTAGTCATTATCCCATTAGTTCAATTGGATATTAGGCCTAATAGGCCAATTTCCCAGTTGGTCGAATAGGAAAATTTCCCTCTAGGCCTATCGGCCAATTGACCAATAGGCCTATAGGGAAATTGTCCATTAGCCTTATAGGTCAATTGGAAATTATTCCACTAGTCCTAATATTCCAAATGGAAATTAGTCCAATAGTACAATTGGCCATTATCCCTATATGCCAATTAGTCGTTATGCATATAGGCCAATTGGCGATTAGTTCTGTAAGCAAGTTATCCTATTAGGCCTATATGCCAATTTTACCTTAGGCCTATGGTCCAATTGACTGTTAGGATTATGTTTCAATTAGTGGTTAAGACTATAGGACTAGTGGACATTATCATTATATGCTAACTGGATTATTAGGAATATAGGCCAATTCAACCTTAGGGATAATAGGCCAGTTGGCTATTAAGACTAATGGCATAATGTCCAACTGGTCTGTAGGCCTAATAGAGAATTGGATGATAGGCCTAATGTAAAATAAGCCTATTATGCCTAAGGTCCAATTTGTCTATAAACCTAAGGGCCAATTGGGTGTTAGTCCTATAGTCTAATTGGCCATTAGGCATAATAGGCCAATTGGCCATTAGGCCTATAGGCCAACTTGCCAATAGGCCTACAGGCCAATTGGCCATTAGGCCTATAGGACTATTGAACATTAGGCCTATAAGAAAATTGGACATTATTCCATTAGGATTATATACCTAATAGGCTAATTTTCCATTAGGCTAAATTGAATAATGTCAAATTGACCTATTTGTATTATAGGCCAATTCGACATTATGCCTAATTTGTGACCTATAAGCCAATTCGACATTATGCCTAATAGGCCAATTGTACATTAGGCCTATATAAAAGTTTTAAATTAGGACTATAGTCCAATTTTTCATTAGTCCTAGTGACATGATTTCCAATTGGCCATTAGGCATATGGGCCAATTTTCCATTAGGCCTAGAGTCTAATTGACCATTAGGCCTTGAGGCCAGCTGGCTATTATGCATATAGGCCAATTGTCCCTTAGGCCTATAGGCCAATTGGAAATTATTACTTTAGGCCTATAATCCAAATTTCCATTAGGCCTAATGTCATAACGTATAATTGGCATATAGTCCTAATGGCCAATTATCTTATAAGACTAATGACTAGTTGTCCTATAGGCCTAATAGGCCACTTGGCCATTAGACATATTGGATAATTGGCCATTATTACTAATGGAATTATTACCAAATGGCCCATAGGCCTAAAGGACAATTAGAAATTATGCCCATAGTCTAATTGGCCATGAGGCCTAATAGGCCAATTGAAAATTAGTCCCAATTGGCCAATTGTCCTATTAGACCTAAAGGCCAATTGGCCATTATTTCTAATAGACCAAATGGTCATGTGGCCTAATAGGCCAATTGGAAATTAGGAATAATAGTCCAATTGTCCAATTAGACATTATTCCATTAGGCCTATAGGCCAATTGGCCATTAGGCCTAATGGAATAAGGTCCAATTGGCCTATAGGCCTAATGACCAACTGGCCTATAGGCTTAAGGGACAATTGGAAATTATGCCACTAGGACTAATAGTCCAATTAACTATTAGACTATAGGCCAATTGTCCATTGGGCCTACAGGCCAATTGGACATTAGGAATAATGGAAAAAGGTCCAATTGGCTTATTAGGACTAACAACCAATTGGACATTATTCCTATATAGAAATTGGTCATTAGGATTAATAGGTCCATAAGCCAAATTGACATAATTCAATTAGGCCCAATGGAATAATATCCAATTGTCCTCTAGGCCTAACATCCAATTGTCCTAAAGGCCTAACATCCAATTGGCCTATTAGGCCTAAAATCCAATTGGCCTCTAGGCCTAACAGACCATTGGCATCTAGGCCTAATGTCCAATTGGCTTCTTAGCCTTTAGGCATGTAGGCTAATTGGCCATTAGGACTATAGGAAAATTATTTATTAGGCCTAATTTCCATTTTAAATGGGTATTTTCATCCTTTTATTAAAGGGATTAATACAATAAAACATACAATTCAGCATGACAATCTAAGTAACAATATTAATAAGGACATTATTTTAATTGAGATCAAAGTACCTGAAGCTTCTCACACTCAGGCATTATAGTGTTCCCCAAAGTGTCTACATATGTCATTGAATATTTATTCTTTTTGTTTTTCCTCGATGATTCCTAAGAAAATTTCAATATAAGAAATAAGAATGAAATTTTATATAAAGACCATTAAATATTGGGAATACATTAAACTCATTAGTGTTATTATGTGAAATCATTTTTTGATGTTGTGTTTTTGGACAATCGGGGAATATGGTTACACCCTCTAAATATTAACCTACTATGCTCTTCTAACTAACATACAAGTCATGATTGTATGATCTCCATAACTCAACAACATCCATCAACCTTGAAATTGTAGCAGATTCTTCATCGTGAAAGTTAAACCGACTCTACAATGAACAAGTTATTTCATATAAATACAATAATAATATAGATATAACTTTATAAAATTTTCATACACACATATTTTACCATGATTTTTTCATTTATTACATACTAAGTTGTCTCTATGATAACAGCTCCACCAGAATGATATCATGATATTTGGTTAATGTTTCCATTAAACTTCTACACATCCTTTAATTCTCACCTACTATCTCATTTTCATCATTGTAGTCAACCAATATCTATTTCTAGAAATTCCAGACTTTTTTCATACGAGTGCTCCCATGTCACCTAGCATAAGATCCCAATAAATTAGAAAAGATGGGGGAAAGAAGAAGAATTAAGTCTCAGTATAACATGAAAAAGGTGATATAATTAGATACAGTTATAATAAAAAGAACCAGTTGTAGGCCGCTCAATAGATTGTGATGGATCTGTGGGATGTCTTGGATCTACAACCCATGAACGAAGTGTCTGTTCCAATAAATGCTTTAGGTGGTCTTCATGCACAAAAGTGGAAGTTAGCAGAAAAGAATTATTAGATGTTTGATGGATGTTTGGAATTAGAGGTAAAATTGATGTGGAAAAAATGGGTATTAGGTTAGGGGATACATCATTTAATATGGGTATGGTAAAGGTGGACACATATGTGGAGGATGTGTATACTTGGTATGGGAATAATAGACTGAATGATATGATGGAGGCATCAGTGGGACCATCCTTGGAAGTGACATAGACATGGTATGCGAATAAGATGGTAGATGAGATGATGATGAAGGAATATATAAGAACATCTTAGAAACTCAAACGAAGGATGGAAAGGTGTGGTATATGGGGTGTCCTTAGGTGGGTTAGTGTGGGAACGGGTATGACAGGATCTCTGTTTAGGTCTTGGAGCATCCCCACTCAGATCCATACTTGTAGGATGAGGATTCAAATCTGGTAGAATTGAATGTGCCTATTTTTTTTATAATGTCTATTAACATGAAATTATATGTAATGAAAAAGAAAAATGTAATGCTCCAACCCCAGTTACCCAGAGATAATGCATTATTTTAATACATTGACATGATTACAAGGAATCAAGTCCTAAAGGACCAATTAGTTTAGCAGTATTTGAAAATAGATTACATACATGAACGTTACATTATATTATAAAATGAAAAACAACAAAAACATTGTCTCCATTGACCACATTAATATCCCTTAGACTATCCCTATAGTCCAGTCACAATATACTTCTTTGAATCCTGGGAAAAGACATAGAAAGGGGTGAGCTCAGATGCTTAGTAAGGATAACAATATAACAAAAACTTTTATAAATAAGAATAAACATTTAAGGTAGTTTATAAGACTAAAAAAGCATTTTAAACAAAAACTTCCATATAATATGGAAAATATAAAATCAAATAATTCCATTTACTTATTCACATGGATATTATACTAGTCGAATAATGTCATGCAATATCAATAACCACTTTTATAATGATGGAATGAATAATGCCAAACTCCATAACCACATAGTCAAGGGCTTGTGCCAAGAAAAAAATAAGATTTTTTCAAGGCCTTGGGATAAGACACTAGTTTGTCTCATGAGACCTACCGATTCATTGAGGATCTATAGCGGGCTACACCCATCACTTACTAAGTCCAATTCATTCTTTTTGTGAAAAGGTTTAAATATAACATAAACATTTGTATTAAAACTAGCATATGAAATGTGAATAATTTATCCACAAACAACGAATGGTATAAAAATAACACATCCAGAGTCAAGAATATCACAAAACCTTCAATAAAATATGGAATATTTGTATCATAATAAATCAACCTCGATCAAGAATAATATCTCATAAAGGATGTTGACCTAGTTGAAAATGATCAGTAAAAATATTTGAGAGAAATATCCCTTTTTCATGAAATCATTTAAAAGTCACATAATTTATAAAGGAAGTCATTTAAAATATTGTTTTGTATCAAAGTATCCCATACCACTTTGAAAATTTTGAAAGGAATTAACAATTTAAAACATTCATGTCCATATAAATAAATCCTTAAAACTATTTTGAAAACATGGACATTAATGAGAAAGGTTTAGAAGAATAAATCATTAAAACATTTAAAATGATGTTTTAGTAAAAAAGTACCTTAAAAAGAATCCCTTTGAAATTTTTTTAATGAATCATTGACATGGATAATAAATATTTCCCAGTAGATAATTTTGTAAAAACAACCTCGGATAATTAAAGAGATTGTAGAATTAACCCTTACCTTGCACTTTATTTTGGTCGAGGGTACGTTTAACCTCCTATATAATGACAATAGTATGTTGTTAAGTTATAAAAAAACCATATTAAAATTTATTATATCATACATGATTCTTTTATGACTTTATACTATCCATTTAATAATGATTGCCCTGTTAAATTAACATTTCGGGTAATAATCGCTTTCTTTATCGTACGTGTTTTAACTTGTTATTGCTGATCATATCATTTAGATCATAATTTTCATACTTCCAGAATATAACGAATTATTTTTATATCATATATATTTAGAATATAAATATGTATAATAGATAGATATATTAAATGGAAAACACCATTTATGGAGATGGTAGGTCGTACGTACACATAAATGCTGTTTCTGTTTTCATATCGTATTGAATGGAAGTAAGTGAATAAGATATATTTAAGTACATACATACATACATACATACATACATACATACATATATATATATTAAGTAGAATTATTATGTAATATATTACATACTTATTAGTAATATATATTTTTACAATCATCATTGAATGGTGAATGTGGAAATGAATCTCATCGTGCCGTAGAGATGGTAATCCGTACATACGTACGAGTGACAATATCAATATATTGATGGTGAAATAATATATAATTGGATGTTATATCACATATAAAGAATAATTAACATGTTATATTTATTAATTACATCAGTTATACTCATTATTATACCCATCCGAATAATTAATTGTTTAAATAACAAACTACACCACGATGTGGAGACGACAAGTCGTACGTATGCACGTATGGTGACTTAGTAATTTATAGGATAGATAGAATAACCAATATGGTTGTAAAATATTTATAATAACATAATAGTATGTAGAAGGTACTGGATTTATTATTTTTGTATGGAAACAACAAAGAAAGAGGCAGTGGAAGAAGAAATGAACTTGAAAGAGGGTGGTGAAATTATTACCTCTTATTCGGGTGTTTCCATTTGATTTGATAAAAAGGGTTAGTTAGGTTGGATTTATGATCAAATTAAAGCCTCTGGGTTGATGTGAGGGAATTTTTGAGGATATTTGGGAAGGTTTTGGCCGATCCAAATGGCTTTGGAGGTGTGAAATTAAGAGAAGGGTAAGTACCCTTTTATAAGAGAGGTGAGGGTCACTTTAGGAAAAGCTTGAAATGTTATTTTATAATAAAATCATTTTTGGTTTATAATGGCTAAAAAATTATTTATTTCGAGGATAAGGTGGTTATGGGTCAAAAAACTCTCAAAAAATAGGTTTTATATAGGTTTAGGTCACCATAGTAACCTTATCTTTTAGATTTAACTCTTAGTTAAATAGTTTGACATTTACCATGTCTCTTGGTGTTTTTATATTATATGGTTAATAAATTTACAATAACAATACAAGAGAACCCTAAGTGGTTAATTAATGATATAAATATAATTATATAAGTTCTTTGGAAGAACCTAATATTTCTTGGACTATTATATAATTTAATAATATAATATTTGTTTTAAAAACTCATTTATGTCAATTCTGACACTATTTAGTTTTTGGTTTTTGTGAAAGTCATAAAAAAATTATTACTTTGAAAAAAACAAATTTAATCAATAATAACATGTCATATTCGCCTATAAAATTCTTTTATGGCATCAAAACTTTCAAATTATAATTATTTTAATATTTATAATATCATATATTTGATTCGTTCATTAATAAAGAAAATACTGCATCATTATTGTGTCATATATGAATATATTTATTTTATGTATAAAAATTATAAATAAAATATCATGATGTAGAAAATATTTTTTATTTCTAATGTATATTTATAGTCTAATATATCAATTATATAACCTCATATAAAAATTGTTTTACTAAAAGATATATGCTTTTGTTATGTTTGTCTTTACTTTATATTATTTAATATAAAATGTCATTATCACTCTCAAGTGGATCCATGAGGTGAAAAAATCAACCCAAGGATTCCCATGGTCAGGCATGTATCATCAAATAAGAATAAGACATATGTTAGGTTAATTTAATATCATTATAATAATATTTGTTTACCCTTATTTACCGGATTTACCCTTTAATCATGGTAAGTAAAATTTTTACTGAAGTAAATATTCATAATGTATCAAAATAAAAGTTACCAATTTAAAAAATTTAGACCTCATTATTCCAAATATAGAATCCATTTTTTCAAATTCAAAACATATAATTGGTTGAAATTAATTTAAATTTAATTTCCATTGTCAAAACAAAGTGTGTTTTTAAGAAAAAATAACAATCAAAAGATTGACACTTGTTTATGTCCAGTTTAAATGTGAAATTACATCCAATGACCTAAATTATATTTAATAAATATAATATAATCTAATTATACTTTAAAACCACTCAAATTTATAATTTAACACTATAAATTATTTTGATTAAAAAAGTAGTTTTAATTAAAATTTAGTATTTTTCACTATTCATCAAAATATGAAAGTTATCAGAAAAGTACAAAAAATTTATCCAAACTAAATTTTTATGTTCCGATTCTAAAAAATAATTTAATTTTATGAAATTGAATATATAAAAGTGTCAAAAATTGGTATTAAAAAAGGTTCTCCATTAAAAGGTACTAAAATTTCATTTTTTGAAAAATACTTCTTTTATTTGAAAAAATTAATTTACTCTTATATTATATCTAAGAAACACATAATATGAAATATATATTTATATAGAGTATATAAAATTAAAAATTCAGTTAATACTATTCATAACCACTTTTCTAATAGCTAGTTTGGTAAGTCGTGGTGTGCTCGAACTCAGCGTTGCTTGTAATGAAAGTTATTAAAAAACATTGAAGAGATAACATAATATGAAATATTGGGGTGTTATATTCTCCCCTCCTTAAATAAATTGTTTCCTCACAATAATAAATTGTTCTTCGAAATAAAAGTTTAAAAATAAAAAAATACCGTTGTCAAAAAACCACATCGGAAATTGGGTTAATAAAATTTCGACTTATGAAGAGGGAAAGGGAAATGAAATCATCCCCACCAAATTATGATCTCAATTAGAAGAACATTGGTTGAAATTAGAGACACATAATTGGAGAAAAAACATAAATATTTATAGGGAGTGATTGAGGTCATCAATTACAAACAAGTGTAAAATTGAGGTCCTCAAAGCCATCAATCTATGATGATTTAAAATATCACAAGTTCAACAAAAAATAAGGTAATAGAATAACACATTTTTGGTTTTTAGATCAATTACCCAAAGTTTAAGAATTAATTTATTCATATAATAAGAGGAAAAAATATACTTGAAAATTAGAGTATAATTTATCTATCAGACCATTTATAAATACTAAATTATACAAACCCAGACATGACATAGGCCAATGGTAGGTGATGCATCCTTTTCTCCCTTTAGTTGTGAGTTCAAGTCTCGCGGCCTGACCAGATGTTATGGGTTTTCACCCAACCTCTGCGTTTTCCTTTTTATAACAATCCAAAAATAATCTTAAGAAGTGTTTTAACCATAAAAAATAGTATCCATTGTTTAAATTTATCCATTCTAACCTTTATACTTATCCAAAATACTTATGTCCAAACTCATAGTCTAAAATTAATAAGGAAGGTCACATAACATACATGTGAATACCTTCATCATGTATTCTCATAAAACATGGTAATAAACTAAATTACCAGAAAACCATATTTGAATTGGTATGCACTTAATTATTTCTTATAGAATACTTGATATACTCTTTATATCAAAAAATGTTGTAAACTCCAACAATAATGGAATAAACAAATAATTAATTAATTTAAAAGTAGTCAAGAATATCGAATATCCAAATAAAATCATATCTTTTTCCAAAATAACTACCTTAGTATCAGAACCATATTAAGGTTTACCTTTCCTTTAACCATGTATTTTCAAAAAAATTTAACCTGAGATTGTGTGACTTTACTTGGTGCCATACAATCTCAAATCCTTAATGAAATAGTACTGCAGTACAATCCTTATCTATTTGCATAATTAATATAACCAGTACGTCATTGATACAACACTCAAATGAAATAATTGTTTAATAACAACATAATCACATTAGTCATTCCTCTTCATCATTGGTAGTACCATAACATGATTATTATCCAATAACATCATTTGGGGCATACTCTGATGATTTGGACATTGATTAGTGTAGTGTCTCAACTCCTTGCAGATAAAGCATTGTACATTTGAAACCATTTTATTACCCTTGAAATCACGTAATCAGTGTCCTTTTTTCTCTACACTTATAATAAAATCCCATTCCATTCAATCATTTACCATGGTGATTCTTTCCATAGTTATCATATATGGGAAAATCCTTCTTTCCCTTATTCCCTTTATCCATATTTCTCTCTACCATCATTTTCTTCTTTGGCTTCCCTTCAAATCCATATGACTCAAAAAATTATTTACTTATCTTATTAAAACATGATACTATTTATTCATATGATGATAATATATGGAAGACTCTTTCCTTTCTAAATTTTGGCTTAATACCATGAAAGATATGATTCTTCTTACTCTTTGGATCATGCGTATTGCTGGAATTCTCATTCCTTCTATAAGGTTCCATTTCTAAACAATGACATATAGTAGGTTAGTTTATGAATCACAATGAAAAATTCCAAACATGTAAAATAACTAACATAAATTGAAAAGGTTATGCATAAATCTATAATCATAAAATGTTTTCTTTGAAGAAGTATTTACTCCTAAATCCTTCATAATGGCTGGTAATGAAAATGTGAATTCTCCTAAGCATATCCATTGGGAGTGTCATAACAAAGAGTGCAGCAAGGCCCATTGTCATGTACCAGGATACCCCGAGTCAAGACCGAAACTCCTTGTCAGAGTTTTCACTCCTTGGAACATCTGTTCCAGAACCGCCTCTACCTGCTCGTATCCAGACAGGGATGTATCGCTTGGAAAATACACAAAATCTCTACATTACCAAAATTCTAGGAATTTCTTCTATACTAATCCTCAAAGTTTATCTTAGGGTAATGTTCTCTAATTAAAGATTAGCTAAATATATTTCCAAGGTTGTTGCTAAAACTTACCCTGATACCAACAGTAACACCCCATCCCTAGTTACCCAAAGCTAGTGCATTATTTTAATACATCGGTATGATTATAAGAAATTAAGTCCCAAAGGACAGATTAGTTTAGCAGTCTTGGAAAATATATTACATACATGAACATTACATTATATTATAAAATGAAAAGACATCATTTTATCCATTGACCGCATTAATATCCCTTAGACTATCCCTGTAGGTCAGTCACAATATAATTCTTTACATCTGGGGAAAAATAAAACAGATAAAGGGGTGAGCTCAAATGCTTAGTAAGGATAAAAATACAGCGAAAACTTTCATAAATAAGAATAAACATTTATGAAAATGTATAAGACTAAAATAAAGGCCTTTTAAATATAAAATTCAGTATAATATGGAAAAGATAAAATCAAATAATTCCATTTATTTATTAACATGGATATTCTACTAGTCTAATAATCACATACAATATCAATAGACACTTTTATAATGATGGAATGCATAATTCCAGACTCCATAACCACATAGTAAAGGCCTTGTTCCAAGACTACAAATAAGATTTTGTCATGGCCTTGTGATAAGACACTAGTTTGTCTCATGAGACCTGCCGATGCATCAAGGAGCTATAGTGGGCTCCAACTGTCACTTACTAAGTCCAATTCATTCTTTATATGAAATGGTTTAAACATAACATAAACATTCGTTTTAAAACTATAATACAAAATGTGAATACTGTATCCATAAACCATGAATTCTATAAAAATAACACATCCACAATCAAACATAAAACCAAAAATTCATTAAAATATGGAAGATTTGTATCATAATAAATCAACCTCAATCAGGAATAATATCCCGTAAAGGATGTTGACATAGTTGAAAATGATCAGTAAAAATATTTGAGAGAAATATCACTTTTTCATGAAATCATTTAAAAGTCACATAATTTATAAATGAAGTCATTTAAAATATATTTTTTAATCAAAGTTTCTCATACCACATTGAAACTTTTAAAAGGAATTAACATTTTAAAACATTCATGTCCATATAAATAAATCCTTAAAACCATTTTGAAAACATGGACATTAATGAGAAAGGTTTATAAGAATAAATATTTAAAACATTTAAAATGATGTTCTAGTAAAAAATTACCTTAAAAATAATCCATTTTAAAACTCTTTAATGAATCATGGAAATGTTTAATAAATATGTCCCCGTAGATACTTATGTAAAAACAACCTCATGTAAGTAAAGAGATTGTAGAATTAACCCTTACCTTTCAATTTCCTTTGGTCAAGGGTATGTTTAACCTCTTGTATAATGACCATAGTATATTATTAAGTAATACCAGAACCATACTAATATTTATTATATCATACATGATTCATTTATGACTTTATACAACCCCTTTAATAATGATTTCCATGTTAAATTAACATTTCGAGTAATAATTTCTTTTTTTATTGTACGTGTTTTAACTTGTTATTCTTGATCATATCATTTAGATATTAATTTACATAATTCCAGAATATAACACATGATCTATATATCGTATATATTTAGAATATAAATATTTATAATAGATAGATATATGAAATGGAAAATGTCGTTTATGGAGATGGTAGGCCGTACGTACACATAAATGTTGTTTCCATTTTCATATCATATTGAAAGGAAGTAAGTGAATAATATATATGTAAGTATATAAAATAATACATATATATATATATATTAATTAGAATTATTATGTCATATATTATATACTTATTAACAATATATATTTTTACAATCATCGCTGAATGGTGAATGTGGAAATGAATCTCATCGCGTCGTGGTGACGGTAATTCGTACGTACACACGAGTGAAAATAACATTATATTAATGAAGAAATAATATTTAATTAGATGTTATATCATATATACCGAATAATTAACATGTTATATTTCTTATTTACATCAGTTATACTCATTATTATACCCATCCAAATAATTAAGTGTTTGAATAACAAAATACACCACGACGTGGAGACGGTAAGCCGTACGTACGCACATATGGTGACTTAGTCATTTATAGGATGGATAGAATAACCAATATAGTTGTACCATATTTATAATAAAATCATATTATATATAAGGTACTGGATTTATTATTTTGGTATGTAAACAACAAAGAAAGAGGAAGTGTAAGAAAAATAGAATTTGAAACAGGGTGGGGAAATTTTTACCTCTTCTTCAGGTGTTTCCTTTTTAGTTGATCAAAAGGGCTCCATAGGTTGGCTTTATGAACATATTGAGGCCTATAAGTTGATTTGAGAGAAGTTGGGAGGATATTTGGTCCGAGTTTGGCCGAACCAAATGGCTTTGGAGGTGTAAAATTAAGAGATGGGGAAGTACCCTTTTATAAGAGAGGTGAGGGTCACTTTAGGTAAAGCTTGAAATATTATTTTATAATAATATTATTTTCGGTTTCTAATGGATACAAAATGATTTATTTTGAGGCTAAGGTGGGTATGTGTTTAAAAACTCTCAACTAATAGGTTTTAGACAGGTTTAAGTCACCACAGTAATCTTATATTTTAGATTTAACTCTTAGTTAAATAGTTTGACATTTACCATGTCTCTTTGTATTTTTATATTATATGGATAATAAACTTACTATAACAATCCAAGAGAACTCCAAGTGGTTCATTAATTATATAAGTATCATTATATAAGTTATTTTCAATAACCTTATATTTTAGGACTGTTATATAATTTAATAATATAATATTTGTTTTAAAAACTCATTTATGTCAATTTTGACACTATTTAGGGTTTGGTGTTTGTGAAAGTCATAAAAACATGATTACTTAGAAAAGATAAATTTAATCAATAAAAAATGTCATATTAACCTATAAAATTCTTTTATGGCTTCAAAACATTCAAATTATATTTATTTTAATATTTATAATATTATTTATTTTATTTGTTCATTAATAATGAAAATACTGCATCATTATTGTGTCACATATAAATATATTTATTTTATGTATAAAAATAATAAATAAAATATAATGATGTAGGAAATATTTTTATATTTACAATGAATATTTATAGTCGAATATATCAATTATATAACCTCATATAATTTTTTTTACTAAAAGATATATGCTTTTTTATTTTTGTCTTTACTTTATATTATTTAATATAAAATGTCATAATCACTCTCAAGTGGCTCCATGGGGTGCCAAAATCGACCCATGGATGCCCATGGTCAGAAATGTGTCATCAAATAGGAATAAGACACATGTTAGGGTAATTTAATATCATTATAATAATATTTGTTTTCCCTTATTTAAAAGATTTACCATTTTACCATGGTAACTAAAATATTTACTAAAGTAAATATTCATAATGAATAAAAATAAAAGTTACATATTTACAAAATTTGGACCTCATGATTCAAAATATGGAATCTGTTTTTCAAAATTAAATACATATAAGTGGCAGAAGTTAATTTCAAATTAATTCCCGTTGTCAAAACAAAAAGTATGTTTTTAAGAAATAATAACTATCAAATGATTGACACTTGTTTATGTCTAGTTTGAATGTGAAATTACATACAATGACCTAAATTATATTAAATGATAAAAATATAATATAATGATACTTAAAAACCACCCAAATGTAAAATTTAACACTATAAATTATTTCAATTAAGAATGTTGTTTTTAATTAAAATTTAGTATTTTCACTATTCATCAACATATGAAAGTTATCAGAAAAGTACCAAAAATTTATCAAAACTAAATTTTTATGTCCATATTCAAAAAAATAATTTAATTTTATTAAATTGAATATATATAAGTGTCAAATATTGGTTTTAGAAAAGGTTCTCCATTAAAAGGTGGTAAAATTGGTTTTTTTTTGAAAAATACTTCTTTTATCTGAAAAAATGAATTTGTTCTTATATTATGTATAAGAAAGACATAATATGGATTTTAAAGTTATATTTATAATATAAAATTCAAAATTAAGTGAATACTATTCATAACCTCTTTTTGAACGACTAGTTTGGTAAGTCGTAGTGCGCTCGAACTCAACATTGCGTGTAACGCAAGTTATTGAATAATTTTGAAGAGATAACATACTGTAAAATATTAGGGCATTACAAAAAAATTAATATTATTATAATCACTAAGGGAAAAGAAGGAGGAAACACATGATCTTTCACCTATCAATCGAGATCAAATAGTCGCTTCCTTCAATGTTCTGAAGTATTTGTCACAATCTACATAAGAATGAAGAGTAAATTTTATATAAACCATTTTTATAAAAAATCAATACAACTTAGAAGTTGAATAAGGCATAATAAATGTCATAAAATATTTTAGTAACAATAATTTAAAACATAGTTATACATTTTTAAAAAACTTGTTTTAAACCCAATTTTATAAATTGAAATAAATGTAATTAAATGAAACAACACCAGCCAATACTAAAACAAACTTATCATTCCAAACTGAAACTAAATTGAAGTAATTACAATAATACTAACATGAGAAACTAATGTCAAGGTAAAATAAACTAACAATTAACATATATTGTTGCTTCTATATATAACCCACCACTACTTCAGGTTGAACATGAACTCTCACAATGTGAAAATTTGAATAATAAAATGAAATATTTTGGTCAACCCCAATGGGGGAGTCAATGGTGGAAAATTCATCACTAGCATCATGAAAAATATGTCTTGGGATTACATCATTAATGACACCATATTCTGGTATCAGATGATATTTCATACAAAACACTTATTTTTTCATTTATGCCAAAATGTAAAGTTCATAGGTATGTAGGAATTGACTCATGTCAATAACTCTGAATCCACAATCATCAATAAATGTACCCTATCACATCATCAAATCAAACCATTTACATTTCATCATAGTTACTCGACCCTAAGAGTATTAATTCAATAAAAATATTTTCTCAATAAGTCTATAATAATACACATCTTAATATCGATGCCAACTATCAGATACACTGGCATAAAAATACATTGTAGTAGATAAAATAACTTCATCATGTTGTGTTCTCATTTTCTGTACTCAATCAGTTCTAACAAATTTATACCCATTGATTATTAAATATTTTCATTCACGAACCAATGAATTAGGACCAAAATCCAACACTCTTAATTCTGGAGAAATGGAGTCAACATGTAAACTCCTGACTTGGAATATTAATGAATAATATAATTAAATGGATATCTATATTTTATGATAATTAAATTAACATTCATACTATTGATTTCAAATAAACAGGAAGCTCTAGGCTATGAAAATCCTCACTCCTTCTCAAAGGAAAAGATTGATGAACTCTACCTATAATTTTCTTGTGTTCTCTATATAAAATGATAATAAAAGACAAAGGTATATTTGAAATGTAATAATTAAGATAACATGTAAATATTCAAAATACTTACTTGATATAGTCATAAAAAACCATAATTAAACAAGATTGTGTGATGTTCCATATCATGCTCTTTAAGGCTCAATATATCCAATGTATAAGGCTCAAAATTTACTCATATTTTGGGAATAATGAAAAACACCGATTTTTTTGTAAAAATGGCATTTATTTTCAACAAATTATGTAATTTAAAAGTCACATTATGCTTTGACTATGATTTAAAGTAATATAAGTATTATTTATTTATATTTAATCTACTTAATTACTATTTAATTATTTTTATAATTTATTTTAGTGTAAGTTTATTTTTGGGTTTAAACTAAGATTTTTATAAAAATGGTTTTAAAGTGAATAATGTTTCTCTAATTTAATTAAACTAAAAAAACCCTAATAAGGAATGATTTAAATTAAATATATATATATTATATATTTATAAATATAAATATAAATATATATATTGATTATTACTAGTCATAAAGTTAATATAAAGTCATCTTATGCTTAAAAAATACACTTATTGAAAAAACATTTTTTCATGGAGTCTATGTGTTTTACTTGAAATTTAATTCTTAAAATTATATGAATTGAATTTGGTAAAACATATCAAATATTTGAAATAAAAATAATATATTTTATCTAATAAGGTCAAAATAAATTTTTTTTTCATAATGAATTTTGAAAATAGAAAAAAACTTTTATCGTGGTTAAGTTAAAAATTGGTTTATTGGGGGGATAAACTAAAAATATAAGGGTTAAAATATCATAAAAAACTTTCAAAAATTATATTTCTTATCTATATTTCGACCTTATAATTTTTATGTCTTTATAATCTTCCATTTTGGTTCCTTTTGGCATGTGAAAAACATGGGTACACATTTTTCTTTTTAAAAATTATAAGTGTTCTACTCACCTCACTTATAAAAATCCACCCCTCTCATCTTCACTTCACACCTTTAAAGCCCTTTTTATGGACCGATAATATATCAAATAACTTCACTAATTCCCTCCCTATAACCTAGATCCTCTGGTGTGGTATGAAGTCTACATTATGAAGTATTTTGGTACAAAACCTAAGGAGGATTTTCAAAGAAGAGTAAGATAACAGGTGTACTCGACATGTCAGAATCAAGGTAAGGGACCTCGCCCAATTTCCATTCATTGAAGAATATTTTTTTATGAACCTATATTCTTTTATGAGGTGTATATATAGGCACTATTACATGTTTTATCATGAATTAATTTATTCTCATGATATTTAAAAGTTTTTTTTAATTTTATTCTTTCCCAGGGCTTATAATTCAAATGCTGTTAATGTAGTAAGAGAATTTATTTCAAAAAATATTCTTTTAATTATTTATTTTTCAACTCTTTTTCTTACATGTATATATATTTTTAAAAAAATTTAATGTATTTTTATATGTATATAAAATATTTATAAAGATCATTTTATTCCACTTTTGAATTTCTTTCAAAACTTCTCAAAATGAATCTTTTTTTTGGAAAACTTTGACAAAATAAAAAAAGGAATGTTCTTTTTTAAAATATACAGTGATAGTTTCTTTTTCCTCTACAATAACTGTTAATTTATTTTTTAATTTATTTCGAATATTTCATTTTTTTAATTAAAGAAAAATCCTATTTCCATGTATTTTTATATTAAAATTTTGTTTTTAAAAGAAAGTGGTATTTTAATATTCGAAAGTAATTTTTCATATGAGTTTAGAAGTTTTTTTTCAAGATATTTATGATTTAAAAGGCCAAGAATATTTTTTTATTCTTTAAATGGTATCTGATAATGATAAATGAGAAATAGGTGATCCCGATACATGTTATATGAAGGTTTGAACCCCATTTTAGCTCTTGAGTGATGCTAATATATCTTATATAACGGGTGTTCCCATATAGAATTGGGTGATCCCATTATAGGTTATATGATGGGTGAACCTAGATAGAACCATGTGATCCTAATATAGAATATACAACGGGCTGGCCTAAATAGTTCTCAAATTCATTGGGTAATGTTCCTTGTATTAAGAGGAAATAAGAGGGAGTTTCTAGAGGGTTTCTCTTATGGATTTAACTAGGCTCTAGTTATTTCCAACATAAGTGTAAAATTGGTTATAAATGTGATGATATGTGTTTCGAAAAATGGTATTCATTTTCTTGAAATGGGATTTAATGATTTTATTTGAGAAAAAAGTGTGTGTGTTTTTCACGTGGAAATGATTTATTTCATTCTCTCAAAGAACATTGAGATAAAGGTAAAAATTTCATGGGATTTCATATTTTTCACTGGACTAAAGTTTTCCCTTTTTTGTGTCCCTTACTATTATCATCCCAAGTATTTAAAATGTTTTTTCATATGTTTTAAGGATGGGTAAAGGAAAGAACTAATTAAAGTTAAAATTAATAAATATTTTTCAGGAATATAAGATTTGTTTTATTTTAAAAGGTTCATATTTTAGAAAAAATAGATGCTAATCAGTAGTTTCCACTCTATATTAAATGGTTTTGTTACATATGATTTATGACATAATCCTCTAAAACTATAAACATGAAAATATCCTCAAATGTAAGAGAATTAATTCTTGACTTAAAACTCAAGATTATATAATGTTTAATACCAATTATATATATTTTTTACCATTGGAAATGTTTAGATAAATTTAGAGTTTAAGATGATATTAATAGTATACCCTTGAAAGCTTATAATTTATGGTTAAGTTTAAATTATATATAATTTAAATATTACTGTATTTCATCACCTAAACTATGTTTATTCAAAATGATTTTATATAGGGGAAATAGGGAAGATGTAGTAGGAAGAACCAAGAGTAAAATATCCATCGAAATCATCATCCCAAGATGGTTAGAATTGGAACTCAGGAGATTATTACAGTGACAGATCAGTTGACAGAAGCTATAAATGGTGGTTGTATATATACTAGAGAGTATCTAGACCTTCTATATAAGATCATGATGATATTGGAGATTTTTATGAGACAACATCCTCCAGATTTTTGTGGAATCACACATCTAGTGGTAGATGAATGATGGATTAATATAATGGAGAATATATTTGAAGTCCTGGGGTATTCAAAGTTCCAAAAGGTAATTATTACTGTTTATCATTTTGTAGGTGAATCTAATTGAAGGTGGTATTTATTTTATAATATAAAATAGAAACTTAACCTTGATGCCATGAAATGGGGAAAATTTATGAATATTTGTATTAAGAAATATTTCCCTAGGGTTATTAGAATAAGGATAAAGAAATAATTATTATAATTGAGGAAACAAAGGTGAAGATTCTATGGACACATATGAAGTAAACTTTACAAGATTGGATAGGTATGTGCCAGATTTTATTTGGGACATTAATAGTAACATTAATAGATTTTAATCGGTGTTTAAAGAATGTTAATGAAGATATTTAGTCGACAATAGAGTTTAAAAGTTATGAGAAAGTGGTTCATTGTGATGAGAAAGTTGAGATTGAGTTTTACGACACTTATATTCCTCAAGATGAAAACAATTAGAAAAGGTCTAGGTGTTAGGAAATGGAGAAACAACTATATAATAAGTTTTTAGGAAAACCCATAATAGGTTCCAAGTGTGGTAAAAAATCTATTTCAAGGAATTTTTGATATGATCTAGAAAGTTTTTTGGGTGTGGTCATTTTGGTCATAGGGATTATGACTGTTACAAAAAGTGTCATGAACAATCAAATAATTGGGTAACTGATTTCCATACAATGGTGAAATGTTTTAGTTTAAATAAGTTGGTTCATTATTTTAACATGTGTCCAAAGTAAGTTACATAGGATGGAAAACATCAGGATCAGAAATAGAAAGGTTTAGAAAAGTTATTTTCTACTACTATAGTTGATGTTGGACTATCGAATGAAGTGGTTATAGGTATGATACTTTTTTGTTAAAATTATTCCAATGCCTTGTTTGACTATAGATATTATCACTCATTCATTTTTGATAAATTTTCATGTAAAATAAGAATATCACCACATAAAATAAAGATAGATATTTTTGTGACAAATATAGGTGGAAATATTACAACAACCAAGATTTATAGGAATGTTTATATTATTTTTAGTGGGATTTTCTTTCATAAAAAACCTATTTAACTACCCATAGTAGACTTTGATATAATTTTGGGTATATATTGGATTTTATTTTATGATTATATGATATATTTTAGAGAAAATAATGTTTTATTCAACGATTTTATACCTTTGATAACATACCAAGAAGATGATAACTTGATTAGAGATGGTAGTGAAAGTTACCTAGATCATATTGTTGAAAAGAAATAACTGTTTAAATTTGTGATTTTATATTTTTGAATTACTACATGGATGTTTTTACTGATGAATTATGTAGTTTTATTGTATATCAAGAGTTTGAGTTTACTATTTACTTATTCCCTGATGCTAAGACTTTTTAAAACCCCATTATCAAATGGATTAAGTAAAACTTGTGGAATTAAAAAAGGATTTAAAAGAATATATTGATAATAGTTTCATCCATCCTATCACTTCTCTATGGGGTGATCTTGTTTTGTTTATTAAAAATAAATATGGTTCAATGAGATATTGTATTTATTATCATGCCTCAAATAACATAACTATTAAGAACAAGTTTCGTTTTCCTAATATTGATAATTTTTTTGATAAGCTTAGTATTTTTCAATTATTGATCTTAGGCAAGGGATCCATTAGTTGAATGTTATAGAGAAAGATATTATGAAGACTACATTTTAGACTAGATATGGGAACCATGAGTTTTTACTTATTCACTTTGGGTTATCTAATGAACTAGATGTATTTATGGACCTTATGAGTTGAGTTTTCCATGACTATTTAGATAATATTGTGGATGTTTTTATTTATGATATATTGGTATATTATAAAATTTAGGAGGAAAATGAAAGAAACCTAAGAATTGTTTTGAAAACCATAAATGAAAAGAAACTATTTGAAAAATTTAGTAAGTATGAATTTTGGTTGAATTTTTTTGTCTTTGGTCATATTGATTCTAAAAGGCATACCTATGTTTTTCTCATTTGTCTACCCATTAAATTAGTAAACTCCAAAAAGAGTTAAATTCATCTGGATAAAAGATTTAAAAGATTTAATTTATAAACTAAAAATAATATTGGAGAATTCTCTACTTTTAGCCTTGACTTCAAGAAATGGATAATTTTTTATCTATAGTAATGCTTTATTGAAGGGAATTGGTTGTGTCTTGATGAAAAATGATAAGGATATTTCTTATGCTTCATAATAACTGATACTTTATGAGTTAAATTATCCTAATCATGATTTAGAATTAGAGGTTGGGGTTTTTTAATTAAAAAATTTGGAGGCATCATTTGAATTGAGTAAAGTATTAAATATATACCCATCGTAAAATTTTTATGTTTATATAAATTCAAAAATAATTGAATATGAGAAAAATAAGTCGGCTTGAACTGATCAAGGATTATTATTCTATGATTCATTACCATCCTAAAAAAGATAATAAAGTGGTTGATTATTTAAGTCAGAAAAATAATGCTACATTATCTATGTTATTTTTAGAATATGACCCTTTGTTTAATGATTTGATGAATTTTGGACTATAATTTTTGAATACAGGGACATACATTGTATTTTTAGGTTTCAATGTATTCGGCTCTGTCAAAAAGAATTAAGAAATCTTAGGAGGATCATGTTCTGTCGGAAAAGGTAGAAACTGTTAAGAATTGTAAGTTTCTTGATTTTAATGTTTATGAAGAATGTGTTATCAAGATTGGAAAAATATTATGTGTGCCTTTTTATTTACATTTGTAGAATGAATTATTGATTGAAGCTATAGTTCCCCATTTTCGGTTCATCCTGGTAACCCTAAAATATACAAAGACCTTATGGAGTATTTCTAATGGTATAAAATATTATAATGAAATGTTTTAATTGTCATTAGGTTAAGTAGAATGATAATTAACTATGGTAATTAATCAACCTTTACCAGTTCTAGAGTGGAAATAATAAAATATATTAATGGATTTCATGCTAAGATTTTCAAAGACATTTCAATGTAATAATGCAATTTGGGTTATTTTTGATTGATTAACTAAATATACACATTTACTTACCATTTGAGATACTTTGTCTTTAGATCATATTTATTGACTGTATATAAATAAAATAGTTAGGTTACATGAAGTTTATCTCTCTATTTTATCAGTATGTGATCCCAATTCCTCATTTAATTTTTGGAAAGGACTTCATAAGTCATTGGGTACTGAATTAAATTTCAGTACCAGTTTTTATCCTCAATTTGATGTATGGTCGAAATGAATGATTCAGTCCTTCGAATATATTATTTCTTCATGTTTTATAGATTATTAGTGAAGTTTGGATCATCATATTGCTTTGTATGAGTATTCTGATAAGATCAGTTCTCATTCCAGTATATAGATTGCACATTTTGAGGAATTATATGGAATGTGATGTCGGAGAAAATATTTTTGGATGAAGTATGATAAAGGAAGTTTATGGGAATATAGTCAGAAGAGGAAATGGTTTAGAAAGTGTAGTTGATTCAACAACATATGAGTATGTCTTAGGGAAGGTAGAAAAATTATACAGATAACCAGGGGAAAGATATTTCTTTCGAGGTGTGTCATCAAATTTTTCTTAAAGTATGTCCACAAAAAATTGTTATATGTTTTGGTAAAAAGGGGATGTTAAGTCTATATTTAATTGGAACATATGATATCAAAGAGAAATTTGGATTAGTTTCCCACCGATTGGCCTTTCCTCTGAGTTTATCCTAGGTATACATCATATTTCATGTTTCCATGTTAAGGGAATATGTTCCCAATTCATATCATGTTTTGAGACCTGATGTAGTTTAGTTGGAAGATAATATTTATTATGAGGAATAGATAGTTTATATTCTTGACTATAGAGGGAAATTATTGAATAATAAATTGATTCACCAGGTTAAGGGTTTTTTAAAACCATATGATTGAATAGGAAACAACGGAATCTGCAAATGCTAAGAGGGAAAGATCTCACACTTCTTTAATAAGTGAAAAAAATTACGAGGAAACAATTTACAAAAGAGTTGAAGAATTTAACTACACATGTAATTAAATAATAAATCTTTTTCATGTTTATTAATATGAATTAAATAATTATATTCATTATAAAAATATTAAGTAAATTTTAAATCAAAAAGGAAATAGTTTTAATTAAAATCAATTCATATAAGGTTTTATTTAAAATATTAATTTATAAATTATATAATTTTTATTTTAGAAAATCAATTTTATTTTTTAATTCAGCATATCATAATTAATTTAGTGTAATTTGTTTAAGAAAATATTGATTTTTGGTGAATAGTGAAAACATTGAATTTTTATAAAAAAGAAATTTATTTTCAATAAATTTAGTAATTTTAAAGTTCCATTATGTTTTGAATATGATTTAATGTAAAATAAGTATTATTGATTTATATTTAATCCACTTAATTAATTTTTAATTATATTTATATTAGATTTTATTATAAGTTTATTTTTTGGTTTTAAAAACAATATTTTCTCAAAACTATTTTTAAGTGCATAATGTTTCTCTATTTTAATTAATTAAAAAACCCATAATGAAGAATTATTTAAATTAAATATATATATTATATGTCTATAAATATTTATTTATATTTATATAATGATTATTACTAGTCATAGAGTTAATATAAAATCATGTTTTTCTTGAAAAATAAAATTCTTAAAAAATCCCTTTTTCATCGTGTTTGTGGGTTTGATTTTAAATTAAATTCATCCACTTATATGAATTTAATTTGGTTAAATGGATTAAATATCTATAATAATAATAATAATTTATATTATCTTATATGTTTATCTTTATTTTTGATCATAATGAATAATGAAAACTATAAAAAAATTAGCATAGTTAAGGTGTAAACAGGTTTACTAGGGGTAAAACTAAAAATATAAAGGTTAAAATGACCTAAAAACTTGTATAAAGTATATTGGATGGGAATATTTTGAACTTATCTTGTATAAGTTTCTATAATGGTCTATTTTGTGTCATTTTTCCATGTGAAAAATATGGTTATGCCTTTTTATTTTAAAAAAATTACAAGTGTGTCACTCACCTCACTTATAAAAGGACACCCACTCTCATATCCTCTTCACACCTTCAATGCACTTTGGATCACCCAAGAACCACCAAAATTAATTTCTTACTTCCCTCCTTAGAACCTATATCCACAGTTTTTATTAAAAATTTATCCTTATAAGGGTTTTTTGCTAACCTAAGGTGGCTTTTCATAGAAGAGGAATATAAAGAAAACACTTGATTAGTCAGACTCAAGTTAAGGGAATTCATCTCAATTTTATTTTGTTAAGGCATATTTTGATGTTATGAAGCTGTATTATTTTAATAGTTGTATGTAAATCCAATTTTATATGTTTTAGAATGAATTCATTTGTTCTCATGACATTTAAATTTTTTTTAATGTAATTCTTCCACAAGGCTGACAATTCAAATGTTGTTAAAGTATATAGAGGACTTCTTTAAAAACAATCCTTTAAAGGTTTTTTTCATCTATTTTTATCCATGTCCTTATTTTTTATAACTACTTTATTTATGTTTTTATAAGGACATAAAATATTAATAAATAGAATTTTATGTCTATTTTTTTACTTTCTTTAAAAGGTTTTTAAAAGAAATATTTTTACAGAAGGTTTTAACAAAAAGACACAAGGAATGTTTTGTTTTAATTAATATGGAAATAACTATTTTTATAACCACCATAACCATTATTTGAAGTTTGTATTCCATTATAATATTTCATATTTTATTCAAATAAAAGCCTTATTTCTAGGTATTTTTTATTTATTTTTTTAAAAGAGAATGTTATTTTGATATGAAAACATGATTTGCATTCAAGTTTAAAAGTGTTTTTCAATAGTGATATGAAGAAAAAGTGAAAGAATAAAATATTTTATTCTTTAAATGGTTCTTGATCATTATAAATTATAAAATGGAGATCTTTATAGAGCTTATATGATGTTGTGAGAACCATTATAGATTATGGGTGATCCCAATATAGATTATACGATGGGTGATCCCAGATAGAAATGGGTTAGTCTTGTATAGCTTATATGATGGGTGCACCCAGATAACACCAGGTGAGCTAAATATATCTTATATGATTGGTGTTTTTAGATTGTTATCCAATGAATTGGGTTATGTTCCTTATCTTAATAAGAAAGAATGAGGGATTTTCTAGTGTTTTTCTCCTATAGAATTAATTGGGATCCTGTTCTTTCAGAAACAGGTTTAAAACATGTTATTAATGTGATTATATAAGTTACCAAAAAGGGTTTTTAATTTCTTGATATGGGTTTTAAGGATTTTATTTTATCAAAATGTTTTTGTTTTTTATATGAAAAATATTTATTTAATTCTCTCAAATAATTCTGAGATAAAGGTAAAATTTTCATTGATTTTTATGTTTTTCACTGGATTAACAATTTTCATTCATTTTATGTACCTTACTGAGATTTTTATGCAATTATAATTTTTTAGAAACAAAATTATAGGGTTTAAGGATGGGTAAGGTAAATGAATATGTCAAGTTGAAAGTTGTGAATATTTTTCATAAAAATAAATTATTTTTTATTTTAAAAGTTTCATATTGTTTCAAAAATTGATACCGATCAGAAATATAAACATTGTATTATATGGTGTTGTAATGTATGAGTTATTTCATAATCCTCTAAAAATATAAACCAGAAAATATCATAAAATTCAAGAGAATTTATTATTAACTTCAAAAAAAAATATTATGTAATGTTTAGTGTGAGGTCCTTATAACTTATGTTGATTATAGGTTGTTATAGGTTATATCCCTTCATTATTCAAAATTATTCATAAATAGAATGTGATTTAACCAAAGAATATACCCTAGTAGTATCAAACTAGATGTGATGTCATTCCTGTTTTTCATGCACCAGGTGAATATCCAGTTAATACCAATCCAAAATTTTCAGGGTTATTACCCATTAGTGCATCTATGTCATAACATACATCAACTTTTTTTTCATACAAATAGGTATGTTATTACTATAAAACAATAAAATATACAAATTAACAAACATTTATTATATTATTCTATACATATCCTTATCCCTATTATTTTTCTTAAGTTTTAATATCCCAATCACCAAAAAATAACTAAAACCTTATTTGCTACCAACTGAGGTAATCTGATCATTTCTTACATAAATATTACATAATCTTGATAAATATTAAATACATCTAAAAATAATACATGCTCGAGTACTGTCAAAATTTTTTGTCTTGGGATAGTAGATACATAATAGATTTATTTCATAAAATATATTTAACGTCTATCAAAAACATTCTTCTCATACGATACCCTTATAGACTTATCTTACTTAATAACCTTCATCTTAACCTGGAGAAATCGAAACATAAGAATATTTGAGATCAAATTCTTAGTAGGGGTAAAAATGGAAGATATCAATCAATGATCTTAAGTGAGAATAAGAATGAGAGTATGGTCGTAACTTAAAAAAATTATACTCAATAAATAAATATCATAAATAATGAGTCACGGAATAAAAGGTTATTAGACTAAGATAATACTTTTTTATAATACTGAATCCAAAATCATGCACCATAGAGCATAACATGAGAATATAACCCAATAATGTGGCATAAACATAAAAAAATTAAATCATACTACTGTGGACCTGTATAAACATCAATGGGTCCACTCATCATATCAAAGAAATGAAACCGGATCCTCACATTAAATTATAGACATAAAACTAAGTCCATGATTTTTTTTGAACATTTTATAATATGAACAAGTCCATGATTAATATTATGAATATAAAATCATTTCCATGAATAACATAATTATATAAAGAGATATAAATATTTTCCTAAGGAATTGGAGGGATATATAATTCTAGACATACCAATATCATAATGAAAACCATATATAAAAATTCCATAATATCATAAAAACTTTTATCATATAATAACCTATGTAAAAGAAATGGGTTTTATAAATATTTTATCATAATTAAATTAACACATGGGGAAATATTGGGTTTCATATAATCATACTTAAAATATAATACTCATAAGTAATCCATAGAAATAAAGTTTAAAGTATCATAAGATTATATCCCTAGTGTCACATAGCAATCCTTAAAGGATTTTAACCTAGATGGACAATATATTCTATAAAAAAATTGAAATACACTTTTAAAATCAAGAGAAAACATTCCTTTTCTTTTGGAAAATGATAATATTAAAAATATCTAGAATAACTGAAATAATGTTTTCTTCAAAAAAACATGGAAACCATTATAAGAATCTTCATCAATAAGTAAGGACATAATGGAGGGAAAATCCAGTCATTCTATATACAATAAAAGAGAACATTCTTTTCACACTATTGTAAATAGTGAAATGCGAGTCATATAGTTTTTTTTAAAATATTCATTTTAATCCTTTGTAAAGAAAGTAAATGTTAGAAGAAATAAACTTTTAAATCCTTTAAGTAATGAAAAAAATTCATAAAATATTTTTAAAAATATATACATGGTGGAAAAAGATATACTACTAAAAAATAATAAATAAGGTTGAATTTTATTAAAAACAGTTTCTTCATCATTTTAGGTATAATAACCCAAGCCTTAAAAATAGTTTAATTATTGAATTTTAAAAAACATTACCAATAATAAAATAAAATTATCAATATTTATAATGTTTGTGGATGATTATATAAACAAATTTATCAACTTTAATGTAAAAAAACATCTTTATTTAAAACTCTATATAAGGATCCTAAGTCTCATAAATCTTCTAAAAATGAATAGGATACCCTGGGGAAAATACATAAGAAAATGGGTGATATAGAACAACCAATAAGTGAAAAATGAGGGAATAAAGCATAACATGAGAGTCATGAAACATAACATGATATCTTAAAGAGAAGGATAGTAAGTACATGGCATAAGGGGATGAAATCGTAAGATCATAGTACCATAAACATGTGGTGACATTATAAACCATTAAATCACTAAAACATATCAAGGATAAACACCAAGAAAACATAAAATAGGCTAACCACCATCATAATCATTGTATTAACAGGCTATCCACCATCATAACATATTTTATTTATGATAACTACCCTCACACCAGACATAATGTGCTTAGACTAACCACCCATGCACCATGAATTGTATATCATGAGATTTTAACATTACCCAATGTATTAGAGGGATATAATTGGATAAATTATAAAATCATAATATATAAATGTATATTTATTACAAAATAGGAAAAGAATCCATATATTATTCATCAGAATGATATAACTCAAAATAGGGATGTTCGTTTCCTAATTTTTTCGTAAGCCATAAGTGAAGGACATATCATTTATATTCTCAAGAAAATAAGTAAATAAATAATTTTGAACTTTTATAATTGAAAAATTATTAAATTTAATTAATATGGAGTTACAAAGAATAAAATTCCTTAGAAGGATCTAGGAGATGAAAGAATAAAAACATACTACTTGGGGGATTCTTTATGAAATAAGTAAATGATCTTTTTAAAGAAGTAGAGGGTTTATTATTTTACATAAAACCAAAATTGAACCAAAAAACTTCCCTAAAATGTAATTAGGATTTTTAAAATCTATTCAACATTTGAAAACATTTGATAAAGGTGATTTTTGGAAGGATATTTGAAATAGAAACATTCCTTTAAATCAGGGTTGCTTAAAAGTGAGAATTTCAATGGGACCAAATAAATGTACAACCCCAAAAATGTAAAGTATATTTAACTATATATATAATGGAAATATATACAAAAATTTAATAATTTAATGAGAATAATATTTTATAAAAAGTAAGATAATTAAAGAGAATACATAAATGATAAATCAAGAATGAGGTATGAAAGATCCATTTTTTTGTTTTCAAACACCTTTATTGAAATCCAAAATCATAGAATTTGATATTAAAACATCCTGTTGAAAATAAGATAATTTAAATATGATTTTCACATGAGATAACAATTAATGAACTTTGTAAAAAAATGATAACATCAGAGGGGAGGGAAATTATAGGCAAGGAGGGGAATGTATCATTTAAATGGAAGGGAATTATTCTTTACACAGTTTCATTTTCAAAAAGGATTATAACTCACTAGTAAATAACATTTTAATAAAAGGTAATATCATAAGATATTAATAGTGTATACCATATGAAATGAATGAAGAAACTCAAGGAGGAACATTATAACACCTGAAATAATATTGAGTTTTGAAAGACCCTTATATTATGGGGAAGACACCAATCGTAGCCCACATCAAGGGAGAGCATGAGTGGAAGTTAAATTTCCAAGTTAAATAGTAATTTATGATATTATATATCATGGTGGAACTTAATATACCATAAAAATAATGATTGGTTCATAATACCAAAGCATTCCATATTGAAGGGTGATTGTGACAGAAACCTTAGAACATAAGAAATAGTCTAACAAAAACCCATTTAAAGATAGGAATGCTTAAGTTTAAGTTCAAATACAAGTAATAAAGATAATAAATGTTATTAAAAATCCAATAGAAAATATACACACCATTTAAAATAAACTAGGTTCATAACATAAAATGTGTCTCAAAGAAGGGAATTTTTAGATGAAACCCTTACCTCATGTTGAGAGTGTTTTGAACTTCCACTTAAATTCTTGAATAATTAAATTAAGTTAATTATATATATACCCAATAACCGTATTCACATAATTTATTTTTCTAAATTCAATTTATTTTCTTTTTTATTTATTTTTAAGATATTTTTCACTTACGTTTGTTACGTAGGGTTGTTTTATTAATTTCATCATAACTCTTTCAGATTGTTGATTAAGGTCTAAGATGTTGTAAAATTAAATTATGATATCCAATGTTGTGTTGATTTATGAATTTTATTATTCTCTGAGGATAATAATTATTAATTTTCAAAGGTTATCCCAAAATAGATAAAAATTAAGAGGGGTACTTTGATAAGTACATTTAAGGTGGTTAAAGACACCATAATCGCTTATTATTTTTATTCCTTATAGATTGTCTTATATTATCATTAAAAAATATTAATAGTGTAAAAATTATCTTTTTTTATATTCTAAATATATTTTTAATGTCATCCATGTTGTAATATCCCAACCCTACTTACCACTAAACTAGTAGCCAGACCAGTGGGTCACATGACATCAAGCACACCTCCCCATATTCCAGATGTTTCTAACTAGCAGTGAGTGTCTAAATAGGTGATATTGGGGAGACTATACCCTCATATCAGAGTTTCACATTGGTATAACAGAACATATGCAACAAATAGTATTGGATGTAGTAAATAATTGAATGAAAACCAGTGGAATAATAATTTTAACATTATATAGTAGATGGCCAACATCATCTACAAAAATACATGTATGTCCAGATGGTGATAGATAACTAAAAGAAGTAACACATATCATGATTTACATTTTAGAACAAATACAAGACTAAAATAAAGAAAAGACTTAAGACCGAAGGTGATCTCCATGAGCATCTTCAGATCTAGTGCAATGGAGGACCGATTAGGGTGTGAGATGTAAATATTAGTACGCCAGAACCACCGTTGTCTATAATAATACAATATAGATTATAAAATTAATAAAACATTCCATATATAGAATGTGAAGAACAAATAATAGATAAAAATTCAACAGCTTGGTCTGGGTTCCTAAATGGACACCCATCCCATACCACCTTCTTTGGCCTATGATGGGTGTCTGAAAAAGGTACATTTTCTAGAATTAATATGTGTACATGGGCCAAAGTAAACATGGAAACCCAAAAAGGCATACCCCCAAGATTATTTTTCAGTTTGGGGTATTATTCATATGTCATAAACTAAGAATCCTAGAAGCACAAGAGAGGTATCACAATACCTAAAAAACTATATTCAATATCAATAAAAGTACCTCAAGAATTTATATCAAGACTGTCAATAACAAAGGTTGAGTCTAAGACTGTCCCTGAGTTATAACAATAACACATCCATTTAAAGTCCAATGCCACCGAGTTCATCCAAGGTGATTTTTTCAGAATCCCAAGTATTTCTTATGGTATGGTAACCCTTAGTACATCTTGGTATCATGCATAAGGGATTGAGTATCACCCAAGGCATGAAGTAGCCATCTTGAAAAAGGGTACATCATCATTTTCCTCTTAGGGAACCAGTACCACATAGTGGTATAATACATTTCCAGGGGAATCTCTTTCTCATTAAGACAAAACAACACTTCCCCGGTGCGTCGAGTTGTAACCCATCAAGCGTAGAGAGTTCATTCAAAATTCCTTAATAAAGATCCCATGTTCTCTCCCTGAACCCTATCAAGTGATCCATATATTTAATACACATATCAATTCACATAAGAATTTTCAAAACATAAGAAAAAGGCATGGACTTACCACCCTTATAAACCATTGTAAATGAGTCATTACATTTAATATAAAATGAATAAGGAAGTACCTATTATGCAATTCAAAATCCATGATCAATTCCATTACAACCAAATCATTCAATTCAATTAAGGAAAAGCATATCATCATGACCATTCTATTCCATCTGTTACAATTTATCTTAACCCTTCCCATTCAATTATATTAAGAGGTGTGGTCATACCACCTTATTAAAAACATTTAATCAAACTAATTTAATGAGTCAAGGTCAATACCAAGAACCATTCATAAACATCTCACCTTAGATAGTAACTCAAGGAATTAAAAAACTCTTAAGGCTTGCCTTTAATTTAACTCACGTGGGAAAAAGGTTATTTATTACTTGGTAAATTCCAAGTATAAGAGTAATTAACCCATAAAAGGAGTCTTGATTAATTTAACACTTATAAACAAAGGGGAAACATCATTTTGGAATAACAAAATAGGCTAAAAGGAAAAAATTCCATAACTGACATTGACATCAAGTGTAGAATAATAACAATGAAATAAAGCAAGAAAGTATGAAAGTATATCATTACTTTTTAGCTTGAAGGAAACTCACCTCCATTGGAATAGTTTTATTAGATTTAATGACATTATTTATTGACACTTAATTTTTTTAATATTTAAACATTTATTCTAGAATTATAATTCATATCAAAGAGGTCAAATACTAATATTCCATGCATCAATCAATACAAGAAGAAACACCAATGCAATAAGCACAATAAACATGATAGAAATATCTATTCACTACTTTATTGATTGAAGGGAGCTCACCTCCATTGGAGGAGTTTTATTAGAAAACTTGACTTGTTCTTCAAACAATTCCTTTTTCCTCTTTAAACATTTTATTCAATGTAAGAAACTCAATTTATCAAAAGAATAAAAAAATTAAACTTAATTTAAAGAAAAACATAAAGTATTTATTTAATTAAAAAGGGAAGATGAAGATACACCTACCTCAAAAGAAGAACCAATCTGAACACAAGAGTGTTTGACACTTTTATCAGGGACAGCTCTAAGCTTCTCCATGCATACTTTTGGCATATGCGCATTTTTATATACATAAGGACACCCTAACCTCTATGTACGTGTCTGTATGGACTTGAACACACATAATAGGATGCGTATATATATGCTCACATGCATAAGTTCATTATCACCCACACATGTATTCATTTTCCACACATATACATAATCCCACCAATCCACTTATATGTAATCATGACAAAATGGAAGGATATACATATAACAGGAGAACATATTATATATATTCTTACCTATGTATATGCTGTGAGTAGACTTTGACTTCGGTGACTCAAAACCACCTCAAGGATGATCAAAACACTATAATAAAATTACTAGGGGATATGAAATTACTCAATGAACCAAAATAAAATAGGGAAACCCAAGGAAGTGGATAAAACATTCCTCCAACGACGACTGATGAACCAAAATCAAGCCATACCACCTTGTCTTCTACAACAGTTGTCATAACTCAATGAATACGACTTGAGGAACCCATTTCAAGCCCTAACATCAAAAGAGAAAAATCAAAAACTCAGGTTAGCCAAAACCTAGGTTTGGATGACCTGAATATGGAGATGTGGAGACCTAAATAGACCAAAGAGAAGGAAGAAAAGGGTGAAGAATGGATAACTTCAGAGATTCAGACAAGAATCATAAAAAAACGGGTGGAAACAGCATGTAGAGAGGGATCTCGGGAGGAGGAGGTCGCTCCATGGGGGGGGGGGGTGTGGTTGTGTGAGAGGTGTTCAACAGGGGGGTTACATGAGGGTGAGGAAGAGAAACCCTTTGGAGTTTCTCTTAAAACAAAATTAAATAATAAAAATATTAAAAATAATAATTATAGTCCTAATAATAATAATCATCATCATCATAAACCATAATTATACTAATATTATTACTATTGTTATTAAAACATTCATTTATTTTATTTTCCATTTTTCTCATTTTAATTTTATTTTAATTTTAAAATACATATTTTTTAATTTCTTAAAAAATAACTCATTTCTTTCAAGTGTTCCAACTTCTAAAATTTCATTCCAAAACTGTGTTTTAAGAACAACCCCCTGTAATAAATGAATGATAAAAAAATTCTAAGGAAATTTTTCATTTGATTCAAAATGGACATTAAAACCTTCCCAACTTAGAAATTCTCATCCCTAAGAAGTCTTTCAGAACAATGAAAACATCACCCAGCCTAAAAGGGTCATGAAGTCTCAGTAAATGGTCGCATTGCATTTCCCAAAACCCAACACACCTTTCATTACTTCTTAAACATACAACACTCAAGTTTTCAAATCTGGATGCAACACTCATTTTCCAACCAAAACACTAAGAAAAAACTAACTAAAGACCATTTAAATAAAGAAATGATCATCTCATTGTCTTGTTAAGAATCAGGACAATGGTACATCTCACCTTAGGCATTAAATTTATAAAGGGGAAAATTTCAAGACATGGTACCTTCCACCATTGCAATTCAATACCAGAAATTCCCTTAAGAGTTTTGGAGATTCTTCTCACATGATTTCTGAAATGGTAAAAACAGTCGATTCCCCATCGGCCTTAAAGACAAAGTCAAGCCAAATTTTCATAAAAAGTAATGAACACCATAAACTTCACTCATATCACCTATCGATGTGCCATAAATGGTCCTTCAATGATTGATCCATTGAACAATATAGAAAACTAGATGATCCACTTTAGCTGACTATTAAAGAAGCCACTCAGCTTAGAAGTCTAGAATTTTTATAAACTAAACTGCAATTCTTTCTTCCAAGGTGTCTCACATTCACCACATACATATCCACCGAAGTCCATATACCTAAATTTTGTTGATGTTACTTGATTTAAGAATCACCAATCCTAACAAAAAGTCTGTGATAACTTTATATTGGAATGAATGGAGTGAAAGGAACTAACACAAGGTAGTTCATACTCCATGTTTACGAGTGAGATGTTGGTACAAAGACAAGATGAACACATTAAAACATTGATCCAGCCAAGAGAATAATTGTTTTGATGGTCAAGTTAAATGAAATGGATAGTTTTCAAGAGTTTTCCAAGGCATTACAATATAGGAATACCAGGGTCAATCATTATTAACCAAGCCTTGATAAGTACCACACATTCAGCATGAGACACTAGGAGAATACTAAATCCACCCAAAAACTTTTAAACTACAGTGTGGAATAAGACCAATTCTATCTTAGTGTATCAAGGATGATGTCAAGATAGGGTAAATTCTCCTCTATTTATATGAGTACAATAATAGGATTGAATGGTTTCTATTTAAACTCACCCAATTTCAAGAAAGAAGAATAGTCGAACCATAACTGGTTGAATCGTATTGAAACAAACTCAGCTTCCCTTGCTGACGCACCATCATTAACCAATCACCATGCCTTTACCACACAAGGAATTCTATGATCATTCAATATTAACCATAGAAGTCCACCAATGACCAACTATATTTATCAAGGGTCTTATACACCAAAAACTACATCGACTCCATGTTGTGGAGAAAGAACCGACATAATTTAAAGTTCACAAGCCTCAAAGCATTTAAGCCACCCCGATCATTCTCTAATGGTCCTCTTTGGTTGTGTTACTTATAAATGAAAGGACATGTATTAAATAGAATTAACATGACACTCCCCACCTTAGGAGTGCCCGAATTATAAAAAGAATAAATATACTAGCCTCTCAAAATGGTGCTAGGTTAGAACCGCCATAAACTCAAATGTTTAAACAATTGGCATGAAGACGAAAACCAAACCAATCGGCATGTCAAAACACCCGAGTCTCTAGAAGGCCTTCCAAGAATTAGGAAGAACTTGATTTATTTACACCTGGTTCACTCTACTCTAGAGATGACCCAAGAACACAATGTATAGTAAAATGCTCAATGATTCCATAGAACTCAGCCAGTTCATCACAACATTAAACACTCGATGATTATCACGTATACTGATGCATACTACCCTAATATTTCACAAGAAATTGAAACATCATGATTATTATCCATAGTCTTTCTCACCTATGCGTTCAATTGTAAAATGGTTCGTATAGTGGATTTAAACCAGCTTCGCATTTCCCCAAATGTCCATTAACATGGATGATTCCATATCAAGTCATCCATCACTAAGGAAATGAAAGGGTCAAGTGACCCAAAAATGAAACCAACCATGATCGAGGAATGTCTAACCATATAAAACCAAGCATCAATTGGTGCTCAAAACCATATCAAAGTCCAAGAAAAACATGACCACCCATCTGAACAAGGGTATCATTTTAAGAAAGGGGGTTTAACCAGGGATAACGACAATAGATAACAGGAAGCTCACAATTTTTAAAATTAATTTATGATAAAAGGGTGATACATACTATGATATCACCCCATATGAAATCACACATGTCAACCCTATCACCAGTTCATGCTAAAAAAAGTCACTAGGATAAAAATCCAATCATCTAAGAAATTTATAAAATAAAGAGTGCCTATGGAAAATACTCTCTATTTCATTCAAAGGAAACTCAAAGAAGCTTAATCTATTCTTAAATAAGGGTCTTAAATAAGGGACACCACTACTGGTTCCATTTCTAAGCCCTTCATATTTAAAACCAATTCATAATATAATATGCATATGTTCAATAGTCCAGTCATATGGGCAGCCATCTACCAATCCATAAAGCACCCAAAAACTTTATAGGTGGAATTTGGCTCCCATTTAATTTCAACCAATCCATTTAGACCAAGAAATAAATTATATCAAAGAAAAACTAGCATGTCATTAGAAGAAGATAACATAGGGAAAACATGAAAAAGGAACAAAAGCATGGAATATTAACATCTAAGAAGGATATACAAATAGGCATGCTAATAAACATAACAAAATGACATGGAATTCAAGGAACCCAATCATATAAGAAAGAAACCTATGAATAAATCTACATGGAATGGATTATGCATGAAATGTGAATACCTGTGTTCCTATTATGATGAATTTGATGCTTCATCCTTGCCTTAACAAGCCATGGGTAAAATATAATAAACTCTATAAAACTATAAGAAGTGGAAATTACACCAATCAATCTAGGGAAAAACATGTGAACTGTAATATCGAAAATCATGAACATCAATTCTCAACCCTAGCCACCAGGTCATTTTCCATACGTGGGGTGATTAGTCCCAAGCATGACTATTAAACATGTTCTGACACATTCCTAGTATCCTGTCTACCAACCCAAAATAATAAAAAAAGAAAAATATTTTCCCTTTGATACCACTTTGTAACATCCCAAATTAGCTTACCACTAAACTAGTAGCTAGACCGGTGGTTCACACGACCTCATGCATGCCTCCCCGTATTCCATAGGCTATCGACTAACAACGAGGGTCGAAATAGGTGATAGTGGAATGACTATACCCTTATATTTGAATTGCACAGTGGTATAACATAATATATGCAACTGATAGTAGCATAAGAAGTTAATAAATGAATTCAAAATACTAAAAGATCAATATTTACTTTATATAAAATATGTCCAACGTCAAATATAACAATACATGTATATCCAGATGATGATAAATAGTTTAAAGTATAAACACAAAGCATGATTTACATTTTATAACAAATACAAGATTCAAATAAAGAAAAGACTCATGAATGAAGGTGATCTCCACAAGAATTCTAATCTATAGCTCATTCCTATGCTCTTAACTCAACAAGTACAATAAAAAAATCATTCAACCTTAGTCCTACAAATATAAGGTTTACTTGGGTACCCCAGTGCAATGGCGGGTTGAGTAGGGTGTGAGACATAAATCTTAGTAGTCTGAAACCACTGATGTCTTGCCTAACACAGTAGTGATTATAAAATTAAAATAGTGTTCTATATATAGAAATCAAAAAACAAACAATAGATAAAAAGTCAACACCTAGGTTTTGGTTCCAAAATAGACACCCATCCCATTCCACCTACTTCGGCCTAATATATGTGTCTGAAATAGGTACATTTTCAAGAAATAATGTGTATTCATGGGAAAAAGTAAACATGGAAACCCAAAAAGAAATACCCCCAAACTTATTCTTCATTTTGGGGTCTAATTCTTTTTTCAAAAACTAATCATGCTAGAAGAAAAAGAGAGGTATCAAAATACCTAAAGAAACCCTATGAAATACCAATAAAAGTATCTCAAGAATTTATATCAAGATCATCAATTCCAAAGGTGGAGTATGAGCCTATAACTGAGTTATCACTATGGTATATCCATTTAAAGTCCAATTCCACTGATCCTGTTCAAGGTGATTTTTTTTTCTGAATCCCATGAATCACTTATGGTATAGTAACCCTGAGTCTATCTCAATATCATAGATAAGGGATCGAGTATCACATTAGTCATGGAGTATCCATCTTACCAATGTTTTCATCCTTGTTTTCCCTTTAGGGAACCGGTATCATATAGTGGTTTATTAAATTTCTCAAAGAAGACCTTGTCTGGAAAGCCAAAACACATCTTCCCCGACGTGTTGGGTTGTAACCCATCAATCACGGAGAGTCTATCCATGATTACTTAATATGAAACCCATGTTATATCCCAATCCCTTATCAAGTGAGAAACACAATTAAGAAACATATAAATTCAAATAAGGAGTTTCAAAACATAAGAAAATGGTGTGTCCTTACCACCCTTATAAACCATTATAAATGAGTCATTACATTTAATATAAATTGCATAATGCAGTAAATCTTATTCAATTCATAATACATGATCAATTCCCTTAAAACCAAAGCATTCAATTCAATTATGGAAGGCCATATCCTCATGAATATGACATTCCATTTGTTACAATTTATCTGAACAGTATCCATTCAATTATATTAAGAGGCATTGTCATACTGTCCTATTCGAAACATTTAATGAAATCAATTTAATGAGTCGAGGTCAATACCACGAACCATTAATTAAAATATCGCCTTAGATGATAACTCACAACATTTTCCAACTCTTAAATCTTGACTTCAATTTAACTCATGTGGGAAACAAGGTAATTGCCTACTTGGGAATTTCCAAATATAAGAGGACTTAATAGATAAAATGTGTCTTGATTTATTTAACACTTATATACAAAGGGGAAACACCATTTTGAAATAACAAAAGTGGCTAAAATGAAAAAAATTCCATAAATAACGTTGAAATAAATTGTTGAAGAATACCAATTCAATAATATAAGTGTTGGATCAGATTATACTAAATATACCCAAGAGGGGGGGGGGTGAATTGTGTCTTTTCAAAAATATTCATGAGATCGTGTTCCGTCCTTTATCTTTAATTAGATAGATTAATGCAGACGAAATATAAAGTGTAAGGACACATGATGTATAGTGGTTCGGGGAATAGAAGGCCCCTAGTCTACTCCACCAACGATCTACTCTACGAGCTAGGTGATCTTCACTATCTAGTCATCGTTTCAACATGCCTTTCAACAAGTGAGTATAGGCAGTTGACACCTTTATAATATAAGGAAAAACAAAGCCTTGTGGTTCACTCATAGAACCTACACAGCTTAGTACGAGAATATGATCACTCAAGAATAGAAAAGAGGGATTTTTTGTACTTTGAAAATACTTTATAGATGTTCTTCACAGTTGCAACAGCATGCAATTGACAGTAGATGGATCGTCTCCTTCAGAAATAATGATATTCACAAAAGAGTAGTTCTGAGTCGATCCTATTTTAGTAAATATAGAAATATAATTCGCAACTTCAGCAGTAGTAGATTCACAAAAGATAGTCAATGTAGAATGAGTGAATCTTCTATCGTGATTCTTCTTCTTCAATAAACAGAGCTTTGTCGCTCGTTTGAATCAACAGGTCTATGTTTTTGATAGTCTCTGTTTTTCTTCCTTTTTATGAATGATCTATTTTTTACAAACCTTCTCCTCTCTTTTTTTTGTTCAGAAAAACTCATATATATAATAATGTTGAGCATTTATCCTCAAAATTTAAGTCCAAAAAAGTCTCCTTTTGACTCGTGATATTCAAACATTTGAATTTATAGAGTAGTCATAACTTCCATGAAGACTTAGCATAAAAATATCATTTTAATTTTATCCTTAAACCATTGATAAAACGGCTTTGAATTAGTCAAATTTGTGCTTAAAAAACAGCTTTATATCCGGCATGAAATCAGACTAATAATCAGCTTGTTGATCGTTGCAAAATAATATCAACTTTAAACTCTCTGACACCAAACATAAGGTTGAGTTGTACAATATGCATCCTATGAACATAACGTAGATCATAAATGTAAGATTGATGATGTATCCTTCACATGTAAGGTAGTCAACGTGTGGTTTATCACAAACGTAAGGTTCATGTAACTTTCTTCAAATGTAAGGTTGATAAAATATCCATACTTTTAAAAGCCTCCAAATGAAAGATACTTGATCTATAGTTTTCTAAGAACGTATGGTTGTTTACAAAAGTAAGGTTGATGAACCATAATTTTGAGAAACAAACGTAACGTTTAACACTTACGCATGGTTCTCCTTCCATAATTTTCTAATATCCCAAATGTGGGGTTCCTTCATAACGTAGGGTTCTTTTTCATACCTTGTCAATAACTTATGGTTGATTAGACATACTTTTCTCTTATCTCATAAAGTATACACCTCATTTCATCCTTACACTACATTTCTCCACATACGGTATGAAAAATGATTCCAGAACGCGCTAAAGCAGATCCTGAATATGTAGAGCAGGAATAGTGTTTCCAGAATGTGTTAACTGCGAATACCTTAGAAATTAATTCTCATTGTTGAAGAATATAAATATTTTGTCCAGAAATAAAAATATAATGAATAATAAATTCTTGCAATATTCTTAAAAAATAAAATCATTAGAAAATAATTAAGGGTATTTGTGAGCATCAAAATTATTATAAATAGATAGAGTATCGTTCTCAACAATCTCCCCCTTTAAATAACAACAATATGTATTGTTGAAAAAAACACTTGCTCAAAAATATCCCCCATTTGTATGATCACAAAACCCATAAAATAACCAATGAAATTAACTTACAAAAATTAATTACATATAGTTTTGAATTTTGAAAAGATTAATACAATATTACATTTAACTTAATTTCTCCCTTTAATTTATCCATTTTAACTTCTCCCCCAATAAAAAAATATATAAAATGAAACAGACAAAAATGTTAGACAAAAATGTTGTGTTTAACCAAATTTCTCCCCCTTTTCGTGATATCAAAAATAATGAGAAAATATGGAATACAACACAGATTAATGTAGCAATGAATTTAAGTAAATGCTATAATTAACTGTTTATTAATTAGTGAATCTGGATTACTGGCTTAGATAAACAAAGATAGTAAAACAAAATAAAAATAACGAAACAGATTTTCATCAAAAGTACAAAATTGATAAATACATGAATAAAGGTTTTGTCAGGGTTCAAATAGAGTCTATCTAATTTGAACGACTTCCTTTATTTCTGATAGATTCTCCCTGAGTCTTCTCATCATTTCATCACCAAGCCTAATAATACGATCCATGTTCTCTTGAGTTATATGAATGTATTATATGAGGTTGAATCTAAAAAACTCATGTAGTCTTTATTCCGTCTCCAAAAATAAAGACAACTTCTCTGTGAATTTATTTAAGATAGATCTGATTCCTGGTTCATTTGAGGTGATATGATCAACCAAAAATTTCTTATTGTCTGACAAGACTGATAAAGGAGAACTTTTTCATTGAATATATTGCAATCTATAAATCATGTGGCTCATTGCAGCTGTGATAGACTGAAACCTTCTAATTAAATCAGGAGAAGTAACTGATCCACTATCTTCACTAGTCCTGACAGATGCAAATTTTGTCTCCATAAATAATTTGAGATCTGATAAATCTGACTTCATAACCATTTCAGACGTTAATTTTCAACCACATTCAGCATATCCTTCTTAAAAATTTCAACTTCTTTCTTGGAAACTATACTATTTTGTAGCCTCTGTAATTTTAGTTGTTCCTTTGGAAATGATCTCCTCATAGAAGCATTCTCTTGCTCCACCCTCTACAATTTCATTTAAATATCTTCAACTTCCTCAGTTTCTGTTTCAGGGGTACTTTGTTCTTGATTATCCTTTTCAGAATGAAAGGGATGTACCAACACTAGGGGTAAGGATTCAACATCTTCTTTCTCCTTAGCTTCACTAACCGGTTGGTCCACAGATTTTTCCACTGAGTCTTTTCCAGACTCTTCCATAGAAAAATCCTCTCGAAGAACTTAGAATTGTACATCTAAAATATTTTCATCATGTATATCAGCAACCACTTCTTCTATTTGAATCTCTTGAATAATTTCACCTTTAGATAATTGAGGACTTTCCACTTCTACTCCAGGAACTACCTCTTGTTCAATGTCAGCTTCATCTTCTGGTTCTGTTCTTTCAACATCAATTCTTTCAAGGTCATCTTCTGTAACAACCACATCCTGTTCTTGAGTCTCTCCTTTAGCTTCTTCTTGAATTCCAGATTGAATCTGATGTCCTTCCACTGGTTCTGACGTCTCAATAATAGCTTCCATTTCTTTTTCAACAGAAGCTCCTCTTAAAAAACTATAAGAGATTAAATCTATTATTGTCAGTACAGGGGAAACAAGTTCCTCATTTATAGTTATTTTTCTTTGAGTTTGAAGGCCCTCCTAAATTCTTTCTTCTTGAGTGTCTTCAGTATCAAATATTATTCTTTTTGCAATAGTGCTTACTCTCGATTCAGCCTGTCCCTCTTTGGACTTAGCAGACTGATCTTGAGCACTATCTTCTTCTTCCTCATCTCCTACTGGAAAATTTTTCCCATTTAATGTGCTCTAGAAATAGCCAATTTTTCTTAATGTTCCAAAATTGAAAACATTACTGTGATGACATCTTACTCTGGCATCCACCAGTCTCACCATATCCTTTTTGAACAAAAGTTTGGAAATGAATCTACCAAAAGGGTATAAATTCATTCTGGCTTCACTATGATAGCAGTAACTCAGGTACCTCCCCATGTACCTAGGAAAATTTAATTTTATATCACCGAAAAGAAGGTACATTATGTACATGTTTGGATAGAATATATTTTCCATCTCCGACATTCTTGGTGCTATCCCTGTTTGTACAAATTTGACAAGAATCTTCTGATCTGGTTCCAAATACTTAACTAACATTTTCCTTATGTTAGTAGATACAAACAGAAAAGACATAATGTCTTTAGATTTATGCACATAATCTTCTATTTTTTTAAATCAAAATGAAACACTCCCTAATGAGGGTAGTTCAGTATCTGACTAATTTCAACTAAAGAGATCGAAAAATCCCTATCCTCTATCTTAGCCAGTATGGTGTCAGAATGATCTCCCAAACTTAATTGAATAGTTTTAAAGAAATATCGAAGTTCTACCTCATAAAAAAATTATGTATTCTCACTATTGATGGTATGTTCGAGATTCTGAAATGACAGTTATTGTTTTAACAACATGTTCGTCTGAAATAGCCATTCTAGATCAATCACCTTTCCCTGTAAGATTTTCCTTATTTTTTAGCATTGTTTCTTGGCATTGCTAGTATCGACCTCATTATCTCTCTTAGTCTTATACATTTCTGCGAGAATATCTGAAGGTTTGAAGGTTAGGGTGTCATAGGTTTGAAGATTAGGGTTGACAACTAGTGGTGAGGTTTCGTGGGTTCAAAAGGGTTTTGGTGGAAATGAAACGGTTCAGAATTTGAAAGGTTTCTAACAACCTTGATTTCCATGTTTTCATTAATCATTAAATATATTTTAAATATAAATAAAATTGATTACGCGGGGAAAAAAAGAAAAAAAACTTATTCTCTTTGAAAGAAAAATAACCAAATTATTTTAAAGATTATTAAAATAAAGAAACAACATAGTAAAATAAAACATTATTTAAAATTAAATAAACCTATCTCCCCCATAATAAAATCAAACCTCGCAGTGGGAAGTGGTTTATTAAAAATACCAGCTAATTGAATTATAGTAGTTACAAATTCCAAAGATATATCCTTTTTAAGAACATGATCTCTTAGAAAATGATGTCTGACATCAATATGCTTAGTTCTAGAATGATTAATATGATTTTTTGAAATTTTTATAGCACTAGAATTATCATATAAAATAGGTGTATTATTAAAATTTAGTCCAAAGTCCATAATATTGTTTTTCATCCACAACACTTGTACACAACAATTTCCAGCAGAAATATATTCTGCCTCAGTTGTTGACAAGACAACTGAATGTTATTTCTTACTTGACCATGACACTAAGGATTTCCCTAAAATGTTACAAGTACCCAAAGTTCTTTTCCAATCTAATCCACAACTCCCAAAGTCTTCATCTGAATATGAAATCAAATTAAAATCAGAAGTTTTGGGATAACGAAGAAATTGAAAAAAAGTTCCTTTTAAATATCTAAAAATTCTTTAATAGTAGTTAAATGAGATTCTTTAGAATTTGATTGAAATCTTCCACAAAGACATATTGAATACATTATATCTGTCCTGCTAGCTGTAGGATATAATAAACTACCAATCATACATATATATAACTTTTTGTCAACTGATTTTCCAGTTTCATCCAAATCATGTTTTATATTAGTACACATATGAGTTGTATATGTCTTGCTGTTTTCAAGTCCAAATTTTATTAATAAATCAGTTATGTATTTTCTTTGATTCAAAACATATCCAAAATCTTTTTGATAAATTTTAAGTCCTAAAAATAAATTTAATTCTCCCATCATGCTCATTTCAAATTCTTTTTTCATTAACTTTGAAAACTCATGAAAAATGGATTTATTAGTTGATCCAAAAATTACATCATCAATATAAATTTGAACCAATAAAATATTACCATTTATAGTTTTCTTAAAAAGTGTTGGATCTACCATTTCAACAGTAAAATCATTTTCCAATCGAAAAGAGATTAATCTTTCATACCAAGCTCTATGTGCTTGTTTAAGGCCATAAAGAGCTTTAGTAAGTTTAAAAACAGAATTTGGTTTTTGAGAATTTTGAAAACCAGGAGGTTGCTCAACATAAAATTCCTCCATTAAATAAGAATTTATAAAGGCATACTTAACATCCATTTGAAATAATTTAAAGTTTATATGAGATGTATAGGCTAAAAGGATTCTAATGGCTTCTAATCTAGCTACATGTGCAAAGGTCTCATCATAATCTATACCTTCTTCCTAATTATATCTTTTTTTCTACAAGTCTTGCTTTATTTCTAGTTATTATTAATTGATCATATTGATTATTTCTAAATACCCATTTGGTTCCTATCGCTGGATAATTCTATGGTCTTTCAAATAATTCCCAGACTTCATTTCTTTTGAACTGGTTTAATTCTTCTTGCATTGCTATCATCCAGCTTTCATCATCTAAAGATTCTTCTATAGACTTGGGTTCTAATTGGGACAGAAAGGCAAATAATTCTAAAAGATTCCCTATATTTCTTCTAATTTTTTATTCCTGTGTCTAAGTCACCTATTATAGTTTCTAAAGGGTGATTATTTAGGGTTCTAGTCTATCTAGGTAGTACACTCATAGGTTCTTCAGTATCATGTTCTTCTGAAATAGACTGAATTTCATTTATATCTATTTCAAAATCATTTTTAAAGTTCTCAAGTCTCATATTATCATTAGGGTGAGATTCATCCATTTGATCTGTCCTTTTCTCAAAGGGATCATATTCATAAAATTTTACATGAACTGATTCTTTAACAATCCTTGACTTCTTATTATAGACTCTATAAGATTTGGAGGTAGTTGAATATCCTAATAAAATTCCTTCATAAGATTTTGGATCAAACTTACCAAGATTTTCCTTGGTGTTCAAGATTTAAACCTTGCATCCAAAAACTTTAAAGTAATTTACTTTAGGTTTTATGTTATTCCAAAGTTCATAGGGTGTATTTTTCAAAAGAGGTCTAATTAAAACTCTATTCATTGTATAACAGGCTATGATTATAGCTTCTACCCAAAAATAGGTAGGAAGATTGTATTCATTTAGCATAGTACTAGCCATTTCCTGAATAGTCATATTTCTTCTTTCAATAATTCCATTTTGTTGAGGTGTTCTTGGTGAAGAGAATGTGTGTTTAATACCCATATTTGAGTAGAAGGAATTGAATTCATGATTCCTAAATTATCCACCATGATCACTTCTTAATGAACTTATTTTAAAACCTTTCTCATTTTTAATAGTTTTACAAAAACTTTAAAATAAAGTAAAAGCTTCATTTTTAAATTTTAAATTAAAAATCCATGTAAATGTAGAATAGTAATCAACTAAAACATATACATATAATTTACCAGCCAATCTTGTTACTCTTGAAGGTCCAAAAAAATCCATATGGATTAGTTATAGAGGTTTAGATGTAGCAATTATGTTAACAAATTTAAAAGATGATTTCTGTTGCTTTCCAAGATGACATGCATAAAAAATTCTGTTACTTTCAAATCTGAGACTGGGAAAATAAAAAACTAATTGTTTATTAGATAATTTATGTAAAACATATACATTAAAATGTCCAAGTCTCCTATGACATATCCAAGATTCGTTCACTTTAGCATTTAGGTAGTTTACTTGTTGTTTACACAAGGAATTTAAATCCAGGGTATACACATTGTCAGTTCAAGGTGCTCTAAATTTAAGCAGTTTATTTTTGAAAAAAGAACAACAATTGTTAGAAAGATCAACAGTATAACCATCATCACATAGTAGAGAGATACTTATCAGATTGTGTTTCAATCCTTGTACATAATGTACTTTGTTGATTGAGACAGCTTCTGGATCTCCAACTGTTCCAATACCAATGATCTTCCCTTTGGCATTATCACCAAATATAACTAGTCCACCATTTTTTTGTGTCAGTGTAGTGAAGTTCGATGAGTGTCCACTCATATGTCTTGAGCAGCCACTGTCCATATACCATATTTCCATTTTTTTGTGACTTTCTTCCTGCAAAGGCATTTACACAATTTTCTTTGGTACCCATATTCTGTTGGGTGCACGGGTGTTATCCATCAGAGATCTGTGAATCATGACTTTCTTTGTTTTTCTAATTTTACAACAGTCAAATAAATAATTTGATACAAAAGAATTCTTAATACGGCTTATTTGGGGTTGTCTTAAGAAACAATTTTTAGAAATATTTCCCCTTGTTCTATAGTAATTACAATTTAGTCTTTTTTCACATGGAATAAAATAATTCTAGTACAGCCAGAGTTTTTCACCTTTACTACCAATTCAAAATCTTTCATTTTTAATGAAACTTTTCCCAAGAATTTCATTTAATGTATTTTCTCCTTTAGTAAAAACAAGGTCTGCATTTTTATAAGTTTCCACTTCAGTTTGGAGTGATTTTATCTTTGATTCAAAATCTGTATTGTTAGTGTTAATTGAGTCAAACTTTTCATTTAACTTCTTATATTGTTTTAGCATTGTATCTCTTTCATCAGAAACAACATTATGAATGTTATTTAAAGAATTATTCTTCTTAAATAGAGAATCATATTTTTCTTCAGGCATATTGCAGTAGGCTGCATGTTTTTCATTAGAGTAACTAGATTCAGAACTAGAGTCAGAAGAGTAGTAAGATTATACCTCATCTGTTTATGCCATGAAACACATGTTGGCTTTCATATTTACTTATTCCTTCTCTAAATAAGATTCAGAAGTTCTACTGGAGTCTTTAGATACACTCCATGTAGATTTCATTGCTTTCTTGTCCGTATGCTCATAATCATTTCTTTTGACGAATTTCTTTTTCTTGACTTCATTTAGCTGAGGACAGTCAGGCCTGATATGCCCCATTTTCTTGCATTCATAAAATCTGACTTCCTTGTCATCCTTTTTGAAGGTTTTTCTGAAGCCCTTTATCTTTCTATAGAATTTAGTAAATTTTCTGGCTAGCTAGGCCAATTCCACATCAGAATTTGATGAATCAGAACTTTCTGAATTCACTTTTACAATTTTTTTCATCTTTATATTTTTTCTCTATGATGAAACTTTCAAGGAAGTGTCATCTCTCTTGATAAGAACTTTATGCCCATTAGCTTCATCTTGCATCTTAGCTTCATACATCATTAGTGTTCCAGTCAGTTCTCTCATGGTTAAGTCTTTGACAGGTGTCGACTGTCTGATTACAGTAGAGATTCCATTCCATCATGTAGGTATTAACCTTAGTACATTTAAAGCTTGATCTGCTTGTTTAATGGGATATCCCAAAGCAGTTATGTTATTGACAATCTCTGTCAATCTTCCATTCATTTGAGTAATACTTTCACCTTCAACCATTCTGAATGTATCAAATTTAAGCTTAGTAGTAGCATATCTCATTTCCCTAATATTTTTAGTTCCTTCATAAGAAACAACAATAGTTTGCCACATCTCATATGCTGTCGGGAATTGAGATACTCTGTTGAATTCATCAGGTCCTAGAACACATATAATAGCATTCATTGCATTTGAGTTCATATCATATTCTTCTTCAGTATCTGCGCGACATGTTTCTGGTTTTTCTGGTATTTCATATGGAGTCATAATCATAGAATATACTCTGTATCCAAGGTTTTTCGGACAGATAATCCTTCGCGACTTCCAGCATCCACAGTTTTCTCCATTGAATTATGGTTCTCTGACCATAAATATTCCCTCTCTTGTATTAGTCGTTGTTCTCTGTGTATAATCACTTTTAGCTTGTTAATACTTTATCAAAAAGCTCAACCTTTTATACCAATTATTGGATCAGAGTATACTAAATATACACAAGGGGGGGGGGGGTGAATTCTGTCTTTTCAAAAATATTTGTGAGATTGTTTTATGTACTGTATCTTTAATCAGATAGATTAATGCAGTGGAAATATGAAGTGCAGAGACACACAATGTATAGTGGTTCGGGGAATAGAATGCCCCTAGTCCACTCCACCAATGCTCTACTCTATGAGATTGGTGATTTTCACTATCTGGTCCTCATTTTAACAGAACTTTCAAGAAATGAGTACAGGAAGTTGAAACCTTTACAATATAAGGAAAAAAAAATCCTTCTGGTACACTCACATAACCTACATAGCTTAGTACGAGAAGTCGATCACTCAAGAATAGAAAAGAAAGATTTTTGTACTTTGAAAATACTTTCCAGATGTTTTTCACAATTGCAACAGCATGGAATTGACAATAGATGAATCATCACCTTCAAAAATAATGATCTTCACAAAAGAGTCATTCTGAGTCGATCCTATTGCAGTAAATATAGAAATATAATTCACAACTTCAGAAGTAGGAAATTCACAGTAGATCTTCAATGTATAACGAGTGAATCTTCTATCGTGAATCTTCTTCTTCAATAAACAGAGTTTTTTCGCTCCCTTGAATTAGCAGGTCTATGTTTTTATAGTTTCTATTTTTTTTCCTTTTTATGAATGATCGATTTTTTACAAACCTTATACTCTCTTTTTCTATTCAGAAAATCACATATATATAATATTAAAGAGCACTTCTCCTGCAAATTTATATTCACAAAAGTCACCTTTTGACTCGCAATATTCAAACATTTGAATTTACAGAGTAGTCGTAACTTCCCTAAATACTCAACATAAAAAGATCCTTGTAATTTGATCCTTAAAAGATTGAAAAAAGAACTTTGAATCAGTCAAAGTCGTGCTTAAAAAACAGCTTTAAATCCGGCTTGAAATCAGCCTAATAATCAACTTGCTAATCATTGCAAAATAATATCGACTTTAAACTCTACGATTCCAAACATAAGGTTGAGTTTTATAGTATGCATACTCTAAACGTAACGTAGATAATAAACGTAATATTTATGAAGTAGCCTTCACACATATGGTTTCCAACGTATGGTTGATCACAAACATAAGTTTCATGTCACTTTATTCAAACGTAAGATTGATAAAAGATCCATACTTAGCTTCCAAACGAAATATACTTGATCTATACTTTTCTAAGAACATATGGTTGTTTACAAAAGTAAGGTTGATGAACCATACTTTTGAGAAAAAAATGTTACGTTTAACACTTACGTACGGTTCTCCTTCCATACTTTTCTAATATCCCAAACATAGGGTTCCTTCCTATAGTAGGGTTCTTTTTCATACTTTTCCGATAACGTATGTTTGATTAGCCATACTTTTCTCTTATCTCATAATGTATACACCGCATTTCATCCCTACACTATGTTTCTCCACGTAGGGTATGAACTGTGTTTCCATAATGCGCTAAAGTAGATCCCGAATATATAGATCATGAATAGTGTTTCCAGAACACGCTAAATGTGAATACCTTAGAAATTAATTATCGTTTTTCAAGAATCTTAATATTTCGTCCAGAAATAAAAATATAATAAATAATAAATTCCTGCAATATTCTTAAAAAATAAAATCATTAGAAAATAATTAAGGGTATTTGTGAACATTAGAATTATCATAAATAGACAGAGTATTGTTCTCAACAATCTCCACCTTTAAATAACAAAATTATGTGTTGTTGAAAACAACACTTTCTAAAAATAAGAATGTATGAAAGTATATCATTATGTTTTAGCTTAAAAGCAGATCACCTCCATTGGAGAAGTTTTATTAAGAAACATGAAATTATTTATAAACACTTCATTTGTGTATATTTAAACATTTATTCTAGAATTATAATTCATATCAAAGATGTCAAATACTAATCTTCCATGTATCAATCAATTCAAGAAGAAACACCATTGAAGCAAGAACAAGGAATATGATATAAATATATATTCACTACCTTTTAGATTGAAGGTAGCTCACCTACATTAGAGGAGTTTTATTAGAAAACATGAATTGTTCTTTAAACAATTTCTTTTTCACCTTTAAACATTTTACTCAAGGTAAGAAGTTTAATTTATAAAAATCATAATAGAATTCAACTTAATTTAAAGAAACATTTAAAGGCTTTTTTTAATTAAAAAGGAATGATGAACAAACACATACCTCAATAGAAGAACCGATATGAATAGTCGGTGCCTGGCACTTTTATCAGCGACAACTCTAACCTGCTCTATCCATCCCCAAGGCATATACACCTTTTCATATACATAAGGACGCCCTAACCGCTGTGTATGTGTCTACATGGCCTTGAACACACACAAGAGGATCCTTATATATATGCTCACATGAATAAGCCTATTATCAACCACACACATATGCATTTTTTATATATATACCTAAGAACACCTCTCCCCTAATATGTAATCAAACTTCCATGGGTGGATATACATATAACATGTGAACTTATTATATATATTCTTACCTATGCATACGCGATGAGTCACCTTTGAATCCTGTGATTCTAAACCGCCTCAAGGATGATCAACACACTATAATAAAATTACCAGGGGATATAATGTTACTCCACGATCCCTAATAAAGTAGGAAAACCCAGGGAAGTGGATAAAAATTACCTCCAACAGTGACTGGGAAATTGAAATCAAGCCCAACCACCTTGACTTTGACAGCGGTTGTCAGAACACAATGGATCCGACCAAAGGAACCTATTTCAAGCCCTAACCTCGAAAGGGAAAAATAAAAAACTCGAGTTAGCAAAACCCTAGGTTTGGATGGACTTAATAGGGCAGCGTGGAGACCAAAATTGGCCGAAGTGAAGGAGGAAAATGATGGAGAAGTTCTTACCTCATAGATTCAAACAATAATCATCAAGAAACCATGTGGAAATGGTGTGCAGAGAGGGAGCTCAGGTGGAGGAGGTCACACCATAGGGGGGTCATACGAGAGATGTTCAGGCAGAGGGGGTCACGCAAGAGAGAGGAAGATGCCTCCTTTTGGTTTTATCTTAAAAAAATGTAAATAATAATAATAATAATAATAATAATAATAATAATCTTAATAATAATAATAACAAGAAGAAACAACAACAATAAAAATATTATTATTATTGTTATTAATTTTTTTATATTTTTATTTTCCATTTTTCTCATTTTACTATTATTTTATGTTTTAATTAAATATTTATTTAATCTATTTAAAAATATTTCATCGCATTCAAGTGTTCAAACTTCTTGAAATTTTCATCATATTAAAAACACAGGATGTTACACATGTTATGAGATCATGGAAAAAACATGTAGTTAATGGATACTGTATACTACACACATGCATGACGACATTTTAATTTTTCTCAATGATTTTAGAGGAAAGAATAAAAGAAATATTATAAGAGTATAATAATATTTTAATATATTAAAATTTCTCATTTTATAATACCGTTATGGATAGAGTGAACTTGAGGGTTGTAGAAGAAAAAAAGTAATTAGAAAAGTTAGGTTGAGAGTATTACCTCTCCCTTAGGTAACTCCTTAAGGCTCTTTAGCTTGGTATTTTGGTGATACCAAGGCATCAAAGGCATGAGAAGGGTATTTAGGAGAGAATAGGGAATTGTTTTTTGTTGATCCAAATATTTTTAACGGGTGGATAAATAGGGAGGAGGTGATCTTCTTTTATAAGTGAAGAAAAGGGAACTTTTGTTAAAACTCATTATTTTCCAATAACATCACTCCATTATTCAAGGATAAAGGCTCCCAAAATTACCAACAAAAATGTTAGGATAGTGATAGGGTTTAAAATCATTCCACTATCCAATATCAAACATGTTTTTACATGTTTCAACCTTTTATACCATGATAAACCACTTTTACCCTCATTCACCCTTATCATGGTAACTCCACATTAACCCGTGGAAGCTAATTGTAATGAAAAAAAATTAAAATTTAATTTTTTAATAATTTGAAAATGATTAGATTAAAATTTTAAATCATTTTATAAAATAAAATTTCAATGAGTTATACAAATTAATTTTAGTATTATCACACATAAATCATAAAAACCTGCTTTTTGAAAAAGTATATTTTTAGGCATAATGTTTATGTATCGAACACAATTTTCATAGTTATTAATTATAATGAATTAAATAATTAATATTTTATTCTTTATATAATATTTATGTGATATTAAAATAAATCCAAAACCTAATTTCCCCATGGAAAAATTTAGTTTTAGAAAAAGATGTAAATTATTTTCATAAAATATTATATGATTTTATAAGATGATATTCATGGGTTTTATAAATAGAACATAATATTTTTAAATGATTTATTTTACTATATATATTTATATCAAAAATATTTCAAAAACTTCTATTCCATTTAAAATTTATGCTCATAAAAAATTAGTGTTTTTCACTATTGACCTAAAAACTAATTATTTTAGAAAAATATCAAAATTAAATCATAAGAAAACATTTATACAATGAATTAAAAAATGAATTTTATTTCATAAAATTATAATTCTAATGTTTATATATTTTTCTTTAATATTAAAAATATAATTTCTAAATTAAACTACCTTTATTGAAAAAGAAGTTTATAACCATTAATTCTCTTAATATTATTTCATATCGATTTATAATTTAATTATTTTTAATATATTAGTTCATTTATAATAATATTATAAAATATAAAATTTAATTTATTAGGAAAAAATATACAACATTTAATAAATTTTTTATTTAAAAATAAATATAACTTTGGTACTAAATAAGATTTATAAAACAGTATAAAATAATTATTTAAATTATAAAATTTAATTTTAAAAGTCCATTTATATTGAAATATCTATTCTAATTATATATATATATCATATCTTATTTTAATAAAAATAATAATAATATTTATTCATAACCTGTAAATATATATATACTTATATTATTTTAATACCATATTTTTATTCCATTGTGAGTTATATTTTTTAAAAACTCACATTTTTAGTATATTTATTTGATATATGACCAACAACCATATTTACAATGACAATATTTACAATGACCATTTTTGTAATGACCATATTTTCAATGAAAATATTTATAAAAATCATATTTTATTCTTACATATAGCATTACTAAATCATTTGTTCATTCCACCCTCACTTTGCAAGGAACAATTATTATTTCATATTATAGATTTTGTATAAAGATTTCTCCTTATATGATGATATTACTCATTTTAGGGTTTTTTAGATATTAGTGATCCTCAAGGTTGAATATTATCCAAGATATTTCCTATCCATGAATATCTTATTCTTTTATATCTATTGCCCCTATTGATTAAGGCACTTTTAATGGATATACTTCTTCTATGGCGAGTAATAATCCATGGTGTGTAACACGTAGATTTATTTAATTTTTTAGTGATAAACTTATAAATGAATAATTTTTTGTTCATTTAATTAATATAATGTATGACTTATTTTTCAATAAATTTAAATTCCTTTAAATAAATTATAAAATTACAATTCAATGGTTTTTAAAAGGAATAAGATTCCTAAAAAACTAAGGTGTTACATTCCCCCCATAAATAAATTTATTCCTATTGATTTTAATTACTTTTTACTAATGAATGTTGGTGAGGGTATTCTTAATATATTCATCATTCAGGATATAGTTTCTAATATAAAATCTACCTCACTCTCCCAGGATATACCAAGTTACTTATATTTCTTTAAAGAATATTAATTATTCATACAATCATGTACCCACATACATATATATAGATATCATAATCCTATTATCTTAATTAAAAACCTTTTATAAAACCATTCTAATCCCTATTTTATGTTATTATGTATTGTACCTAATTCCAAAATAAACTAGACTATTGATATTCTAGGTTGTATTATGTGTACTCTTATGAAATAAATCATTAATTAATATGTAATAAAAATAATGTTCATCATAGACATGTAGAGTAAATTCCTAAGTAATGGGTTTTGAGTAAAGAGGAATGTTAGGTTGGGTGAGTATTTATAGAAAAAGATATGAGAATTAATTATTAATTTATAAATTTAGGTTTTGGACCTTATATGATAAAATAATAAAAACCACAAACTTTACCATGGTTTCTAACAAATAGTTGTGGGTTTCATTATTTTTTTAGGTTGATAACCAAATTGAATAAAAAGATACCATTCATAATATAGATGTGAGTTATGTTCCTAAATAATTGATTTTGAAACATTCAAAATATAATATAGGTTTTTGAGGATTCAATAAAGTTTTTTAAAATAAGTTAGAAAATTTCAAAAAACCATTATTTTAAAAGAAAAAACTATTTTTGGAAATGGATTCACTTTATAGAATGTATTATATCACTTTTGGGCTATTATGATGTCATAATAGATACCATATATTTGTACACAATACATTATTTACCAAAACTTTTGATTGTCTCAAAAAAAAGGATGAAAATTTCCATTGGATAATTTTAATGTTCTGATTTCAAAAATAATATAAATTTTGGAAAAATAATTTTATAAATATGATAAATAATTATTTTAAATTATAATCCTTATTTAATAAAAAATAGTAGTTTTTTGACACTAACCCATTTATTCCCCTTATATAAATTACATTTTACTTCATTAAATAATATTTTAATCTATATTAGTTTACAAGAATATTTCATGAAAATAAAATTTATTTAAAAAATTATTGAATTTATTTAAAAATATTTTTTAATTAAAACTATAAATTTCTAGAAAATAGAACTTTAATTTCTTCGTATCAAAATATATTTTTTATAAAACTTATTATTTAATTATATTTATAAAGTAATAATGAAAAAAGATAAATATAATAATTATTTAAAAAAACAATATACAAATTCATTCTATTATAGTCTAGACACATAACCCCTTATTCCACCTACATATGCCATAAGGGTAATATGTGTGTTGGTGTTACTTTCTTAGGGTTGTTTAATGAACATGGTTTGGGCCATGATCTAAATAAGCTTGAACTAATCTTGTAAATAGTTTCACTCATGTTTTATTTGATGAAAATCAGATTCGGCTTGGTCAAGGTCAAATCCCAGTGATTTTATCTCCCTTATAATCTCTAATAAATGAGATTCATAGGGTATGATCCCGCTATTGGGGCCATCACTTCCCCAATATGTGTCAATTATACTTTATAATAACTCTTAATATATATATACTAATATTAACAGTCATTATACAAAATCTATATTAACAATGATTATGATGATGAATGTATTTTTAATATTGATTGAGAAATTAGTTCTATATTTTATAATGGTTCAAAATAAAAAAAATTATGTGGTAAACATGTTTTTTATAACTACATTTCTCAATAAGGAATTAAACCGTTTAAAATTGAATTCCATTTATAAAAGTTTTTTTTTCGTTGCATCATCCCTGTTGAGTAATAATTAATGGTGTGAAATGCATAATTTTATTTTTTTAATGTTCAATTTATTTGTGAATAAAGTGTTTTTATTTTAATTCATATCTTATATGAATTATTTTATAATCAATTTCGATTTCATTAAAAATGGTTAGAATTAAAAACTTATGGTTTTTAAAAGGAATAAGGTTTCTCAAATCTTAGGGTGTTACGTTAAATACCAAAGGGGGGAAATGTAAGAAAAACATTAAATACTTATAAATAAAAAAATACTAGAAAGTATATTGGGTTTAAATTATCATTATCCTATAATTTCTCTAAATGGAAATTTAAAATAAACAATCATGAAATTAAAAGATATTGTAACATAAACCCTAATTGGTTTGGTAGCTTTTGAATCTTAAAACCATTAAAAGAAAAAAATTCAATTGGAAATTTAAATACCATGAATATATATATTAATAATATAAATATATAAAAAGTTTAGTATACACACCATATAACACAAATAGGTGCATAACATGAAACATGTCTCAATGAAATAATATTGAGACAATGAACCCTTACCTCAAGTCCTGAATTTATTCGTATGAAATGTTAGACTCTTTAATACTAAATTTAGAATTATTATACATCTATTAAATAACATATTCATACTTATCTTACTATATATCATTTTGTTATAATTTTTTTTATCACCCATCCATTAACAATTCTTGATTAAAATCATTATTCTGGTAAAAACTAATCTATTTCCATGCATGTTTCATTTCGAAGGTTATGTTCCTTACAACTTTTTCATGGTTTAATAATATATATACAATAAATAATTCAACTAATACCATATTTATCCTTTATATACACTTTTATAACCACGCATATTGGGTGGAGATGAATAATTAATTACATCACTTCGTGGAGATGACAATCTTTATGTAGAGATGAGTAATGTTTCAATTTTTAATGTTTAGAATGATTGAAAGGTAAAAAATAATTCACCATTAAAAAATAAAAATTATATCATAAATATCATATATATTCATTAAATATATCCTTATTAACATCCATGTTTTGTGAAAATTAAAAACATATCACATCACTTCGTGGTGGTGGCCATCAACACGTACGCATGAGCAACGTTATAATTTTCTTACGGATGATAATGTAAGAATTTAGATAATATTTTATATTCAAAGAATAAAAAATATTTTATAAACAACATATGAATACATTAAATCTATCAATATAACCATCCATGAAATATGGTGATGAAAAATGAAACACATCACTTCGTAGAGGTATAAGTTTACAAGTATGCACGAGTGATGTTTTCATTTATCATTGGATAACAAAGGAGATAAAAAGGAATTTAAATATAAAAATAACAATATTTAATAATATTGTATTTATTTATTTTATTATACCATCATGGTTATGATAAGTTTTAATTAGGTTGAATAATAAATAAACATGAAAGAACTTGGTTAAGAGTTATACCTCCTATTTGGAAAACCTCCTTTGGATTTCACCTTAAGCCCTCTAGGATGGTGTTTTGGTGAGACCAACAACTATAAGTCATGGAGAGGAAGGTTGTTAGGGTATTTGGGTATATATCGGTTGAGATAAAGAGATCATGGTGTGTGGATAAATGAGAATAGTAGGATCCCTCTTATAAGCGAGGAGAGTTGAACACTTGTAATTAATCATAACTTTTAAATATTATAAGTTCCTGACTCATGATTATGTGGCATTAAAAAATAAATGTTTCAATATAAGGAAATAAGGTTCTAAATAAACTCACCCAATAAGAATTAATATGATATTTTTTAACCTTATCAAATAGATTTATCTATAATTAACATGTTTTACCCTTTTACTATGGTGACAACATATTTATAAAGGTTTCAATTCATAATGACCAAAACTAAAATTATATTTATTGCTAAATTTTAACCTACCAATTATAAATATTAAATAAAATTTTCATGATTCAATTTTTTAGGGGAAAAAATTAATTTTAAAATAAGTGTGATAAATGAAATATAAAATAGTTTTTTTGAAAATAAACTTTTTTAAGAATAAAAATAAACTTATACCAAAATAAAATAAAATATTTATAAATATATAATTAATTATATTATGTTTAATCAAATTGATCTCATTTTAATTTGAAACTAAACACATAATAAAATGGCATTTTTAAATTACTCAACTTTAAAAAATAAATGGTATTTTTGGAAATATTTGCATTTTCACTATTCACCAAAAAAATAAAAATTTTCAGAAGAATAAAAAAACATTAATATAAGATAAAATTTATGTGATAATCTCAAAAAATAATTCTATTTTTTCAAATAAAGTTTTTAAAAAATTTATAAATTAATTACAACAACCACAAAAAAATGAATTAAAAATTATTTTTGAAGAAAATAAAATTTTGAAGCATAAAATAACTTTATTTTCATTCCTTAATTAATAACCCAAATTGAATTAATTTTAATTAACTTAATTAAACATAACATACTAATTTTTTTAGAATAATTTTTCAACTTTTATTATTTTATTCTATTTATATTAATATAGATTGTGCACAAAGATAATATTTATGAAAAATATCTCTTTTACCTTTAAAATATTATATATTAGTTTCTTATCAATTGATAATCATTGTATAATTGATTATTAATTTAATTAAGTAAAAAATTTATTAAAATGTTTCAATATTATAACAAGGTTCGTCTATGCTCGGTGTTTCATGTAAAAAAGCTATCAAAAATATCCAATTTAATAAAGATAAAAATATACTAAAATATACCAGGGCTGTTAAAACCAATCATTCGTGAAAAAAACAATTATATTTAAAATATATCATTGAAATTTAAATTATCAAGAGATTTTATCAAATATTTACTCTCAATATTCCTGGATTTCTTTTCTCATTCAATACTTTTTTTTCTCAAAAAAACTAGATACTACATTGTAAATTTAAACTACTTTTGTGTCTCCTTATCAATTCATTCCTCTTTTATACTAAATTATTCTTCTCCAAAGATAAAATTATATTGATTTTATTTATTCAAAAAATCATAAAGTTCATTAACCTCATAATCTTTTTATTCTCTTTCACTTTCCTCATCACAAGATATCGTATCATAAAAAAACCATTTTCATTAAGGAATTTTCCTTTAACATTCCATTATATAACTATACATCACTTTAAGAACTTTTATCCTTGTTTATTTTAGATTATATTTTGTTTTGATCATCCATTTCCTATTCAGATCCTTTAGGAGAAAAATAAATAAAAAATATCCAATCATTCCGTAATTAAAATAAAAAAAAGATAGTTTTTATTTTTATATACCTTTTCTATATTGAATTTACTTATATAATAAAGATATAAATTCACTAATGTTCAAGTAAGAATATTCAATTTATAATTCCTACTTTTTGGTCAAATGTTTTTCAGTGTCCTTTAAGCCTTTTGTGTTTTAAATGTTATCTATTTTCATATTTTTCTATTTTATCTTCATAGTTGACTCATATCTCATATCATAAGATAAAAATATCTCATTGATATTATGAATGGTAAATTCATACAAGTATTTATAAAATAATACATAATGTTTTCATTAAACTTTTCTAGTACAATTCTCATCAATTTCTTTAACATGGTAAAATCTTCACGACATTCTCCAAAACTTCAAAATTGAGCTAATATTTTTTTTAATCTGGATGATGGTCTCACCCACTAACTCATATTTACCAATTAAATCATCCTAAAATTTATAATAACATATTTTTAACCATTAATACTTTACTTTCTTATCTCCTTCATGGATGTCAGGGAACTTATTTCGAATTTTCATTCATTATCTTCACATTAATTACTCATGAAAATTTGTTTTGTTGGACGGATAAATGTAATGCATTGTGTAGACTCCTATAAAGTTAAATATTGATCTTTTTATGGAAAATATAATCTATCTTTTATTTGATAATATATATAATATTCTCAATGATTTCAAAAATATTGTTTCCATAGTATAGAATACGTGGAACAATTCCCTATTTCCATAGGTGAACTCCTTTTCCATCAAACATGGAAACACTATTAATATTGATTGAATTCATGTTCTCTATATAAAACACAATCAAAATAAAAAATATTAATAAAATAAACTAGATCTTTATAAATTTTTGTAATTTCTACTTTTGAACCATTTTAAAGATCTATTTTGGAATCATCTTGCTTGGTTACTAATTATGAGGCTCCATTGAATGATGAAAATACATAGAGTGGTGAGGTGGTGAATAAATAGTAACCTAAGACAAGTATTTACTAAAAATTAATTTTGTTTTAGTTACACATATATAAATGAAAAAAATTAATAAGTGATGATGTGATATTGAGAGTGCGAAATAACACGCTTAATATAAAGGATTTATAAGGTTCACACACACTTTTTATCAAGTGGATAATTCTTGGTGTCCCAATGTATAAATATAAACATTTATATTTTTATATTTTTATTAAAAATAAAAAGGAGTATGTTGATGGTTATAAACTCTAATTATATTCAATATCAAAATAAAAATTAATATGTTGATTGATATTTAGTTATACAATTTAAGTGCCTCTAAATTTGGATAAAGTGTGCACCTTGGTTATTCTCGTCAAACCTAATAAAATTATCTCTAGAAATTTTTAGTTATTTTTTACAGTTATAAAAATATTTAATAATATTTATAAAATCAAAATACAACATTTAAATAAACATTATTACATTACAACATGACGGGGTTTGTCCACAGTGTAGTGGTTTTGGTCAAGGATAAATCCAAAAAACCACAGTGAGATATATCATATCTTACTTATTAATTAGTGGTTATTTTTCTCCCATTAATTATATCTTAAACATACATAATTTTATAGTGAAATAGAAAACATTTTAGGCACACTCATATCATATAAAAATGATACAAACCATAGGTGTTTCCTCTATGACCATGGTGTATTGGAATTTTTCTTGAAACTAAGACTTTTTTATTCCCTTTTTCACCACAGATCTTCATGATGAAACATTGGTACCTTAATTTGATTCACCATAAACATTATCTACCTATAACATGGGAATTTAAAATTGAGGCATTTATATAATATAAAATCATTATTATTTAATTAATCTTCCTCATAGACATCCAAAAGACTTTTGAAGTATCATGACCTCTAAAATGATAATTTTAATTTTAATACTTTACTAGCTATTTATACTTAAAAACCATGTTGTATTTTAGATAACACCAATACATGGATTATAACACCTAATAATTTCTTTATTTCATTACATATCTCATAAAATTCAATGAGTATTATATATATCCATGAGGTTGTTTTCAATAAATAGAATATGAAAACCTATAACAAACTCATGAATCAACTCACTTCATAAACACTATTTAGTATCTTATAGATCATCATGTATAAGGTATAGGTTTTTAGGGAATTAATTAAATGCTAAAAAAATATTATAGAGTATATAGATAAATTTATGTATCTTATTTTTTTTCTCCTACCTTGATAAGTGATTAGGATTCAAAGGCTAAATGGTTAAAGTTAAGTTTATGACCATGGCTTAAAGATTTTGTGCTTTTATTTTTTCCCTACCTATACAGATATAGTTCAAACATATATTATAATAGATAAATTTATTAAGGTTTTTAAATTATAATTTATGATTATAGATGTATTAGTAAGAATAAATAATAGGTTGTTTAAAGAATTTATCATGGGCAGTGAGAGATCAAATAGAAATGGGAGGGTTTTTTATTACCCATATTATTATGAAATTTAAAATTTAATTTGTTATCAATGTTTTCACATGGTATTCACTTGATAAACATATCCAACTGATCTAAAAGAGTAAATATATCATGGTTTTGAATGATGGATACAATAGGTTTATTGGATGAGTAATTAGAGGAGTAGTGGATGGGATTCCAAGTTGGTTTAGGAAACTCATTTTTTGAATGGACAAGGTTAACTATTGTATATATTTTAGGAGATTTGGTTGGGGTGGTATTAGTGTTTCATTGGGTTATCCTTCATAGGATGGTGTAGTTTATGGTATTAAAGTTTCTTGGGGTCAGAATCACAGAGAAAGTTATTTTTAGTTATTCATAGTTGATAAAGTGTGTATGATTCTATTTAATCTTACTTTGGATAATATTTTATTTGACTTAGGTGAATCATATTATTTTATTATTTCTCTCTCTATTTTTATTTGGTTTTTAATGTTGAGTAATTATATAAAATTATGAACATGGATACTCTTCTATCTTAGGAGACAAAGCGTATTAATATAGGTCTATATTGTATGTTATTTATCAGTGGGTAAGGATATATTTTTTATTTATATACTTTATAAAAGTTGATCTTTTATTTGATTTTAAGAATGCATTATTTTATGCATTTTTCAATATAAATTTTATTTTTACTAAAGACATGTAACTTTTTTTCCTTAAAATGGTGTTTATTTTATTTTTTTTAGTGGATGAGATATTTTGGTTAGTTAAAAAACTTTTTATTTAGATTAGTTGAGGAATATTACCTCTTCAATGAAATGATTAGTTCATGGTTTGGTTAAGGGGGATGTTCTTACTATTTTCCTCCAATTATTGATCATTTTTGGATATTTTTTGAATATTTCATAGGTTTTTTATCTAGATTGAGATATGTAGAGTTTATAATAGAATTGGTACCATAGTGTTAAGATTTATTATATTCATATATATCATATGGATCTAGATGAGTTATGGGAGTTGATGATTTAGTTTATAGGATCTTTAGTTGAATGGGTTTATTTGTAAAAATTATTTATACTTGGGGTGATCTGATTAATTTTTTCAATAACTTCAATGGTTGTTGTAGGTTATACATATACTATTAGAATCTTAATTAGGTATGAATAAAAAATATTCCATTACTAGGAATTTGCGATCTATTTCACCAGTTGATGAGATCTTATTAATTTTATAAGATTAATATTTGATTAGATAATCATATACTCAAGGTACAAGCTTTGGATGTGCTAAAGGAAACATTTTGGATTTTGGATGGGCATTTTTAGTTCTTACCGGTGTTGTTTTGTTTATAGAATGTTCTAGCTATGTTTATAGATTTCATTAACCATGTTTTTTTTTATCCTTTTGTGATTGTTTTTATCTATTGTATTTTTATATATACATAATCACTTGAGTATAATGGTTAAAAATTGGATATTATCTTAGATACATTACAAAATCAGATAATTTTTGAAAAATTATATAAATTTTACATATTAAATAGAGAGGAAAAATTCCCGACAAGTGTCGTATCAGAATCTAAAAAAACTATTGATCTTAAGAAAGTGATGATAATGATGTATTGGAAAGTACCAATTTTTTTGGAGGTTAAGATTTTTCATGGAATTGAATGAATCATTGATGGTTTATTAATAATTTATCCTATTTTGGTGTTATGATATTGATTTTAACTAAGAAATTGGTCTAATTACTATGGGAGGATAAATACAATACTGCATTTTATGAATTTAAGGTGAGATTAATATCAATATCTATTCATGTTTTACCAGAGTATGGTAAGATTTGTAATGTATATTTCAATTATTTGGGAGTGGGTATGGGTTATGTTCTAACATAGGATAAATATTTTTTGGATTATGTGTCATAATAACTTAAGCCTCATGATAGGATTTATCCAACTCATGATCTTGAGTTAGTGGTGGTAGTGAAAGTTATTAAGTGTTTGGGACACTATATATTTGGTGAATGATTTTTGGTTTTCATTAACCACAAGAGTATAATGTATATTTTTTCTTTGTGAGATATTAACCTTAGGTAGAGGATTTGGTTATATTATCTATAGTATTTTTTTCATTGAAATGGTGATACTACAAAAAAGTGAAATGTTGTGGATGATGCATATAGATTGAAATATTGTTAGAGTTGGTGTAGGATTCTAAAAATGGAGGGTATCTCAAGATTATCTTCCTATATTAACATATGGATTTATTTATGAAGTAGGACCATGTGTTTATATTACCTTTGACTATTAATTCATCTTTAATGGGTTGGGTAACTGATTGGTTAGGTTTAAAATCTATGTGATAATTTATTCATAGAAAGATATAAGGTGTGGAATATTTAAATGGAAGGACCATGGATACTTGTTATCTATTTTTTATACATTAATGAATTATGGTTAAATAACATATGCAAGAATAGGTGATACATGATTTTCATACATCTCTTTGTATAGTTTATCATGGATTGACCAATATACATCATGGTATTAAGTGAAACATTTTGAGATTAAGGATAAAGATAGATATGGTTGATTTTGTATATATATGACTCACATATATTCAAGTAATGGTAGATCATAATAGTCTATTTATTATCTTTTAGTTTTAATCATTATTGTTTGAAAATTTTATGAATGCATGATAAAATTTAAAACGATTCTTCCATAATCATTTAAAGAGAGATATGAATTTTAGGTGATAGTTGAATGAATGATGAATTTTTATAATTTCTTACTAATCAAAGAGATTCATAATTTTAATGAAATGATAATGCTATGTATGTGTGAAAATTTCAAATTTAATGGGGTTATTAGTTGTATAATGTTTGATAGAGAATACATATTTATTTATTTATTCTTGCAGTGGTCACAATAGTCTTTGGACACTCAATTGAAATTAAGTATTTCATATTATCCTTATACCGATAGGAAATTAAAGCACACTATATTTATTTTAGTATAAATGTTTCATGCTTTTATTATTAACTTTAGTTGTGTATATAGGAATAATTTAACATTATTATAGTTTCTAGGTAACAATAAATACTTTAAATCTATATAGATGGTAAAATCTGAGAATTTTCATAGTGATTAAGTCGATTTTTTACTATATAGAGGTTGGAGAGGCATCAATACTTGGGTTAAGTATTTTTTAAAAGTCTACTAATCGAGATCATGTGATTAGGGAGTTGTTACCTATGGATTAGAGTAGTTAAAAATCCTATGAGAATAGAAGAATATGTCCTTTATAGTTTTCTATAGGGGTTTATGTGTTTCTTCAGGTTTAACCATGTCTAGGAAACAATAGGCTAGGAAATAATGGGAAGTCAACAAATTGCTTTTTAAGAAATTTCATGATGCTTGGGAAAATTAGGGATGAGGTGTACTGGTTTGACTTACCTCTGTAGTTCAATGAGATGTAATATTTATTTCACATATCAGAGCTAATGATATATTATCTAGACCAATATCATGTGAATTATTTTGATGATGTATAGTTGGAGGTAGATATATCCTTTGTTGATCAATCATTTTATGTTGTTAATTATAATGAGAATATCATGTAGTGGGAAAACCATGTCTCTTATGTGTGTTCTATGACTACATGGACATCTTCAAGAGGAAACTTGGGTATGGGAAGTATACATAAGGCCAAAATAACTATATTTTTTTTCACTAGAGAGTCACATAAATACTTATCTAAGATGAATTTCCTTATGTTGAAGAGATTTTAATGACTCTAAATATATTGGGAGAGTTTTTAATTTAATTTTAGTGTTTTTTATTTTATTTGAACGAGTTTTGTTGATATTTTGGAGGTAAATTAATATAATAAGGGAAACGAAGATTTATATATGAAAAATGTCTTGAAGGTGGATCTTTGGTTATATCAAGAACCTAGTTTTTTTCATTGGGAGTCTAGTAAGCCATTCAGAGAAACTTTTTTCCTCTAGAATCCATAAGGAGGCTGGTGGTGACTCATCAAGAACCTATTGAGCCATTATAAATCTAGTGGAGGCCACTAATATCCTTGTGATATTTCCCAACACTAATTTTAATATAGTGATTTTTATCCATTTCCATGTCATCTTTATGATTTTTAACTTAGTGTTTGGGGTTCTGATAAGTAGTACCAAAGCATATTTCTCTCTAAATTTTCCCAATATTTCCTTCCTTATTTTGGTGATTCCTTCTTTTTAAACTTATCAAAATCAAGATCTATCAAGTAACTTAGACTCATGATGGTAAAACAATAAAAATATTTTTGTTTTATTTCAATGGTTTTGGGGTTTTGTTTTTAATTTTGGTTATAATTTGGTTTTTTAATTTAGATGAATAATTGATTTTTAGTTATTTATGAAATATTTGACATCAATTTCTTGTGAGGATCCTTGGTTGATTACTGATTTGGTGATCTTAAATCTACCATTTATTTTAATTGACTACAACTTGTGTATTATGAAAATATGATGTTTGTATTTAACTAGAAGTTGGTGAGTGAAATTAAATTAGATTCTAAATACAAGATTAATTAGTTATATGATTTAATCTGATTAAATTGAGTAATATGCACATGATTTACTAGTGTGAATATGTGTTAAATTAATTGGTGATGGTTACTCTGTATGTTAAAGTGAGCAAAATGATAAATTAATATTCTATTTTGTGATGAGGTTATTAAAAAATGATTTGGTTTATATGAAATATAATATATGTAATAAAAATCATTGATAAATTATGAATTTTAGGCGTGTAAGATCCATTATTGATTTATGATGGTTTATTACTATTTTAATTAATCAAAGAGGCATTTAAATGAAATTTTATATGGAAAAATTGTTTTATAAGTGTTGTAAATTATTTTAATGGATTTTGTTGGGTGTTTGGTTTGAGTTAATGATTTTTAAATGACATTATTTTAATGTATACTATTTTTGGGTAACTAAAGAGAGGTTTTCAACATGTATGAATTATTAAATGAATATTTGGATACTATGTGATGGTGTTGTGATTGAAATACCATGATGTGATATGATTAAATAAATATTATTATACTATAATTGTGTGATATTATATATGATATTTGTAATGAACAAGTTTTTGGCTGCACAATAGATAAATCCATGAGGTTGGAGATGAAAATTAATAATATTTATTTTTGGTTAAGACATGATTTCAACTATGATGGAAATTAATCCATATGTTTTGAAATTTCTTCTGTAAAAAAAGTAAATGAGGTAGTTATGTGTTTTATTAAGTTTTTAATTAATCCATGTGTTTGGATATGACATGTTTTTATCAAGAAATCAGGTTTCCATCAAATTTGTATAAATAAGGGAAAACAAGTTGTCAAGGTGTCTTGGTAAGCACTTGACAATGTTTAATGTGTGTTGTTTGTAATAGTTTTATTTGTTACATATCATTACATGATACACATATGAGAATGTTAGGATCGAATATATGTTTAGGGTATTTGGTTTAATCTTACTATGTAGTATTTATTACACACCGTATAATCACTTATCATGAATTTGAAGGCTTCACTCATGTTCCTATAAATAATTTCACCTTGTGTATCTATGATTTAGTGACCGAGATCATTATAATGATTTATAGTGGATTTTGAAGATTATGTAGTGGGATTTTTTCAATATTTATTTTTGGTTATTTCTAATGTATTACATTATGATATATATATTTTGGTTATTATTTATACCCTATTTAGTTACATGACATATTATTAATTGTTGTTAATAATTTGGGGTGATATTTTTTAATGTTTTGTGTTTGTTTCCATTATGTTTGATCATCAATTTAATTATTTGTTGTCTATTGAATTGATACATTAATGGGTAAGTTTCTCCTCAACTAATATGATAAACCCTTGGTGCTAGTCACAAACCTATGGTCACTACATATCCCACTTGAGGCCACTTATAATTTTTCTTAGCATGAATAATCATGTCAAGTTAGGGAGTTAAAAAAACATAAATTGAATACTTATAAGATTGATTAATTAAACCATCCTTTTGAGTTGATTAATGGTAGCAATATGATTCAATATATCAATCATTTTATTCTAACTAATGTAATGTTTTATTGGGCATTGTAACATATAACATAAGTGTCCTTTCATTCTTATAGTAGTTTGTAATCCCATTGGCTTATATTCATGAGTCCCTATACATTATTTTTTTGGATTTTACTAAAGGGACCATATTTTTATTTGATTTTATTTATAATAGTACATTCATAATGGAAAATTATGATTATCTAATAACATTTATTGATTAATTTATTTTTATAGACTGATGGAGAAATTATATATGTTATAACTTCAGAAAAATTTTTCTATTAAGAGATTCTATTGTACAGAAAATTGATGACATTTTTTAATATAACAAGTCATCAAGATAATGTACACATGAACTATAATCATGTACTTATTGAATGAGTAAATACCAGACTTACATAACTTATAATGACAGAAATCCATTTTTATTTAATTTTTATCAATGATTTTAGTGGTGTAATATTTATTTTAATATAAAAATAAATATTATAATGGCATATTCCAAAGAATGAATCCCATATAATTCCATGAAATCCATTTAGAATTTATCAAATCGATGTTACCTAACATTTTTAGGCATATTATAAATTATCATAAATTATTTTTTCAATGATAGACACCATAATTAAACAAATATGGGTATCTTCTAGGAGTTATTATATTGGTTTGGTTTTTCTTTTTGTTAAATGATTCATGTCATTCATGTTGAAAATTTTAATTTTTATAATATATTTTATACAATATAACACACCATAGGTAATATAAAATATAAATTTAAATTACATTTTGTCTTATACAAAATTTAAAAATTCAATTTATTGAATTTTTTATGATAACCAATATGAAAATATATAAAAATATAATTTATCATAATAATTAATAAAATAAAATTGTTTATTATTTATTCAATGAGTTGTTTAATTGAGGTTTAAAAATGGTTGTATTTCTAAACTGACATAGTGTGTGATGGCTAATCAAATAAGTGTATTAAATAATCCTGATTATTGTGATTTGAATGAATTATTATTTTTTATTTAGTTAAGTGTTTTATTTCCTACTATGTTTGATAAATAAGTTATCATGATTTTCTATGATTCATGGGTGATATCTATAATGTAGTAATTTTTATATAAGCTTCAAAATGTGTGGTTGTTACAATATAAAAAATGATAAAAAATATTTTTGCGAGCCTTTGGATTTTATAGAGAATTGAATATTATATTTTTCTTAAGAAGAAAAATTTGATGTTCCTATAAAAATATCAAGGGATATAATAATTTAAAATGTACATGTGAGTGTTCAAGAAGATAATATAAAATAAGGCATTAGTAAAATGAATAGTTACAAAATAATATTTACAAGAATATATATGAAAATTTTGTTTACATTTTTCTCATCCCAATTACGCATCCATGATTATTAGGGTAAAATTTAATGAGGATGATATAAATATTTATTCAAGTCATGGATTATCCATTTTTAACTGGCATAGAGTTAGTTTTTTTGGTGTACATGATCATTAAAATTTTGATAATGAAAATATATAAGTTTGTAAACATATATTTATCAACATAAATGGAATGACACTATATATATTATATGTTTTAGTATTAACTTCATTAAATAGTATAATTAAAATAAAACTCAGTAGTTTGAAATTGAAATTTAAATCATTTTTAGAAATTATGTGGTATTCATATTTGAGAAAATTTCATATTTATTAATTGAGGTATAATGCCCCAGCCTTAAACATTACATAATCTAGAGTTAATTCAAGAATTCATGTTGATGATCTTTTCATTTTTAGATTTTTAGAGAATTAGAAAATAAATATTACATTACATCTCAAATATTACAAAGTAGACACTTCTTCTCAGTATCCATTTTTTTCATAAAATAAAAACTCTTAAAATAAAAAAAGAATTCTTTTCTTGATATAAATCTTCTTTAATTATTCTTTTCTCTTACCCTACCTTAGACCCTATGAAAAACATTTCAAAAACCTGGGATAAGCATTAAAAGCTCAGTAAGGGTTATAAAATAAAGAAAAAAATCATAAGTCTTTCAATACATACAAAATATAAGCTCTTTGTCAGACCTCATGAAATCATAAGATTTATGAATAACACATAAAAATCATAAAACATAACGGTAACTTGTGGCATCCATAACATTCTTACATTATATCTTTTAGAGCAACATAGGGAGTAACATTTGGAATACCCATCATAGTATATTCCCTAAATAAATTAGGATAAAAATTAACATTTACCTATGTCATGTCACCCAATGCATTGGATATCTATCTCAGGCTCACCTTCCCTAGGTTTATCATGGAACCACCGGTATACATAAAAAATTCCCAAGAACCATAACATAATCATAACACATGAGCAAGCATAAAGTAAAGAAAACATTTCCACATTTAAATCATGACATAAAATTTCAATATATTGACACAATCAATCCATTATCAAAACCATTTTAATTTACAAAATACATAAAAATGGTATGGGGTATTTATTTTCGTTTTAAAAACATTATGACCAGTTTAGGAAGCCAAATATCAAATAATGCTCACGACGGCGGAAAGGTTGTTGTCACCACGTACTTTAAAAATAAAAATTCCCTTTGTCTTTTAGTAAAATGATTCATAGAGAAAATATTACCTATTAATGAAATTAAAACTAAAATTGGTTTATACACTATATAAAGGAATGTTGTGTATAATTCAAAGTATGCCTCAATGAAAGGAGATTGAGATGAAGTCCCTTAACTTGTGTCCGACTTGAATCGTTTGTTATTTAATATCCTAAATAATAAAGTAAAGATAATTTATACTTGATTCAAAACATTTATAAAGTTTATTACTCATTTTATATCACTTATTACTTTGTTATAAACATTACATAATAATTTAAGTTAATAATGTTCATTTTGTTGATATTTGGTACTTGAGTAAAAAATGAACTTCTTATAATTACAAGGTGTCCATGTGGTCAAAATTCAATTATCTCCAAAATGATATTCATGATTTAGATATAATATATATCATATATATCCAGTATATATATATTATATAATAGTACATAACATTTGGAGATAAGAAATGAAATGCACCATTCATGGAGACGGTAAGTCATACGTATGCATGAATACTATGTTCATTTATATTTAGTATTTAATGGAATGAAAACATAATGATACATAGATATATAATAACTTGTGTATAATATCATATATAATTTCATTAACTCCATCCTTTATATATTCCATGTATGGCATGAATGAGTCACATCTCTTTGAGGGGGCGGTAGTTCGCACTTCCTCAAATGAAATTATCGTATTTACCCATTATGGAAAACCTAAAGGTATTATATAAATAAAAAATATAGAAGCATAGAGAAAATAATAATATAATATATATCACATATAAATATAGTACCATCATAATGGCCACCATGAGAGGCAGTGGGAGATAATTGAACAATCATCGTTTTGTGAGGCAGTAATTCACCGTCCACATAAATAATGTGTTCGTATCCATTAGATGGAGGTGTGTGGAAGTGTAGTTCAAATACTTCTCATAAAAATCCTATTTTATTTAATATACTATATTTTTTATAAAACAATTGAATAAAGATAATTTTGGGGGTTAGATAAGGAAAATAAAAGAAAAGAAGTTGAGAGAGGATGTCACCATTAAATCGGGTGACTCCCTTTGGTTTGAACCAAACGGACTTAATGAATTGCCTTCTATCCAATATCAGGATTCTAAGTGGAATATAGGTATGTTGGGAGCTTATTTTAGCATAGTTTGGACTAGACTAGCGGCTTGAGAGGTGAGATTAATGGGTTAGAGGTGGTGGCCTATTATAAGTGGGCGAAGGGGATCTTTAGGAAAGTTTGAAAGTATTATTTTATTATGAAATTATTTTCAGTTTCAAAAAGGTTTAAAACTTATTAAATTAGAATATAATATAAATATAAGTTTAAATAAAATCATCCAATAATAATTGGATAGGTTTTGGATATTTTTAATCCTTATCTTTTTTATTAAACCCCCTTTTACTCTTACCATTTTATCAAGCGTTTAACACTTTGAGAATAAGCATAGTTACCAAAACATGAAAAATTTTCAATTAAAGAGTAAATAATAAAATTTTAGACTTAGGATAACTATTTTTATGAATATTATATTTTTTGGAATTTTATAATATTTAATAAAATATTTTATATTTTAAAATAAGGATTATGTCAATTTTGACACTGTTCATATCATGAATATTTAAAAATCCAAAACAACTTTATTAATTAAAATAAAGGTCATTAATACAAATATAACATGTAACTAAAATCCAAAAAATTCGTGGATGATATAAAAATAATGAAATTACATTTGTTTTAACATTTATAATATCATTTATTTGAATCCTTTATTAATGAAACAATCAATGCATCACCATTGTATCATAATTAAATTTATTTATTTAATATCTAAAAATTATAAATAAACTACCCTGATTTAAATTTTTTTTATATATTTCTAATGACTATTTATAGTAAAAAATATCAATTATAACCCCATATAAAAATTAGTTTACTAAACGATATATGTTTATGTTATATTTTCCTTAATTTTAAATTAATTTTTATAAAATGTCATGTTCACTTACAAGTGGCTCAATGGGGTCCCCAAATCGAACCAAGGATTCCCATGGTTGAAAATGTATCATCCAATTGGTTTATGACATGTATTAGGTTAATTTAATTTTACTACAATATTATTTTTTACCCTTATTTTCTAGATTTACCCTTTAACCATGGTAAATAAAAAATTTACTGAAGGTACTATTCATAATTCCTAAAAATAAAAGTTATCTATTTACCCAATTTGGACCTAATGATTCTAAATATGGAATTAATTTTCTTAAATTCATAACATAGAAGATTCCAAAATTATATTAATATTAATTCCCATTGTCAAAACTAAAAAGTGTGTTTTTAAGAAATAATAACTATCAAAATATTGACATGTGTTTATGTCTAATTAAAAAGTGAAATTACTTATAATGAAAAACATTGGATTAAATGGTAAAAATATAATCCAATTACACTTTAAAACCAATTTAAAGTAAAATCTATATATATCAATAAATCAGATGAAAAGATAGTTTTTCCTTAAAATGCAGTATTTTTCACTATTCATTAAAAATGAACTTTATCAGAAAAATAGAAAAAAATTACCCAAAGTAAATATTGATGTCCCTATTTTAAATAAGAATTTTATTTTTTAAAATGGAACATAAAAGTGACAAAAACTATATTTAAAAGGGGTTCTCCATCAAAAGGTGGTAAAATGACCATTAAAAAATATTAGATATTTTTATGCTTAAAGTCGGATTCATTATAATTTTATGCCTCTAAAACATTTAACAACCATGTATAATCATTTTTTAATTATTTCTGTTCAGTCCCACCAACACAACAGATAAGAGTTAACTACCATTTAAAGTAATATTATATTATTATTTTTCAGTATGACTCTGCCTTGTGTGCAACATGAGATTTCAGAGAAACCCATTGTTGTATGTTAGGTACACCATAGAACATAGCATCCCCTTTAAAGTAAAATTAATATTTAATTCAAAAATATTAATAAATATGAAAATATCATATCCTTTATTTTCCTGGTATGTTACATCCTTCCCCCTTTTGAAAATTGCATCCTCGCAATTTTTATACACTTATCAAATAAGTGGGGGGATTTATCTCTCATAGCATTCTCATATTCCCATGTTTTCTCTTCAACTATATTGTTTTTTCACTAAACCTTAACCTAATGAATTATCTTATTCTACAACACTTTCCCTCTTCGGTCAAGAATTTGGACTAGTTGTTCCTCATAAGAAAGTTTCTCTTCCAACTGAACTACCTCTAGACTCAAAAAACATGAGATGAATCAAGAATATACTTTCTCAACATTGAAACATGAATAACATTGTGTACCTGGGATAAACATGGAGGTAAATCCACTCTATAGGCAACTAATCTAACTTTCTCCATGATTTCATAGGGTGTAATGAACCTCAGACTCAACTTTCCCTTATTACTAAAACACATCACACTTTTCCATAGAGAAAATTTTAGAAAGACATAATCACCTACATAAAAAAATATATCCTTCCTCCAGTTATTTACATATCTTTTCTGCCTACTCTGACATGTCCTCAAGTGTTTTTGTATCAACTGAACTTTCTATGCCATATCTTCTACCAATTCTGATCCCATCAATTTCCTTTCACCTACTTCATCCCAAAAAGCTGGAGTTCGTCACGGCTTTCCATATAACGCCTTAAATGGATCCATCTATGTACTTGAATGAAAACTATTATTCTAAGAAGACTCAACCAAAGAAAGTTGTTGGTCCCAACATCCCTGGTAATCCATTGAAGAATCACATATCATATATTCCAAGGTCTGAATTGTTTGTTTTGACTACCCATCTGATTGAGGATAAAAAACGATACTAAAATTTAATTCAGTACCTAAAGTCTTTTGAAGGCCTTTCCAAAATTTATAAGTGATCCTCAGATCATGATTAGATACAATAGAGAGAGGAACTCCATGGAACCTGACTATCTCTTTAACATAAAACTGATAAAGTTAATCTAGAGACAGAGTATCTCGAATTGGAAGGGAATGACCAGATTTAGCCAATCGATCAACAATAACCTAGATTACATTGTTACCTCAAGATGTCTTATGGTAATCCCACAATGAAGTCCATGGATATATTTTCTCATTTCCACTTTGGCACTGGTAAAGGTTGAACCATCGTTTTTAGTAACTATCTCTCTACTTTAACCTGTTGTCATGTCAAACACTTTACAATAAATTCAGCAATATATATTTCATTCCATCATACTAGTAATACTCCCAATAATCTTTGTACATCTTAGTACTACCAAGACGAACTGAAAATGATGAACTATGAGCTTCACATAACAACTCTTTCTTTAACTATGATTCCCAAGGCACACATAATCTCTTTCCAAATCTCAAAATACAATCATTGTTGATGTTAAATTCAAGAAACTTACCCTTCTGAACCAACTATACCTTTTTTTGCAACTTATTTTCTTCCTTCTTCCCTTACTTAATTCTGTCTGATGAAGATGATTTAACTGACACCTGATACAAAATAGAGGAATTTCATGCACCAACAATTTCTATGACATAATTCATCAAATCATTAATCAAAGGATATTGTTCTAAACATAACATGATTAATGTAACATTACTTTTTCGACTCAAAGCATAATCCACTTTATTTTCCTTTCCTTGATGGTAATGAATCATGAAATCATAATCCTTAATTAATTCCATCCATAACCTATATCTTATGTTCAATTATTTCTAAGTGTATATATACTTAAAACTTTTGTGGTTAGTATATATTTTACATTTTACTTTATAAAAATGATGCCTCTAAAATTTTAATGCAAAAACAACAGTAGCAAATTCCAAATAATGTGTAGGGAAATTTAACTCATGAGGTTTCAACTGACTTGAGGCATAAGAAATTAACTAATTATTATATATAATGAAACAACCAAGTCCTTTCAAGAAAGCATCACTATAGATAACAAATTCACCATCTCTAGAAGGTAATTCCAAAATTAAGCAGTCACCAATCTTATTTTCAATTCTTGAAAATAATCATAAAATGCTTTTGTCCAAATGAACTTAACAACTTTTCGAGTTAGCTTAGTCAGTGCTCTAGATAACCATGAATTTTTTTCAAAAAACCTCTGGTAATAACCGTATAAACCAAGAAAACTAAGGATCTAAGTTATATTTGTGGGTATTGGCCATTCTTCAACAACTTTTGTTTTAGCAGGATCAATAGTTATTCCATTTTTTGAAACAATGTGACCAAGGAATGAATTTTGTTGTAACCAAAACTCTCACTTACTGAATTTCCCATATTGTTACTTTTCTTTTAAGGTTTTCAAGACAACCCTTAAATTAATTTCATGCACCTATTTACTTTTGGAATAAACTAAAATATCATCAATAAACACATCAAAAAACTTATCTAAGAACTCACGGAATATTATATTTATAAGATCCATGAATACAACAGGTGCATTAGTTAGCCCAAAAGGCATATCTAAAAATTCATGATGGACATATATAGTACAAAACACGGTGTTTGGAATGTCTTCTTCCTTTACTATCAACTGATGGTACCCCGACCTCAAGTCAATCTTCGAAAAATACTGAGCTCCATGGATCTGATTAAATAAATCCTCAATATGAGGAAAATGATACATTTTCTTAAAAGTGATGTTATTCAATGCTCTATAATCAATTCAAAGTTTCATTGAACCATATTTTTTTTAACAAACAAGACAGGATCACCCCATGGTGACGTGCTAGGTAAAATGAAACCTTTATCTAATAACTCTGGAAATTTCTTCTTTAACTCTAAAACTTTAATTTGAGATATTTGATAAGGGGGTTTTGAAATTGGATTAGCATCAAGAACTAATTCAACAATAAATGAAACATCCCTATGAGGTAGTATACCCAACAACTCATCAGAAAAAACATCAAGATACTTATTTACCACTGTCACCTCATTAATCTAAACAGTTCTTTTGTTTTCAAAAATATGGGAATGGTTACATTAATTTTCATCTTTTACTATTTTCTTAGTTTCTGGATATGTTATCAAAAGAAAGGGTTTATTCTTGTACACAAAATGAAATTATTTCTGAAAAGAAAACTCTTTAGCTCTGTAGTCAATCTTATCATGATAGACAGAAAGCCAATACATACCCAAAATAACATCAAACTTTACTAGAGGTAAAACAATAATGTTTTCTAGTAGATTCTTTCCACACACAAGGATATGAAGGTTCTTATAATTTCTTTTTGTCTCGAAATTTACTCCCTGGGATTTTACCATAGGTATAGGATTCATATCTTTAGATGGAATTCCCAATTTACTAGAAAATTTCTTAGAAACGAATGAATGTGTAGACCCTGAATCAAACAACACATTGGCATAATCTGAATAATCAAATAGTGTACCTGATACTACTTCATTCGATGGACCAATATATGTTGAAGTAGTTGAAAAGTATTTCACCACTTTTTTCTACTTGTATTCTAGCTTCTTTCCCTCAATTGAGTTCTTTGTTGGAAACTAATTTGCATAATGACCCATTTCAATTCACTTAAAACATTTTACTGACTGCAAGGCATATTTTTTCTTACTATTACTCTGATCTTTTTCTGTGAAATTACTAGCCTTATAACCCATTTTACTACATCGGTAGCAGTTACCACAATTCAAAAGGAATTCCCTAGTGTTCTTTTTACCACAATTTTCACAAACTGTAAACTTAAATTTCTTTCCATCAGAATTTTTTGAAGAATTCTTCCCTTTTGTCTGCCACCTCAATCTCTTATTCTGTTGTTTGTCAAAGAAAACCTGATCATTGGCGAAGCCCATTTCCACCATCTCCACACATTGTAAAGTTTTTCATAACTTTTAAACTCACGATAATCTAAATCCCTTCGATACTTTGGATTTTATCCTGCGTAAAAACAATTGATTTTACTATCAAGATCTCATATGAAATTTGGAGCATACCTTGCTAGTCGAGTGAATTTTTCTTCATAAGAATCCCCTGATTCATCCTCTTACCTCAATTATAGGAATTATTTTCTATCCTAAGACGAACCAACTTATGAAAATATTTCTCAAGAAACATACCATTGAATTCAACCCAATCTAGAGCATAAATCTCCTCACTATCCGAGATATTTTTCACTATCGACGATGACTGATTGGATTCACCTTCAAAATGGAAAACAGTAAGACTAACCTTTTGAGGTTTTGAACACCCCATGAAATCAATAATCTTCTCCAATTATTTAATCCATCCTTCATCTAGCACAGGGCCAGATGATATTTTGAATGATGGGGGATGTGGCCTCATGAAATGATCCACTATTGACATGTTCCTCTATGGTTGATCTGGCTGATCTCGTGCATGGATACCACCACCATTTATAGCCTGATTCAACTGTTCCATCACCGCAAAAAACTATTCTGTTCTAATTCTGACCATCTCAGGTTGCTAATTTGTAAGGTTGTTTTCTTATTGATGCCATCACATCATAGCTACTTTGTATCCTCTACGGAAAACCATTCTGAACACAGAAATATCTTAGGCAAAGCAACATGGTAATCTGTAAATTCTATATCATTTCAATCTTACCATAAATTAATTTATGGATATTAATTTAACAATATCATAACTCTTAAATTTTTCTAAACCGACCTCTAAAACCAACATTAAGGCCCCATCCTTAAACATTACATAATACTGAGTTAAGTCAAGAATTCACATTGACAATCGTTTCAAGTTTATATTTTTAGATAATTTGTCCATAACTATTAAATTACATCTCAAATATTACAAAGTAGACACTTATACTCAGTATCCATTTTTTTCAAATAATAAAAATGCTTAAAATAAAATAAGAATACTTTTCTTGATATAAATCTTCTTGAATTGTTATTTCTATTACCCTACCTAATACCCTATGAAAAACGTTTTAAAAACTTGGGATGAGTTTAAAAATCTCAGTAAGGGTTATAAAATAAAGAAAGAAATAATTAGTCCATCAATACATACAAAACATAAGCTCTTTATCACACTTCATGAAATTATAACATTTATGAATAACACATAGAACTCATAAAACATAAAGGTAACTTGTGGAATCCATAACATACTTACGTTGTATCTTTCATAGCTACGTAGGGAATTACATTTGGAATACCCATCATAGTATATTCCGTAAATCTCTTAGGATAAACATTAACGTTTACCTCCATCATGTTACCCAATGAATTGAAGAGATATCTCAGGCTCACCTTCCCTAGGTTTATCACATAACAATCCATATACATAAATAATTCCCAATAACCATAACATAATCATAACAAATGAACAAGAATAAAAGATAGATAACATTTCCACATTGCAATCACAACATAAAATTTCAAAATATTGTCATAATATATCCATTATCAGAACTATTTTTAGTACTAAAATACATAAAAAGGGTATGTGGTATTTATTTTCCTTTTAAATACATTACAACTTGTTAAAGATTCCAAATGTCAAATTATGCTCATGACAGTGGAAATGTCATGGCCACCACGTAAATTAAACAGAAACATTTCCTTTATCATTTAGTAAAATGATTCATAGAGAAAAGATTCCCTTTGAATGAAATTAAAATTCAAAGTGGTTTATACACTATATAATGGAAATTCATGTATAATTCAATGTACGCCTCAATGAAAGGAGATTGAGAGGAAGTCCCTTACCTCGTGTCCGAATTGAATCGTTCATTATTTAATCTCTTGAATAATAAACTAAAGTTAATTTCTACATGATTCAGAACCTTTTTAAAGTTTAGTATTCTCTTTAAATCACTTATTACTAAATTAAAAACAGTACATAATCATTTAAGTTAATAATAGTTGTTTTGTTGATATTTGATACTTGAGTCAAAAATGAACTTCTTATAATTAAAAGTTGTCCATGTGGTCAAAATTCCATTATCTACAGATTGATATTCATGATTAGATATCATATATATATCATATATATCCAATATATATATATATATATATATGTATTTATAATAGTACATAACAGTTTTAGATAAGAAATTAAATGCACCATTCATGGAGATGGTAAGTCACGCGTACACATGAACACTACTTTTATTTATATTTTGCATTTAATTGAGAAAAAACATAATTATACATTGTTATATTATGATTCCATTATAATATCATAAATAATTTCATTAACTCCATCCTTTATACGTTCCACGTATGGCATGAACAAGTCATATCACTATAAGGGGGTGGTAGTCTGCACTTCCTCAAATGAAATTATCATATTTACACATTATGGAAACCATAAATGTGTGCTATAAATAATAAATACAGAAACATAGAGATTATATAAATATAATATATATAACATATAAATACATTTCCATTATAATGGACACCATGAGAGGCGGTAGGAGATAATTGAACAATCATCATTTCGTGAGGTAGTAGTTCATCGTCCACAGAAATAGTATGATCGTATCCATTAGATGAAGGTGTGTGGAAGTGTAGTAATAATAATTATCATAAAAATATCCTAATATATTGAATATACTGGTGTTGTTATAAAATAATGGAATAAAGAGTGTTTAGGGGGTTGGAGAAGGAAAATAAAAGAAAAGAACTTGAGAGAAGACATTACCTTTAAATCAGGTAACTCCTTTTGGTTAGAACCAAAGGATTTATTGAATTTCTTTCTTCCCAAATTAAGGATTATAGGTGGAAGAGAGGGATGTTGAGAGATTATTGGATCAGAGTTTGGATGAGCCAAGGGTCTTGACAGGTGTGAGTAATGGGTTAGAGGTGGTGGCCTTTTATAAGAGGGAGGATGAGCTCTTTAGGAAAGTTTGAAAGTATTATTTTATTATAAAATTATTTCCAGTTTCAAGATGTCCAAAACTCATTAAATTATTAGATAATATAAATATAAGTATAAATAAAATCATACAATAATAATTGGACTAGTTTTGAATATTTTTTAATCCTTGTATGTTATATTTAACCCTTTTTTAACTTACCATTTTATCAATAATTTAAATCTTTGAGAATATAAATAGTTACCAAATTATGAAAAATATCCAATTAAAGATTCAATAATACAATTTTAGACTTATGATAACTATTTTTCTGAATATTATATTTTTTGAAATTTTATAATATTTAATAAAATATTTTATATTTAAAAATATGAATTATGTCAATTTTGGCACTATTCATATCATGAAATTTTAAATATCCATAACAACTTTATTGATTAAAAAAACATCAGAAATAAAAATATTACATGTAACTATAATCCATAAAATTCGTGGATGATATCAAAATAACCAAATTAAATTAATTTTAACATTTATAATATCATTTATTTGAATCCTTTATTAATGAATAAATCACTGCATCACCAATGTGTCATAATTAAATTTATTTATTTAATGTATAAAAATTATAAATAAAATACCATGATGTATGAAATCGTTTTATATTTCTAATGAATATTTACTGTTGAAAATATCACTTATATAACCCCATATAAAAATTGTTTTACTAAACGATATATGTTTATGTTACATTTTCCTTAACTTTAAATTAATTTTAATAAAATGTAATTTTCACTTACATGTGGATCCGTGGGGTCCTGAAATTGATCAAAGGATGCCCATGCTCAGACATGTATCATCTAATTGGGTTAGGACACCATGTTAGGGTAATTAATATTATTATAATATTATTTTTTACCCTTATTTACAAGATTTACCCTTTAACCATAGTAAATAAAATATTTATTGAAGTTACTATTCATAATGTCTAAAAATAAAAGTTACATATTTAAAAAATTTTGGCCTCCTGATCCCTAATATAGAATCCTTTTTCTAAATTCAAAACACAAAAGTTTCAGAAATTAATTTAAAATTATTTCCTCTTTTCAAAACCAAGAAATGTGTTTTTAAGAAATAATAACTATCAAAAGATTGACACATTTTTATATCTAATTAAAAAGTGAAATTACATCCAATTACAAAAAATGAATTAAATGGTAAAAATATTATCCAATTACACTTTAAAACCAATTAAAAAGACAATATAACTATATAAATAAAGCAGATAAAAAGACAGTTTTGACTTAAAATGTAGTATTTTTCACTATTCATTAAAAAATGAACTTGATCAGAAAAATACCAAAAATTTACCCAAAGTAAATTTTAATGTCCCTATTTTAGAGAAGAAGTATATTTTTTCAAATGGAACATAAAAGTGACAAAAACTAGATTTAAGATGGGTTCTCCATTAAAAGGCGATAAAACGAGCTTTTAAAAATATTAGAGTTTTTCATGCTTAAAATCAGATTCATTCTCAATTTAATCCTCTAAATTTTATCAGATAAATGTAAAAACATTTAAAAAACATGTATAATCATATTTTATTTAGTTATGTTCATTCCTGACAATAAAATGACTAGACCTTAATTACCATTAAAAATAATATTATATTATTATTTTTCAGTATGAATCAGCCTTGTGTGCAATATGGGATTTAGAAGAAACCCATTATTACATCTCGAGTAATCCATCAAGCATAACATCACCTTTAAAGTAGAAATTAATATTTAATTCACAAATATTAATTAATATGAAAATATCATAACCTTTATTTACCAGGGATGTTATATCCGGAGTCTCTGTATAATTTAAAAAACATAATTTAGAAATGCAATTTAGGGAAATTTTAAGTTAAATTTAATAGTCCTCAAAGTAAATATCATGAATTAGTTTTTATAATAATTTATAATAAATTTTTATGTATCAATTAGTGTTAATATAATTGATATGAGATACTATAAATTAACTAATTTACTATTTTGATTTCTAAAATTTTGTAATGATTATGTGGTTAATTTATTTTAGTTTCATATGCGTGCATATAATGAGTTCACCAAAATTATTGAAAACAATTCTAAATTGAAAGGATTTTATCACATGTAAAGTGATATTTATTTTTATCATGAATCAATTCCACCAAAATTACACAAATATCAACAGAGAAACTAAGTGTTAATGCCAAAGATAACCTTCCATAGAAAACGGGTTGGGGACTACCAATAAGGGTATAAATCACACTAATGGTAATCATTAGAAACTAAAAAATATAGTGGGAGGTTATAAAAATAATTGAAAACTAACAAAACATGAATAATAAGTAATACATAACCAACTAATATCATTCAAAATTAGCATCGGAAGAATATCATACATCATAACAAAAATGAATAAAAACAACAACTATTGAAAAAAAACATCTAAATATAAACAATAAAATAAACGCAAAACCATATATATTCTACATTGATACCAGAAAAAATCCTTAAACATCAAAATCCTATTATCAACCTTGGTTTTTGTGTTTAATCCCATAATAAATTCCTCTAATTGATTTTTCCAACTCTGTATATAAATGTAGAATTACACATATCCACATACTATGTGAGACATCACCCAACGATGAAAAACTAAGTCAATACTATGCATGCATAATAATAATAGCAGAATCATAATATATGACCACATCACCACTTACCATAACCACACATGGTAATCTAATCCAAATCATAGCTAGTAAAATATCCTATCATCAATGTCTCATATGATAATATACAAACATTGTTGGGACTCATGCATGTAATAAATTTAATTATTGTTCAACCAAATGAAGATAAAAAATGTAGTTGCATATTTTCATTAGGTTCAATTATTTGGTCAATTGGGTCAAGAATTAAAGAAGAATATGATATGTTTTAATCATATGGTTCAAGAGTGATCAAAAAAATGTGGCTTCGACTATCGAACTAGAGGTTACATCGATCCATCAAAATGAAATAAAGGCTGATTCATTAGGTGTAGGATTAAATTGAAAAAATTAATCAGATGATGAAATACATTAAATACTGGATCATCATTCTAAAGATAATAAGGAAAATAGAAATGTTTTGAACTAGTTTCAAAAATGTTGACAATGTATTGTTAAAGGAGTTTTATGTTGATGCTGAATTGTTTCTAAGGAAGTGCAAGAATCTTTAGAAGTTGGAATTATTTTTCTGAAAAAATAATGGAAACCAATGTCTAACAAAATAGAAAAAATTAATTTGGAATAATGTCTTTGAAGTTTTTTTGTCTTTAAATTGGTATGGAGAAATGTAATGAAAAATATGCTATTATACATATGTATTCATTGCATTAGAGAAAATCAGAATGAAAATATGAATCGGAATGAAGAATGGTTAGAAAGTATGAAGTGATCTAAAGTTGTTAGAGGATTAGAGAAGGTTAAAGAAGAATCAAGAAGTGTTGATATGAAATAAATAAGTCAATGATGTATTCAAAATGAAGGATAATCCTATGTTTTGTAAAATTTGGTTAAGCTGAAATTTTTTTAGAATGCCGCTTAAACAATTTATGTCACGCCGATAAATGGAAGAGAGTACATTGTAATTTCTGATGGACAAGGTAACTGCTCATGTGTGGATTTAGAGAGTGAATCTATGAAGTTTTATAGAGAAGAGGTTTCTAGATTTAGTAATATTTAAGACGTTTTACAGATAGAGAAGATGAATAAGGAAGACCGTATTCAGTGGTTATCAGATCAGAATGGGTTACTAGACAGGAAAACAAGACTAATATTTCTGAACTAAGATTGAATTAGTTCAGAATTGTTTCAGTGATATTCTAGCAGACTTATATTTATATAGTGATAAATTACACTGAAGAATCGGATTTAGGTATTATATTGAGTATTGATGAGCGTTGTCGCGCACGCTCTCAAAATATATTTGTGTTTTACTATGTGCAACACAATGGTTGAGCGGGGTTTTCACTCAAGTAAGAATTTGAATTAAAAAACTCTTAATAATCATCAAGGAATTAATAAAATAAGTGAAAACAAATGAGAAAAAAATATGGGGGGGGGGGAGTTGGTTTTGTTACTTTTTAACAAACACTAAACAAGAAAATTGGATGAAACAATCAAAGACACAATCTCATTAAAATAAACTTATATGAGAAGATACAGTTGATCTAATGTACCCCTTTATCATCCATTAATCATTATCCCTTATGATTATAATTCTTTAAATCATGATACCCTAACCTTGTCAACCCCTAACCCTATAGAAATTAACATGACCAAAAATATTGAAAAAACGAGCCTTATTTCAACTTTTGGACTTCCAATCATAGTACCCTGCTTTGATTGTCATAAAAAAGAAATATTATGGTCAATGGTCAGTTAGGGAAGAGTCTCCTCCTGGGATTTTAGAATTAATTTTGTTTTCAGATGAGACTTTAACCCTACAATTCCATCCCAATTTGAATGGATTTTTGCGATTGAAGTTTCACTCACACGACTTACACAAGTCTGACTACACAGTCTAGTGAAAGTAGATCGAGTTACTTAGAAATTAAAAATCAATTAATTGATCATAATTTATGAATTATAGTATGTTTATGGATTCAAAATAAATAAATGAAGGGATTATTGATTAGATCAACTACGAATGAAATCACTCTCATGGGTGGAGTTGTCATCGTAGAGATGTTTTTCATATGCAATGGATTGAAAGGAGAACACCCTATCGCATCTCCAATATTAATTTATAGCACCAAGAATTAAATAAAAATATTAAAAGAGATTAATTTAAGAAAAAATCAATTTATAAGCATTGAAAATAAAGAAATACAAAGAGAAGCTGGGAGAGAAGAGACTTCTGGGAAGAGTTGTTTTCCCAGGGCCTTACTTATTCCAAGAGTTTTGAGGTGTTCCCAAGATCCACCCTTTTATACACACCTTCCCAAATCCTTATCCGACCCTACCAATGAGTGAAAACCCCCTTTAAATAGAGCTTTGGTGGGCTAGGGTTACATATCTTCTTTACGTGTGAAATGGAAATTCGGACGAATATTTTACTCCAAGTCGCACCACATAGTTGACCTACAAAACGTGAAAATTGGCTATCCTTCTAGAATGATGATTCATGAGGAATCATGTCTCCAATATTTTTTCAAAATTTGGGCACAATCCAACGTTTTATGAGAAGATATGGCCCAAACACTAAAGTGATATCCAACATGGTGAATCCAGTCTAACTCTGATTTCATAGCCTATTTATGCCACTAAAATGCATGATCCAACTCTCATTTCATAAATAGAATTTGTAGCTCATTCAGTCAGAAACTCATTTATGAAATTTTATTTCAAAATAATTTACCAAAAAAATTTATTCTTGAAATACTATAGTAAATTCTAAAAGGGTAAAACTGTAATTTCCATCAAATTTTCAAATGAGTCTTTAAATTTCAAATATTCTATAAATTAACATATTAAGCACAATGTGATGAAATTATTTCATTTACTACCTATAAAATATTCAAAAAAATTGTGTTTTATCAACTATCCATATGAAGTCTTGAGAAGTTCTTACCTGCTTCTCATTTGGAATGTGAAGATTTTTTTTTGAAGATTATATTTGTAAAATTTGATAAGGTAGCACAGTAACAATTTTTGAAGAAATTGGTGAATGTTTTTTTAACTCATTACATAAACTTTTATAACACAGTTTCACGCTGCTTATAGAAAATGCACTATTGTATTGATTATAGTGTTACACAAGTGTAAGGGTGTATTCTACTTGTTTGTATCCACAAAAAGGACTTCTTTCTAGTGGATTGTGTGATATATGATTGTTTTCATACTATACCAAGGATGTAACTACCCTTATTGAGTAGTGAACATTATATATACTTGTGTTCCTATGGATGCATGATTTTTTTTTGTTTTTTAGAAATGTGATAAATATTTAATAGGAGGTGAAAGTTGTTTCCAAAGAAAGAAAACTTAGAAGAAAAATATATCATTGATTAACCCCTTCCCCCTCTCAGTGATACATTGATATAGGATGGGTAATATCAAATGGTATCAAAGTGAAGGTTCCCATTGTTTAATATTTTCTTTATTTTTATAAGAGAATTTGTGATGGAGATTCTTAATTATGTGAATAATAATGGGATTTCAGTATTTTACAGTAAGAACTATCATATCTGAAGAGATATAATGTTTCCTTATCATATATCTCTTGGGTATGATGTTATTGAAGTTAAAAAAATGGATTTCCTCATATTGATGAAAATTTTCCTCTTACATATGTTAACAAGAATAATCTTGATAATGATGGAAGATCCAAGAATGATTTACTCTCATCAGTCTCTAAATGTGATTTTCAAAGAGTGAAGGGTGTTTCCACTTACAAATGTATTTGGGATAAGCTAAAGAACATTTATGAAGGAAATAAAAAATCTAAGAAGGAAAAGTTTCAAATTTGGAGGCTTAAGTATAAAGATCTAAAAATGGGTGAGTTTGAATCTATTGGTGACTTCTTTACAAGGGTAAATCATATTGTAAGCACCATAATATGTCTTAGTGAAAATTTTGAAGACAAAAAAATTGTTGAGAATATCATGATAATTATTTTTGAAATTTTTTATGCCAAAGACTCTTCATAGAAAGATAGAGACCCTAAAAAACTATCTCTCGATGATTTTAATAGTACTTTCATTACATATGAAATGATATTTGAGAATTTTATGAAAGGAAAAAAAGAAAATCAAGAAATATGTTTCATGGATTTCAAGAAATAAAATCTTAAGAATATTCCTGAAGAAGAAGAATATGGTGATTATGATTCATAAATATAATGGGAATCTTCCCTTTAAATATTTTGAATGTGGATCCATTGGACACTTTGATGCTAATTTTTCCTCATGAAAGAATGAATAGAATAGTGATTAGGATGAAAGAAGTCCAAGAAGATTACAAAATAAATAGTTTTATAAGGATACATATTATTCCAAAGGGAAATATAAAAAATTATACAAATCCAAAAGGATATGTTTTTTGTATAAAGACAATGAAGAAGAAGATATCGAATTTTAATGAGAAAATTCTAGAGAGAATGTTGGAGAGAATAATATCATTGAAATAGTGAGCAATGATAAATTTATAAGAAACAATTTTTAAGAAGATGAAACTCAATTAGAGTTTCACCTGAAAAAATAATTAAAATAATGTCTATGAAAGATTTTAAGTATTGGGAAGGAAATCAGGTAATTAAAAAAGGAAAGTTAATCAACAAAAAATATTTAATTTTTTCATGATGTGAAATTTAAGCTGCAAGAAGTGATTTATGACTTGAATAAATATATTGATAAAAAAAATATTGAGAGTGAACATTTAGAAGTAAATTTGAAAAAAAGAGAAGAAGAGTTTGAATATGTCCAACAGAAGCATTCTAAACCTATGCAGAGGGTTAAAAGTTTCAAGAACTCTATTTCTAATATTGGTAAAATTTCTAGAACATGTGAACCTAAGAAGGATCAAAAGTTACCTTCAATGTTTGAGAAGAAATTAGAAATTATTTTTGAGAAAAATAATGTTGGGAAAGTTATGTATGTGAAAAAAACTAAGAAAGTGGAGAAGTAAAAAGTTTCTAAAAATTATAATTAGGAAATAGTTTATTATACTTATGGTTATGAAAATTATAGAAAGAAATTTAAGTTGAAAAAGAATATTCTGGGTGATAACTGAAAGGTTGGTGGTCAACAAAGTTCTGATGAGAAAGATAAGAAGTCTGTTGAAAAAAGTGTTTACAACTCTAGAAAATATAGAGGTTATAGAGGTAAATATTATTTCTATGGATACTGAAAGTATCTTTGTGGATTCATTTATATGAAAATGTGTGTTGGTTTGATCAATAACATTACATATATTCTAGAAATTAAATAGGTAAAATTTTAAGGGGGAGTCAATCTTGTCAAAGAAATAATTCTGAGAATGACGTTTTGATGAAATCTAAGAAGGTTTGTGTAAAAGTTAAAAATAGGGTCAAACCTCTGGAAACTATTTGGAAAATATGTGAACAACTTGGACATATTGAGAAATGATGTCTTGTTTTGTTATGTGCACAAAAAAAAGTTTTTTCACAATCCTCATAAGATAGGTGTGAATAAATATAAAGGGAAAAATAATCTTGTAGTCAAAACCACTTTTAAATATACAAGATGATAATGACCTTGGGTCTTGTATATGTGTTTTATTCTCATGTGATAGGAAAATTAAATTTTTTTATGAATTTAAAATACATCAAATAAAGAACAGTGACATTTGTGCATGATGAATCCCTCATAATCAAATGTGTTAGATATATTTTTATTGGGTAAAGAAAGTTAATGTCCAAGAAATATTTATTTTTTTATGGTATGAAACAAAAATTGATAAGTGTTTCATATCTTCTTCATGAAGTTAACAAATTTATTTTTAAAAAACATGGGTTTATTATGAAAATAGAGGAATATGGAGAGACAATCACAAGAGGCCAACATAAAAAATGAAACTTGTTTCAAGTTGGTGATTATCAAAATACTTGATGCTTAAATATGGTGGAAGAGAATCAATTGTGGAATAAAAGGATTGAAAAAAAGTGTCATAGAAACATGGGCACGTTATCATAGAGATATAGTGTACTTTTTAATCTAGATATATCAAGAAAATGAGATTGGGGTTGTATAATTTCTTAGAAAGGAAATATTAAAAAAACTATTCATAAAAGGTTTAAATTTTTACAAAATGACCCTAGAACTTATTCATTCAAATATATATTGGAAATTGAGAAAAAAATAAACTCCTAAAGGTAAGTACTTCATTACTTTCATTGATGACTTTACTCTCATTAATTATTTTATGTATATGAAACATAAGTAAGATGGTCTGATTTTTTAAAGTTTTAAGAAGAAAGATAAGAAGGAATGTGAGTATTCAAGGAATAAGTTTAGATGAAAACATGGTGGTAAATACAAGAATAAATAAGGAGAAATGAGCGTTTCTATGGCCTCTGAGTGGCGTCTCTGAGCTCCTGCCGAGGCGACTAGGGTTTATTCCTCAATCTCGCATTCCTTCCCTCTCTGACCGCCTGGTCTTCAGTTTCCTTCAACTGGGTCGTCTCGGCGGCGGGGAGATGGCGCTGCACGGCTGGTCTCAACGCATCAGTGTCCCTTTGAAGGCTAATGACATAACTGGTTTGGTCCGAGGAGGGTAGGTCTTTGCTTCCCTTTTGTTTGTGATGTTCTTATGGGTTGAATTTTTTCCCTTGGATTCATCAGGTTGAGTTCTTGATGGGATGGTTGTCCTAGGTTTTATCCCATCACCGCCTACCTCTGGTGGTGGATTTTCTTCAGATTCTTATTTTCTCTCTATGATGGTTTGTGGCTTCCTCCCTTATTGTGGATATGTGTTATGGGCTTCTATGGTGCTGCTATTTTAGATCTGCGAGTATAAGACCAGATGCCGACATACTCTTCAGATCATTCACGGTTTTGTTCTCAGCAGCTTGTTGTTGTCCTCTGGTGGCTTCTCAGCGTTTGAAGCCTGTCACCTACGTGGTTGAGTGCTTTTAGGGTCTATTGATGTCTTCTTCAGTGGTTAGGGTGGTGGCTTTGGATGTTTTCTTTGGTTGCGTTCAGGGTGGCTCTGCGATGTTCGTGAATTGCTGTAGTTGTTTTGTTTTCGGGTTAATTTGGTTCCTGAAGTGATTCATATGCGTTTGAATTTTGGAATTTGTGATTCAGTTCAGATCTGGTGGTTTGTTAGATCCTGTTTGAACTCGGTGATGTTGTTGATTTTTTCTGTGGGGTGGATGGTGATTTTGTGGATGAGTCCTTTGAGGGTTCTCACGAGTGATGTTCGACGTCGGTTTGATGTCGGCTCTCTGATCTGGTGGAATTCTTGACGGATGGATGATTGACTCGAGGTAGCGGTGCATCATGATCCATGTGGTGTACGGCGTATCTATCAGAGATATGGTATGATGATGTCTGTTTTTTGAAATTTGAATTTGAGTTTGATGCTGAATTTGGATGTGGTTTCTGGATTTCGGATGGTTTAATGCCTGTATATGGGAACCAGATACCCAAAAACCGACTATTTAAAAATGGGAAAAAATGGTGTTGTCCAATAATTTTAAATTTATCTTTAGGAGAATATAATTTTGCATGATTTCAGTGCACCATACATTCATTAACAAAATTGTGTTTCAAAAAGGAAATATAGAAGTTTGGTTGAAATGTGGAAGATTATGTTACTTGAATATAGTCTCTATCATTACTTTTGGAGGAACTCCATGATAACTCTTGTTTATATTCAAAACCAATGTTTCTATAGGATAATTTCAGATATGAATCCATATGAAATGTTTTCTAATAAAACTCCAATTTTTAAACACTTAAGATTTTTTGGGATTCTATGCATCATAAAGAAGAATGGTGGAAACCTTGGAAAGATTTCACAGATAGATGAAGATGATATTTTTCTTGTTTATAATTTAGAAGGAAGAGGATATAAATGTTTCAAAAAATAGAAAGGAATATAATTTTACTCTATTAATGTGATTTTATTGAAAAATTTAAGGAAGATTCCAAACATAATTGTGTAGATAAGGAAGATGAATGGGATGAAAGATTTTTTTATTAACAATTATGATAAATATGAAAACAATTGTAATCCTAATCAAGTAGAAGAATCAGACTAATCTATTTCTATTGATGAGGAAGAATCTTGGTAACTCATCCAAGACTGGGGAATTAATTAGATGCTCAACAAATTGTCAGTGATTAATATAAAAAGGTTCAAACAATAATAACATCAAAAGTTATTACAAAAACTTATTTATATTCAAAAGTTGAACCAAAAGATGTGAATAAAGATTTTGAGCATCCAAAATGGTTTCAGTCGTTGAATAATGTTCTAGATCAGATACAAATTAAGGATCATTGTGAACTCATACCTAAGAAAAATAACATAAATTTTATTATTGGAACAAATTCAATTTTCTGAAAAAAGTTTAATGAAGATATTGAATTGATAATAAACAATGAAAGATTATTTTAAAATGGTTATTCACAAATTTAAGGCATTGATTTAGATAAGAATTTTTCTTCTATGGAAAGGCTAGAAACAATTATAATATTTATTTCTATTTCTATAAAATTAAGTTACAAATTTTTTTAGATGGGTGTGGAATCAAAATTTTTTATTGGTGATCTTTATGAAGAAGTTTACATTGAACAACCATGTCCCTTTTTTATTGGGAAGGATGAAATTTTTGTGTGTAAATTGAAGAAATAATTTTATGGGATAACAAAATATCTGAGGACATGGTATTCCAAATTGGATACATGCTTAAGAATGTTGTTTTTTGTGAAATGGATAATTGATAGTAATATGTACATCAATGAAAGTTACGAATTTTCCATCACTGTAATTGTTTATGTTGATGACAATATCTTTGTTAGAAATGATTAAGGAACTTTTGAATGATTTGATGAGGAGATGAAATAGATGTTTGATATGCACATGTTGTGTGAAATTAAATTCATTCATGGGTTAAAAATATCACAATAGAATAAATAAATATTTATTTCTCAGGAAATTTATGATAAAGAACTTCTTAAGAATTTTTGAATAGAAAATTCGAAATAAGTTTCTAGACCGATTTTAGTGGGAACCAAGTTGACTAGAGATGGATAAGGCAAAGAAGTTGATTATATAGATTTTTGGAAGATTATTGTAAGTGTTATGATTTTGATTGACTCAAGACCCAACATTTTTTATGATGTTACCTTATATGGACGTTTTTAGAGTGATCCAAAATAATCAAATTTATTGGCTGGATAAATAATTCTAAGATATATCAAAGGATCAAAAAATTCCAGAATCACGTATGACAACATAAATTTTATTGAATTATTGGGTCTTCAGATGATTATTAGGCATAAAATTTTTATTATAAAGGATCCAAATATGGAGGAGGTTTAGTTGTGGGAAAATTTTTTCTCAGTTGGCATACAAAAAAACAAAATTGAGTAACTTTTAGCACAACTAAAGCTGAGTATGTTACCGCCACTCAAGCTCCTACCCAACTTATGTGAATGAATATTTATTTAGAAGACTTAATTATTTATGTAAATTTACCCTTTATCTTGGGTTTTTATAATCAAAGTTCCATCAACTATACGAGAAACCTTATACAAAATTATCATTCAAAACATATTGACATCAAATACCACTTCACCAAAGAGCATGTGGAGAAGAATGAATTGATGCTGGAGTATGTTACCACATTAGAAAAAGTTGCTGACATTTTCACAAAAAAACTTTACTGAACGAATCATTTTTAAATATATGGTCAAAAGGCCATCTGACCTCTTTATCATCATGGTTGAGGTATGTGTTCTTTCCCCTTTCTCATGTTGTATTTGGATAATTTTTTCAAATGGGATAAAAATAGGTTTTCTAAATCTATCCATTTTTTATATGATAAAACTTTTAAAGAAATAATATATTTAGGGGGATTTATTAATAGGGGTAAGATTTTATTTTTTATTATAAGTATGTGAACTATTATAATAGTTTATTGAAGTTGTTTTAGGAAATTTTTTACAGGTTTGTGGATGAAGTGTAAAAGATGTGAAGAAAAGGCGAAGAAGTTTCATGAGTCACTTATTTTGGATAACATGGTTTTGATATCAATGATTTTTATTTATAATAATGAGTTAGTTCAAATAGGCTTATAATTCATTGATAATTAATGTATAGACTGATGCTTCAAACTTTAATGATTTATAAACCTTGGTAGATAACAAAATCCAAAGGTTGAGATTGTCGGGACCAAGTTGGAAAGATTTTTCTTGGAATTTGGAAGAAGTTTTTGTTGAAAGACTCATCCTTTATTATCAAAGAAAATAAATGACCTCACTTATTTAAAGTTTTTGATAAGACTCACAATTATAATTATAATATTGGATAAAAAATTATTACAAAATCCCATCAGATTTTTAAGAATTTTTCTAGGAGAAACAGTTCATCAGATGAACCTTGGGTCTAGAATGAACGTTTTGATTATAATGAGGAATCTTATCGAAGTTTGAATGGATCTGATAGAAATTTTATGATGCTTTGATGCAATTGGAGTTCTCTTAAATGATAATTTTTTTGAGGAACTTTTTTTACAAGCCTTATGGGGTAAGGGGGAGAACTAGTGCTGCAAACAATATTGAAGTTTGGTTGAAAAGAAAGAAGTTTCTAGAAGATTGGGAAGTTATAATACTGTACAATATGAGTCATACGATGTTATACCAACCCTAAAAATTTTCAAATTCATGAGGAAGTCATGATACATGCAGATGTTTTTGGAAAGAGAAAGCTTATAAAATCAAAGATTTTGTGTCTCAGTTCATCAGTGTGAGATCTCCAAGCACAAAATTTATTGATGGTTGTGAAGTTTTGTTTGAAACATGAGAATAAGAAGATGTTGGGTTTTAGTTAGAACAATAAGACACAAGATATAAATATTCAGATAAATAATTTGGTGAATGATGTATATTTTTTTCTATCATAATCATAAAAATAATGAAGTTGTTGAACTCAAAGTTTCTGGAACTGATATATCAGTTGTAGTGTGCCACTGATCAATTATAAGAAGACTTGTTTTTATTGGGATTTGTTAGGACCAATAAAAAGTAAAATAAGTGGAGTTTTTTGGGATGGATGCATGTAAGGAGGTCAGATACTGATAAACTAGATGAATATCAATAATGTGGCCAACAATTTTCATTAGGTTAAATTGTTTTGTTAATTGGGTCAAAAATTAAATAAGAACTATGATATGTTTTCATCAAATGGGCCAATAGTCATAAAAAATGTGGATTTAACTATCGAATTGAAGGTGACATTGATCCATCATAATGAAATAGAGACGAATTCTTTAGGCACACTCTTACAATGATAAAATTCCTCGGATGTTAGACTTCATTGGATGTTGCATAATTAGTCTGAGGAAAAGAAGAAAAAGAGAAATGTTTCGAACTAGTTGAAAAATGATGAAAAAGCATTTTCAAGGGAGTTTGAAGTTGATGCTGAAGTGTTTCTTAGTAAGTACATGAATATTTATAAGTTGTGACATTATTTATGGAAAAAATAAAGGCAAAGAAAGTCTAATTAAGTAGAAATAATGTCTTTGGAAAAATGTTTTCCAATGTTTTTTGTCTTCCAATTGGTTTATAGAAACATAACAAAGAATCTGCAATCATATAGAAATCTTCATCATATTGGAGAAAACCATAATGACAATCAAAATTAGACTGAAGAAAGGTTATAAATTCTAAAGTGAACTGATGTTGTGAGAAGATTCACGAATTTTTGAGAAGAATCAAGAAGATTTGAGAAGTGATGAAGAAGACAGATATGTATTTAAAATAAAGTAAAATTTAAAGTATCTAGGAATTTGGTTAAGAATGAAAATATTTCATAATCTTACCTAAAATATTTTTGGTACAACTATAAAAGGAAGAGAGTACATTGTACTTTATGATGGATCAAAACACTATTCACATGAAGATGAAGAGATATAAGCTACGAAGTTTTAGAAAGAAGAGGTTTCCAAATTGAACATTTCTGAGGATGTTTTCTGAAAAGAGAAGAACAAGGAAGATCATATTCAATTGTTATTAGATCACACTGGGTCATCATACTAGGAAACAAAATTGAGATTTCCATACCATGACAAAACCAATTCATAATTTGTTTGCGATGTTCATGTAGACTTATATTTTCTGATTGAGCAATCAGACTGAAGAATCTGACTTGGGTATTAGTATGATTATCCTTATGAAGCCCAGATAAATTCTTACCTATTACTGGGTATGAAAGTGATGATTGTTTTGAAGATTATATTTGTGATAGTTGACAAGGAAGCACAGTAACATTTTTTTGAAGTAATTGGTGAAATTTTCTTAACTTATTACAAAAACTTGTATTACATAATTTGGTGCTACCTAATGTAAATTCACTTTTGTATTGATTATAGAGCTACAAAATTGCAAGGGTATATCCTACTTTTCTGTATCCACACAAAAGGATTGTTTTATAGTGGATTTCATGGTATATGAGTTTTTACATACTATACTAAGGGTGTATCTACTATTGTTTAGTAGTAAACCTTGTAAATACTTGTGTTCTGGTGGACGCGGTATTGTTTTTTCATAAAAGTGTTAAATATTTAACAATAGGTGAAGGTTATTTTAAAATAAAGGAAAATTAAAAGAAAATGATATCACTAATTTACCCCTCCCTCTCTTAGTGATACATTGATCATGGATGGGTAATATCAAAATTTTATTCAATTTTAGTAGTATACACTTCATATTTCATAATAATAACACATCATTATAAACTATTTTTAATCTTACAAAAATCATCACTTAAAAAATCAATTTGTGTTGTGTACTATGAAAGATACTGTCAAAATACAATAGACCCCCTACAAACCAACTCCCACCACCAGTATCCACATTTCTAGTTGTGAATATCCTATCATCCACCCACTACCTTAATCCCTTTATATCCACATCCACATCTATTCTAAACCACATTATTAACAATCAATTCCATTTAGAGGTATATAAAAGGGAATATAGTATGGTCATCAATCCAAATATTGGGTCACACTGAAGAAAAAAACCAGTAAGTGGTGGTTGGGAATAAAATGATAATATTATTTCTAAAATAACATAAAAACATAATATATGGAAACACACATAATCCCAACCCCATATTTAAGATATATATATATATATATATATATTTAATCATTATAACATCAGTGAAATATTCAATATTTTGTCCATACTATCAAAATCATCACAATTTAATTTGTATCACCAACACCAGTAAATATATAACTTATATAAGTTCTAGGTACTCCTACCAGTAATCATAACACCACCCTCCACCCATAAAGAAACCTCTAAGAAGACCCATATACATTTCATCACCAAATGTAATTCACATCATAATCACCATGAAATATTGTGGAGTATAATTATCTGGAGTAATCTTATATAATCTAGGTTTGTTTTAGAAATATTTTTGAGTTCATTAAATTAATGGATTTAACTTCAATAATTTATGGATGTGTGGTCAGCATGATAATTTTTTTAAAAATTTATTATTTTAATTAATTTTTTTGTTAATGATAAGTTATTATTAGAGTTTATATATTTATGAGGATTAGATAATTAATTTTTGGTGATTAATTCATTGAATTTATATCCTTCCATGATAGATTTATTTTTTTATTTTATGGTTAACGAATTAATTTGATGGAATTGATTTGAGGAAAAATGTCAATACCATTTCATATGAATTTTATATTATATTATTGGCGTCACATGAGTTGTTAGAATTTATGATGATCAATATACTGAAATTATAGAATTTATAGTAATTGACCACATTAAAATAATTTTATTCCATGAATTTTGATAAATTCATTAGTAATTATTTATTATGGTGTTTTCCACATATTATGGTAGAGAGAATGAGAAAATTTTCAAAATAAATAAAAAATGGAACTAATTCACAGAGTTTACTAGTTGAATTTAAGGATGGATTTGACATAAAAAATAAGGGATTAAACTAGAGTGATATAAAACTCATTAAATTTGATTTTTATGGTAAGTTAATAGAGATTTTTGTTCTCTTATTCATGAACTTATATTTATTGATAATATTTATGATAAGTCTTAATGGTGTACCATGAAAGAACCATGGGCTTGAGAATTTATAATGAATTAAGTAAATACCATCTTTGTAGGAGAATTAAATATTGTCCATGAGTTCATCTAATTCATTTATTATTTATTGATTTATTAAAATCATCAAATGTTTTTATTATCAAGGTTTTAGGATAAGTCAAGTTTTTTAAACATGATTTTATAATAAACTTATTTGAATAAAATGAATGGTGAAAGAGGTTGTTTTGATCAATGATTTAAATTTTTTATTGGATATTTTCATGGTTTGAGTGCAAGTGTGAATATAGAGTTGGTCATACCTATTTTAAAAACCATTAAGTTTCTACAATGGTAATGTGGGGAATGGAGATTGCATGTGTTGAGGTGTAAAATAACAAAAAAGATGAAAAATCACTCCCATTCTTGGTAAAGGATACAGTTTTAGTTAAATGTGTGAACATGTTATGACTTGGTTTCACATAATAAATCTATTTAGAGAATATTTTACTTGTTTTTATTATTCTATTTTATCCCTTATCATGAGTGATTTTAGGTAATGAGGAATTACTAGTGTTTTTGATAAATAAATCATTTATAATTATTTATAAAAATTTGAATAGTTCTAAAATGTTGGTTCATTGAGAACATTTTTTTTATAAAATATTTAATTAAAGATGAAAATATTTTTGGAGTGTATAATTTTTTTGGTTTTTGAGAAAATGGATTGATATCTTTTTTTTGATATCTTGGTTTTGGAATATTTTTTTCTAAATCATTTTTTATAAAACTATTTTGATTTATCATTATTGGGTAGAATATTTGTTTTTTTTATTTTCTCATTAATGGATATTTATTAGAGTTTTAATCAAATCCTATTGGGTTTATACTTACCCCCTATATGTGCACACTAGTGAAAATTTAGTCATGATTGGTCATGATGTTGGTAATTGAAAGGCATCATAATTTTTTAGTGAATAATAACAGATCCACTATTGAGACGTAGAGGGTGGTGTTGGAATTGATAGATTAGGTATAATTCACTTTGTGTAAGCAAGTGATGATATACATTAAGAATATATTTTGTAAAACTTATTTTATTTTCACTATGAATATGAAAGGTTTTAAGTAATTTTTTTAACATTTATATACATTTTCTATACCTTTTGTTTATCTATTTGAGGGAAAATAATTCCTAAAATTTTATTTTATCCCTCAAAAATATTGTCTAACCTTTTATGATCTATGTAATAAGTTTGAGGTCATGTTGTGGTCCAATATGAGTCTTAGGATTCCATCCCCTAGGTTGAGAAATCATAAAATGATATCAAGTCATGGAATTGATTCTTTGGGAGTCTAATAAGTGTGAATAATAGGATGTTTAAAACAAAATATGTACCCATAAAAATATATATTAATATTTTTTTGGAAAACCATGTGTTACTTGGGTGTTTAGAAAAATGAAATTCTAGGGGTAACTTTGTAGGATACTATTATTTTTTCATGTCAGCCAATACTGGGTCAAAGTAGTAAATATTACATGGTTCATGATATTATGGGAAAGGTGTTTCATCAGATGAACATGTATTTATTAGAAAGGGGCTGTCTTACATGAAAAGTGGATTTTTAATGACTCAATGGATTTTGGTTTTTCAAATGTATTTTTGGAAAGAATGATGTGATGAACTAGTTTAGATTATTAGAATAATGTAATGTGGTCAGCTAAAATAAAGGGGCAGAAAGATACATAGATATAGTATGTAATAAAAGCCTTGATATAATGATTTATTTTTGGGATGTTTAATTTTGATTTATTTTTCTATATTTTATAGAATTATGAAACTTATAAGGATTCTAGATGGTTGTGAGAAAAGAGTGGAATAGAACGCTCATGTGGATCCTGCGTCAGTGAATACAATTATACAAGATATCCAAGATACTAGTAGGGTTACTAATCAGGATTTGTTGAGAGATACTAATTAGGACTTATATTTTCTTAATCTATATATGTATCCATTTTAAGATATTTTTGGTCTAGAAAAAAAAATGGAGCTCTTGAAATTTTTAATCATTATTTAAAGATCATGTAAACACTTCCAACCATGATGGTCAGATTTATATCTTAAATACTAGATTGGTCATCTAGGAGGTGGTTTGAATTTTTTGTGGAAGTATCATAAGATAAATATATTTAATTAAATGGTTTATAGAAAATATTTATCATATGAACTAAATTTGGATAGAGCACAAGAGTTTTTTTATTTTGAGTAAATGAATATATATGTTATAGAGTATGTATCAATGTTTTATGATCTTGTGAAGTATGTTCCATTGTTAGTTGTAATTTTGAAGCATAAGGATCCAAGGTTTAACATGCAATTGTGATTAGAGATATCCCTAATGATTATTCTGCTGAAACTACCTAATTATATAGAAGTGGTTAGTACTTAAAGTTTAGTAGAGGTGTAAGTTTTAGAAACTCAAAGTGAAATTGGTTTTATTCATCATCTTTGTGGGGGAAGGAATTAATTTTGTGGATATAAAATAAATAGGAGTTATTTTCATAGAAATATTATGAAATTATATTCTAACTTATCTTAGGAGAAAAATCCACAAGAATGTTTCTAGTGTGGTGATATTATAAATTTTAAGTCAAGTTTCAAAACCAAACATATTATTACATCAAATATGGTAATATTTGAAATTTAATGTTTTTTTTGGGAAATTATCATGGTAAAGTAGTGTTGATGAGTCAAAACAAGTAAAAGTATTGAATATTCATGTTTATGGACTAAAGAAAAATGAGTTTGGAACCCCATGTTAAAGTGGGGAGACTGATGAGTTTCTATGGATTGATTTATAGTTAATAAATGAAAAAAATAAATTAGAAAAAAAAATTCCCGTGATACACCATGTATGATACTGAAACCATGAAATAGTAAATATAGAAAACCTCCATGTAACTTTAACCAATGACAGCCACTGTAACTATCTTAAATCATGTGTTTTATAAAGATCTCTAAGAGATATCTAAATGAATCCATCATCATAAGTGTATCCAAGGGTTTAAATAATCACTTGAAATTAAATAAGGAGTCTCTTTCTCACCATGGAATGCTAGTGTATCACTTTTTAAAGGGGGAGGAAGAAGATATCTCTCTGAAAATGATAATTGGATGGATTCTTATCCAATCTTCAACACTATTATATCATAGTTATTTCACCTTTATATAAGATTTAGGAATGATCACTGATCCTTAAAACATTAACTTATATTTTATATAATAAATGATTTATGCTTCAGGTGTTCATATAGTCATCTCATGAATACACCATTGATCTTCCCATGTGTTTTATCTTATGAAACATCTCAATTGATTACATCCAAAAAAAGATATTCCTAAATGATAAAACTTAACATTTGACTACCCAAGGAATTTTATGATGTATAGTGATTAATATATTATGATTCATACAATATGATATATCTATGAAGTTCCATATGATATCATTATGTCATAGGAAAAAATATACCCAAGCTATTATAACATGCCTTTCACATCATTCTTATCATACTCCATGACACCTATATCATACCATATGATATAGAGGTTTTAAGTAATACCTTCTTCAATATCCCACTTTCACCAAAGCCATAAATTATTTTTTAAATTTCACCTTATATTATATCGAATACAATATATTGTGAAACTTTATCGAAAACTCCTTGCATATCTTCCAAAATATTTTTGAAAATATAGCATCAACATCACATTATGTCAATTCATTTGAAATACCATTTGAATAGAAATATAAACATACTTTTAGATAAACTATAAAACACTTTTAGAATAAATCTATGAGTAAAAATCAATCCATATTCAATTAACCACAAAGTGTGACCCCACTTTTCTTTATAGAATTTACCAAAAAATATTATTTCATGAATTAAAAAAAAATAAGCAATGAGTGGCCACCAACAAATCATAAATTCTACTCTATAAATAATGGGATCTTCCATGATATCAATTCGAAAAATTTATTTTATAGCTATGTCCACCAATTAAATGATACACAATCATTAATTTTTATATAATCCCCTTTCCCAAGACATCATATGATTCTGAGCCATGAAGTATATTAATCCAATATAACATTCTCATATATTCTTGATTCTCTGAGTATAGATTGACCATGTCAATGAATACATTAGATGGAATTAATATTTATGGATGATCCAATAACATAACCCTCATCTAATAGATAATAAAATCATATCCATTACCAAGTTATGGTAGTAATAATATTCATTCTATCTCAATCAAGGGACTATATATCATACTCATCATTTGAGAGGAATAATCAAATCTTAGTTAATCTCCAACCGATGGCATGATCGACAATATACCCAACCACCCATTTATTATCTAACCTAATGGTTTTTGTATGAAAGGTATAAAAGTATGAATGTTCTCATTTTAGGTATCATTCCAACCTTAGTTATGGAAAATCAAAATATGAACCATGTACCCATGGTATATCTAAGACATATTGTATAGCTCTTCATGTTGTATACTTCACGGTTCATGTAGTTATAATATCTATTTTATGCCTAATGATCATCTTTTGTATTCCTATATATGAACCATGACCATTATAAAAATAAAATTTAATCACAACCTCTATTTCTCTGTAAAGAACATTACCTATGGATAACTCAAATTTATACTTAGAGAGTTTAATTATGATCGCACTTCATGTGTATATGAAACCAATACGAGAGAATGATAAAGTAGAATATTCTTTTTATGTAACATGATATACTTTATATTCTTAAACCCCATTAATAATATTAACAAAACCATACATAAGTTCATATCTCATCATGTCAAACATTATAGACTTCCATATGCACCATATGTGTAACAACCCAAGATTTTGATATTTTTTTCTGAATCAATTTAATTTTTCAATATTTTTCATTTCTCATGACACTGTATATAGTTATATATATATATATATTAAAATAATATGTCAAAAATTCATTTCACATTCAAAACTAACTGGGCTTGCGCTACATGCAATACAAACTTGGATTGCTCTACAAGCAACACTGACTCGGCGTATGATGCATGCAATAATGAGTTTCTACGAAACAACTTTTTCATTGTCTTAATTATTTAAATAAGATAATAATAACGTATAAATTAAACTTAAAAATAACTACTTTTCAAATATTTTTGTTTTATATAAATAAAACATAATGATAATGAAAGATAATATTTTTTGTAAAGTCCTTTTATGTTAAAAATATTGTTTTCTTGAATGAATCACTTTTAATAATAAAGTAATTTTAGAAACATATATAAATTTAATTGGATAAAATAAACTTAATTTTTGAATTCATAATGTTGAAATTAGCTTAGGGAGAATTTTTGAGATTTTTCTGAGAAATTCCATTTTTGATGAATAGTATGAAATACTGTCGTTTTTGTTAAAAAATGCTTTTTATAATTAATTATTTATTATAAATGATATTATAATTCTAAGGTCAAATTAGATGAATATTACATATATTAAAAAAATATAATTCATTATATTAATGTTTACTTTGAAATAGAGTATAAAATCTTAACAAACTTTTGAACATTTCCCTACTTTAAAACCACATTATTTCGTCTCATCTCCAGGATTAGCACTAATATTAATTTCTCTTATTCTGTAATTGGAATTTGAAAAATACTACATAACCCATTTTATTCAGTATATTTTTTTATAAACTAATATTACCATGTTAATTTTTTTCCAAAACGATAATTAAAAGTGATTAAAATTAATCACAGCGGTTAAGGCCAAATTAATCTTAATTAGGGACTCAATCTTAAAATTAAGGGCCTAAATGAGCTATAAAATTTTACAACACCCATTTTATGTCCACATTTAATCCATATTCCTTAAAATTTTGAGTTTTTATTGTTTTTAAAGACTTTTTAGGTATAACAAGTGCACACCTAATTTGTTTCTAAAAATTCCACGTGAGTCCTTTTCCTTCCCTATAAAAGGCCACCACCTATACCCATTCCTCACACCTATAAAATATTTTAAGTTCGTCTAGGATCTGCCCAAGTAGCCTCTAGAACTCCTCCATTTTCCCTTTTATCTTCCATTTGGGAAAAAACCCTCTGAAATATGCCTTTTGGCACAAACCAAAAGGAGTTACCCGATTAAGAGGTAACATTTTATCTTAAGATCCTTTTCTTTATTTTACTTCTTCACAAAATCCACTCTATTTATTCAATTATTGTGTAAAAAATAGTATCGTAAATATACTAGTATGTTATTTTGAACATTTTAAGACCTACACTTACAAACACCTCTATCTAATGTAGGTTTAACATACTGTTTCTGTGTACGGTGAACTAATTCCTCACAAAATGACGATAGTTCATTTCTCTTTTACCACCAATCATGGTAGAAATTATGATGAAAAATATATTTATATATGTAATATATTATATTTATTATGTATTTAATATTATGTATTAATTTTACAAGACACATATTTTTACCTTCCATTTGTTGTTAATACAATAATCTCATTTGAGGAAGTGTGGACAACCACCCCTTCAAAGCAATGTGATTCGTTCACACGCCAAATAGAATGTATTAAGGATGGGTTTATTGAAATTATATGATATATAAGATATAGTAATTATACTATAATAATGATATATATATACATAAAAATATATACATATGTCATTTACATACTTTCTTACAATATGACAATAAAAACTGAAAACAACGTTCATGCGTTTGTACGACTTACCATCTCCATGAATAGTGTATTACATTACATACTTAATTATACTATTGAATATTATAATATAATTATACTGGATATAAATTATATTTATATCATCATCTACATTCGGTAATCCTGATATAAGTCTAAGGATCAATGATATAACCAATTAAGACACATGCGAAGAACAAAGTGAATATTACCTGAAGTGAAAACTTAACATAGGATCGTTAACAAGAAAGTAAAATAAGGTTATAATAAAACAATATATGATAATAGATATAAGAATATTATTCTATAAAATATGTATAATAATCTTAAATTTATTATATAGGAAGCTTGTATGAGAACGGAGAGAGTCTAGACACAAGGTAAGGGGATTTTCATCTTGCTATTAATTTCTGTGAGATAAAAGCTGTGTTCGACACTCTTTCCTTTTGTGTTATTCATGTACTAAAATTTTTTATATTATATGTATATTTTACTTAAATTTATTTTTATTCACATATACATTATATGATTCTTCTTTCACGGGGTTTAAGTTTCCAAAGTTATCAAATTGGTTAAAATGTTTTTGTCTCAATTTGCCTTCTTTGAGACTCATGCTTTGTTATGCACCTAAACTATTTTTTAGAGTAAATATAATTCCATTTAACATTAAATATATTGAATATTAATATTTTCATGATATTATATGCTTAATTTAATTTCTTTTCCTTACATGGAGAGAATGGTCCCAAGATACCAAGTTATAAGAGTTTATTGAGACAATCTCATTGCTTTTCAAGATTGTTTATGTTTATGCTTCCATTGATAAAATATTATGATCCATATATCAAGAATATTAATGAGCTTCGTTCTAATATATTATTTAATGATAAAATATTTTATTGTTACCATTTTCTCCTCTTGGTACATATGTTAGTTAAGAACGTTTTTTTAGGAAAACACAACCTTACCCTCTCTTCGGTCGAAAATCAATGTTTTCTAAAAAAGTTTCTAAGAATATTATAACATTCCCCTATAATATCTAAAATAAATTTTTACCCTTTTTGTCTTATAACAATATATTCAAGGGAATATTCTTGTCTCTTTCCGAACAAGGCACTTTTCTATCCTTTTTACCATGTAAAAGGAATGTTCTTTTGACCTCGTATGACATGTTCAAATTTACCCACCGTAATTTCTTCGAAACTTACTTTTCATTATTTAAAAGGTAAATCTTTAAGAAAATGTTTTTAAAAATTAATTTTAAATGATTTTTTTTCAAAATGGTTTCCAACTTCTTTTATATGTTTTCATGGAAAACTATTTTCAAATTATTTTCAAGTATTATTTACAAGTTTTCAAAGTTATTTAAATGAAATGGTTTTCAAAACATTTTCAAGATTCTTTATAAGTTTTAAAGAAAAATTATTTTTATAAGATTTTCAATATTTTTTTATGTTTTCAAAGTATTTTCAAAGAAAAGGTTTTAAAAATGTTTTCAAGCTTCATTATAATTATTCATGAAAAATAATTTTGAAAATGTTTTTAAGATTTATTTATATGTTTTCAAAGCATTTTCAAAGAAATGGTTTAAAAAATCAAGATTCTTTATAAGTTTTCAAGATTTTTTTTCAATATTTCTTTATAAGTTTTCAAATTATTGTCAAATAAACTATTTTCAAAATACTTTCAATACTTTTTTAAAATTTTCAAGTGTTTTGAAAGAAAAGGTTTTTAAATTTTTTTGAATCTTATTTTAAATGTTTTCAGGGAAAATGGTTTTCAAAATGTTTTCATGTATTATTTATAAATTTTCATGGTATTTTCTGTGAAAATGATTTCAACTGGTTTTAGGTATTAAAAATCATTTTTCAAACAAGAAATAATATTTTCCTCAAGTAACACTTTTAGAGCATATTTCAAAAATTGTTTCCATTTAAGATGAAATATATTGATGTTACTCATGACTTTCTGGGAAACTATCTAAAGGTTCCATTTATATCCCTTATATGTATGAGTTTTTCTTAATTTCATGGTCTTTATGAAACCCATTTATCCTCCACAGGTAATATGTTTTGGAAACCCTTTCTCTTTCATAGGTTATATGCTTTTGAAACATGCTTCTTTTCACGGGTTATGTTTACAATGAAATTATTATGAAACCTGTATCATTCCATAGGTTATGATATGTTTACGTGTTTGTGATACCCATTTAATTTCATGGGGTAGGATATGTTATTTATGATATTATGGCACATTTTAGGGTCTTGAAAATTTCTCCAAGGGAAGAAAATACTCTTACAATCACTTTGCAAAAGGTTGTAAGCATTCCTACAAGTATAACAAGGTGAATGGACTCAAATTGAGTTGAAAAATTCCTAAGAAACATGAAGGAATTAAAATTTTCAAAGGCATTTAAGTGATGTGCGTACCATCATGGGGAAGGGTTCACAGACTGAATGAACCACAAACCACCTGTACGTGGAACCAACCATGAGGAATATGCCCACAGAGCGATGGCCAATGAACACAGACACCCGTGAACAACATTTATAAAGGAATCAAGCACATGAAGGCCATTTTCATACCATCTAGTGAACTTAACAGTTCGCGTATGAAGTATATTAGTAGGGTTCTGTGAACCATGATTTGTAAACCACTGCCTCTGCAAACCCTGATTGAATGAGTATTATGTGGGTAGAGATATCTCTTCACGGGCTTTCGCAAATGGTGTCGCATGCCCATAGATACGATTGCCCCAATGACCTATAAATGGATCACAACAGGAATTGAGGGAGAATAAACAAAGAAAGCCTGAAGGGGACCCCAAAGGCTGGAAGAAAGAACTCAGAGCGGATTCTAGATTATGTCTCGAATCATTAGTGAAACCCGAATTGCAAACCACATTTTCTGTATGTACAACCTACCGCAAACCATAAAATGAAGGAAATTAATAGTAATAAGAGAACCATGAACCTAATTGGTGAAATTGAGAGCCATATATTTCTCACAGATGAAATACCTACGAATGATAGTCCCCATGACCCTCTTTCGATATGGTGTTCCATGTAGTGGATCGCTATACGAATTCAACCTGGCACCGCGTATTGCATCAGCACATAGATGGAACATGAAGAGGCATGACAGAATGCATCTAGGACCACATACCACTATGGTGCATCGTGGTCCATTCCCATGCCACATACTACTTTGGTACTTGGACGACCCCTCTGATGGCATACCACTATGGTATGCAAAGTTTCCACCATACCATATAAGAAAACAGTACGCAGAATGGGGTGTTTTCAGGTATTCTTCCCTTCAGTTCCAATCTCACCCCTTTGTTACCGTCTAGTCCTCCATAGTCCCTCCATGAACCAGCCCCCCGACATCAGGCCACAGCCTCCTCCAAATCCACCAGACCCATATTATTAGATCATCATGCGCATTAGCATATCCATTTGAGTCTACATACACATGGTAAGCGGAGTCATGAAGGATCTCCCCAAAAAGGTTCGGACTCCTGGGATGTCTTTAAGTCTACATTCCCATGATAACCTAGAGTCCAACCATTGTATTCTAACGTGAACTTCCCCATTATAGGGATTAAGGGTTATCGCTTGTTTTCTCATTCAATAAGGATTAGTGGTCAGTCAAATGAGTTACGTTCATATCCCTTTGTGGTGAGGTCGACACTCCTCCCCTTTACCAGAACACGTTCTGAGGAACTCCCACTAAGGAAAGTCCCCAATCTTCCGAAGTTCAAGCTGCATGACTTTTAATGTAATCCCACATTAAAAGGTTCATCGCTCCATGCCCTCACCCACGTTCACCATGACATCTTCCATCGTAGGCCCTCCCTCTCTCATCATTAGGAGAGGAGGTGTGTGGTTGGTTGGATCTCTCAATTCCTCTTATTTCTTACATCGATCATGACTCACATGGGATTAGATATTTTTAATGATTACAAAATCCATACAATTATGAACTATGAGAAATATGATTCCTAATCAAACCAGGATACATTGGACACATTCATGAAGGCCCAAACTCAAAAGGGATCCTTTTCTAAAAGGCTCCACACAATCATGTTCCCCTCAAATGGGCAGCTTCCAAGTGTAATCCCAGGCTTTAATGAACAACAAGAACTAAAATTCCTGATCAAATAAGATATGTAGGATGCATTCTTGAAGGGAAAACCTCAAAAGGGTGCCTTTCCCAAATGGGTCCACCCAATCATTCTCTCCTCAAATGGGAAACTTCCATGAGTATGGCCCAACTTTTCTGAACTATGAGAAATCTTAATCCTGAACAAAACATAATACATAGGATCCATTCTTAAAGGCTTGTTATCAAAGGGATTACCTTCCAAAAAGGTTCTCCCAACCATGTCCTCAAATGGTCAACTTCTAAGCATAATCCCCAGATTTTCTGAACTACGTGGGTTCTAATTACTCTCTCAAGGATATATAAGAAAACCTTCTTATGGGTCTAATCCCAACATCAAGTAGCCTTTCGTTCCCCCTAGATGATGATAGACTCTAGCGTGCTTTATTTCATTTCTTAATTCACCATTAAATTTGTAGCATCCAATCCTTGTATTCCTATAACGATCCTACAGACCAAGGGTAGCCTGTGGACACAATCTTCGAGAATGAACCAGGGATTAAAAAACATACGAACACAACTTAAAACCTATAACGGAGTCCTGAAATAATTAATAATCCCCCCCCCCAAATGGTGTAGTGATCCCGACTTCCCATCCTCTCAACTAATGGAGTCCTTAAGTTACATTGGCCAAATAATCATCCAACGGATGCCTGCCTTTGGAATGTTGGTCCATAAATCATGGGTACCAGGGCCGTTGGGTGTTTCTGGCTCCATGAATAAATCCATTGGAGACCATCTGAGGAAGTTATATCCCAGGAGGACTGATTACACAAGTACTTGACACCATGAAATCACCTGCTGGGACCATTTAACTATGGAACCTCCTTCGTAATACTGAAGGGGTAAACTACCCAGTCCCCATGGGATTAATCTAATAATCCTTTAAAGGATAAGGATGCATAATGGGTAGAAACAAAATAAATGGTGAAATTGACATGAGACGGTCTCTACAATAAGGTTTGTATGAGTATCCTCGTCATACCATTTATCATCACCCCAAATTCATCACCTTGTAGTTGAAACAAAAATGGTGAAGCCAACGTGAATCCTTAACAAAGGTGTGATTCTTACCCCACTCAAGCCCCTTCGCCTAAAAAAATAAGAGTCCAAGATGAATCATCAAATATGGATATGTTCAAAAGAACACTACTTTTATGGGGTTTTGTGGTCTATATGTAATATATCTGTATTGAAGGTTTCCATAGAGCAACCTTAGATCCAAATGACATCACGATGACCAATGTAGACACACACATAAGTGATCCCATAGGAGGTCGGGGAACTAACAAAGGGAAGGAACCCCTCACCTACCCAGCGTCTTCAACGCTGGGTATCCAACACGCTGATCAAAGAGTACCACCGAAATGGTACTCTCCCCAGGATGGAGGCTGCGAGACAAGCCCTTCGGTCTGTGAAGTCTTGCCAGTCACCTCCTCAGTCATGGATGGAATTCCAGCACAAGGCATGTCTACTGGCTATCTCAAACCGTTTTGGGAGCCTATTTCTAGAATGTGACAACGAGTACCTCCATTATCTTGGGGGAGGAAGATAAAGTCAATGTTGAAAGGTTCATCTCAAATGCACAAAATTCCTACTCATAGGCCCCTGTAAGAGAGATTCCCTGCTGACACCGAGTGACTAAGTCTCCTCACACTATAGAGGACCTTATTCCAAGGTCACTTGTTGAAGTCCAGAAGACCCAAGCCCCTCGGGCTGCCCACCAAGGGCAACAAATATATAATCAGAATTAGGCTATCACCCTGGTTCCTGAGGAGCAGCTCCGTCGTACCAACACAGAGGCATTCAAAGGGTAGAAATAAAACTATGCCCCATCCACTAAATTCCATCATAGAAATAGGGTGGCACAATATGAGCATGTTCACATTCCCGATAGTTCTCTTTGGTCTCTCCGTGCAGACAGAGTGGAAGACTATAAGAAGATGCAGATATCTACCGATGCACAACAAACCTGTCATCTAAATAGGATGGAAACCAGCTATACGTAGGAACAAATACATGCTGATGCGTATCAATCCTGTCATCAAAATAGGATGAAAACCAGCTACACGTAAGTACAATACCTTCTGATGCATATCAGGCACCAATCTAAATAGGAAAAAAAGAAAATATGAGCAGAGTCAAATTCCTACGGATGCATACAAATACCATAAGACAAATATAGTGACAAGAAATTAGATGAAAATACCTTCTCATGAATATGAAGCCCACAAGTAAAATATTGTGGCAACAATATAAGACAACTGATGGTAGACTCGTTGCTCTGTCCCAACATAGGAGAACTGCCAGTATCTACTAGGAACCCATGGATGATAGGAGTAAGAACAAACTCCTGCTCTGACATCAGAATGGGATTTCATACCCATTCTAGGAAAATATGTATCTCAAAGAATCCAAGAATTGATTTAAGATCAGACATTGATATCACACAATATCATCATAACATGACAAGATATTATTGCATCGACGATGGAGGTGAGAAACTAGGACCATGACCTGGTTCCCACAAATGGAATGACTTACATGAAAAATGGGTCTGTCACTCCGAAGTAGTTATGTATCCTTGATCTAGTATAGGAGGGTTGATGGAAATATCCCGTGATACACAGACAATCGGATTGAGAACAAATACTCGTTCCAATTGGGGGTGTCAGTCCAATGTGGTGGCCACTTTAGAGCAGGCATAAATTCCTACAAAAACTCAAGATGCATGTCGGTATATCCCAGAGACATAATGAGACCCAACAAGATAGGGACCCATATATAAAGGTTGTTACCAATAGCAGGCATCCTCGGTTACCCGCAAGAGAGTGCTTAAAAATAAAATGTGCCAAAGGCAATTGGAAAATGAAGAGAAAATACATGATCCTACTCTTTTGGATGCTGGGGCTATTAATTCCCTCGACCATATATCTATATTGTCTCAAGACCATGTCATTCCATTTCCAAATTAGAGAAGAGGCAGTAGCAGTTGCAAAGGTCCTCCTTGAAATATCACTACTAGTAGCTCTGAAGGTCCTCCCCAGAGCACCCATGGGGGATCACTCTGTGGGACAAGAATGATCGATCATGAGAGACTATCTTTTGATATGCGTCAGGGTATTCCTCCCCTTGACATGAATATCATATAGCAAGAAGGGCCTCCCCTTAATGTTGTCCGCCCTAATGGTCCTCCCCAGGGTATACACTACATATATGCTTCTCCCTGTAGTTGGACATCAAGTCGTGATAGTTGTCCTCACTATGATGATAGTCATTGTGAACGTCCTCCCCATAATGGAAGTTACTATGAAGGCCCTCCCCATATAACATAAATCAATGAGAAGGTCCTCCCCTCATTAAAGTACATCATGAAGGCCCTCCCCAAGATGTACACAGCATAAATTCTCCTTACAACCTGGTATCAAGCTGTGATAGTAATCGTCTCTATCATAGTAGTCATTGAGAAGGTCATCCCCTTAGTGACATCAAGAAGCAAGAAGGTCCTCCCCTCATTATATCCTACCCTGAAGGCCCTCCATAGGGTATACACTATAGGGACACTCCCTGTGGTTGGGAATAATGTTTCTATGGTATCCCTCTCCATTGCGGCACCGATTGAGGAGGTCCCCCCTGCAACCAAAATTCATTCTGGCAAGAAGGCCCTCCCCTTTCTAGAATAAACGTGAGAAATACCTCTTATTCCAAGGTTCTCAAAAAGATGAAGTCAAGCATATCAGGCACTTCATTTATGATGATTGATATCCTTTCTAAACCAGTGGATAGTCCAGGGCCACACTCATCTTTTGAGCCACCCCTGCACCATTCACATATCAATGAGGCTCTCACCATCCCGACTGCTTGGAAAAAAATTATTAAGAGACTGTAGAGCTGGGCATATCATGTAGAGAAGTCCCCGGAAGAGAAACAGTAGGATATGTTTCTTGTGAGAATATAACTAGCTAAGGATAATATATTAGTGATGAATTAGCCTATGGCCACTTCTCACTTCGACATACCAAGGGAGTTGTCTGGGGAATGTATTCGTGACATTCGCCACAATATATGGAGGAATATCCACCAGCTAAATGAAAAATTCCTACCCTACAAAGGTTATGTGGGCCATGTCAACATATTAGGGGAGATTCATTGCCTAATTGACCTGGAAGCCCTCCCGTCCACACAAAATCCACAATTAAAAAAGGCGATAGAAAAACCTTGAACTAGCTTGCCTCCATGCACTGCATAAGTTGTGTCACCTCATTGGCGATACCTCGAATGGAGTTCATATTCAGGGATAGAGAGAACATGGATCTCAAAACTACACCATGAATCCCATCCAGCAGACCTCATTGAAAATGACATATTGTAATGTCATTACATAATTCCAGTAATCAAATGAAATCCCTACTTAGAAAAGATGTAATACTCAACAAAAACCAGCCTAGAGTAAGTCTCAAAAGCATCTGGACCGAAGAGATCAAACCATCGAAATTCTTTTGATCTAGGAAACTGAGAACATCCAGTAGGCTTCCCAACTAAGGGAAGTAAAATAGAAAGTAGTGATCATGTATTCAAAAGCCCACAGATCCTCTACATGTCCAATTCTATACTCAGCTCACAGATTCACATGAGTGCATGAAATAAAAAAGGTGGGAATATCAGCGACTACCACTGTCATGCGGGAACAACCCCAGCCGACAAGGATATGGAATTTATAATTCAAAATACCCCTATAATAATAACAAATCCAGGTCTTTGAACATCAATGGGTGATTGGGAATAACCCCATCCCGCAGGGATGGGGGCATTTTTACGTCAAGTTCCCGCATAGCAGACGTCTGTCTTCTCTCATCTAGGAAGAACTATGAGTAGAAAAGTCACCTATTCCACCCCATCTCGTGGTTCACACCCACTAAGATAGAGGCATATTATTAGGTCGGATTAGGGCTCCCTTCAGGTCAATATTCAACAAGAAACCCGAAGAATACTGCAGAATGGAAGGAGAAAACCCAACAAAGGATGCAAAAAGATTTACTACCATTAAACACTGATTACACCACCCCCAATGTGGTATGCATTAGTGAACATGGTAAAATTAAACTCTATAGATCTCATAGAAAATTATACAAAGGGATTGGATGCAAGGGAATATGGTTCCCTCTTAGATTCATCCCTCACCAAGCCTGATGGTGTCCATACTCGGAACTAGAGAGAGGTCCTAAATTTGGGTGCCCCATTAGTAAATCCTTCATTACCTCCCACGTGAAACCCAAAAAAGGAGAAGAATAAATCCCAGTTCATCTATGACCCACCTCCTTCTACCCTTGATAATGTATCCCTCACTCTCAAGGAAAGATTCTCCAAGTGGGAAGAAGTAATGAAAGAGCTCAGTCGAATTAATGTTGGGATGTGTTGAGGGAGCTATCTTTTCGGATGTATTCACCCCAAAAAATGTCAATAGGTATTCCTAGAAGAGGTTCCCTTTCCACAAGAACTCATCCTGGTGATTGATTTCAAGATCAAAGACCCATCTAAACCAACACTGGGACTGTTGACCTACTTAAACTCGGCCCTGGAAAGACATCAAGACTTCCCCCCACTGGGAAGGCATCCAAAATATATTCAGGTAAACCCACAAAGGATACCCCTGGATGGGTACCCACCCAAAATTCCAACAGAACTGCCACACCCATCATTGGCTATTGTTGCACCAGCCTAAGCTCAAGCCCAATAGGATATGCATCAAGGGCTCTTGAATACTGTAGATAAACTAACATCTCAACTAGAAGTCATGAAGGGGAGGCACGCTCCGATACAACTAGAGCGCAAACCCCACCTTGATTGGGTGAGAATTTTTTTGCCACCACCAAACATTTAAAACCCCACATTTCCAATGTTCGGTGGCTCGGGGGACCCAAAACAGCATTTAATGCACTATGCCTCTTACTTTGACCCCATGATGGGCACTCCAAAGTAGCAAGAAGCATTAAGAATTAGATGATTTGTGTAAACCCTATAGAGATTGGCCTTTATATGTTATAATATCTTTTCATATAACTCAATCACCAGTTGGGAGGACCTATGGTGACAGTTTACCTTCTAGTTCAGTTCAACACTGCCTAAGACAACAGTTAATGATATCATGAACTGCAAGTAGCGAGATAATGAAAGAGTCTAAGACTTCATTGCCAGATGGAAATGCGTGACTTATTCCCTGAACTGGCCACTTCACCAAGAAGAAATTCTCTTTATGTGCATCGATAAACTTCATGATGAATTGTAAACACCACTCATTCCGATAAAGTACACATGTAGGTTTTGAGATTTCTCTACCATTGACCAAAGAATAGAAGAGTCCTTGTAGAAGACTAATTTTAAGTCCTAACTGGCCTCATCATTCATAAGAAAAAGAGTGGAGAAAGCTGAAGTGGCTTCTGTCATGCTTATGCCACCCTCGACAGAAGCTCTAGTTGCGAGGCCTCCACCAAATCATGTGGAACCCCATGAACGCCGACAACCACCCCCACCTTGGCAAGATAAGCGATGTGGTGCTAAAAGAAATTAGTTTGAGGAATGAAGAAATAAGGTCTAATCGTTAAGAGATGACCAGTTCTGCAACTGCTTCATAGCCACTATGAATTGCAACTTTCTTCAACTACCGGAGGCAAAGTGAGCCGATGAAGGGGGTCTTGAAGACCCCCTATTTATTGTCCCTATCAATGGATACTAGGAAACACCATCCAAGAATGCTTCATCTTCATGGATCTCCTGTAAAAGATAGTGGATTACAAAAAATTCAAGTTGGGTTTTCCGCCAGCACAAGTGGTGTATGTTTCCACATCAGGCTCAAGAGGGGAAGAAGAATGGAAAACAGTTTCCAGTAAGAAGGACAAAAAATTTGACTATTGGATGACCCAAAAAATAGTCAACTGAGTTCATGGCATCCTCTAGGTGTAGTTGAAACAATCAATCATTCCCCCAAAAGCTCTTGATGAAACACAACCATCATCCTCAGCCCCATAGTCTTCTAAGGTCCATAAGGGAAGAAAGAGAGAGAAAGAACATGGGCTACACCCAAAGATGAATCAAGTACTAAAAATTTAAGATTTCATGCCAACAAACTAGGTAAAAGGAGCGCCACCCTTCCAAATGGTACAATGGGCACTGTCCTTCCAAACAACACCATTAGAAGGAGGTAGTTTGAGAGAAATGTTTTCAGATCATAAACTGTTCTTAGGCTCTATTAATTTCGTTCACTTGATGGACCCCCTTCTCTGATAGATAATATGGACACGAACCCGAATTTTCCAAGACCAATCGGAGAGCAAGAGGAAGAAGCTGCATAGGCTGAGAGTTTCCTGGAAGGCATGATCATGGAAGGAGTCAAATGCCCAGCCACACTTTAACTCAAACTGTTAAGATCGCATAACTCACGGGAGGACCCTCTGGTAGACACAACGAGAATCAGAATGTTCCTCAACCCCCACTGAAAGAAATCTGAGTCCAATTATCGTAGATTACCTATTGGAGGAATGAAAAATATCAAATTTCCCAAGGCATATAGGAAAACTAGTTTGAACAAACCCAAAAAGAATCGTAGTGCCACCGGCTCCTATCACAGAGGCCTAACCATATACATCCCAAGATCAAGCCCCTAAAGGGTCTATGAAAGAGAAACCTTGAGTCAGGAAGTGCCAAAATTTAGAGAAGAAATATTATATTCTAAATCATCTGGCTTCCGTACCAGTATAGCTATCAGTAATGGATACTTTGAGTCCATCTGTAGACCTTAGAGAGGTGCTCATTGAAGGCATACTAATTTTGCAGTAATTCAAGGCCTATGTAGCAGTGAACGAAGTCTATCGAACATAGAACAATCTTAAAGAATTTCATGTCGTCATCTCTTTCACAGATAGGGATGAGGAAGTCATCATGAAAGGGCACACCAAACCCTTACATGTGTCCAAAAAGATAAATAACATTGATTCCCATAGGATTTTCATCGACAAGGGCGATGGAGTCAACTTACTTCTACTATGAACACTTTTCTGGTTGGGCTATAATGAAGGCAGTTTGACACAGAGCACCAAAACTATACTGAGATAAGAAAAAAATGAGAAGAATCCATTAGGATTAATCAAGCCTAAAACATGGGTTGAAGACCTCATGTTAGATTCTAGGTTCCTAGTAGTGTGGAAAAGTATGGCCTTCAACTTCCTGTTAGAGAGGCCTTGGCCGCATCTGCATGAATCAATTCCTCCATTATATCATCAGTGCATCAAATATTGTACTAATGAAAAAATGGGACATTACACACTGATATATCCCTATTTGATTCATGTGATTCACATTACTTCGAAGTTGGGTTCTATGAACTGGAGGAGAAGCAATATTTGGATGAAGACATTGATTGGATCACTGTCCCAAATGGATCAGAAATGGATCTTGCCAACCCACTCCAATAGACTGGGGAAGAATAAGTATTACCCATCAACCAATGGGAATGTATAAGTTAAAATCTGGATACAGAATCAATTGTTTTCATGATTTACATTACGACTGCCAAGTCCAAAGACCCTAAATAATGGGCTGACTCCTATGGTGATAAGAAAATCCCAACCAATGATGCTCCTGACCCATCCTCAGAACCTCAAACTACCCCCACCTTAATCACTAAATAAAAAGTCAATTTCTTTCCAAAAATTTTAGAGTTAACCTTTAGAACCCTCTCTGCACCGGAAGAGGAAGAAGATGATGAAGTGGATGATAAATAATAAGAAAAAGAAGAAGAAGACCTCAAAGATTCCCCTCCTGCATTAGAAGAAGGTGTCTCCACCATAATCGATGAACATAGGGAGATAAAAATAGGCACCTAAGATGACCCATACCACAATTTGATCAGTGTGGATATGCCTATCAAGGAGAAGGGGAAATATACCTCCTTCCCAAAGAAGAATCAAGACATGTTTGTATGGAACTACACAGAAATGCCAAGCATTGATCTGGAGGTCGCCACTCATCATTTGGGTTTTCCAGAAGATCAAAAGGGCTATAAAAAGGAATCCAAAAAGACCCACTCGATGCACGCTACCAAAATACAGGTTGATGTTGACAATCTGATCAAATTCAACTACATTCGAGAAGTCCAATATCTGATCTGGCTGGAAAACATAGTCCCTGTCAAAAAGAAGAACGGGCATATTAGAATCTGCATCGACTTCAAGGACCTTAATCGGCACTACCTGAAATATGGTTTCTCGATCCCGAACATAGAATTTTTGATTGATGAAACTGCCAGGTATGAGGCCTTATCTTTCATGGATGATTATTCTGGATACAACCAGATCCGAATGGCCCAAGGAGATGAAGAAGCCACTTCTTTTAGGTCCCCTCAGGGAGTGTTCTATTATAAGGTGATTCCATTTGGTCTCAAAAATGCCGATGCTATATATCAGTGTGCCCTGAATCTCATTTTCAAGCCCTTACTAGGAAAATTTGTTGAGTTCTATGTCGACGATCTAGTGGATAAATCATGACAGTGCTCAAAACACCTATCCGATCTTGAAACTACTTTTAACAAACTGTGATAACACCGTTTAAAGATTAATCCCTTAAAGTTTGCCTTTGAAATTACCTATGGGAAATTTATTAGATTCATCATATGCCACCATGACATCAATTTAGACCCTGAGAAGACCAAATACATCATTTGAATGTCCCCACATCGCAACCTCACTGAGTTGAGAGGTCTCCAAGGGAACTTGGCCTACATCTGACACTTCACAGCAAACTTGGTGGGTAAATGTTTACCTTTCAACGGGTTAATAAATAAAAGGGTTACGTATGAGTGGGATAATTATTGTCAAGTAGTATTTTATAATATCAAAAGATATATCCTGAGACCATCGGTGTGGATGCCACCGGTTGAGAGTAGACCACTCATTTTACATGTAACCACCTTGGAACGATCACTAGGTGCCTTCATCGCACAGAAGAATGATGCTGGCAGCGAGAACAACCTCTATTATCTCATCCAAACAATTATTGATGTTGAAACATGATATTTGATAATAAAAAAGAAATGCCTATCCATAATATTCATAGTTCGGATACTCATGCATTAACTGTGGAACCTTGAGGTCCACCTAGTCTCCCGCTACAACCTGTTCAAATATACCCTCAACTATCACATGAAAATTAGACGCCTATCACGATGGGTGGTCATCCTACAACAGTTCAACATAGGATACATACCCCAGAAGGCCATCAAAGGCTAAGCGTTAAAGGAATTCCTAGTAGATCACCTATCATAAGAAACAACAACATTAGACGCTATACTTTCAGATGAATAAGTGTTCTTCATCCAAAAGGACCCCCATACATTGGAAATGTACTTTAATGGTGATTCCAGAATCCCATCGGGGAAAAGGATGGAGGATCCCAAGATCAACAAAGTGGGGCTAGTAGTTATACTCATATTCCCTAAAAAGACCATCTTTCCTTACCCCTTCCTGATTTTGGAGGGATGTACAAATAATGAAGCAGAATACCAAGCCCTCATAGCGGGGCTAGAGCTAGAAATTCATGCACAATATAAACACATAAAGATAAAATGTGATTCAGAGCTAGTTATTAGGAAGGTCAATGGTGACTATGAAATTAAGAAAGATGTATTGGTACCCCTAATGAACCATGTTCGAGAACTGATGGAATAAATCTCATTAGAACCAACATTGACCTATGTCCCTAGGTCACAAAATGCTAAAGATGATGCTTTTTTAAATGAAGACACCAACCTAGTTGATCAAAAATAGGATGAAATGATTATTAGCATTGCCCACCGCCAGATGGTTTTTTGTTTATCTAGAACAATACATAGTAGATCGACGAAATTAGACCCATTTCTGAGCCTTATGGTCACACCAGAGATTGGATGAATCCTATTTTAAATTACCTTTAGAAGGTTGAACTCCCATGAGATAGGGATATAAGGGAACATGTTCGAAGACGAGAAATCAACTTTCTCTTATACAATGGTGTAAACCAAGAAAAGGCACTCTACAAACGAGGCCTTGACAGATTCCTTCTTAGGTACATTCATGGAGAAGAGACTATTACTTTCATAAAATAAGTGCACAATTGATCTTATGGAGTGAACCAATCAATGAAAAATTTCTCTCATCAAATATGAAGGCTTGGATATTACTAGCCTACTATGATAGAGGATTGTTCCATACTCACCAAGAAATGCCATTCCTGCCAAGTTCATGCCAATTTTATTCACCGACCCCTAGAGTTACTTCATACTACTAGGTACTCCTAGACATTTTCCACATAGGGGATGGATGTTGTGGGGATATATCCCCCCACCATAGCTAGACAATTCATGTTTATATTCACAACAATCAAATTCTTTTTCAAATGGGTAGAAGCCATACCCCTTAAAGAAGTCGAGGCAAAACACATTGTTAGCCTTCTGAAGGCCGACATCATTACCATATTTGGTGTCCCTCATAAAATACTGATGGAAAACAACACCAACTTCTTCTCTTCTAAGTTGAAAAAATTATACCAAAAGTATGGATTCAAGGCCAACTATTTAACCCGCTACCACACAGTGGCCAATGGGCAGATATAGGTTTTTAACAAGACTCTGTCTAATATACTTCAAAAGATGGTAGATAAGGATAAGAAATCATGGCTAGAAAAGCTCATTAATGATTTATTGTCTTACCGAACCATGACCAACACTGCCACCCAAGAGACCCCGTACTCACTAGTATATGGGGAAGAGGCAGTTTAGCCTATTGAAATTCAAGTTCCATCACATCATGGGTCCATTTTTGATCAACTGTCTATGGGCGATAAATCCTAGAGATGGTTTGATATGTTGGAGAAGCTAGATGAGAAAATGATGCACACTTTTCACCATTTGGATATCTACCAGAATTGATCGGACAAGCCTTCAACAAAAAGTTTCTCCTTCAATCTTTCCTTGAAGTAGAGATGGTGTTGGTCCTTTGAACCTCGATGATAGTAGGGAAGAAGACCCCATAGATTGAACCAAAGTGGGAGGGACCGTATGTCATACAAAGGTTATATTCCAATGGATCATATTCATTTATATAAATGGATAGACAAATCATCTTATCTCTCTAAAATGCAAAGTTTCTGAAGAATTAATTTGCGAACATCAACACCACTAGTACAAAAAACCCTTTTTACGTAGTTTTTTTTAGATTTTTAACGTCGGTTTTGAGGAGACATTATTGCGAGCGATGTTAAAAATATTATTTTTTAGATTATTTATTTAATTAATGATGTTAAAAATTGGGTTTTATGGTTTTTAACATTGTCATAAAAAACAACATGAAAGACCTTTTAGAAATGATGTTATAAAGCCATTTTTAACCTCAGTTTTTAAAAAAACCGACGTTAAAATTCATTTATTACGTCGTTTATTTAAAAAAAAACGTTAAAATTCATTTTTAAGATAGGTTTTTAAATAACCAATTTAAAAAATGTTTACCATATTATAGATAATTTCCTAAGATTTGATTTGATAGGTCGTAGAGCTCAAACAGAGTTACAAATCAAAAGTTATGACCATCAGAAGATTGATATTTTTTTTTCAAGGAAAGATCGAATGAGCCAAACATAGCTTTGTCTTAGAAGGAATTTTAGAATATGAAAGAGGATTTTTATTTTCACCATAATATAAAGAATTATACATCATTATAATAAAATAATAATCCTTAAATTGTATAACAATTAAGAAAAATATTCATAAAAAATACAAATCATGGAAATATAATTACCAATACATTGAAGAGATCATAGAAAGAAGAATTAGTGGATTCACATGTAATATCAAACAAGTTGAGTCGATGGAATGAGGATGGTTGAATGAAATGATCATTAAATGGTATATCAATTAAAAAAACAAATCATAAAAACAATAAATCATGGATAAAGAATTAAAAATACCTTGATCAGATCTTAGGAAGAAGAAATAATTGATTCACGTTGAAGATAAAATTACTTGAGTTAGGGGAATGATGATGTTCGAAATAAATGATCATTAAATTTTGATATATGTATAATGAAAACATATAATTAAGATAATAAAAGAAAACATTGTGTTAAAAATTTTAGGCGGAAGTTGGAAATTTTGATGTCGCGATGTAAAAAAATTGAAATTTCGCATTGGTGGGATATTAAAATAATCTTCCACGTCAGTTTTATATTAGCCATCATGAAAAGATATTAAAATTTTCATGATTTTTTCATGTCGATTATTTAATAACCGACATTAAAAGGTATTTTTCACATCGTTTATTTAATAAACGATGTGAAAAATGTTTACAAACATGTAGTTAATTTCTCAATATTCGATTAGACAGTTCATAGAGATCAATTGGAGTTATGTATTAAATGTTATGGCCCTCGGCAATTGTCCTTCCCTAAGACTTCGTTTAGAGATGATCAACTTCCGATGCCCATTAATTTTGATCTGTAACTCTGTTTGAGCTATGTGGCCTATCAAATCAACGATTTGAAAATGAATTACATGTTTGTAATCATTTTTCATGTAAGTTATTTAATAAATTACTCAAAAAATTCATGAAAATTTATTTTTCACATCGGTTATTTAGAACCGACGTGAAAAAGTCAGAAAAATAGATTTTTCACGTAGCTTATTAAATAACCGACATGAAAAATCATAAAAAATGGATTTTTCATGTTGGTTCTTATATAACCAGTTTTAAAAATCAGAGAAAACTGATTTTTACATCAGTTATATAATAACCGACGTAAAAAATCAATTTTCAGATATTTTCTCGTCATTTCTAAAAAACCGACGTGAAAAATGGCGACGTTAAAAATAGTTTTTTTAATAGTGTGCCCATTTAGGGTCCAAACTATATGACCTTAAACTATGCATTACAATCATATCCAAATTACATTAAACTTCATGGAACTCTTCCTTGAAACATGATGTTAAACTGTGACCCATTTCCTCACTACATGATGTAAAACTGCACAGTATAATGTTTAAGATGCAAAACATTAAAAAACATAGCATAAATCATTCTAATCGCATGATGATAAACTGCACAATCCCTTAGATAACTATGTATGTCTTGATTCCCATTCATTATCAGGATACATAACGATGCCTCAATCCTCGATCTTCGACTAACCCGTACAAAAAAACCTCTATCAGATCCTCTATCTCCCCACATTTACAAGGGAAACCCTTGTCACTCCTTGTTTCTCACATCGAGTATAACTCACGTGACATTAGGGTTAGTGGTATGTATTTCCCTATGTAAAAGAACTATAGAATAATATGGTAGACTTGGTATCTATAGTGGATGAAACAAAAATGACCCTACCCCTATGTACGGGCCAGATCAGTACAAGGAATGTTCAGAACTACCTGAAGCTTGGTTCTAGCCCTTAAGGGATATATAGTGACGCCCAAATTTGGCATCCCTTACCCACCACCAACAAAGAAAAATTCCCTCGCATGTCCCTATCCATGGACCAAAAATTTGTAGGGAACATTCAGAACTACGTACATCTTGATTCCTACCATTATAGGATACATAGTGAGTCTTGGATCTGGTATCTCAACCCACCCACCATTTTAAAGAAGAAAACAAATGCACCTTCCTTTGTTCAAAGGTCATACTTGTACGGGGATTCCATGAAAGGTCCTAACCACATAAAATGAAACTAAAAGATTCCTCAAGAGTCAAGTGTGCCTAATTCTCAATGTTACGAGATTCCGACCATTCCCCAAATTTCGACACAACAAATTTAATGAGATGACAGAAATTAATATTCTAAATTCTGAAACTTGTAAGAAATAAAAAGGTCATACATCACCCTATATATGTATCAAATCTATGTGTAAGATTCAATAGTTCATGACTAATCATGGTATGTATATTTCATACATTCCCATACAATTTCTTCCCATTTTTCAAACTCCACAATATAGGAAAACATAGACCCCCATAAAATTTCTTATCCATATCGAATGGAAGGACAGTGTCCTGCGGACACCATTATTCGGCTATGCACATCATGCCCCTGTGGATCTGTATATGTTTCCTATAAAACAAATGTCAATCAAAGGAAAATTCATCTTTAGGAGAGTCATTTACTATCTCGGTACACCCAATGGATTCCAAGCCCCATGTCATCTCTCTTGATCCAAGTTGCCCCCAGTGCTATGGGTTATACCCTCTATCATCAATCATGTCTAAAGAATTCTATAACACCCTGATCATGATTAAATCATATCTGTAGATGATCTTTGTGACAGTATAATGTCCTCACTGCATGACTCTAAACAATATTGTGTAATGTCCTCATTGCATGACGTTAAACCACAAGGCCCAAATCTTCCTTACTATATGGCGTTAAAATACATATAATTAGTTTAGCTAAAGAAATCTCTAATGTTAATTATTTTATTCTTATGAGGTGATCCCAAATCCTCGTAATCATTTGTTTATCACACCGATCGTAGCTCACATGAGCTAAGGGATCTTAGAGAGATATCCACCATGGCATTATGAAAAAACGGTCCAGGAATTTGGTCCTAAACGTATGACCCTAAAAGGAATGTCACGGTTCCCTTCCCTATAAGGAACCCTTCGTCCTGGCCATACGACCTTAAACGATAGGGTACCCCCAAGATGGGATGAATGCCTCACGCTATGTATGCGTTAGATCTACATAAAGGATACTTGATTCCATGAGTAATTCATTACCCAAATGTCTCTAATATATCTGAATACACTCTTACCATACCTCAAACATCATGCTTTAAGAAATCCTGAATCCCCGTAATCATCCATGGACATTAGAGATGGAAGGCTCGTGTCCTGAGGACACCATTTTTTGTCTATGAACATCATGCCTCAGTGGATCTATATATGTCTCCTACAAAACAACCATAAATCAATGGAAAATTTGTCTCCCAGAGATTCCTCTCCTACCTCTATATTCCCAATGGATTCTAAGCCTCATAACATCCCTCCTGATCCAAGGACCCTCAAAGTTATGATTTACAATCTCATTCCTACCCACGTATTGGATATATCAGAACATACTAGCCCAATTCATCTCTCATCTCTCTTGATGTTTCTATAAAATAAAGATACCCTGTCCATATATGTGAAGTCGATTCACATATAAGAAAGAAAAATTCCTCTATTTAATTTTGGGTTCGCTAGAGAATTTCAGATAAAAGAAATGTCCCTTTTCATATTCAAGCGTACCCCAGGTTAATGTTTATATTCCATGTTCAGAAAGGTCCCAATCTCCATAATCCTTCTGAGCCATAATAGATGGAAGGCCATTGTCCTGCATACATCTTTTTCCTACTATGAACATCATTCCCTGGAGGCTCTACATATATCGCCTAGAAAACGTCCATCAATCAAAGAAAAATTCATCCTCAGGAGAGTCCTTTCTAGTTTATATATGATTAGAGGACATCCATGTCTCATATCACCCCCCCAAGATTTGGAAAATCCCCCTAAATAATGACTCACATATCCTCCCCTTTTTAAATTCCCCAACATGAAAAAAATTTATAGTTTAACTGACCATTCACCAGCTCTCCCTTATGCAAGTACGAATTGTGTAGGAGCAGTTGCCCACTCAAATCCGATACGAATATCCCTAATACTTTCAGATATAATCACTCAGACAGACCATCCACTGTGGATCCTAACATAAAAATAAGTTCAAAGTGTTGTAAATCCTCTTAGTCCATTGGAAATGGAAGGCCAATATCCCGCAAACACCCTTTTTTTTACTATGTACATCATACCACAGTGGTTCAACATATGTCGCCTGAAAAACAACCATCAATAAAAGGAAAATTAATCCATCAGAGAGTCCTCTTCTACCTTTATATACCTAAAATGGATCTCAATCCTCATGCATGTCCAAAACTAACAAATTTAGGGCTAATAAAAATCCCTCATTCATTTATAAAAGACAATAGGACATTCCCGTTTGATGGGTTAAAAATTTGGGACCCTTCTCTATCATGTTTGGTCAAATATGTTTAACTTAAAACATCAGTAATAAGTTTGATAGGAAAGACTGCGAACTTCCGGTGAAAAAGATTCCATACATGCAGAGTGAAAATCCACAAAGGGAACCTCTAGATAAAAGTCAAGTATGATCTCGTTAAACCAACACCATGTAGGTTTTAGAAAAAGATTTTTTTCCAAGACATCAGAAGAGAAGTAAATCTTTTTGGGTCGAAAACTTGCAAAGGGAAGGCTAAGAAAAATTCATGTTATACCCACTAAGCCCGTGTCAACTGGGCTTAGGAAAAAATTAGGGTAAAAATGAGAAATACATAAGAATTTGTCAGGTTTTCCACAAAACCTCATCAATTGTATATCTATGCTCACTGAGTCCCTTGGTTTTGGAAAAAATTAAAGCCTGAGTTAATTATTTCAAATTACTAGTATCAAATGATGGTTTAAAATTAATACCTGATCGAAATGATTTTTATATGATTGATTGTAATTAGTTGACATGACAGGAAAAGGAAAAGAAGAATAATTTGATGGAAAATTGGTTCCATCTTGTTTTATAAAAATATATGATGGGATTCCACAGTCTGGAGCCTCTCCTTGTAAGAAAGACATGATCTTTACAAGAGATGTTCGGTAGAGTTGTTAAGTTGAATCAATGATTGATATGATTCCTCAATGAATTGGTGAATATTTAATAAATTAGCAGTCTTAGACTCCATGCTTATCCATAGTGCCTTCGCATCCCTCATGGATTTGAGGCTAGTCCTTTCTCCCTCCTCTATTTTCCAATTCCCCTCCACAATGATGATCTCGGCTCGAGCCCTATCATGTTTAAGCTTATCTAGTTTCTAGCTTTTTTTCTCCGATTCTTGGTCATGTTGTTCTACTAAGGACTCTTTCTTCATGAGTTCGTTTTGAACCCTTGAAACCACTCCAGCATGAGTGGAAGATTCATCAATAAGAATTTTCCACACAACAACAAGATGATTCATCGACTCTGCCATAGAAAGTTGAGACTCCATCATACCAGTTTCTTCCTAAGTAGCTACCACCTTCTTTACTATATCATGGATTCCATGATAGTCAAATACACTAAAACCAAGAATCCCAAACTGGTGGTGTAATTTTGGAAACTTCACTAGCATCTCAGCCAATGGGGTATAAGAAATTAATCTCCAAATGTCCCTCTATGCCTTTTTACATATGGGCCGGAGATTGACTAGGCCTTTTGGATTGGTCTCAATGTTACTCCCTTATAATGAAATATATCTAGGAATGAACATCACAAGAGAGGTACTTGATTCTGTGGCCACAATGCAGATTGAACCTGCAACAACCTAGTCATTGGTAGTGGAATAGAGGTTAGAGTGGGTGCGTCCTATGAAATTGCTATTTCTTGTGGTTGCGATTTTGAGAATAGGGAGGAGAAGACTTTAGTACCTCCCACCTTTATAGAAATACTGCTACCTAGAATAGGTGGACCCCACCGTCAATCATCAGTTGCACCCTGTGTCCAATCAGGAATAATGAAGACCCAGGGCTATACTCATCCAAAATAGTAATCCTTAAGGCATCCATTAAAATTTCTCCTATTGATATAAGGTCTGTAGGGATATTCAGTCCAGAGAAGGGTATTGGTATCGAGATCCTAGGGGTAGAAAACACAACTTCTCTCCAAATTGGAAAAAATGGTATGATGACCCACTCAACATTTTTAATGGCTAGAACATCAGCCTCCTCGGTGATTGTGACTTCTACAGAGCCAACATGAGTAGGTGGAATATGAATCTCTAAAGTTAATCCCACTATTGGGGAAAAGTCTTTTTGATCAAGATTGATTGGTTCCTCAATAGTTGATGCCCCTCCAAAATCTAGTAAGGCTTGGGGCTCACCACATGATTCAACCCCTGCCATATAGATCACCCTGTCTCTCACCATGAGAGTCAGCTCACCATGATCAAGTGATCCCTCAACTTATGGATGTCCTTCCATGATAAGAGTAGGGATTGTTCAAGTAGGGGAAGGCACACCAAAAGTGTTGACAGTACCCCCTGTCTCTTTGTCTGGCCCTGTTTCCCTTCTTTGGTCAACCGCAAAGGCTGCGACCCTTCCTCTTCCATAAAGGGGATGGGAGCCGTAGATTCATGAGCAGTCACCATCTAGTTTCTGATAGGCCCTGTGTCGAACTACATACATGCACTAGTGATTCAACAATATAAGGGTACTTGGTTACTTCACTAGGTGAATGAACGATTACTTGTGATTCCCCTCCTAATATGCTTTGACAGTTGGGAGTCTTGCTTGTGTTTCTTTTATTGTCATGGAGATAGCTCCGGAATAAGTGCACCCATAGGAGCTCTTGGGGGAAATTCCTTGGAGGGTTCTTAAATGACTGCTTCCATATTCTCTTGAGCTTCAGTAGATTCTTCCTTAGTACCCCTTACCATCGGTAAGGTGCACACCACAACTTTAGTGCCTCCAAGAGAATAAATCAAGGAAAGAGCAGTTTCCCAAGACCCTATTGGCCTCTGAAAAATATAAAGGGTAGGGCGAACCTTTAGCATCTCTACATGGGAAGAATTTAAGTATAGCGGTTGTAGATAAAACAACCTCTCCCATCAGCCGTGGGAGTACGTCCATCAATTCCACGTGGTCCATCTAGTATTGTATGTTTGTAGGGGCATGGAGACACATGTACTTTTCATTCAACTAAGAAACCACCTAATTCGGTTCTTCATTGGCCGAAATATCATTAGGAGAAATATCTACCCCAAAACCTGGAAGGTCGAAACACCCTCCCTAAATAAGCCTCCATATATATTAATTTGAATCATTCACCCTCAGTTCATCCCAAAATCTCCAGGAATCCAAAATTGCAGCCATGATGGAGATGTCTAGTGTTGGAAGGTTGGTGTAGGGAAGCAGAGTAGTTTCGATAACTGTATAGGTCTCCTAGGAGTTCCTGCAAACTCCGGACCTCGAGAAGATGAAAGTTTATGAGACTTTGGGAGCAATTAAGAATCCTTTTCCATGTAATCCATGATAGGTGATCCAACGACACCGTCATTATCATCATCGATCTCTAGTTTCAGCATATAAATCACCTGATGTAAGTATTTAAGGTGACAGATTTGGTAATGGATGAGGGTTTCATGTTCCTCAAGGTAACGACCCACCCTCTCGGGATCCTCATCAAAAGAAACATTAGCTGGTGATGACACATAGGCAATACCTGTAATAGAAACCTTCATAGTGCAGAGGAGATTCTATAAAGCATGAGGGGACCAGTCTTGAGAAGAAGGATGGCCATTCAAAAGGTCCCATTACCTCCAGGAACTGTAAAATCATCCTTGGGGGAATGGATGGTGGACTCCCGGCAGTAGCTCGTTCAACCGCCCATGAGATCACAACCATGTCTTTCACAATTTTCCTCCTGAAGGAGCCAACAGGGATTCAATGGACTTTTCCTGGTCAAGAGTGTTCAACAAATCCATTTTACTTCTCCTTTATATTTTCCCCAGATGCTTTGAAAGTTGTCACGATTGGAACCAAATAAGCTAATTGGCCATCAAGATATGATTTAACCCAGGCCACATCATATCTTTTTCTAATGAATGGTAAAGAATACATAGGATCTAAAAGTCTTTCCCAGAACTGGTTGTCCTCTTGCGTGAACATCATCCATAATTTATGAGCTGTCATCAGATGATTCTCTTGACGGAAACTATTGAGAAGATGAGGACAAAACTTCTCAACACAGTTAAATTGTCGAATAAATATACATGGTGCATCTCCCTCACAAATTAGCTCCCCTTTGATACGAGAAACCAGGATGCCTTATCTCAAAGATAAAAAGTAACCTTTACTAAAAAAGTTTTCAGATGAATTATTTTTAATATTATTAATAAGGGAATCATAAGGATGGTAAGAGAAAAAAATTAAAATGTTGAGATAACCCATTCAGTATTTCATGTTCTATTTAGTTTGTTCCTCTCGCTTATCCTATGAATGCCAAGCCACCAGAATGACCCCTCTTGTACTCGTAAGATATGGTTGGAGGTTGGAATGAGGAATCGGTAAGGAATCAATAAAGGTGTAACCTCCTATGTGGGCTCCAATCCAGCCCCAAAGAATTTGGAAGGGACCAATCATACGGAAGGGTGGTCCCCCCTCGCTGATCCGACCTAATAGGCCTTAAATCATGGCCAATACTGGGATAACTAGATTGATACATCTTCTAGTGACTAACTAAGTAGCCATGATAAAATTTGAGGCTCTTACACCACCAGATTCCCACACTAGTAAGAGCCACCCGCTTAGAAATCCCCTAGTAGAAATAATCGATCTATGTCTGGGACGAGCCCCCAAACCCACTTATGAAACTTCCCCTCTTCCAGGGTGGGCCAATAGGTACCCTCTCACCTTTGAGTTGTTTTGGTAGGAAATTCCTTGAGTCTCCATGGATTGGGCTCTAGACCAGTTTTCTAAACAAAGGCACCAAACCACTCATCATAAGGAACATCCTGCTTCAGATAAGGATCGATTTCCTTTAATAGTGTCTTCACTTGAATGATGAGTTTCTTGGCCAAAGGAGGGGTTCTTTCCTCATTATCCTAAATATAGGAAGGGGGTAAGAATTTATCATAAATTTCCCCGATGATAGGGAATCATGAGATTAGCCGAGTATCTCAAAGAATGATACTGACCTCCTTATGGGTTAAATGGAAGGTATTGGTGTCTGGGATACACCTGATCAGGAGCTGTGAGATAAGGGAATTGGGAGAGTGAGTGTATGTATAAGAAACCCAAGAATCCTCATATAGTCCCACAGTCTACAGCTCGGTTCAAAATTCTTCACAGCTCTGGAGAACCCCAAAAGGTCACCCCCAATCTATGCTAAACGAGCATTTGGAATGAAGATCCAGCCTAGATGACCATCCATGATGCTTTTTCTTTATAGCTTTCTGTGAAGTGATCTGGTAGCAATGGTCCATCTTGTAGGGATTCCACTTCACCTCCTCTAATGTCTGAGGTGCGTAGCTTAGCAAGGAACAATATGCAATATCTCTATGAAGGTACCACCCTTGGATGAAATCAAGGTCTTCGAGATAGAGGTGTAAATTATCCTAGAAGCCAGCTGATCAATGGGATTTGGTGTTGGGATCACTGTATTAGAAAATAGACCAAAACCACAAGATGGAAGCCTCTATGAAGCTGGGTACTTCTGTTGGATTTCCATAACAAGATTCACAAGAGATTTATGTAATGGAACGACCATGATTTTTTCTTTGACTAAAGCCGCCATGATCATTGATCTTTCATCAGCAGTAGAAAGTAGAGCAAAAGAAGTAGCCTCAGAATCCATAGTAATGTCAACAGAAACCTGTGATAGATCCATTATAGCCCGCACTGGAAGATCCAAAAGTTGAAAACAATTTAGTCAAATAAAAATTGTTGGATAAAGTCCCTGAAAAAATGGATAAAAGAATTGATAATATGTCTGCATAGGGCTCTATATACTATTCCTAGAAACTGTACACAGTAGACATTTCTAACGCGGTGAATGATATGTGGTAGAAATACCCGCATAATTCTATGGTACAAAGAAGCATTATATCACATATATCCATGGTATGAGAAACACCAATGAGGAGTTATCCCATAGAGCATTGGCCAGTGAATAGAAAGATTCACAGAATGTGGATACTGCGAACCATGGCCTCACCATGTCCATATTCAAAATTGCTGATTAAAAAGATTATGTTCACGTTATTAATTCATAAAGTTTAGTTCACTGGTTCATTCTCGGTGTTTAGGACACACAAACTACGTAGCGTTCTCTAATGCACAAATCCGGATTATGGTTTTATGTTCCACAGAAACCATTCGAAAAACCCAAAATTCGGTTTGTGGGAAAATCAATGGTGAAAAGTTCAGTTCACGGCCCATACAAAGTGGTTCGCGAGCAAGGTTTTTACATAATAAATGGTATTCTAAGGCAAAGAAAGTTGTGGGAGAGTCGATAGAACTTTTTTATGTGAGATACGGTAGAAAACAAATGACATAGACCCCTATATCTAGGTGTGGTCCCCTCTTACATGACTTATCTATTATATCATGAACCATTTTAATTCAGGACCGCTTCTACATCAGAATAGTATAATATTCCATATGAACAGACCCCATTTCAATGGAGGTCATTTCTAGGGTCCTGAAAATTTCTCCAAGGGGGAAAAATACTCCCATAATCACTTTTTAAAAGGAATAAAGAATTTATAAAAGTCTAACAAGGTGAATGTACTAAAATTGAGTTGCAAACTTTAGAAGAAACTTGAAGGAATTAAAATTTTTAGAGGGTTTTAGAGACCCACGTACCATCACTGGGAAGGGTTCACAGACTGAATAAACCGTGAACCACCAGTACATGGAATGACTCATGAGGCACTAGCCTGCAGAGCGATGGACATCGAACCCAAGCTCCCGAGAACTGCATCACTGAAGGAATCAAGCACATGAATTCCATCCACATACTATCCCCCGAATTCAGTAGTTCACGAATGAAACATATTGGAAGGGTTTTGTGAACTGTGATTTGTGAACCACAGCCTCCACAAACCCCAGTTGACCAAGTCTTCTATGGGTGAAGACATCTCTTCATGGGATTCTGTAAATGGTGCAGCATTCCCATAGATACAATTTCCCCAATTCCCTATAAAAGGAGAAAAAAGGAATTGAGGGAGGAAATATGAAGAAAGCATGAAGAGGATTCCAAAGTTTGGAAGAAATAATTTAGATAGGATTCCAAATTTAGTCTCGAATAATCGGTGAAGCCTAAATCACAAACCATATTTTCTGCAGGTACAACCAACCACGAACCATAAAACTAAGGAACTTAATGATAATAAGAGAACCGTAAACCTAATTGGTGAAATTGCAAACCACATATTTCTCACGGATGAAGTCACCGTGAATGATAGTCCCTAGGACCCTCCTTGGATATGTTGTTCTGCATAGTGAAACAATATGCAGATTCAACCCAGTGCTGCATACTACATCAGTAGGTGGATGAAACCCGAAGTGGTGTGATGGACTCAATCATGGACAACGTACCATTGTGGTGAACAATGGTCCATGCCCATGCTCATGTAATACTTTGGTATGCGGAAAAACCCTCTTTCTGCATACCAATATGGTATGTGGATAATCCCCCATCCCACATAAGAAAACAGTACACAGAATGGGGTGTTTTCGGGTATTCTTCCCTCTGGTTCCAATCTCACCCATCCATTATCATCCTATCCTCCATAATCACTATGTGAAATAGTCCCCTGACATCAAAGAAATGTATCCTCCAATTCCACCAGACCCATATTATAATATCATTGGGCGCAACAGTTTTCCCATTTGAGTCTACATACCCATGGTAAGAAAAGTCACGAAGTCCCTCCCAACAGTGGTTCGTACTCTAAGGATTTCTATAAGTGTACATTACCATGGTAACCCAAATTCCAACCATGGGATGCTAACATGAACTTCCCCATTCTATGGATTAAGGGTGATCAATTGTTTTTCCATTCAATAAGGAATAATGATATGTCGAAAGAGTTATGTTTGCTTCTACTTGTGACAAGGTTTGCAGTCCTCCCCTTTCCCAAAATGTGTTCCGGGGCAGTCCCACTGAGGTAAGTCCCCAATCTTCCGAAGGCCAAGCCACATGACTTTTAATGTCATCCCACATTAAAAGGTTCATCGCTCCGCGCCCTCACCATGGTCTCCCCAACCTCTTCTTCGATAGGCCCAACCTCTCCCATTGGTAAGAGAGGAGATGTGTATCTAGTTGGATCTATCACATCATTTTGTTTCTCTCACTGAGAATGACTCACATGGGCTTAAATATTTTTGGTGATTACAACATCTACACAATTCTGAACAAAGATAATTTTGATTTTCGATGAAACTAGGATACATTGGATGATTTCTTGAAGGCCCGAGCTCAAAATGGTGCCTTTCCCAAAAGGTTCCACCCAATCATGTTCCCCTAAAATGGGTAGCTTCCAAGCATAATCCATAGGTTTTCTGAACTATGATAAATATAATTCCTAATCAAACTCGGATACGTAGGATGCCTTCCTGAAGTCCCAAGTTCAAAAGGGTAAATTTCCCAAAAAGGACCACCCAATCATGTACCCCTCAAATGGGCAGCTTCCAAGAATAAGCCTCATCTTCTCTGATGTATAAGAACTCTAATTTTTGATCAAACCATGATATGTATGATTCCTGGTTGAATGCCTGAGTAGAAAAGGGTTCCCTCCCAAAAGGGTTCACCTAATTGTGTCTTCAAATGGGAAACTTCCAAGTGTAAACCCTAGATTTTATGAACTACGTGGGTTCTGATTTCTGTCTCGAGGATACATCGGAAACCCATCTTATGGGCCTGGTCCCAACATCAAGTCACCTTCTTCCGGACGATGATACACTCTAGAGCACCTTATTTCCTGGATTAATTCCACATTACCTCCATAGAATCCAATCCATGTATGCTTATAACGATCTTATAGACCAGGGGTAGCCCATGGTTACACTCTTCAGGAAGGAACCAAAGATTCATGAACATATGAACACGAATTAAATCTATAAAAGAATCCTAGAATAGGAAATAATTCCCTGTAAAAGGGTGTGGTGAGCCCGACTTCCCATCCTCTCGACCAATGGAATCATTAAGTGTCATTGGCCAAATAATCATCCAACTGGTTCCTGCATTTGGAAATTAAGTCCATCAATCATGGATTCTAGGGTTTTTGGGCGTTTTTGGCTCCACGAATAAACCTGTTGGAGACTATTTGAGGATGTTATATCCAATGAGGACTGATTTTACAAGTACTTAACAACATGCAACCACCTACTGGGACCATTTGACTGTGGAACCTCCTTTGAAATACATAAGGGGTAAAGTAACCAGTCCCCGTAGGATTAATCCAATCCTCTTTTAAAGGATAATGATGCATAACAGGTCAAAAAAAAAGAAAAATTGAACTTAACACGATACTATCTCTATAATAACAGATGTATGAGGATCCTCATCAGACCATTTTATCATCACCCCAAATGCGTCACCTCAGAGCCGAAACACACATGCATGGATGATTTGATTTTGCGAAGGGTGGGACCTATATCTTCCTCCAATGCATTGGGTAAAGATTTAAATCTCATTAGATAATTATGGGAATCAATTCGATGGGCTTGATCCACTAAGGGAATATGGGGAAACCTGATCCCTTTCAAAGAAAGGACTTCTGATGGGGATGGTGGTTTGTCCCGCCTAGTAGGTGTATTTACCATGATGATGGAAGATGGGGAAACTTGATTCATTATGGAAATATGGGGAAACCTGATCCCTTATAAAGAAAGAACTGTGACTGGGGATGGTGGTGTGTCCCGCCCAGTGGGTACATTTCCCATTAAGTGCCCTGGTATGTTATATCAATGTGTATTAAATTACAGGGAATGATATCACATGTTTATGTATGCCACAAATCCAAGTCTTATTCCTATGTTATCCATTCATGGCCTATTATCTTTATTTAATAATGATTTATGTCTTATGAACTGACAATATTTATTCCATGATCACTATTATGATCTTTGATATGTAGGGTAGGATCTTCTATCTTTATGATCATATTCTCATACCCCTTATCATCTTATTTATGCTTTCATGTCTACCTTATTTAACCTTATTGATCATTTGAGCTCACCCCTTTCTTATGTTTCCTTTCTCAAGGTTATGAAGAAAGGTTTTAGGTAGATGTACTAAAGGTAGAGATCTTTATAAGAGATATTGAAGATCTTTCACCAGGATAGGAGATTTTTTTCCATGTTCACAAAGACATTAAAAAATTATGGTCCTCTGGCATTTATTTTTTTAATGTACTAAGTATTCATCTAAAATGATGTGATATCCATTCATGTTAATCCCTTGTTGTTATAATATGTTTTCTCTACTTTTCATGTTATGTTAAAATAATTATATATCTATGAAATTCCTATTACATTTCTATGTGACAAAATAATAAAAACATCCCAATAAACTCTTTATTGAATAATATGTATGATGAATTACAATTAAAATAATGGTGAGACCTGAGAATCATTTTCCTAATGTTCAACTCTTTTAACATAATATTCAAACTCCTTAACTCTACAACATAAAAAATTAAGTTAATAAATTATATTATCTACATTGGACTGTTTTTATGTTTACCACCATCATCATTCGTGGAAATTTTCTATCACAATTTTTCCTTGAAAACTATTGGCTATTAATATATTTACTTATATTCTTTTTACCAACACATCCTAAAAAATTTCTACATACAATGTGATATTAACTTTGAATTTTTCCTCTAATAATATTTTATTTATTAACCTTTTAACTTTTATAAGGGAAAAAAACACATCAATTATAATCTTATAAGATATATTATATTCAAAATATCATTATAAGAGACATGAAATCTATATTTTATAAGAAATAAATCTTATTTACTTTAGTGTAAATATTTAACAAATAAACAATTATATCCATTTCATATATAGTACTATATTTTTTTAGATAATTAATCATAAAATAATACATTATCATTTAAAATATGACACTAACGGTGGTATAAAATTCATTATTATTTATAAAAATCCTAATAATATCTTTTATCCTGAATACAGCTCCTTTTATCCTTATATACTTTTCAAACATGTTATATAATCTGATGACTCATAATCCATTTTTATTAATACTATTATCTCATATTTTTAATAAAAATAATTATTAATAAAATAGTTCTTTTAACATATAAGATAAATAAGATGAAAAATATACATCCATTATTTAGATCCATCAGAGCTTGGTATTTTCCTTTGTAATACTTTTTTTATTTAAATAGGCTAGGGTGAGACCCTTTTTATTAATCAAAATAAACACCACTTTTTTTATGGGTAGAGGGGAAACTATTAAATGGATTATAGTCCCAAGGAACAGGGTCTAAAGGCCCAGTGGGAATTAAATCCCATTACAACATGTCCCATATGCCTTAACTCATAGGTCTATGTCAAGCCTATACTATGTCCCTCCTCTTTGTGTGCTCACTTATTCCTACCCCAAGGAGGGTGATGGAAACCTATTTCACCCATGTTTTCATCCCCAATAGCCTACGCAACTAGTATCACCCCCAACACTATCCTCGTGCACCTATAACATAGAAATCACCCTCCTCCATCATCCACATAAACCTCTGCCACTAGTGTTTCCCTACCATCATCCCATGAACCCATGCACTACTAACATCGAAAAACCCTCTTATAATATCCATTCACCATACTCCAATAACATTACACCTATACCGCCTTACCACCACCAATACAGCCATCTCCCCTCACCTCTCATAGGTTCGTCACCCTCAGGGGGGACTCTCTATCACCACAACTACACTACTGAAAATTTAGGCTATAGCCATAGTTTGAAACTGTGGCAGAACATTAAGACACACAAAGCCTATAGCCACGGTTCAAAATCGTGACTATGTAGCTTTAGCCACGGTTTAAAACTGTGGCTTTAGGCCTACAACCCAGTTTAAAATTGTGGCTTTAGGCCTACAGCCACAGTTTAAAACTGTGGCTCTAGGGCTTCACATTTCATAAAAAATCCACACCCCCGCCCCTTGAACATCCCCTCTACACCCCTAGGTATCCCCCTTGCACCCCCATTCCCCCTGGACAGCTCCCTTGCACCCCCTGGACAGCCCCCTTGCAACCCCTAGACAACCCCCTTGCACCCCCTTGACAACCATTTCACCCCCTGGATAGACCCCCTACACCCTCATGCCCCCCTGGACAGCCCCCTAACACCCTCTAGATAGACCTTGCACCCCTTGGACACCACTTTCACCCCCCTAGATAGCCCCTCTGCACCCCCATGCCCCCCTGGACATCCCCCTTTCCCCCCACCCCCACTCCTACAGTAGCCTACCACCCCACCCCTCCCTACACCCCCTCCCTGTAGCCCCCCGGGCATACCCCCTGGACATCCCCTTTTCCCCCACCCCCACTCCTGCAGTATCCCACCACCCCACCCCTCCCTACAACCCCTCCATTAAGCCCCCACCCCTCGTGCAGACCCCCTAGTAGACCTCCCACCCCACCTTGCACACCTTCCCTATATAACCCCCTTACACCCCCTGGATAGCCCTTACACACCCTGGACATCCCCCCTGCACCCCATGCCCCCCTTGTACAACCACTTGCACCCCCTGGATAGCCCTGTAACCCCTATATAGCCCCCCTGGACATCCCTTTTGACCCCCATACCCCCCAGATATCCCCCTTTCACCCACACTCCTGAAGTAGCCCATAACCGCACCCCTCTCCCTGCACCCCCACCCACCCCCAGCCCACCTTGCACACCCCCACCCCACCTCGAACACCCCCCATTGAGTCAAAAAAATATTTTGAGATGCTCATGGTGTCTCAAATGAGATAAGAAGGGGTAAAGATTAAAATGGAAAACAAAAATGCAATAATGTCAAACAAGCTATATAAGCATAAACTACCAGTATGAGTTTTCACAGACAGCGCACCTCTGTTGGAGGGGTTTTATTAAAAAACCATGACTTGTTTATCAATAAAAAACAATTATTTTAACTAACACTTGATCAAGAATTGAAATTTAATATAAACAAGTAGAATCAAGAAGGCAGCTAAATGCAATTTACAAAATTCTTGAATTAAAGAGGCTAGGACAGGGCTCACTTCCAGCTGTGTTGGAGGGTCCACCTCGGTTAATGCCCTCTTCCCAAGCTATAAATAAACCTTCCATGGTCCTGATGCAGCCCATGCACTATCATCATGTTAAAAATAAAATCTCACATGAGGAGGGAAGAAATAAATCCATGCTTTCCAAGGCTGCTTGAAAATCCAGAAGTGCATGCATGAAGAGTCCATCCAGACTTGGAGCTAAATTGGAAAGGAAAAACTGGTTGAGAAAATTTTCTCAACCAAAAAACTCACATTTATGAGAAAGTACATCCACCTTAATCCCTAATAATTTTTTTGTGTTATTAGTGTGCCATACGATGCAAGGAATTGAAGGTAAATATTGTTCTCAAGAGGAGAGGAAATGAAGGGAATTAAGTGGGAATAACTATTCCAGATCTGAAAAAAAAAGTCACAATCATGGTATGATTTATCAAATGTTATTCCAAATTACATCATAAGGATAGATATTCCTTGATGGAGTGATGATATTGTGTCTCTTCGATGGGGAAATGAGTGGAGAAGACCGTTGAGAAGCTTCCAGACTTATTTATTCCATGCAAAACTGGAATTTCTAGAAAGTGCTTGAAAAAGTAATTGATGAGGTATGCATTTTTATCACCCCTGTTAATGACTAAATTAAGTCTGATATTAAGGGGTAGAAATTGAATTAATAAATCATAAGAAGTTGAGGAAACATGAGATCTGAAGGATAATTTCAAAAACCTACTACATGTACTTGAATGTTTTCAACATATGTATTGAGATGAGTGAAAGATATCAGGTTGTAATTACAAAAATAATGATGATATAAATTGGCATCATTTGGTTTACAATTTAAAATATCTGAACAACCCCTAAATGAGTCATGGGAATTATAATTAGTTGGTATCTTGTTCAGTTTGTTAATGGGACAACTCTGTTTTCTAAATCAAAACCTCATATTTTCTACACGAAACATGGATCACATAGAATTTGAATAGAATGAATGATGGAAAATTGTTTAAGAATGAAGTGATACCATCCTATTTCATGAAAATTATATTTATTATCAATAAGGGGAGAAAAGAAAATCAGATAAGTCAATGAGAAAAATAAGAGAGAAGAAAATTAAAGAACATCTTGACATACCAATTTCTAGATTGGTATTGAAAATAAACACAATGTGAAAGACTGTTAAATTCACATTGTGTTTGTGTCATAGTTGTTGTTCATGAGGAAGAAAAGTTGTTTCATGCCAATATGTAGATGATAAATGGATTCCAAGCTATTTGGAGTACCCAAGCATATTTATGAGACAATTAGAAGCTGGACAGCTTAGAAGGGAGTTGGAAGTTACCAAGATTTTTGAGAAGGAATATTAAGTTCCCAACAAAAAGTGTTAGTATGAGAATCTTATATGAGGCTTGAAGAATTATCCTGAAGTTTGGAAGTGATGTAAACCACCACCACTGATCATGCCACAAAGAAATGAACAAAAGAAGGAAGTGTTGCCATTAGATTCACATGATGACAAAGATGATTGGTGATGTGAGTTGTTATGGCAAAGAATACAGAAGTTTCTTAGAGCTGATGTGAAGAATCTATTGGAGATCATTTGATGAGAAGATGTTGGTGCTCACGTAGCATATGTTTGAAGATCCATTCACACGACAATGATGGTTTTAAGATGTTGTTGGTTGTGATTAATTTACAGATTTGGCTCAAGAAAATTTGAGAAGATCCACCCCATGGATAGCACCCCCTCTCCCTCCCCCCTCCCCTTGCACACCCCCAGCCCCCCCCCCCACCCTGCACAGCCCCTGACTCCTTTCACCACCTTGACCCATTGCACACCCCCTCCCACCCCCTGGACAACATACCCTCTCCCTCCCCCTGTCCCCTTCCACACCCCCTGCCCCCTGCACACTCTCATCCCCTTGACAACACCCCCTCTCCCTCTCCCCTTCCCCCTTGCACACACCCCCTACCCCATTTCACACCCCACCCCTTCCCCCTTGCACACACCCCCTGCCCCCTGCACACTCCACCCCTGCCCCCTTGCACAAACCCCCTTCCCCCTTGCACACCCCACCCCTGCCCCCTACACAACCCACCCCTACCCCCTCACCCTCCCACCCTGTACAGTCTCTGGTGACTCATGATGCAGAGCTAGTTTACTACAGATTTTATTAAATTGTTCTCGTTTAAGGTAGAAACATTCTCAATTCCATGACCAGAAATAATCAAGTATTCTATCTCCCACATCCACCACCCTTTCTATGTATTACAGGCATGTAGTATGCAAATGAAAAGATAGACAACAACAAGTGCATTTTTTATCAGGTCTTAACATCCGTGGATGAGAGAGTGATTCTAGAGACCTCCATTTTCCATAAATAAATCATTTGATGGTGGAATACCGTTAATCAAGATAGAAGTCATATGTGGATGAGAGAGTGATGCTAGAGACCTCAATTTTCCATAAATAACCATTTGATGGTGTAATACCATTAATCAAGATAGAAGATGGGATGACCTTTCATAGAAAACATTCATGGAAGTTTTCCATGAAAAATTTATTACTAACATGATGAAGTTGGACTATTACCATGTGTTTATGGAGATGCAGAAGAGCCTTATGAACTTCTTTGTGTAATCTTCTTTTTTCTTAGAGCTGCTATGATTTTCCCAATTTCTGGATGTAATCAAGGCCCAAAAGGCAAGAATGATCTATATATTCCACCATCCGGATATCAAACTATAGGTAAGGATATTTGATATGACATCATACCCAAATGTGTTGTGCAAGGAATTGATAATCAAGAAGGGTATATATGAGGATAGGTAGAATATTTAATTAAACTCTATATAAGACCCATGACTGAGTTTTCTATCATTACAATGGGAGACACTTCCTGTATTAGGAAGTGTAAAGATCATTATAAGTATCAAGAAAGATACTATATGAGTCAAAGTAACATTTCTTCAGTGTACTCTATTGTATTTAATCCAACCAATCGATTAAATAGTGTGAAAATACGGTATTGTAGCCATTCTTACAAGAAGAATCCAATGGAATTACATAGATGTTTCCTGTCAAGACATATATGATGTTATTTTTTTAGGGAATGAAAAAATTGATATGGGAAATTAGTTCAAGCTGGGTGTGGAGATCCTTATCAAATAATGTAGAATCCTAATTCATTTATGACTTCTGAGAAATTGAGTGAATCCATGTAAGGCCTAGATTATATAGTGGATAATGGTCAAGATAATAAAAATAGAAATTATCTATTATTCAGTTCATTATCTAATAAATTGTATTCTATCTACCACTTTTCTAGATACATTCCTTTCTTATCCTCAAACACTTTTTTTATACAATTAGATTATATCCATTTTGAATTAATATTCAACCTATTTCATTAAAAAATATTTATATTTTTCAAATAAGTAAATATGATGAAGGTATGCATATAATGTATCATTTTTTATAAACAAAAATATAAAGGTACAAGATTCAAAAGTGTATACCTAGGGATAAAATATCCAACCATGATATAGAACAATGTCCAGAAGATCGAATATTGCACACTCAAGAGTAAATTCGAAATCATCAATTCTACAAGAATGGTGTATTCCAAGTCAATTTGATTAAAAAAACAACAAATGGTTACTAATGTCTTGCAAAAAATGGTATAAAATAACCAATACCACCTGAATTTTATATTCACATCAATCCGGGTTGCAATTTGTGGGAGAAAATCAATTGTATCCGCTATGTTTTCTTGTTAGTTCTCTACACTGAATGCATCACTATCCTGCATACCAGTACAAGTAATCGAACTCACAATATGAGCATTGAAACTAATAGAGTGGCTGCCTCATGAAAAAAATGGAAAATTGGACTACATACCATCAGAGGTGTGCCGAAGGAGATATAGTGGCCACCTCAGAGTAGTGTCATCGAGGAGGTATGATGGTCGCGTTGGAGGAGGATACAATTCAATATAATAATAATAAAACTTAACTACTACATAAACAAACATATCTCATAATAGCATAATTCAATATATGTAGAAACATTTAGAAACACCGCAATACAATTTAGTATTACAATAATCAAACCCCACTACATAATAAAATTACACATATTAACAATCCAAAAATAAAATTCACATCAATAGTGAGTATCAATATCAGTATCAACAGATTAATGATAACCCTCATCCACGCCTCCTACAGAAACACCATCAGCACCTCTCACACCACCAACATCATCATTGACATCAACATCGGTACCGGAATCAGGACTCACTCCAGCTACAGCTCCGACTCCAGCTTCAGCTCCAACTCCAGATCCGACTCTGGCAGAATAATCTACATTAGCAGAACTCATCAACATCAAACATGTGTCAACCGCTGCAGCTGCTTCAAGTGAAGGTGAAGAAGAAATGGTAGACATTTTTCTCATAATGATTTCACAAGATATAGATATCGGTATGGTGAGATATTTATTGATAAAAAAGATTTAAAACCCATGAATGAGGAGTGATCTATATAAAATTAATCTCTTGGGGAGGACACAACCATAGGTTGTCATTAATAATAGTCATGAATAAAGGTAAAAAATAGGAACCTTCATCATGGGATGTGGTTATAGAAGTTCGTCATAAATAAAAATGGATATAAACAAGACCCTCCTAGACACCCCTCTCCCCCTGCCACCCCCCCTTCCCCGCCACCTGCCAGTCCCCCCCCCCCCCCACCTGCCACCCCCTACAGACCCTCCGAGACACCCCTACCCCACCCCTTGCCAGCCCCCCATGGACACCCCCCCTCCTACCAGTCCCCCCTGCCGCCCCCATGCAGACCCTCCAGGACACCCCTCCCCTGCCAGTCCCCCCTCCCAGCCCATATTTCTCTTATATAATTAACACATGCCCATGAATATTTTTCTTGATTCCATATCCATGTGTACATTAGTAAATAATGTCACTTGCTTATTTATCAAGGTGACAACCTAATGATCAAAGTTGACTAGAATTTTAATTACATTGTATATTTAGACAATCCCATAAATATCTTTCTCATTTCTGGAAGTGAAGAAATCTTATGCTTTCCACATATAAGTAAAGGATGGATCTTCTGTTATGATATGGGCAGGAAGGTTGTTATATCTTCTTTTATAAATCCATATAGACATATTAGGCTCATAATCTATGGAATAATATTCTCATCACCTATATAATTCTAGCTTCATCACCAAAGTCATCATATGCTAGTCACCTATGGTATTTTAGGCTCATCACCTAATGAACTCTAGGCTCATCACCTAAGGAATTCCATGCTCATCACCTAATGAATTCCATGCTCATCACATGAGGAAGGATGAGATTATGATGCATTAGGAAAGGTGAATCATCCTATTCTTATAACATAATAAATCTTATACTTTTCATATATGGAAAGGTAGGGTCCTATTATGCTCATCACAGAATTCTAGTCATGATTTAGGTCTAGTGGGGACTAGTCCCATTATGCTCATTGCATAAGTTTGGTCACGATTTAAATTCCAGTGCAGACTAATCCTTTTATACTCCTCACTTAAGAAAAATAATGGCAGGTTTGTCTGTAATATCATCATATAACCTATTAAAATTATTATGGTGACCAACCACTCATGTAAGGTCCATATCATATTCCAATACATTTTGAATGCCAACCCATAATAAAAAACATTGATTCACATAATTTTTAAGTATAATTTAATAAAAAACTATAAATAAAATCATAAAAGTACGACCCTTAATGAAAATAAATGGAAATACAATATTTTATCATATTTATACTCTCACTAGTGATTCCAAAAACACCCCATGATATTGGATGATTTCCACCATAATCTAGTAGAAATCATCTCCAAATCCATTCTCATTTTCACTAAATTAGTTAGAATAGAAATGGAAAACTAGAATGAAAGGAATATGAGATCACACATTGAATCACCATGGAGGTCCATAAAAACCACCACATTTAAAGGTGAAATTGAAGGTGAATAGGGTATGAAGATCCCTCAACCTCCCCTGATTCGCTCACATGTGTAGAAGTAAGAGAGGAGGGGTGAGTTGTTCAAAAACTCAAATTGGATAAATGTTTATTCACCATTCTTTGAGTGAGCCTCTATCCTCATCATTTCAGAATCCATTAAAATATTCATTTTGTTGTGGTGGTGCTCTCCATTTTTCTGGGGGAAATCCTCAGAAGTACCAAACAAACAAAACACAGGTCCATTCCTCTATGATGTCATGGACCTATCCAATGAAACCCACAAACCCTATACACACTAACGACCATACAAATCCCTCAACCCTTTCTAATAATTTTTCAAATGATAACTAATGTAACCCCTCATCTATAACTCTTCAAAAAATTCCCAACTATAAGGTGCTATATCATGGTTGTATTTCCCAAGAAGAACCACTATCACCTAAATTTCCCATCTAGTGCATTTTGACTTGATATTTCCATAGGTATGAATATAGGGAACCATACATAGCCAATCATAGTATAAACGGGCACCAAAACAAGACATCTCAACCATCACAATTTTCCAGCATGCCAAACCAATAAAAAATGGTATTTTTCTTTCTTTTTCAATAGGGGTAATACCATGGGATAGACCCTCCAAAACACCGGACCACCTCACCCAAGAAGAGACGAAACAACCAAAACCATGGCATGGTAAACTGATATTTTTCTATAGGTAGACAAGTAAATCCAAATTTCCTGATAATAGGGAAAAGGTCACTCCACCTGGTTATTTTCCCGCCAACACATGGAGCTCTACTCCATGGAGGCTCCATGGTGGAAAACCAAAATCTTAAAATGGTTACAGGTCTACTCATCAATGCTCAGACACACACCCGAGAGACTATATCACACTCAGACCTCAATTCACATATTTAAAAATCTTATTGATAATTTCCAAATATATATTCTCTAACCAAATAATGGTTCTAAAAATTACCACATCCTTGGAAAACCAAAATTCATACTTCCTAAGAATTTATCAACCAGTATTGGCATGAATCTTTAAAGTTATCTCAACCATGAGTCATGGATCAAGGGGAAAGTTCCAAAGTAACAAGGAACATTGAGTTTACTCATTAGACTAGGACCAAAAATGCAAACATCAGCCACATAATAGAATTAAGTAAATTAGTTGGGCCAATGCACCGTATGGAGGAGGAAGGCCCAAAGAAGGGTGTGGAGGGAGGAACCCTTCTTCCGAGGCACCGAATGGATGAGGAATGCCCAAAGAATGGTATGGAGGAAGGGAGTACTGCTCGAGGGATGAAGAAACCCTGAATGGAGAAGTCAAGCCGCGATTGGAGAATATGCACCGTGAATGAAGGAACCGCAATGAGAGATGGAGGAACTGAAGCCGGTGAGGAAAAACTATAGAGGACATCAGTGACAGTGAGAGAGGAACGCTACAAGGGAAGAGGGGAGGGCACGATGAGCGAGGTTTTCGGGGAAGAGGAGAGGTTGTCGGGGGAGGAGGGCACCATGGTGAGAGGGTCACATATCAGGGATGGAGGTGGAGCCCGAATGTAATTGAAAAAAAGGGGGATACATATTGGGGATGGAGGCGGAGCCCGAAAGGAATCAAAAAAAGAAGGAGGACATAATTGTGTAGCCACATATCAAAAATTAAACCGTGGATATAAACAAGCTATAGCCAGGAACCTATAAAACTGTGGCTATAGATCCGTGGATATAACTTAAATTTCCAATAGTTCTAGCATTAACATGGTAGGTTCCTAAACACCTCTAATTTAATTAAGGATCATTGATATTCAAGGATGAATTGTCGACCTCAAATGTGGCTATAGTGACTATTCCACTGAAATGAGCACTTGTTCCATGACCCATCCCCTAGGGCATGTGTCGTGACTTAGCCAAGCCCTCCTTCCAAAGGCTAGTGGTTGGAGACTAGCACTGAATATGTCAACCTGAAAGTGGGAGGAATTAGAAGAATTACCTGTATACACACACACACAACAGGTTCTAAAAACTGGAATGGTAAACATGCATGCCACTAAACAACCACTGAGTAAAAGTATAATATGTAAGTCAAATGGGCCAGAATACAAACCCAACAAAAGACAAACTGAAAATAGGAATGTACAAGGATCTTGGGAAAGCCTTCTGATAAAAACCCCACCTGATGGTAAGTGTAGAGTAGTTGCTGGAAGTTGTAGAAGTATGCCCCACCCACCTAATCACACTGGGCCCTACCTTGTCCAAGGACCTCAATCCCACCTTCTAGGAGTCAGTTGTCTACACAAGACATGACACATGTGGGCAAAGCTTGGGAAAGGGTGAGTAATGAAATACTTAGTAGGGATCCCAACACACAAATGGAATACCACAAAGTAAAGTATACACATGAGACTTTTATCTCACACATGTATAATCTATTGTATAGAAAGTAAGACCATTAGCCACAACACTGAACACCATGGACTACTGGGGTACTCATCCTTGATGAGTACCATGGGTATGTTGGGTTACACAAAGCTACTCCACACCATGGGCATGTCAAGTCACACAGAGCTGCTTCCCACCTTGGCCATCATACTAAGGTACTCATCCCTGATGTGTATTGTTGGTCTGCTGGGTCACATAGAGCCGCTCCCCTCCGTTGGCATGCCGGGTCACACAGAGCCGCTCCCCACCGTGGGCCTGCCAGGTCACATAGATATTCTTCCCACCTTGGCCATCATACTGAGGTACTCATTAATGATGATTACCATTGGTTTGTTGGGTCACATAGAGCCACTCCCCACCATGGGCCTATCAGGTCACATAGAGCCACTTCTTGTCTTGGCCATCCAACTTAGGTACTCATCCCTAATGAGTACAGTGGGTCTTCCAGGTCACACAAAGCTTCTCCACACCATGGGACGACTAGGTCACATAGAGCTGCTTCCCACTAGGCCATCATAACTGATCCGCACTAGTTCTCTTATAGTTGATCTACACAGGGTCCCTTGTCAGCAGTCTTCGGGTCTCTGTAAGCCATAGGATTCCCGCATGTAGTGCATTTGATTTCATGAAAAACTGCTCCTCAAGCCATTCATCACATTTAAACTTCCAAAAAAACTCCTTAGATTATTCTACATGAATCGCATCATCGCAAGGGTTACAATGCCGCAAATGGATCGTCAATCAAATACATGATCTGAATGATATTGGCGTTTTAGTAATCGGGGGGCCGGTCTTGTCAAGGCCCAGTCCGACTTAGTCAGACCGACTCGACCGACCTAACTCTGCGGCCCTGCATGCCCTGGCATGGTTTGACCAATCCATCCCCACCCAGTTCGGGTCTGGGCCATCCCGGTCCGGCCTGTCCGTTGGGTCCGGCCCATTGGGCCTTACTGGACCCGACCTAGTTCGACAGGAGGTCCAGTCCACCAGGTCACCTAGGGAACCAGTTCCATCCAACTCATCCCGCAACCGGTAAGATGGTTCATTCCCATGTCGGGATAACCAGTGGCTCGGTTTTATTCCACTGGCCTAACCCACATCAGTAATCCAACATTATTTCTATTTCAAGTCGTGTAGCGGCACGGTTTGTGGCCCCTGGTCCAGCCCGACTGGAGGGCTGGTCCCCTCCATCAATCCCAATGGGACGATCCTCTTCATGCCAAACACCATGTGGTGTTCAGTACAACACCCCGCTAACAGCTAAGCTAGTTGCACCTGTTGGTCCTAGACATGGTCGTTGGACCACGTACTAGTAGGAAACCGTGGCCCGCATCTCTGTCCGACAGCCACCATCCCGCTACTGGCGTCTCCTGTTGTACTACCGTAGCCTAAGCCAGATGTTATGCTTCCTTTTGTGTACCCTCATGGCATGCCTCCACCCTCCTATAGCTACCGCCATGGGCCACTACCGGTGGTCATCGGCAGTGCCTTCAGCGGACCCTTGGGTCTGCTCCGGTGGTCCATTCCTCATTCCATCTACGCCTCCGGCCTCAATGGGGTGCCACCTTCTCTACTAAGGCCCCTAAACCACTTCACCATCAACCTGGAGGTTCTTCCTTGAAGAACTCACAAGGAGGAGGGGCTCAGGCCATGTTCATTTTGGCCCGAAACTGCCTCATTATAGTTTAAAATAGGGTGGGGGTTTAAGATTTCAATTCCAACAGAAAATAAATAATTGTGGTGCAAAACCCAAATAAAAAGCACCCTCCCGTAAGAAAAAGTGTTCTATGGATCAACCTGTTCGTGGGTTAATCCGAGTTCATTATTTCAGAATGAAGAATAGGGAAACTAAAACAAAAAAATAATAACACCTACCTAGGATAGATTCATGCTAGAGGGAAACTCATTGTTGGTGGCGATCCATCCATGGAGATTCAAGAGTTCGAAGCCATCGAAGTTCGTTTCCCACCAGTCCCATTCTTCAAGGTGTTTCGATGTCTCTAGAAATTCACTGAAATTTATTGGAGAGTATTCTTCTCTGTCGATTCGTCAAAGGAGTTCCATGATTTTTATCTCATTTCTCTAGCCCTATTAATCCATTAAGAGAGAAATGTGTCGCATCATTTATGTTATGCTGCATTTTCTTGTCATTATGCTTCATGTAATGACTCATTACGCTTCTCATTAACGATCCATTAGAGGACTTCATTTAATGAGACTCATCGTTGCTTAGTCGTCGTACTATTGTGCAAATGTGTCACCATTCAATGGTGAAGGAAGTAAAAAATTACTTTTAAGTAATTTATTTTTCTCCCAAAAAGTATGAAAGATAAATTTTTCCATCAATGCTCTCTGATAGAATTTATATCCTTTTTAGGTGAATCCTAAAATCCAGATTTTAACGGCACCATAAATTTTTTGATCTAAGAACCAGTTTAAAATTTTAAAAAACCTGCTCGCTTGTTTATTTAAATAAACTTAAAAAAAGTTAAAAAATATATTTCGGGCTCACCAAGCCTCAGAGTCAGGTTCTTTCTAAGCATCTAGTCTGAAAATAATCCCATATAATTAAAAAAAATTACATGGAATTTCCAATACATTACAGTACCCCCACCTTTAGGGATTCTCGTCCCAGTAATCCAAAACAAGGCTAAAAAAAATCAGGGTACTGATCATGAATCTGAGCCTCTTGCTCTCATGTGTGCTTCTAGAGATTCCCATGCAACCCCTAAATGTGCTCTAGAAGAATCGACCATCTATGAAAGACCCTATCATGTCAATCAACTATCTTCATTGGGAAATCTTTAAACATCACCCTATCATCAATGTCCAGCTCGCTCCAGTCGATGATGTTCAATGGATCATACACGTACCTCCTCATCTGTGGAACATGGAAAATATCATTCACTCAGTGCATCAATGTGGGGGAGAGCTAGGCGGTATGCCACCTCTCCAACTCTACTCATAATCTGGAATGGTTTGATGAACCTCTGAGATTACTTGCTACCCTATCCAAATATCTAAAATCCACATCGTAGTGAGACCCGAATGAACATATGGTCTCCCTCATTGAACTAAAAGGGCCTCCCTCTCCTTCCAGAATAATAATTCTTCTTGATCTATACATCCCTCATCTGCTCCTGGATGATCTACACCTTCTCAGTGGTAGCCCGTACCAACTCTGAACCCATGAGTACTGAATCCCAAGGCTCTGTCTAGCATAGAGGTGATCTACAAGGCTTCCCGTAAAAAGCCTCTAAGGGTTCCATGGTAATGGTGGAGTTATAGCTATTGTTGTAAGCAAACTCCACTAGCAGCAGGTGATCATCCCAACTGTGAACAAAATCAAGAACACAAGCTTGAAGCATGTCCTCCAAGGTCAGTATGGTTTGCTCTATCTGACCATCGACCTATGGGTGAAAAGTTGTGATCAAGCATTGATGGGCCCTGAACGCCTCTTGTAATATCTTCCACAGCCGGAATGTGAAGCAAGTATCACGGTCTAAGAAAATCATCAAGGGAACCCCATGAAGCTTCACTATCTCTTAAATGTATAGGCATCCCAAGACCTCTACCGATCCTTAATCCAGGATGGGTAGGAAGTGAGTCGACTTAGTGAGTCGGTCAATGATCACCCAGATAGAATCATGGTTCTTGTATGCATGTGGTAATCCCATCATGAAGTCCATCGAGATACCATCCCACTTCCACTCTGGTACATCAAGTGGTTGTGCCAAGATTACTGAAAAATGATGCATAGCCTTCACTTGCTGATAAGTGAGGAACCGTGAAATGAACTTGGCCACTACTTTATTTATCCATACCCACCAGTTATGACGTTAGATATCCTAGTACATCTTCACCACTCTAAGATGTACTGCCAAGGGGGAGGTATAGAACTCCCTCCAAATCTCCTCTCAAAACTCCACTGGTACTATTGTGTGCCCTCTAAAAAGGATAACGTTCTCCCCACATATCAAAAATATATCAGGAGCCTGTCCTAAGGATAATGGAGCACATCAGTCCTTGCATTCAACATCCAAAAGTTGTGCCTCCCTAACTCACAGTAAGATTGGGGGATTGATAGTCATCGACTAAAGGTAAGCTGCTCCATCATCATCCACTAAGGATATCTATATCACGACTAGCTGCTCCATCGCATCACTCAGTAGCTACAAACCAGATCTCCTACTGAGTGAATCTGCCACCACGTTCCCCTTAACATGAGTATAGAATATCTCAAAGTCATAGTCATATAGGAACTCTATTCATCGATGTTGTCCCAGGTTCAAGTTCTTATTGGAGAAGATATACCTGATACTCATGTGGTCGGAGTACATGGTAAACTATTAAACCATCAAGATGTGATGCCACATCTCTAGAGAAAAGACCACTACTGCTAAGTCTAGTTCATTGGTCACATAATTCTTCTCATACTAGCTCAACTGATGTGAACCGTTGGCAATCACTTCAAACTCCTGCATCAGGACACAACCCAGTTTGGTCCCTCATGCGTCGTATATAACTACAGCCCAATTCCCTCCTCTAGTAGTATCAAGATGGGGGCACTCATCAGTCTCTGCCTCAGCTCATGGAAACTCTTTTGGAACTTCTAATTCCACAAAAAGGGTTGTACCTTCTGTGTAAAATCTGATAAGGGTGCTGCTACTATAGAAAAGTTGGCCATGAAACACCTGTAGTATTTTTCCAACCCCAATAAACTTCACACCTCACTTAAACTCATAGGTGGCTCCCAAGAATGTAATGCCTCTATTTTTACTGGATCTATTGCAACTCCGGCCTCCAAGATGATGTGTCCCAGAAAGTGGAACTCCTGAATCTAGAACTAGCACTTCGAGAGCTTCCCATAAATCTGGTTCTCTCAGAGTGTATCCAGGACAATCTGCATGTGGGTAGCATGCTCCAATTCTAATGTTGAGTACTTTAAGATGTCATCAAGGAAGACCACCACAAAACAATTGAGGTGTGGTTTGAAGATCCTATTAATGAGTCCCATGAACACTATTGGGGCATTGGTCATAATGAAGGGAGTCACCAAGAAATTGTATTGGATATACTAGCATATGAAAGATGTCTTCGATACATCCTCATCCTGTATCTAAAGATGGTAATATCCTGATCTAAAGTCCATCTTTGAGAAACATATTTCTCCCTTCAGCTGATCAAAGAGGTAATTAATTACCAGTAATGAGTAAATGTTCTCCACAGTCACCAGATTTAGGTGCCAGAAGTCCACACACATCCTCAAAAATCATGTATCCCTTCCTGGAAAACAAAACTGGGGCTGTCCATGGTGAAACAATGGGTCTCATGAAGCCCTACTTCTGCAAGTCCTCCAGCTATACTCTCAACTCATGAAGCTCTGTGGGATCCATCTGATATGCCGTAGTAGATATTTGTACCATACTAGGGTATAGGTTGATGTAGAATTCTAGATACCTATGTGGAGGTAGTCCTAAAACATCCTTAGGAAAGATGTATTTTTACACATCAACCACTATAGGAAAGTGAGGACTTCCCTTGTCCACTGCACCAAGGTTAAGGCTAGCTAACTAGTGAGTGATTAGCTACACCCTTCTCTGATTAAGTCCATCCTATAATGCAAGAGGTCCCTTCTCACTGGTGAAGAAAAACCCGGTCCTATCCTCACAAATACAACACACTCTACGCCTAAGACAAATGATCTGGACATTAACTATGGATAACCAATCCATGCCCAAGATGACATCGTAATGTCACAATGCCGCTACTAGGAGATCCCATATGAAGATATCACCTCTTAGAGTATGCACACACTACCTGAACCAGTGTGTAATTATCGAATCCCCTCCCATAAGAGTCTCTAATCATAAGGATCGTGCCAATGACTCCACCAGAATCTCTTAGCCTTGAACGAGGTATTTGGAAAGGAAAGAGTGACTGACAGCTATGTCTATAAGAATTTAAGATAAAGTTGAGAAGACACAAATAATACTTCTAATAATTTCCGAAGTGTCATGGTCATATTACTCCAATGGTTGGAGCTGAGCCCCCTCTGTCCACCTACTCCCTGAGGACAGGGTGGACCACCTGGGGGTGGTGGTGGTAGTACCAAGAAACATCACCCACTACCAACTTCTTATCCTCATCCTCTACTACATCTGTCATTCTGCATAACTCCTAGATCGAACCTCTATCTTTTCCTCAGTGGTACCACGATCGTTCACTAATTATATGTGCATCGGGTCAGGCAGTCACAAGCTCTGTTTCCTTACCCGCCACATGTGAAGCACAACCTAGATCCCTACTGACTCCCTCTGCTCTGGGAGCCCTGCACTACCGACCCAGAGTCCTGGGGTCATCCCCTAAAATATTTGACCTTCTTGGGTCCCTGCCTCTACTGCCTGCTACTCACCACTAAAGACTCTGCTGCATGGTGTCTACTTGTGGCTCCAGCTATTGGCGCCTGCTCTTCAAGGAAGCTCTCTACAAGAAGGGATCGCTCAAACACCCCAGCCTGAGTATGGATACTAAGAGACACTATAAATTCCATTATCTCTCAAATAAATCCCTTATCAATGGTTTAGGTCCTGTGAATGGGTCTCACACCATTTCTATTGAGTAGTGAGAAAGTTCAGTGAACCTCATCCAGTACTATTCTACTGTCATGATACCCTGTTGTAGGTGAAATAGATAATGTATGTGCACAAAGAACAACATTTCTAGGAATAAATCTTCCCTGAAGAGGTGTTCAAAGTTTTTTCAAGTGAGGGTCACCTCATCATGAGTCTAAATAGTCAAGCTCCTCCATCTCTCCACCAAGCCCTGAAGAAGGCTCATGGCTAAGATCACCATCTTCTCAAGTGGTGTCCTCAGCAAGTGAAAGACTCTCGTCACTACCTCTAGCAAGTCCTCAACAACCTGAAGATCTGTCTCTCTCTTGAACCTAGGAGGTATCTTTCTCTGAAACTAATGAAGGACACTAAGTCTACATACATTTTCTATTGGTAAATCCAGTAGTAACTAATGATCAATGGGTGGTGGTAATGCTGGTGCACAACCCGACGAGGACATCTCTAGCACATTTCTCGGAACTGAATCCTCATCACTAGGAAGGATGTCCTCATAGTCATGCATCAGAATCCTAGTTAGATATCTGTATGGAGGAATCTGGAAATAAACCAACATATACCATGATGAATAGATTATACCTGGTGAGTTGACACTAATTCAAGAATAACATGTGAAAAAACTCAATTCCTATATGATGCATGCAACCAATATTTTTATGTATAGAGCCCAAAAGTAGAATTCACGGTCCTGGTGTATGGATATGTTGGCCGCCGTACCAACATTGGACTCCTTGAATCTGAAATTCAAACTCGAAACATTTAACATGGTTTCCCAAAAACAAAACAACAAACTTTTGGTCTTTGAGGTAGAAGGGATTATCTCTGATACCACTTTGTCACAACCCGTCCCCCAGGGCCCGTACCATTACCTCCGAACTCCCTCCTCCCGATGGACAATGGTTGGTGACTAACACTGAATGAATCAACTTTAAAGTGGTAGAAATTTTTCTATGTAACTGTACACTTTCTCAAAGAACCACATACCGAAAACTAGAAAGGTAAACATGCATGCCACTAAACAACCATTGAGTAAAGGTACACACTGTAATTAAAATGATCCATAATACAAACCCAACAAAATAAAAACTTAAAATAGGAAAGTAAAAGTATCTTAGGAAATCCATCCACCAAAAACCCAACCTGATGTTAAGTGTAGAGTAGCTACTGAAAACTGTAGAAGTATGCCCTGCCTGTCTGATCTCACTAAGGAACGCCTGGTCCTAGGCAACAAAGCCCTCAGTCTATGCGTCAGTCATCTGCACAAGACATGACATGTGTGGGCGAAGCCCGTGCAGTGGTGAGTAAAGAAATACTCAGTATGGATCTGAAAACATAAAGGAAATACTACAAATAAAAGTATAGACACGAGACTGTCATCTCACATAGGTATAATCTTGAGTATAGAAAGCAAGACCATCAATCACAACACTGAACACATTGGTATCTTGTGGTACTCATCCTTGATGAGTACCATGGGTATGCTTGGTCACATAGAGCCACTCCCCACTGTGCACCTACTAGGTCACATATATCCGCTTCCCACCATGGCCATCATAATGAGGTACTCATCCCGGATGAGTATTGTGGGTCTGGCGGGTCACACAGAGCTACTCCCCACTGTGGGATTTCCGGGTTACACAGAGTTGCTTCCCACTTCGGCCATCATAATGAGGTAATCATCCTGGATGTGTACCATGGGTCTACCAAGTCACATAAAGCCACTCCCCACCATGGCCTGGTTGGGTCACATAGAGTCGCTTCCCACCTTGGCCATCATACTGAGGTACTCATCCATGATGAGTACCGGGGGTTTGTCGGGTCACACAGAGCTGCTTCCCACCATTGGCATGCTGGGTCATATAGAGTCATTTCCCACTGGGTCATCATAGCTAATCCACATAGGGTATCTTGTAGCTAATCCACAAAGGGTATATTTTTTGAAGTCTTTGGGTCTTAGTAAGCTGTAGGAATCCCACACGCATTGCAATTGAATGTAGGAGAAATATATCCTCAAGCCATTAGTTTCATTTTAACTTCCATGAAAACCTCCTTAGAGTATTCCAAAAGAACTTCCTTATCTAAAGGATTCCAACACCACAAATGTATCATCAATCGGACACCCAGTCTGAAAGATATTGGTGTTTTAGAAATTGGGGGCTGGTCATGTCTCGGCCTTGTCCGACCAGGTCAGATCGACCTGACTAACCTTGGATGGGGGCCCTACATTCTCTATCCTAGTTCGATCGATCTGATCTAACCCAGTTTTGGTCTGGGTCGGTCTGGTCCATCCTGGCCATTGGCCTATGCCAATTAAGCCTTACTGAACCTGGCCCGATTTAGCCGGGGGTCCAGCCTGCCGAGTCACCCAACGACCTGATTCTGTCTAGCGCGTACCGCAACTGGTGGGCTGGTTCATTCCACCTCGGGCCTCTCAGTGGCCCAATTTTATCTCACTAGCTTGGCCCTCAAAAGAGGCCCAGTTTTAGAGCCCTGGTTCTGCTCACCTGGTGTGCCAGTCCCCTATATCCTGGATGCCATGTGGCATCCAGTTTAGTGCCTCGTGGATGGCTAAGCCAGCCACACCTGATGGTTCTGCATACATTCACTGGACTGTGTGCCTGCAAGAAACCGCAACCTCTCCACCAATGTGGCCGGACAACCGCGTCTCGGTCCGCCAGCCACTGGCCCACTGCCGGTGGCTCCTACCGCACCCATGCGGCCTGAGCCAGCCATTGCACCTTCTTGGGTGTGCCGTCGTGGTTCTTGATTCGGCACACTATCATGGGGCACTAACACCCACCCCCGGCCTCCTCCATGGTCCACCCGCTAGCGGTGCCTTCAGTAGTCCACCGTGTTTGTTCCGGTAGTCCATTCCTCGTGTCGTCGACACCTGAGTCCTCCATGGGGTGCTGCCTTCTCTACTAAGGCCCCAAAACCACTTCGCCATAAACTTGGAGGTTCATCCATGAAGAACGCACAAGGAAGATGGGATTGATCCTTGTTTATGTGGGCCCATACCCTCTGCATTAGATTTTAAAACAAGGGGGGTTTAAGATTACGATTCCATTAGAAATTAAATTATCCCAGTGAAAAACCCCAAGAAAAAGCATCCTCCCACCAGAACAAGAGATCCGAGGATCCACCTTTTCATGGGTTGAACCATGATCATTATTTTAGAATGAAGTATGTATAAACTCAAACAAAAAAATAATAACCCCTACATGGGATAGATTCATGCTAGAGGGAAACTTGTTGTTGGTGGTGATTCATCTATGGATATTCAAGAGTTAAAATCCATCGGCATTCATCACCTACTAGTCCAATTCTTTTAGGTGTGTCAATGTCGTTAGCAATTAATCATAATTTGTTGGAGAGGATTCCTCATCGCCCATTTTTCATAGGATGTCCAAGTTTTTGATCCCGTTTCTCCAACCCCGTTAATCCATTAAAAGAGAAATGTGTCAGAGTGTTTCTGTTATGCTACATCGTCGTGCCATTATGCTTCATTTAATGATTCCTTATACTGATCATTAATGAGCCATTAAAGGGATTCATTTAATGAGACTCGTCATCTCCTCCTCATCCAACTACAGTATGAACAAGTCACTATTCATCGGTGAAGGAAACAAAAAAATAAATTTTAAATTTTCTTTAATTTTCTACCTGAAAATTCAAAAAACTAACTTTTTTGGTCAACCCTCATCGGTCAATGTTAGGTCCTTTATAGGAAAATTATGATGTTCTGAGTTCAAAAGTGCCCTCATATTTTTGATCCGAGGACAAGTTTAAAAGTTAGAAAATCCCGATCTCACGTTTATTTAAATAAACATAAAAAAGTTCAAAAATCTATTCCAGGCTCACTAGGCCTCAAAATTAGGTTCTGTTTGAGCATATGGTCTTGAAATAATCCCAAATAATTAAAAGAAATTACATGGAATTTCCATGACATTACTACTTGTTTTCTTAAAAACTACAATCTCTATCAATTAATTTGTTGATTTTTAACTTTTTTGTATTTAAAAAACTTTTAAAACCTATAATGGGAATAATATACCCTTTAAAATCATAGAATTTTGTTATATAACACTGATACTTGAATATTAATTTCATGGATTTTCTCAATTCCATTCAGATATCCTAGATAATCCCTAAACATATTGAAACATTATATTTCTTCGCAATTCTTACTTTATGTTTAAATTACATTAGTGTTCTACTTGAATAAAAACTGTAAGTCTTTTGACTGATTTTTTTCTTCATATTTAAAAATATACCCACATTTATTGTCAAGAAAACACCCAAACCTAGACATATCAAGCCTATTTTATCTATCCTCAACACTTTATGAATATTGGGTTAAAATTTATTGAATCCAAAGATATTTCTAGAATATTTCCAATAGTATGAATTCCATGACTATAATAGTCTTTAAAGAATCCTCTAGTATCTCCATGTCCTTAAAATATCCAATCATAATGAATATATCATTACAAATTAAGATTTATTTGCTAATAATTTATATAATACCTTTGAAAACTCAAGTTAATTATTCTATTATTATCATAATCATCAAAGTTCAAGTGTTGTGTAGTTTAAAAATTTGGTAAATCCGGAATTTGTTTCATCTAACTAAAAGATTTTTATTTCCTAAAAACAATTATCATGTTTTTTACTAGTCTCAAAATTTTCTTATATTAATATCCCGATTTCTATAATAATTATATCAAATTTATGTTTGATGATTATTATTAAACTTTTAAAAAATATTTTATTAGACTAGTGTCACATTTTTCATTCATTTAATAAGAAATTTTATTATTTTTTAGCCCATTAAAATGATGATCCCATTTAAATTTAATCATATACATTAGTAGTGTAAGATCTATATTTCACTTAGATTTGGGTCACTTTTACATTTCTCCCCTTACATTTATATTTAGGTATTAAATCATCCCTATCATTTCAGATATAACTCTTGGATAGTTGAGTGGATAAATCATTATCCCAATACATCATATGGATAAACTCAACTGTATTACTATGGTAATGTAATCCTATTACAGTATGTAGGAAATTATTAACCCAAATAATATCCAAAAAATTGGCATTTAATCATATTACGATCATCCATTAATTTATTTCCTTACAGAAGATAATCTAGGTGAAACTAGATATAATATGAATTACTTGGTTGCAAGATTGATGTCATGAAAAGTTTTTTATTTGGATGTAATCTAACAGTTAGTATTTTAAAATGGGAATTTAATCTCACCATATTCTCTCATGTATTTAGTTTACATGTATTCATGCTTCTAGTGATTTATTTTCGAATCCTATTCCTTCCAACAATTTACTATCTTTAAACCAATTTTATATGTAACACATAACACAACCCATATCTTGTGTTACTAAAAAAAAATTAAAAATAAGCTATATTCATACATATAAAAATTCATCTCATGAATGAGAAACATGGAAACATTTCATTTAATGGATAAAAATCATATGAAATAAAAAATCTGCACAAGAGTATGTTTAGAGTGACAGATAGCCAATCGCCACTTTCTATGCAACACATAAGCCTCTAGGACATTGAAAAATTCAAGAAAAGCCCATCCACCCAAGGTAAATTTACATAGGAAATACCCCAATTCCATTATAATTATAGCTACTAAAATCTATATACTATAATTAACTAATTTATTCAATCATATTTCCCAATACAAGCCAAAGTCAAGGTCTATGAAAACTAAATCAATTATCATACCAAGAATGTAACACATTATATACATGCATGATAATGTATAGAATCTGTTTAACTCTTTAAATTAAAGAAACAAATCTATAATATAACAATTATATTCAAGAATAAACTCATAAAATAAATAATTCATATATTTAAACATGTGATAATCAATTTGTAAAATTTTACAAAATAAAGTTAATTAGATACATTTTATAATTTAGCCACACATTATAGACATTCCACAATCAAATAAATATAAAAATTTTATATTTTCTTTGAATATGAAATCCTTGATATTATCCTTTATATGAAATTTTATTTAACTATATGATATCTAAAATATCAACATTAAATATACAAACTATTCATATATTTTGTAAACATTCAAGATATCACATTTTTAATATTATTTAAACCTTTTTCATATCAATTTTCAAAATATTCATTGACATGGTTTAAATAATTTATCATATTATTTCTTTTTAATTTGATTATTTTAAATTAAACACTTCTGAAAAAATAAAAACCATTAAAATAAAAATATTTTATAATATTCCCTATTTTATATTTTGTAAATTACTTCTAGAATTTAAATATAAGAATTTTATACATAAACTCTAATACATGTCATATAATTTTGGAAAAAGTCACTTTTAATAATAAAATTTAATACTATGTAATATTTATTTAATAAATACTTCATAAAAATTTAATTAATTAATTATAAAAAAAATTATATTTAATTAATTTTATAAACACTTTATAAATTTAAAAAAATATCCCAAAATACCATTTTTCATGATTTATAAACATTTTATAAACCATAAAATTCAAACCATAATTAAAAAATCGTAAATTAATTGTTCATTAATCATGTATCTAATGATATACACTATATCATATGTTGTGGGTTGAACTAACATATATCATATTTTCTGATAGATTATCTACTACTTTGAAATTACCTTTAAGTGTTTGGGAGTTATTTTTTATGATATGGTATGTATCGATAAGTTGATAGGATTCCCAGTTCAACAACATGCAAGTGACACTATCAGGCCTTATGATAGGTCGTATCATATGTTATGAAATAATAAAAAACTAAAGGATTGTGATGTTCTTCCTCCTGTGAACTCACATATCATAAGGCATGTCCTTGTAATATCTTATTACATCTTCTTTCATATTAGAATAAACAAAAATAAATTCAATGATTTTTAAATATATGCACCGTGATATCATTAAAATAAACATATTTCTTCATTTTATGCATGATTTCTTGTATCATATAGAATGATGATGCTTTCATTCCACTAATTTGTTTATAAGAATTGATTAAAACATAATAAATTTAGTTGAAGCAATTAAATTCGACCATTCTTAATATCCACTATGTAGGATACCAAATCTATGAAACAGTAAATGGAGAACTCTTTCGCATACCATTAACCAAGGATAGCCACTACCACTATATTCTATCATGGTATTGATTATTATCTCTAACATATTCCTAAACTAATCCCTCATCTATGGAGTATCCATGGGTTGAAATATTTTCATGATGTTCTAGTGGGATTATCCTTGTCACCATGGTATGTTGGTGCCTTATTTTGTAATGGAGAAAGAATAAGATTGATCTCATGCAAGGATAAATTGTAGGAGACTTAAGCAAGCATAAAAACCCCATATCATGGTGATTTTTCCTTTATATGCACTTTATTAAAGCACCTAAAACCATATTTAAATAACTTATACATCATCAAAAACATAATTTTTTACATTCATATAATCATCTCAAAAATACCTTGTTGATCGTCCCATGCATTTCATATTGTGAAATGTCTTAATTGATGATAGAAAATGTAAGATATTCTTGAATAATAATTCTTATCATTTTGAATTAAAATGATTCATAGTATGTATATTTAAAATTACATTATGATTCATTCCATATAGTATATCAAAGGTAGTTATAGTTGATATCATTATATTGCATGGAATGATATACCCAATTCCTTGTAACATGACATTCACATCATGTTTTTCATACTCTATGATTCCAAAATCAAACATTTATATATAGATTTTTAGATAAAATATCCTTCATAAAAAATATTCGAAAGAGAGTTCAGTACCTCATAAGATTTTTGGAAAACATTTTATAACTGATCTTTCATTAAAGGAGGAAGAAATTGATGTATGAATTTTTATGGTGTGAGGTTCCATTTTTCTTTCTTCTAGGATTTTTTATATTTTTTAATACTAGAAAATAAAATTAATTTATATATACATAGTTGGTTTCTTAATTGAGATTATGGGTAGAGTATATTTAATATTCTTGGAAGATTTATACTCCAATAAGTATAAATATTAAGCAAGTTTTTTAATATCTAAATTTTTTGATAATGAAAAAGAACATAGAAATATCCTAGAAATTTTTAGTATATAGGATGGTAACAGATGACTTGATTAATAAAATGGATTATATGAATAGATTCCAGAATACAATTAATGGAAATAGTTAAAGAGTGATTTTTATAGTGCCATATGAAACTATCTACACATTTAAGGGAGAATTTAATATTTTAGTAGGTAGAGAAGGTCCCATTAAAAGAGTGGTTTTATCATTTTCTTGTTATTTAGTAGTATTAGTTCATATATTAATAGATGATTTTAAAAAATAATTTTTTGTAGTGTTGGATAAGTATCCAGATGTTTTTCTTTGATGATTTTTTCTATATTACCACCATGAGGGATGTACAATTTTCTATTGATACAGAATATAGTTCTAGCCCTATTGATTTACCTTCATATCATATGTCTATAGAAGAGTTAATGTAATTATAGAAATATCTAGAGGATCTTGAGTTGAAGTGATTCATTCAACTAAGTGTTTCTTCTTTGGTAGTATAAGTTATATTATATAATATATTCAACAATAGTGGGAATTTTTGTATTGAATATTTCAATCTAAACTTTGTACGATTAATGATAAATATCTCTTATCCTGAATTGGTTATCATTTTGACCAACTGATTAGAGATCAATGGTTTTCAAATATTTAACTGTATTCTTGGAATCTCTAGTTATGTTTAAAGGAAGATAATATTATAAAAATGAAATTTTAATGTCATTATAGTCATTTTATGTTTTAGGTAATTCATTCTAGAGTTACAGGCACATCCTATGTGTTTTTGAAATTTATGAATCAAGTATTCCATATGATTTTGGATATCTTTGGGGTGGTATTTTTTGGATGATTTTATGATATATTCAATGATGGTAGTGTATCATGGGAAACATTTAGGGATTATTTTATTTATTTTACATGAGAATATTCTTTACTCTATGATCCTGAAAAGACACTTAAATATTCAATAACTAAACATTATTAGTCATATTATTTCTAATTAATGGATTTTAGTTGATTCTAAGAAGGTATAAGATTTTATTTCCTAAAAAATACCCATGAATGTATTTAATATATATTGTTTTATAGATTTAGATGGACATTACTAGATATATATTCAAGATTTTATAAAATTAGCTTATACCATAGAAACCTTGACATGAATGGGAGCGAAGTTTTATTGGAATGTAAAGTATGAATACTTATTTAAGGAATTTTAGTGGAGACTTACTTTAACTTTGGCATGAACTGGCCACTAATAGTGGTGGTGGCGACCCCTCCCTTATTAATAGAGAGAGGCACACCCCTATTGATCTTCTAGATTTCTCCCTTAATTGTATCCAACATCTACATCACCCTATTAATTAAATATTCTTGATACTTTGGTGATCTAAAATGATCTAAAATGTTTTTAAGGGATCCTAGTATATGTGTTCTCACATATAGAATTTTTTGATACTTATTTATTTATTATGCTTTCTCTGGTTACTTGATTGATTCAATGGAGGCTCCAAATCCGTGAGTTCTCCATTCAATTCAATAGTATCGGGGGAATAAAAAATTTTGTGGATGTGATCCTCCTCAATTAATAGAACATGTTTCATGAAAATAATAAAGAAGATGAAAACTTCAATTTGTGGTATCAATATTCTAATGTTTTTATTCTTATCAAATCTTTCCATTTAGTGGTTATCAAACTTCCACCCAAGTTAAGATACCTATTTATCTATGGTGTCAGAAAGTTTCTTTATTATCCCACACATATTTTTTCAATATTTCAATTATATATATTATAGATAATTTTTTTGGGAATTTTATCTATTAGAACATGAATTTGTTTATGTTGACGCATCCCATTCGTGTCTGTGTTTGTATTATGGATGAATTTGAAAAGATTATTCTCAAATATATCTGTATTTTTGTAGAAAGAGACTACCGATTATTGATTTTGATTATCTATGATCCCAGGAGGATTTTTGAGTCCATTGAAAGAAGAAAGTTCATCCATTTACCAATTATTAACAATAAAACCCATATTCTATGGCTTCCCATGTTTTTTGTTTTCTTGAAATCTCAGTCAATGAACATAAATCACTTATTTAAGGAGACATAAATATTCATATCATGGATAGGTTCATGGGCTTGTGATTCCCATTTACCTTCAATGTTAGCACCCTCGAATGCCCCTGGGACTTTTTTAGTTCATAATCTAGTGTCCCAGAGTATACATAGGGGATTATAGAAATAGGTCAAATAGGTACTTCATAGGTTATAATAAATGGATTAAATAATGATGATTTTTAAAGGAGGATTCATTTAATTTATCTAATTTATTTGATTGCATCAAGAGGGAACATGAATTAGACTTCATACTTGATGAAGTTTTTTTTTGAAATGGATGCTACAAGTGTAGAGTTGTTGGATCATTTTTAGGTTTCTCTATCTTAGAGTATTTAGGATGATCATGGTGAGATAGAAAACTTCTAACAATAGGTTTGTGAGAATCATTATGGGAAGTGTAATATTCCTAATCCTATGAACACTAATCAGTTTCTATACTAGTTATGTTATGTGACCTTAAGAGTTCCTTCCCATAAACTAGAGTATTCCAACTAGTTGTGAAGTTCTAAGGTGTAACCATGGGGAAAATAAACCCTCCTACAAGTATAATACACCACTGAAAATAATCACACAACATCCATGACAAATAATTAAATTATATATAATAATAAACCACAATTTTATAACAAATGAATGTAGAATACAAACACTTGGTCATACCAACATACATAGACTGATCACCCACTAGGCTAATCATATATAAAAATTAAACAAAAGGAATAAAATATACAAGGGATATACTGTAACAACCCGATATTTTATGACAAGTATTCTCTTTAATTTATTTGATGTCATGTGTTTTATGCTACAACAAGATTATCTTGTGCTATACGCCACACTGTATTAGCTTGAAGTATACACAACACTATTCTTAGATTGTGTTACACACAATTTTAAGTTCGTTTTATAATAGTCATTCCACACAACATTGAGTGTATATATATATATATATTCAATGTATAAATGAAATATGGTTGGATTCTGTTATACAAAACAACAAAGGATTCTTTCACAACACACAACCCTGACTTGGCTTGCATTACACGCAATCACAACATTCCTCGATAGTGTGTGTTGTACGCAATATCAGGATTCACTAAACAATGATATATGGTTATAATATTATTATTAACTAGCCCTTATGAATAGTATTAACTAAATTTTGAATGTTATAACATTATTATTTCATCTTACACATTTTCTAGAACATGGTATGTGAACAAAATAAATTTTTCAAAAAATGCATTTTTACCGCCTTTTGATGGCGCACCCACTTTAAATCTAGTTTTTGACTTTTTTATAAGTTCAATTTTACAAAATAAACTTCTTCTTTTGAATCAGGATATAAAAATTTATGTTGGATAAAGTTTTGATATTTTTCTGATAACTTTCATATTTTAATGAATAGTAAAAACACGCTATATTTTAATTAAAAACAACTTTTTTCATCGTAATAATTTATATGGTTAAATTATAATATTTAATGGTCTTAAAGTATAAATAGAATATATTTTTACCATTTAATATAATTTATGTCATTATGATTGATTTTACCTTGAATTCCTCGGTTAAATCAATTCAATCTTTTGCAATGTTTTAAACAAAACCCCATTTTCTTTCGACAACGGGATTAATTTTAATATAATTTCTGAAACTTTTTTGTATTGAATTTTGAAAAAAGGATTCCATATTTGGAATCAGTGGGTCCAAATTATGTTAATATGCTACTTTTTATTTTTGGAAATTATGAATAGTAAGTACGTTAAATTTTATTTACCATAGTTAAAGGTAAATCGGGTAATTAAGGGTAAATATAATATTATAAAATTACCCTAACACATGCCAAAATTATATTGGATGACTAAAAGTCGACCCATATCACCTAAGGGTCGGATTAGATTCATTTAATGGTCTTTTTTCCATGAAAAAATTTAATTATTATTAAAACCAAAGAAAGTGAAAACATGTCACTCTCTTAAATCTTATATGTATAATAATTTAAATTTAGTGATAAACTTCATGAAACTTCGAACATGAGTAGTCTACATAAATCTAACAAAATTATCTACATCATATTAATTTATTTATAATTTTTATGGATTAAATAATTGTCATTAATTGTGACACAATAGTGATGCAGAAATTGTTTATCTAGTGAAAAATCAAGAATATAGTTTTTATTAAACTAATAGTGACCATAAAAGGCACAAAAACCTGACCAAAACTTATTTTTCATGTAAATGTAAACCATAATCATCCAATGGTCTAATATTTGACCATTTGGAGCCATATAAAAGCGATTATGACACTTATATTATTTTATTTTAAATGATGCCAAAGTTGTCACCTTCATAATTTAATAAATATAAAAATTTACATATTATGATTTTAAGAGGATAAATTCGATTAAAAGTATTATTATGAATTTTAATATATTTATCTTCATCATAGGATTTTATTTTAATTTTTATGCAACAAATAAGTATATTAAATAATTATACAAAAATGTTGTAGTATTTATTTTATTAAGAGATAAACCACATAAATGGTTTTAAAAATAATAAACTAAATATTATATGAACTATTTAATGTGATAAACTACTTTTATAGATATATATGACCTATTATGAATCTATTAAATATTTTAGTTCGAATATATCCTCTGTTTAGATTTTATTTAAATTCAAATAAATTAATAGTTTCAAAATTGACACTATTGTTATATTATAAAAATAATATATTATTAAATTGTTTAAAAATCACAAAAATATTTAAAAATTATAAATTTAAATATATATGGTCTAAAATGTTATAAATTATCCAATTATGGACAATTAACAACAAATAAGTAATTATTTGTTATAATTTAAAATTTAGAATGTTATTACCACAAATAAAATTAAATTGATTAAATAAGGATAAATCAAGTTGATAATGTTTAAAATAAATTCCTAACATATCTAAATTTTATTGTTTGATGATATGACAACCCTATATCATCTAATATTCTAATATGATTCATTTTTGGAGGTTTTTAAGTGGGGTTAGATTTATTATAAATTAATATTTTTAAGATTTCCAAAGGTGCCCCTCTCCTCCCTTATAAAAGGGCACCTCCTCCCTGTACTCATCACACCAATTTGAGCCTTAAAGCTCGGAAAAAACCTGCCAAATTATCTTCTGCACTTCACTAGAAACATCCTAGAGGTCCTGGTCTACTTCAATGACCAATCGTAGTGCCCTATGAGGAGGTTTCAAAGAGGCGTATCGAAGAAGAGGTAATTTCTTCTACCGATTCTTTCAAGATTCTTTCTTCTTCAACTTATTATTATTTAGTTGTTTCACTATAAAGTAATAACATAAATATCACTAATATACTTATATGTTATTATAAATATGAAACAACCTCATTCCACCTTCTATCCATCCTACGGAAAACAAAATCACCGCGCATGCATACATACGGAATACCGTCTCCACGCCGTGGTGTAATCTGTTTTTCCACCAACACCTTACATGGATAGGTATAATGGTGTAAAGAATAACTATACATAGTTATTATAAAGTCATACTGATTCTGATATATTGTATCATCCACTCCAATTCAATTCAATAATTATGGAAACGATATCATCGCTTGTGCGTACGTACAGACTACCGTCTCCACGACGCGATGAGATTCATTCTCCATGTTAACCATTTATGAATGATTATACAGTATATATAAGAAATAATAATGAAATATATGACATTATAAAGCTACTGGATTTATGTATATATATGTATGTCATCTACTTAATTCCATTCAACTCAATAAGGAAACGAAAACAGCGTTCATGCGTACGTACGGCCTACCGTCTCCATGAACGGTGTATTTCATTTCTTTTATCGATCTATAATATATATGTAGATGATGAATATATATTATATATAAATCATGTTTTACATTCTGGAATTATGTAAATCAGGATATAAGTAATAATATCAAGAAACGACAAGTCGAAACACATACGATAAATGAAATGATTTTACCCAAAACGCTACTTTTACATGGAATTTACAAAAGAACGGGTAATATAAAGTCATAAGTGAAACACATATGATATCATAACAATGAATATGATTATGTAATAAGTCAATGACATTATTTAAATCATTATACAGGAGGTTCGGAACCATACGAAGCATATTGGACCTAAGGTAAGGGATAATTTTGCAAATCTCATTTTTATCCGAGATTGCTTATTCGTAAGTATTTACTGGGGTTATTGCTATCATCCATGTCCATGTTTTATAAAATTGTTTTCATGTATGTTTAAAGTCATTTTTATCAATTTTTGACTTTTAATACATGGTATGTGAGGAATCCTTTTTTTGTTTACGTTACGAGGTACTTTTTTGACTTTTTTGACAAAAGTACGAGGAGAATGTTATTTTTAACTTATATGGCGTGAACGGATTTTTACGGTTTCATAACGCCTCATTTTAATGAAGCTTACTATACATTATTTTATGACTATTTTCAACAAAATAATTTTATTTTAAAAGTGCATGGCATTTTTTGAAAATAAAATGATTTTGACGATGAAAGGATATTTTCCCCAAGAATTCATTTCAAATGTTTTATCAAAACCATTCTCCATATAAGATTACATTATTTGATATGTGTATGTTTCATGTTTAATTTCTCTATGATTTACATGGTTCACTTTTCTTATGATGAAATGTCCATTTGTTTTATATGGATTATGAAATGATGGGATGATGTTTATGAAACCCATTTTATTCTTTGGGTTATGATGAATGTTTTAAGTTTATTTTGTGGCACAAGTAAGAATGATTTCATTTAGAGATGGGTGGGACCTATATCTCCCTCAAATACATTGGGTAAAGATTTATATCTCATGAGATAGACATGGCTGGAATGGCAGGTTAAACCGGTTCAGTAATGCAGGACTGAAACGAGGAGTGAACTCGATTCAGAAAGGGACTTTGTCCACTAAGACAGTCTTGGGAGCAATGCCTTGGCTACTATGGAAATCATATCATGTGATTAATGGTTGCCACAATTAAATGTTTTATTTCCATTCTATTTTATCATTATTGATGTTCTATTATGATATATGCCTTATGTACTTCCAAGATTCATGTCTTTGCTCAAGATTTTGATGTTTAGATTTTATGTTCATGTTTTTGCATTCAAATGTTTATGGATTGTTTTATGTTCACTATGTTTAACCTTACTAGGAATTTGAGCTCACCCCTTTTATGTTTTCTTTTCCCCAGGATATAAAGAAAGGTTTTAGGTAAGAAAAAAAGGGGAAGATCTTTATTGGGAGATATTGAAGATCTTTCACCATGATTAGAAGATTTTATTCCGAGTTTCCAAAGACACTAAACTATTATGGTCCTTGTGTGTCTGTTTTTGTTATGTATTAAGTATTCCGCAAAATTAATGTAATTTCAATGTACGTCAAGCTTCGGGCCTCTACATATACCACCATCCCCAAGCCTCATAACATCCCAATATCTAATACCTATTAAGATTCTCTAAATTGATCATTTTCATTGGGACTCTAGCCTACATAAATTTTTGATAAGTGATGTCTTCTCAGGTAGGGAAGTTCCATGGCTTCCCAAGTTGGGTTTGAGTAAAACTCAATTGGGCACCACCAACGAGTTCCCAAATATAACAATAAAATCATGTTATTACTTTTTTTATTCTTAGATAAATAAATAAATTTCAATATATAAGTAAAAATAAATAGCAACAATTGATCCTCTGGTTTTATCATTACACCTAAGATCATCTATAATAACTTTTTCAAATGCTGGGTGAATATGAACATGGAATATATCCTCAGAGAGGTACAATTCACACCATAGGATCACATGAACATGACTACATGTGATGTGAAAATAATATACTGGAAATCATTATAGGAATCTCATAATGATGTCCAGCCATCACTAGATACTGTAAATCATAGGAATCTTAATGAAAATATCAAAGCATCCCACTAAATCCTAAATGTTCTAGAAATACAAAAAAATATCCCAAGACATCCTTTTATATCCTAGGAATCACTAAGTATATCATAAAACCCCCTAGGCTTTCACAGATCCTTGGAATCACTAGTAATATATCCCAACACCTTCATGTACAATTACTAGATCATATAATTCACTATGAATATTTCCCAAAACCATCGATTGAAATGTACATATCAAAGGAACCAATAATAATCTCTCCCAACACCATTTGGTAATATTAATAGATCCTAGGAATCACTAATCATATATTTCTACACCATCAGGTATATCCACATGATCTTATTGAGGTAATCTATGACATCCCATCATCATCCAAAATATCTGGAGCCTTGAAATGTAATTACTAGAATCCCATCATCATCAAACATATCTGGATCCCAGGAAGGTAAGCCCTAGAATACTATCATAATCATCCATCTCTATATATTAGGGAGTTAATCCCTAGAATCCCTTCCTCATCAAATATCTCTAGATCAAAGGGAGGTAATCTTTAATATCCCATAATCCTCAGACATATCTAGATTCTAAAGAGGTAATACCTATAATCCCAATCATACATCCTAGGGCCTGAAACCAATAAGAAACATCTCTTATTAAAATAAAAAGGGTTTTCCATTTTCCAAAACCCATCACACATAATAGATGTTGGGTTCTCAATTTCTCAAGCTATCTTCATCACTTCTTCCATCTCAGGCTCATATAATTAATTCTAGTTCTAAGGTAACACTTAAAATAGTCAGTACCCTTTCCTAAGACAACCCTTTCAAGGGTTAGATAACATAGGGGGTCCCACCAGGGTCCCTTAGATCTTACAATAACACGTATACCCTACATGGGCTCCTCAATATCAATCTCCTGTCTTAGTAAAAGCCCATAAATCAGAGGGTATAATGTACCATAAACACCATCATGACCACATTTTAGCCTCACTATGCAGATATGATATTACCCAATAGCACCACTCTAGGAAGATAAAATAATTCCCATCTCATGTCGCAAGTCATCCTAGGTCAGTCCACTCTACCATCCTATCCAAAAAATACCCATGGTCCACCAACCTAGTTACTCACCTGATAGTGGGTGAGGATCACTCTCTCCATACTCATCTCAACTTGACCAAAGGATTTAATTAATCTTAAGGTTCTATCATGTCCTACATGGTCTTATCATTCAGATTCCATTGCACAACTCTTCTCAAGGGGTTTAAGACACCCATTTAAAGGTCTAATTCATCATGTTCCTTTCATTTAATTTATTCCCTTAGTGCACCAACCAACTCATAGACCATTATATTATTAAATCCCTCAAACATCATCTATCAAGGGTATAATCTAGTGTCAATGTTTTTTATGTCTCAAAATATACATTTATAACCAAGTCCTCATTTATCAATGTTTCAGGCATCAGACCAGTGATCCAGGGTCTATAGTGGCCCTTGAAACTTGCATCAATCTATCAACGTTATATTTTAAATAATCCATTTAATAAAAATATCAATCAACTTTTGTGTAAAGACCATATATCACATGATACATATCAAATCATAAGTCAAGGGGTATGATTAAAGGACCACCTACCTCATACAGAGTTATTCCCATTTGTGAAGAGCCTAAAAACTCTCACGTATGATATTCTATATCTTGAACTAAGCTTTTACAACAATTTAATAACCTATATAAATCCATAAAGTCAATTATAATTAGTTATAAAAATGTATAATTAATTTATTATGTTAATTTATTTTAATTTAAATTACCACAAATGCCTAAAAATGCACTGAGAAAAATCCCCTAATGGAAACTATGAGCAATATGGTGCAGTAAATTCCAAACATAGACTAAGAACTAACCCACACGGAATCTCTAATTTACTCACCCTATTTAATATCAAAATTTATTTAATTCAAATAAGAACCCTAAAAACCATAGGGTGACATAATTTTATTGAAATTATGTGCAAGGATGTGAATTCATTGTCTTAATATGTCCTCCATTGAACCTTATCAGGAGACCTGTCATATAAGAATGATTCAACCATGATCCTATGGAATCATTATTCAAATAATTATTAGAGACAACTAATATAATAGGATAAATGAAGAGGAATATAAATGGAAGGATATGGAGGATAATTTCACCTCAAATCATTGAATAATTCTATAAATCACCCAATTTCAAAGGGAGATCGAGAGGAATATTGGTGGAAGATACCCTCAGGATATGTGCACATGGGGGGTGTAAGGAGGGAGGTGAGTGGTTAAAATAAATATGGGTAAAAGTTAAATTCAATTTTTTTAAATAAATAATTACTTACATATTGTTATGGAACTATATCCAAAATCATGTGTCAACCATGTGGTTGGAACTGACTCAAGCTAGCCCCCTAAAAATGATTATCAAATCATGCACAAATAGTGAAAAATCCTCTAAATAAGAACTTGTAGGGGTTTCATAATTTATCTACAATTGTGTGAAAACCATGTGACGTACCCCATGAAAAAATCATATCTCATGGTTTACCCACATGGTTTACCATAAACATGTGATAACAATGCATAAAAAACCATTTTTAAAATTAAAAATTTTGACCCAAATCTCTCGATACTCACCCAAACACCCAAGACACCTACATGACCTCAATATATATATATATTAAAAATATCATAGAGATTATCTAAATATTTTAATTCCAATCCAAATATTATTTTTCAAATGAACTCTACTCTATAAATCAAAAATTGTAAATTCTCTAAGATTTCACAACCCGAATGAACATCAGGTTTTACAAAATGAATCATTTTCAATTTCTAGAAACTTAGGTTTTTTATGAGATTATCTATGATACCCTTTATTTATTGAACCAAATTCAAAGCCTCATAAGACCTCAAGGATTTATAGGAATAAGAATCAGAAGTATAAATAGGGATGTGAGGAGGCCCAGACTAAGGAAGATAAGATAAAGGATAATAAAAATTTAGCTAAAAATTTATAGGATCAAACTATTGACAGAAATTCATCTAGTCTTTATATAGATAAAGAACCATTTATTCCCTCATGAGGCTTTTAGGGGGAATATATTTCCTTTTTTTTAATAGAGATATTAATTTAGAGACTAATAAGAGATTATATTTTTATTCTCATGTTAAGAATGTCATTCATGGCATGTTTAAATTTCAAACTATTAAAATCCCAAATATATTTATTCACATTTATAATATCATAGTAAGTATAGTATTATTAGGAAGTAATTTGATCATCATAAGGAAGAGTGGCATAAATTAAAGTATAAAAATAAGATAAAATTATTAGAGTGTGATGAATTTATTATTACTCTTGTATGAGAACATATGTGGTCTATTAACCATAAGATGAGGGATAACCTCAACTTTTTTTTGAAGGTAACAAGTGATGTGCTCATGAAGAGTTATATATATAATTAAAGGTATTTCTTGAAATTACTGTAATAGAATCCCACTACCCTTTTAGTGATATTTTAATAAAAAAGGATTTAAATAGAATTACTTCAACTACATTTCTAATTCTCACTGAATTAGGAATTTCTTATTAGGTGTATTAGGATACATTTAGTTTGGTCTTGGAATGTGTTATGATGTAATAAGTAAATTTTTCGGAATATGGGTCCAAAATACTTTTACCTAATGAAAATAACTATATTATGAATGATTTAGAGTTTGATATTTTTGTCATGCTTTTACGAATTATTTTCATTACTTATTTAGTGAAAATATTTATGTGTCTATTGATTATAAGGGTTTTAAATATGTTTTTTCATAGTTTGATTACAACCCATTAAACCACAAGTGGGTAGATTATATTCAATATTATTATTTAGAGATTATAAATATACTGTTGGTGGTTTGTTTAGTAAGAAAGTTCCTACCCAAGTGGTGAAATAAGCAATAGAACAATAATAGTAACTGGGATTCTTAATAGACATCCATATAGAAGTATAAGAAAGAATGGATGAAGTGATTATCTCTTGTCTTAATGTGACTTACATTATGATAGAAATTATTAAGGTAAATAATTTATAAGATGAAGGATATAAGTGGATGAAGGATGCAATATGTGGTGTGGATTCAGATGATAGATGTTTATTAGTACTATATTCTATATTATATTTTATTGTATGAATGGTGAATTTTGATGAACTAAAGAAAGAAATTTTGACCAATTTAAACTATTTGAGTTGATGAATCCCAAAGTTATCAAGACATATCATGAAATTAAAAGTCAGTTTTCATGTTCTAGAATGTAGAACACTGTGAATTTTTTTATTGATGTTGGACTAGTCAACAGGTAATAGTAGAGCATTGATGATCAGTAGGGTTATTAAAATCATTTATCATTACATGATCTAACCCATTAGGACCCTTCTATGGTCAATATAGTATTGAATGTACCACAAGAAGTCCACATATAATAGGGAAGGTTTTGGTTACTAACATCAAGAAGGTATATGACATACATGGGAGACCTTAGTCAAATAAACCTGTAGAAAACCATATATCATTGTAACATAATACAATTAAAACTTAATATAACCACCATTTGTAAAATAAAATCCATGAAACACAAGCTATAGATACCCACTACATAACAAATATATCCTTAGAATATATGTGAAAATTTAATGGATTGAGAATTCCAATTTAATTTAGTCCTAAGAAATTGGATAGGGTGAAAACTACATCACATCACATCCAGGCTTGAACACCATCAAAAACTATTTCCACAGTGTACCTCTAAGATTTGACCCCACCAATACCATACTCACCCAAGTCACATTAAAATAATGTTTTATCTATATAGATACACAATTTTTGGGAATATTTCCTATGTAGGGGAGAGTATAAATATAAACAGTAGTCCATCCCTAAAACATAAATGTAAAAAAAACAATAAGTTCATGCATATTGAGAAACACATATATGCTTTAATGAAATGATTCAATAGAGTTTAAAAGAGAATCCATAGCTCAAATCAATATATCATACATTTAAGGGAACCGAATGAACCATGAGAAGCATATGAAATGAAATATTCACATTCCCTAACTCTTATGTCTTCCTCACCGTCTCACTAAACCCATAGTCAGGGGCCCACACCTCAATAAGTTGTTCAGATCAATCGAGGGGGGGGGGGTACAAAAACTTATAGAGGACCTATACCTTATCATGTTGAATGTGTAAACACCAATAGTGTTACCAACTCCACCAATTATAAGGAAGATCTACACCCTTGTATCAATCCATCATAAGGGATATTAACCTCATTTTCTCTATATATATCTTGTTCACTCCACATCATCATCCTAATGGATCTAAAAAACCGAACTTCTATAATTGAATAGAAAATACCACCATATCAAAAAGAGAGATTACCCTTCATGTACTATGTGGTAAAACATTCAGAATGGATTATTAACAAGTCCAACTATGAAAAATGAGTGAGAATTTGTAGTAAATTCCCAATAATACCTAGTACCCATCATTCCCCATAGTCTTACGTAGAGTGTGGATCATGATTTTCCATTTTGTGGTGTATTTTTCACAAACTTAGAATTTTATTTTTTAAATCCACATGGCATGTTAACTATATCTAAAAAAATTTAGATATTTACGACTAGTCAACATGTATTTTCAATTCCCTGAGTCATGTGATCCTAAACTACATGGAATTCACTCTTGGACACATGTTGGGTTGATCCTAAAGATTCCTTAGGCATGCACCACAACCTGTTCCATATCACGTATATATACATATAATGTTATTCCACCCACATTCCATTTATATCAAATTAGTTTTCTAGGTATATATGGATTTAGATTTAATTTTCAATACTTTAACCTATAATTTCAATGAATGAATCCCCACTATTTTATTATTTCAAAATAGTTTCATCATTTATCAGATCTCGATAATATTTTGGATTTAATTGTAAAAATTTCATAATTCATGATATTTAGATGTTATCATCCATTTTTCAATTTTTGGAATAATATACTACATTTATTTTTTATGTGTTTTATGTCCCTTTTAGGTGTTTAGATTCTATTTTAAAGAATCTAGGTAATTTGGTGTTGTTTTGGAGAAGTTTGGAAAATTATGAAGATCTATGAATGAAAATCCATACATGAATGAGAATTTATCTTTTTTGTGGTTCCACCAAGTATGAAATTATTATATGTGTAAATCCATATATGGATATTAATCTAATAAGAGAATTTAATGGAATAATATATATATATATATATATATATATATTGGAATTTTTCTAGGTAGTGATCCACTTATGCAAACCATTCACATATGGGAATTTAGAATCATTATTACATCAGAAAATTTTGGCCTCCCATTCCTTATGTTATGGGAATTCAATGTAAGAAAATATGATTATATATGAAATTATGAATGTGGATCAATTAGCTACGTGGATGTCCTCTTTAGGTGCAAATGAAAAATCACTTATGATTTGAGACAAGTACTTGGTATTCCATATTAGCATCCACACATCCAATTAGTGTTAGAAATGTGGCAGAATGAAATTAAATGAGAAAAATCACTTGGTTATTCCCTTGACCAAAATAAGGAAATCCGCATCCCAAATTCAAACACATAGATTTCAATGATATTTGAATAACATAAATATGTGGAAGATATTAAAAAATGGGATACTATTAGGATCTAAATAGGGTTACCAAGGTCGATGGAAGAAAATTTTTAAAGGGGTAATCCCAACATAAATAAAGGGGGATATACAAGGTTGTTTCAAATGCATGTAAAAACATTGGTTTTAGAAAACTAATAAGGGAAAAAATTTATGGTATTTGTTCTATCCTTTCGAGTCTAATCTCTATATCATTTATAGGTAGTGAATATACAAGGGAACATTTTTCCATGTATTTCATTTTTTTTTGTAGAATTTTCAAATTCTGGTAGAGATTATTTTCAAAAGTGAAGACAACATTTTACTATTTTGAATTTATTCTATTATAACTTAAAATTAATGGTTATATTAATATATTAAAGTAAAGTGGATGTTATATCTACTTAAATTTATTTATAAAGGCCATTCCCTTAGGTATAGAGAGTTTATCCAAAGTTTTTCCACTCTATGGTCCATGAGTAGACCAATCACTTTCCTAAGAGGATTAATAATTATACAAAGGTATTTATATGATATAAAGTTACTTTTAGGTGATTTAATTGAGGTATTAAAAATTTTAATATAGAATATAATACGATAATGATTAATATATAAAAAAGTGGGTGTCTAAAGTATTCAAAATAGCCCAAAAATGCTAATTTCAAAATTTTATTTCCACATTGATTTTGAATATTCATACAACTAGAAATATCTAGATTTACATAATTCGTTTTAAATTTATTTTATCACATTTAAAACTAAAAAAATCCCCAATTTAATTAAATTATAACAAGAAAAAATTATCAAAAAGTCTCAAATTAAAACTTAGTTTTTAACTTCCTTGAGTGACAACACTGGGTGCTTCTTTATTGGATTCTTTAGGGGATAAAAATTTCTTCAGATTGGGATCATTGATAATTCTATATATCACTTTATAACAATTTCTTAGGATTCTAAGAACATTCATACACTATTTTTTATAAAAAAATAATAAATTTCAAAATAAAAAATAGAAGTTCATTAAATATTATTCTTGGGTTAGTATGTATTATTATAGTGAATGCACATATGCATGTCCTAATGTTGAGTCTAAAAGAGAAAATTCATTGCCGGTGCTAATGTATAATAACATAAATTACTTGATGAAATGAACAAAAAATAGAGATCCTTTCCACTTATTTAAATGAAATAAAAAATTAATGAATGGAACTATAATATAAAGAATTTGGACAATGGGAGATAAATCTTATTACACAAGTTTTATCAATTGAATTAATTTAGAAGGAATTTATATAATTAATAGAATATCCATTCAAACATTTCTAAAATATGTTCTTGTAGAAAATATATAACTAATTTTCATATAGTAAATAAAAAATATTTTAATGAATATTGGTCAGATTTTATAGAACATAAAAGGGCAAGGGATCCTTCTATCTTTCAAAAAGAATAATCACTTTCTCTCCAACTCACTCTTTCTTTAAGAGAAAACAAAACTAAATTGGTATAATTTTAATAAATAATTGAGGATAATTAGTACCCACCTATAATATTAAAAAATAAAATCCAATTGGAACTAATAAAAGTATAACATGAAGCTAATCGTTATTAGGAAGATAATCCTTAATTGGACTTATTTTCATCTAAGTTTATTGAAACTTAACTAAGAATTAACTCTCACTATTTTGATTTTTTATATTCATATATTCCATGGAAATACTTATAGGATGTTGAAGATAAATAATATGTACCTTAATATTTTTCAATACCATTGGACTTACTTGAATAAAAAAAGTATCAAGTTACATTACTTTAAGGGGTATACTTTTACACTAATTTTTTGTCACTTTTATTCTAAACAATACAATAATTTAATTTCCCTTGAAAAAATATAATGATGTATAACACTTTTAGAAATACCTTTAAGTGAAGGAATATGTAGATAATGTTACAACCACAATATAGGAAGTCCCATATTTTTTTTACAAACTCCACTATGAAAAATATATTTAATTTCAATTTGTATTGACCTAATATAAGCAATACATAGGGATATTAATAATAATTTTATGCCAAATAACATTGGAAGAAATAATTATTGGTGGCTCAAACCAAATAAACATAACACACTATCAGACTATGGATAACTGCTGGTACTACCCATTTTGGGGAAGGAAAATCCAAGGGACCTATTAGAGGACAAACCAAGACTTTTCCATTTCTTTACTTTATCCTTCTATTTCTATTTATTTTTATTCATATGTTTTATTTTATTCTTTAACATGTTGGTTTTCTATGAGTAAAACTTATAAATGTAAATTAAAGTATACTCTATAAATAATCATGTTTTATTTCTATTTTATAGTTTATTTTTTCTTTCCAATTAAAATTATATGAAAAACTAAGTGAAGTTTTTAAAATAAAAAGGTGGGTAGTAAAATTCTATGTGTGAAGGAGTGGTAGAAATATGATTAGGATACACATGATTTATTTTGTTTTTCCAATTTTAGAGTATTTTTTGGTTAGGAATTTGGGTTTTAAATGTCATCAAGAACAGTGAAAAATTCCATGATAGTTTATAGGATTTAATTGATTTTGAAAAATTGAATTTATATGATTTCTGATAATTTTTTCAATACATTTATCAAATTATTTGTTTTATAATCGGTATGGATTTTGGATGAAAAAAATTAAGAGTGATTAAAATTTTAACATGGTGAAACTAGAATTTTTAATTCTATCTTGAGTAAATTAGCCATTTTAAAAATGAAAACCTTTTGGAACCAATAAAAATATTCATATAAGTCCTTTTAAACTGAAGTAAAATGAGAAATTGGGATTCTATATAAAATTTTGGGATATTGGGAACTAAAAAAATTAAAAAATAAAATAATTAAAAAAGGAAAATAAAATGGGGTTGGGTATTAGGCATGTAAAACATCACTATTACTAGACCAACGATCTTGTTATAACTATTAAAACTAGTTTGATGAGTTGATCATATGGGGTTTGATGATGGATGTGAGTTTTTTAAGTGTAATTTATAGAAGAAAATGGAAAATAAAAACAGAAGTGTTGAATTTTCAAAAAGGAATTGATTTAGTTGAGGGGTTATTTGAACACCATATGAAGAAGGGAATATTTGAATTATAAAAATTCCATTTAGGTTATATCAAGGAAATAAAAAATGGAACATTTGAATAAGGATCTTGACAAAGTCAGATACATAATAGTTCCACTTATTAAAATTTTAATTCCACTAAATTCAATTCTATTAATAGACATAGAACTTGAATATTTGATTAAAATAAAGTGGGGAAATGGATATTAATTTTATAAGAGGAAAGATATTTTTAATTATGAATGAATACTTGTGTATCTTATTTTTCATGTTTGTGTGTTTGAAACCATGAAGGAAAATTATTTTTTATTAAGATAAATTCATTGGATTTCCTAATATTGAAATGTTTAATTATGGGGGAATTTATATAGCCATTGATTTATATATTTCTCTAGAATATTAATGTTTAAAATCCCACCATAATTATAAATTTATGGATAATTATCACATATTCATATTGAAATAATAATTTGGGTGAAATTAAAACAATTTATCAATTATTTATTTTAAATTATTTTTATTAATAATTTTTATTAATAAATTTAGTTATAATTATTAAAGTAACAATTTAGTAAGAATTTTTAATTTGAGAATTAATTTAAAAAATTCATGGAAATTAAAAAAATTCCCTTCCTACTACAAATAAATATTTTTATCCTAAAATTTTATTTGTTCATAATTTTAATTTTATATGTTGTGAAATTATTTTAAACATGTTTGGATACATATTATATTTCAAGATATTTATATGGATCATAATTTTTCATGATGATAATGGGATCACAACTCTACTTTGGACTGGATTCATCAATCTTAACCTCACTTCAATGATCTAGACACAACTTCTTCATACATTTTTCAATTAAAGATGATACATGACTTATAATTGAAAATTTCATTAAACATGATAAACCTCTATTTCAATTTTTATGATGTTCAATGAGGTGAAACAATTATAAGGTTATTTTTTGATTTTTTTTCAACATTCCAATTTGTAATCTAGGACCTGAGACTCCCCTTCGCTGTATAAATAGGGGAGAGCAGTAGGAAGTTAAAATATTGATAGCTAAACTTTAAATCAGGATGATGTTTTTATTATTGATTAATTTCCATTTACTTCTTTCTTTATAGTTGTATTCAATATCTGTTAACAATAGTTATTTTTTTTTAATTTCTCTCTCGTGTTATCTCACTCTATTCCTCATGACCTCTCAAACTCACCATGGTGAGTGACTAACCTAAGTCCTGGCCTTGGGGGTGGTTTTCTCTGTTTTCATGAATCCTTTATTTGCAATTATTATTGTTTATATATTTTTTTGGTGAGGGAGAGAAAAGTGCTAAAGGGAGGTGTGGAATTCATCCAACACTCTTTGAAATGACATTCAAATTTAGTAATATTATTTACTAAATCAACATTCTCTACCTTATCTCAAGAAATATCCTCAAATGGTGGAGTTAAGTGTGTTCGAGGGATGAAATATCATATGGTGGAGTTGGGTCTTGGAAGGCGCCATGTAGAGACCCAATCTTGACGACATTGACATTACATTACTTTTTCGGAATACCTAATACATAACAAAAACAAACACATAAGGACTTTAATAGTTTAGTGTCTTTGGAAACTCGGAACATAATCTTCTAATCATGGTGAAAGATCTTCAACATCTCCCATAAAGATATTCCTATTTTATTTTCTTACCTAAAACCATTATTTATATCATGGGTAAAATAAAACATATAAAGGGTGAGCTCAAATGCTCAGTAGGGGTAAGCATGGAGAAAATAAAACAAACCATATACATTTGAACTTAAAAACATGACCATAATGTTTAAACATCAAAATCCTGAGCAATGACATAAAACATGGCAGTACATAAGGCATAAATCATAATGGAACATCAATCATGATAAAATAGAATGGTAATAAGACATATAATTGTGGAAAACCATTAAGCACATGATATGATTTCTATAGTAGCCAAGACATTGCTGCCAAGACCATCTTAGTGGACAAAGTCCCTTTTTGAATCGAGTTCACTTCTCGTTCCAGTCATGTAACACTGAACCAGATTAACTCACCGTTCCAGCCATGTCTATCTCACGAGATATAAATATTTACCCAATGAATTGGAGGGGGATATAGGTCCCACCCATCTCATAATGAAATCATTCTTACTTGTGCCACAAAACAATCATAAATCATTCATCATAACCCAAAGAATAAAACGAGTTTCATAAACATCATCCCATCTTAACATAAAACATATAAAACAAATGGATATCATTTAATCATAAGAAAAGTGAAAACATGCAAATTATAGAGAAATTATACTTGAAACATACACATATTAAATAATTCCATCTTGGATAGAAAAATGGTTTTGATAAAACACTTGAAATGAATTCTTGAGGAAAATATCATTTCTTCTTCAAATTCATTTTCTTTCCACAAAATAACATGAAATTTTTAATGAAAAGTATTTTGTTGAAAATATTCATGAAATATTTTAGAGTAATATTCATGAAAATAAGGCGTTATAAAATTGTAAAAATCCATTCATACCGTATAAGTTAAAAAAAACATTTTTCTCGTACTTTTGCCAGAAAAGTCAAAAAGTACCTCGTATGGTAAACAAAATAAAGATTCCTTACATACCATGTAGTAAAAGTAAAAAATGGGTTAAAAGGAATTTAAACATACATGAAACTATTTTTATAAAATAGGGACATGGATGATAAATGTAACCCATGTAAATATATACAAATAAACAATCTCGGATAAAAATGAGATTGGAAAAGTTATCCAACACCTTTTGTCCAATTTCTTCCGTATGTGTCTGAGACTCCTGTATAGTGGGTTTAAACATATTATTAACTTGTAACAGAACCATAATAATATTAATGATATCATATATGATTCACTTACGACTTTATATTATCCGTTCATTTGTCAATTCCATGTTAAAGCAGCATTTTGGTAAAATCGTTTCATTTATCATCCATGTTTTGACTTGTAATTATTAATATAATTACTTATATAATGATTACTTAATTCCAGAATATAAAAAATGATTTATATATAATATATATTCATAATATAAATATATATAATAGATCGATAAATGGAAATAAATACACCGTTCATGGAGACGGTAGGCCGTACGTACGCATGAACGCTGTTTTTCTTTTCCTTATTGAATTGAATTGAATTAATTAGATGAAATACATATATATATATATAAATAAATCCATTAGCATTATTATGTCATATATTTCATAATTACTTATTATATATACTTTATAATCATTCTTGAATTGTTAACATGGAAAATGAATCTCATCGCGTCGTGGAGACGGTAATCCGTATGTACGCACGAGTGATGATATCATTCCCATTTTTATTTAATGAAATTGGAGTGGATTATAGAATATATTAGAATTAGAATGATTTTATAATAATCATATATAGTTATTCTTTACACCATTATACCCATCCAAGTAAGGTGGTGGTGGAAAAACTGATTACACCACGACATGGAGACGGTATTCCGTACGTATGCACGTGCGGTGATTTTGTTTTCCTTAGGATGGATAAAAGGTGAAATAGGGTTGTTTAATATTTATAATAACATATAAGTATATAAATAATACTGATGTTATTACTTTATAATGAAACAACTAAAGAATAGGAAGTAGAAGAAGAAATGAACTTGAATGAGTTGGTGGAAGAGATTACCTCTTCCTCGACGTACCTCCTTTAAACATCTTCTCAGGGAACTAGAGTTGGTATTTTTAAAATATAAGAACCTATATGATATAAATATAGAGGTTGAGAAGATTAACTGGTAGGGGTTGTCCAAGATTCAAGGCTCAAAAGGGTGTGAAGATAATATGGAAGGGTAGCCCTTTTTATAAGGGAGGAGAAGGGCACCTTTGGAAAAACTTAAAATATTATTTTATAATAATGTCATATTCAGTTTATAATAGCTCAAAATTGATTTATTTATAATATAAAGTGGGTATGGGTATAAATCCTATCAACCAATAGGTTTTAGAGAAGTTTAGGTTACTATTTCAACCTTATCATTTAGATTTAACTCTAAGTTAAATAATTTATCTTTTACCGTGTCTTCTTGTTTTCTTACATTATATGGTTAATAAACTTACTATCAAAAGAAAAAATAACCCCAAGTGGTTCATTATTAATATATATAACCTTATCTAATTAATTTTGCCAAACCTTGGATTTTTAGGAATATAATAACAATTAATAATATAATATTTGTTTTACAAAATATTTTATGTCAATTTTGACACTATTTGGAACTTGATTTTTGTGAAATTAATAAAAACATTATTAGTTAGAAAAAACTTAATTGAATCAGTACTAACATGTCATATTAATCTATAAAATTAGTTTAATTAATAAAAAGTCTCAAATTACATGTATTTGGGTATTTATAACATCAATTATGTAATATTTCATTAATAAGGTAATTAATGCATCATCATTGTGTCATAAATAAATTAACTTATTTAATGTATAAAAATTATAAATAAAATACCATTATGTAGGATATCTTTTTATCTTTCTAATTAATATTTATAGTCTAATATATCTTATGTATAACCCTATATTAAAATTTTTTTAGTTATTAAAATTTGATTTTAACTCTTTTAACTCTTCTTTGAATTAAATAATAATAAATGTCCTAATCTAATCCAAGTGGACCTAAATGGTAATATATTATTCATAAGGTTTTTTTGTTCGAATTAAACTTATCAAATACAATTAGGACATGTGTTAGGGTAATAATAATATAATATTTACCCTTAATTACCTAATTTACTTTTAACCGTGGTAAATAAAAATAAAAAGTTATTATTCACAAAAAAATGAATCTTATTGAACCACATTTTACTCCTTGATATTAACCGTGTCTCTCATATTTTCAAAATTCCACTCACAGAAGTGGTGAAATTAAGTTTTATGTAAATTTTTAAATTCTCCTAGGAGGTGGGTAAAAGACGGTGAAAAGTTCAATAAAATTTTTATATATCTAAAATTATTATAAAATGACTCCAATGAATTACATTGAACATATATAAGTATTATGTATTAATTTTGACCTAAAATAAATTTAAATAAAATAATTAATTATCTAAATAAAAAGTCGGTTTTTAAATAGTAACCTAGTGTTTTCACTATTCATCAAAAATTGAATGTTTTCAAAAATATACCAAAAATTCACCTTAGGCTAATTTTGATATTCCGAATCCAAAAATGAAGTCCATTTTGAAAGATAAAATTTATAAAATTTTAAAAAGTGGGTATACTGTTCATAACGGCTAGTTCATAAAAATATTATAATAATATCTCGTTCAGTGAAACTCGGTATTGCGTACTACACACGCTATCGAGGAAGGTCTTGATTGTGTATAATGCAAGCCAAGTCAGGGCTGCGTGTAGTGAAAATTACTTTTTTGTTGTGTATAATAGAATCCAACCATATTTCATTTGTACATTGAATATATATATATATATATATATACACTCAATGTTGTGTAGAATAACTTCTATCAAACGAACTTGAAATTGTGTGTAACACGAGCCAAGAATAGTGTTGTGTATACTACAAGATGATACGGTGTTGCATATAGTACAAGATAATATTGGTGTAGTGTATAATAGAAGACATTAAAGAAATTAAAAATAATATATCTCATAAAATCTTGTGGTGTTACATTCTACCCCCCTTAAAATGAATTTCTCCCTCGAAATTTGTCAGGGTTATAAATCATTTCCTACTTGAAAGTTTGTTTTGTAAAAACCCACATCAGAAAAGGAATACTAAAACATAATCATAACAAGTAAAGTAAAAAATGTAATGGTTACCCAGATTAACTCATCACTGGGTTTCCACATTGGAGAACATAGGTGGAAATATGGATATGGAAGAAAAATCTAACCATCAAGTTCTGATGGATAGTGGTAGAGAACATGGCTATGAAAAATCCAACAATCACAAAGCCATAAATTTGTGATGATCTAAGGTACCATCTGATTCATCAAATATAAGAGAACTAGGAAAACATTTTTGGTTTTCAATATCATTTCCCTAAAGTTTAAAATTTTGAATTAGAAGAAATACTTAATTGATTTTCAGTACAATCTCACTGTTGTTTGTGCCTTGAACAATTTCCACTTCATCTCTTACAGAAATGAAGTTGAATTTTTCTTCCGTGAAGTGTTAGCAGATCGTGCTATAGAATAATAGGACATTCCATCTGTCTCAAACATATTCTTAGCAAAATTTATATACATAAGTCCATCTATGGTGAGAGTAATCATATATGGTTCCTAAAATGGACTTATACTTCATATATCATACAACTTAATAAATTAAAACTAATTTATACTAATCAGGGACTTCCTGTAGGTCAGTGGTATGCGATAAATGCATGTCGCACTTTGGTTGTGGGTGTGATTCCCACATCCTTGTCCGACGTGATGGGTTGTTGCCCGTCCTACGGGTTGTCCTTTTTCTAAAACTATACTATTATAACAAAACAAAAAGTTCTAGCCTTAAATAATACTATCTAATGTCTAACTTAATATATTCCATTCTTTAGGATTATCCAAAATACTTATGTCCAATCTCATAGTATAAATAAAACGATTACTAGAAAGGTCATCTACCAAGCATTGAATACAATCATTTATCGCCCGTATATCATAAGATATATATATATCTTATTGGTCACATTCCAAACATGTGAATTCTTTAATCATGTATTCTCTTGAAACATGATTACCCATTGAAACTTAGTGAAAACATGAATGTTGTCAAAAGTTAACTCTTTCCACATACCCAAATCCCAAAATTCTGTATACTCAAACCATGATATCACTTTGTCCTTATACTAGTCATGAGATCATTAATACTATCAAACATCTCATTATCTTCTTATCCTTTCATTATGCACATATCATCTACCTTCCAAAAATATTTGAATAACCTTTCATGGTTACCAGTACCATTCATCATATACTTTGAAAAACTCAAGGAAAGACAATAGTGTAACAATCTCTAGATTTTTATTTATTCCATAGTACCATACATTATTCTTGATAAACATACAATCATTTCACTACCTTATTAAACCACTGACTGAGATTCGTCATTTCTTTCATCTCATATATCATTTTTAGTCTCTTTATCATCATCCACATAAATACTACCCATATGACCATGCCGATTCTATTCATGAGATTTTCCCTTATGGCATTGGTTTGCATAATTCCCGTACATTCCACATTTAAAACATTTAACCATTGTTGATGTCTTAGCAATACCATTATCCTTGTCCATGGTGTTAACTGAACCTTTTACTTTATAATTACTGGATTTGTGTGCTTCTTTTCTACTCCCATAGCATCTTCCAGTTCCTTTGAAACATTCTCCCTGATGCCTCTTCCCACATGATTTACATGAGGGAAATTGAACTTTCTTTTCTCTATGATCATCATGAAACTCCATCTTTATCTTTTTAGCTGATTCAGGAAACTTACTAAAGTTGAGATTATTGATCATATTATGAGATTGCTGATTAGGCCTAATAATGATATGTGGACTTCCAGATCCAATTTCATTTGGTTGCTCATGAATAATATCATTCCATTGTCCATCATATCCTCCATTATCGTGAATCTTCTTGTTTCCAGCCATTTTCTAAAAAAGAATAGTGTGAGAGGAAAAAATCATAATGAAGGGGGAGTACCTTCAATATATAACATCTTAGGTTTAATTCTAATATCATTATCATAATTCTAGGACTATAACCTATAATTATACTTAACCTTATGGACATCCCTAGACATACCTTAGAAAAATCTCTAGGGATCTCACTAAAGTTTTCGCATCCTAGTTTCCAAAGGTTAACTAAACCTTTCCTATGATACCAAGTGTATAGAACCAATCTTGACATACATGGACATTGCATTAATTTTTAGAAATACCTAATACATAAAAAAAATAAACACACAAGGACCATAATAGTTTAGTGTCTTTGGAAACTCGGAACATAATCTTCTAATCATGGTGAAAGATCTTCAACATCTCCCATAAATATCTTCCCCTTTTGTTTTATTACCTAAAACCTTTCTTTATATCCTGGGTAAAATAAAAGATATAAAGGGTGAGATCAAATGATCAGTAAGGTTGAGCATGGAGAATAATACAAACCATATACATTTGAACTTAAAAACATGACCATAATGTTTAAACATCAAAATCTTGAGCAATGACATAAAACATGACAGTACATAAGACATAGATCATAATGGAACATTAATCATGATAAAATAGCATGTTAATAAAACATGTAATTGTGGAAAACTATTAATCACATGATATGATTTCCATAGTAGCGAAGTCATTGCTGCCATGACCATCTTCGTGGACAAAGTCCCTTTCTAAATCAAGTTCACTCCTCGTTCTAGTCCTGTAACACTGAACCGGATTAACTTACTGTTCCATCCATGTCTATCTCATTAGATATAAATCTTTACCCAATGCATTATAGGGAGATATAGGTCCCACCCATCTCATAATTAAACCATTCTTACTTGTGCCACAAAACAATCATAAATCATTCATCATAACCCAAAGAATAAAATGGGTTTCATAAACATCATACCATCATAACATAATACATATAAAATTAATGGATATAATTTCATCATAAGAAAAGTGAAACCATGTATATAATAGAGACATTATACTTGAAACATAAACATATTAAATAATGCCATCTTAGATGGAAAATGGTTTTGATAAAACACTTGAAATGAATTCTTGAGGAAAATATCCTTTATTCTTCAAAATCATTTTCTTTTAAAAAAATTCCATTCAATTTTAAATTAAAAGGATTTTGTTGAAAATAGTCATTAAATCTTGTAGAGTAATATTCATTAAAATAATTAGTTATTAAACCATAAAAATCTATTCATACCGTATAAGTTAAAAAATATATTCTTCTCATACTTTTTCCAGAAAAGTGAAAAAGTACCTTGTATGATAAACAAAATAAAGATTCCTTACAAACCATGTAGTAAAATTAAAAAATGGTTTAAAAGTAATTTAAAAATATATGAAACTATTTTTACAAAATAGGGACATGGATGAAAAATGTAACCCCAATAAATACTTACAAATAAACAATCTCGGATAAAAACGAGATTGGAAAAGTTATCCCTTACCTTATGTCCAATTTATTCCTTATGTGTTCAAGAATCCTATATAGTGGGTTTAATCATATTATTAACTTGTAACAGGACCATAATAATATTTATGATATCATATATGATTCACTTATGACCTTATATTTTCCGTTCATTTGTCAATTCTATGTTAAAGCAGCGTTTGGGTAAAATCGTTTCATTTATCGTCCGTTTTTGACTTGTAATTATTAATATAATTAAATAGATCATGATTACTTAATTAAAGAATATAAAAAATGATTTATATATAATATATATTCAGAATATACAAATATATAATAGATCGATAAATGGAATGAAATACACCGTTCATGGAGACGGTAGGTCGTACGTACGCTTGAACACTGTTTTTTGTTTCTTTATTGAATTGAATGGAATTAAGTAGATGAAATACATATATATATACATAAATACAGTAGCATTATTATGTCATATATGTCATGATTACTTATTATATATACTTTATAATCATTCTTGAATTGTTAACATGGGAAATGAATCTCATCGCGTCGTGGAGACGTTAATCCGTACGTACGCACGAGCGATGATATCGTTCCCATTTTTATTGAATGGAATTGGATTGGATGATATAATACATTAGAATCAGTATGATGTAATAATAATCACATATAGTTATTCTTTACACCATTATACCCATCCAAGTAAGGTGATGGTGGAAAAACTGATTACACCACGGGGTGGAGACGGTATTCCGTACGTACGCACGTGCGGTGATTTTGTTTTCCGTAGGATGAATAGAAGGTGAAATAGGGTTGTTTCATATTTATAATAAAATATCAGTATATAAATAATACTGATGTTATTACTTTATAATGAAACAAATAGAGAATATGAAGTAGAAGAAGAAAAAAACTTGAAAGAGTCGGTATAAGAGATTACCTCTTCCTCGACACACCTCCTTTAAACTTCTTCTTAGGGTGCTAGAGTTGGTCTTTTGAGAAGACCAAATACTCTATCATATAACTAGAGAGGTTTAGAAGAAAAATTTAAGTGGTTTTCTGATATTCAAGGCTCATAAGGGTGTGAAGATAAGAGGGAAGGGGTGCCCTTTTTATAAGGGAGGAGAGGGGAACCTTTGGAAAAACTTAAACTATTATTTTATAATAAAGTCATATTCGGTTTATAATAGCTCAAAATTGATTTATTTAGAAGATAAAGTGGGTAGGGGTCTAAATACTCTCAAAAATAGGTTTTATACAAGTTTATGTTACTATTTTAACCTTGTCATTTAAATTTAACTCTAAGTTAAATAATTTAACTTTTACCGTGTCTTCTTGTTTTCTTACACTATATGGTTAATAAACATACTATAACAATCCAAACTAATTACAAGTGGTTCATTATTAATATATATAACCTTATCTAAGTCTTTTTTCTAAACCTCAAATTTTTATAAATATAATAACAATTAATAATATAATATTTGTTTTAAAAACTATTTTATGTCAATTTTGACACTATTTGGTACTTCATTTTTGTGAATATCATAAAAACATGATTATTTCGGAAGAAGTTAATTGAATAAATACTAACATGTCATATTAACCTATAAAATTATTGTAATTCATAAAAAGTTTCAAATTACATTTATTTGGGTATTTATTACATCAATTATGTTAATATTTCATTAATATGGTAATTACTGCATCATCATTGTGTCATAAAAAAATTAAATTATTTAATTTCTAAAAATTATAATTAAAATATCATTATGTAGGAAATCTTTTTATCTTTCTAATTAATATTTATAGTCGAATGTATCTTATGTATAACCCTATATTAAAAATGTTTTAGTTATTAAAATTTGATTTTAACTCTTTTAACTCTTCTTTGAATTAAATAATAATAAATGTCCTAATCTAATCCAAGTGGACCTAAAGGGTAATATTTTATTCATAATGTTTTTTTTGGTCTAATTACACTTATGAAATATAATTAGGACATGTGTTAGGGTAATAATAATATCATTTTTATCCTTAATTACTCTATTCACTTTTAACCGTGGTAAATAAAAGTAAAAAGTTACTATTCACAAAAAAATTTATCTTATTGAACCAAATTTTAGTCCTTGATATTAACCTTGTCTCTAAGATTTTCAAAATTCCACTCACAGAAGTAGTAAAATTAAGTTTTATTTAATTTTCAAATTCTCCTAGGAGGTGGGTAAAAGATGGTGAAAAGTTCAATAAATTTTTTATATATCTAAAATTATTATAAAATGACTCCAATTAATTACATTGAACATATATAAGTATTATGTATCAATTTTGTCCTAAAATAAATTTAAATAAAATAAATAATTATCTAAATAAAAATTCGGTTTTTAAATAGTAACACAGTGTTTTCACTATTCATCAAAAATTGAAAGTTTTTAGAAAAATACCAAAAATTCACCCTAGGCTAATTTCGATATTCTGAATCCAAAAATAAAGTCCATTTTGAAATATAAAATTTTAAAAAGTGGGTATTACTATTCATAACGGCTAGTTCATAATAATATTATAATAATATCTCGTTTAGTGAAACTTGGTATTGCGTACTACACATGCTATTGAGGAAGGTCTTGATTACATGTAATGAAAGCCAAGTCAGGGATTCATGTAGTGAAAATTCCTTTATTGTTGCATATAATAGAATCCAACCATATTTCATTTATACATTTACTATATATATATACACACACACTCAATGTTGCGTAGAATAACTTCTATCAAACAAACTTGAAATTGAGTGTAACACGAGCCAAGAATAGCATTGCGTATACTACAACTTGATACAGTGTAGCTTATAGTACAAGCTAATCTTTGTGTAGTGTATAATAGAAGGCATCAAAGAAATTAAAAATAATATATCTCATAAAATCTCGGGGTGTTACATGCCACACTCTCGGTTGTGTTGTAGCAACATTATTAATTTTTGTAGGATGTGATATTTGGTGTGTCTAATATGTATCCTATGCATACAAGTTTTACTATCAAATTAAGGAGTATTAGTTCATTAATTACTATATGAAATATTAAATAGAATTTAGATAATAATTAGTAGATAATGAATGGACCTAAGTATTTAAACTATGGACCAAGTAATTTACTAATATATTCATTTTATATTTCCTTTATTATATTTATATATCACTTTTAAACCTATAAAATTCACATTATATTAATTATATTTATTTTTTAGTATATTTTAGATAATAAAATAGTGATAATAGAAGAATAGTTTTTGTGAGTGGACTCCCTGATAGATTGATAATAGGGATTACACTATAATGCATGATAAGGAAAATAATAATTTATTGATCAAGGATCCACCAAAAATTCTCACACATCAATTTGGTTCCATTAAAGTCAATGGGCACATATTGTATTTTTTGAGAGAAATTTTGATGGCCTTTAGGAGAGGTAGTTCAATTTCAAGAAGTCAAGTACAACTAAACACAAGCTGATGTATCTCCTTACAATTATTACTATTTTCATTATATAAGATCTTGTTTTCACATATAAATTGTTTCAAAATGAGTAAATTGTACAAAAATAAGTGTGTGGGAGGGGGGAGGTAGACCCTCTATTATTATAGGATTTTTTGGTTTTCTTTATTTTATATTTTTGTTTTTAGTTTGATATTTTAAATTTTCTCATTTCATTCATTTTTTGTGTTTTTTACTATAAAAGTTGATATATTTTTAAAAAAATATTGTGTTATAAATTTAAAACCTTGTGATATTTTATAATCATGGCCCAAAGTAAACTAGAATAACTCATGAAATTAAATTTACATGAATGTTGAAATAAAAAATGTTTCATATTCCAAATTAACGGTCAATTCATAAAAATACCTTTATTTTTTTAATCCATTTCCATGAATCACTATCCAATTTTTTTATCACATTCTAGTGAGGTTTTTAATATTTTCTTGAAATATTACTTACATTCACCTCATTTTTGAGTGAACCAAACTATGTTGGTTTCAACTAGAATTTGAGTTGTTCATATCAAAACTTGAGGGTTTGTGGCACTTTTGTTTTAAAATATTGAGGAAATTAATTGATTATAAAAGTCACCATTTTCAAAATAATCCCTTTTACTTTTATAGACTTTTAATTTAATTTTTTTAATTTCCTAGTAGCCATGAAACACCTTGTTAGGTAACTGCATTACAATCTATTTTCCCCATATACCCTACTCTAAGAAGTGAAATGAATGATCTAGTTAACCTTAAATGTGGGAGAATTTTTTTTGATGTTATTATTGTTTGTGGGCCACTTTGGAAGATCAAAAGAACAAATATAATATTGAAGGATTGTGTTTTCTACAAAACAATAGGGTGATTTTGCAAAAATATAATCCTTACTGGAGCATTTCAAGAGAATAAATCTAGAATTATTAGAATAAATATTCTAGTTTATATCTTTTATAAATTCAAATAGAAATTATTTTTTCAAATATTAAAACCTGTATTATCATTTTGATTAATGGTTTGGAAGTTACATTAGCCATTTTAAACTCAAAAGATACCTCACCACCTTGAAACATAAAATATGTACAAATTTTTAAATATTGCAAAATAAAAAAAATCCATAAAGGTAGTTGAGTGGAATCAACTCTGCTACTAGAATTATGAATGGTTTGTAGTATCCAAAAATTTATCATGATTATTATAGATAATTTATTGATTAGGGGAGTGAAGAGGAGACCAATTCTTGATTTTAAATAAGATTCATCTATTTTATTGGCTTCATATTTGAGCCAAGACCCCTTGTTCATACACAACTTTTTTTTACACTTGAATCCTATAAACCATTATCCAGGGAAAATCCATATAAATTCCTCAGGATTAACAGAAGTCATTGACTCACATCATGTATATATTTTAAAACTTATCAATCCAATGCTGACCCTTTTATTTGATTTGATAATAATAATTTTGTGAAATTATAAATTTTATATTTTGTAGTTATGAAAAATTATTGTGCCTTATGTTTTTTATTTGTACGGGAAGGGTAATTATGGGGAAATAGAATGAATAAACTCAATGGAGAATATGTGACAAATTAAATTGATTTGTGATTGTATGTAATTATTGAAATTAAAATAGTGGATCTCATATGCATGTGTCTTTAAATTACATCATTCTTGATCCCAACTTTGTTTTATCCATGAGTCTAATTTTTATGTGTAAAAGAATTTATAGATCAGGAGTTTTTAATTCTTTTACTTTGAATTTTAGTGAATTAATCCCCACTATTTATGTATTTTCAAAGTAATTTCATTATTTATAGAATATCAATAATGTTATTTATTTATTTGTAAAATTTTTATAATTTATAATCATTAAATGTTTTCATCCATTTTTATATTATTAGAATAAAATAATTAATTTAATGTTAATTGTTTGATTACCGTTTTAGGTGTTTATATTGTACTCTGAAGAATCTTGGAAGCTCAACACAATTTTAGAGAAGTCTATAAAATTTTGTAGATACAAGGAAGAAAATCCATCTATGTATATGAATTTATCTATGTAGTGATTTATCCACGTATGGAAATTTTGATTTGTAACCATCTATGTATATGTATTACCCACATATAGGAATTTAAGGGAAGTAAATCCATCAGTGTGTGAGAATTTTTCTGCATAGTGATCTACTCACATGAATCATTCATGTATGGGAATCCAAAATCTTATATACATAACCAAATTTCAGCTTTTCATACATTCATGTATGATAATTAGCCATAGAAAATTTCTCTTATATTACACCACGAGTTTTTGTGAACCTTTTATTAAAATAAATTAATCCTCTTAAATGTTGTATGTTTCATGGTACACCAATTAAATATTTCATTATATGATACACCAATATAATTTTTCATTACATGCAACACCAACTTGTCTCGTGGTACACACAACCATGAGTTTCTACAAAACATCATTTTATTATTGTAATTATTTAAATTAGATAGTTACAACCTAGAAATTAAACATAGTAATATGAATAGTAATAACTAAAATTTTAAATTTAATTTATAAATGTTTCATATAAATAAAACATATTTATAATAAGATAGATAATTTTTTGTAAAGTCTTTAAATGATTAAAAATACTATTTTCTTAAAATAATTGCTTTTTATGTCCTTCTGTGAAAAAAATATAATTAATTTTAGAAAATTTTTTAAATTTAATTCAATAAAATAAAATTCACCTTTTAGTTAATATTGTAAAAAATATATTAGTGTGATTTTTTGGTATTTTTTTCAGAAACATCATTTTTGATGAACAGTAAAAAATACCGAATTTTATTTGAAAATAACTTTTTCTAATTTATTTATAATGTTAAATTATATTTTATGTAGGTTTTAAAGTTAAAATAGATAAATTATACATATTTTAATAGAATTTATGTCATTATAATATTTTTTATATTAAATTTATATATAAAACCCTAATGAACATTTGAACATTCTAATTTTAAAAACCTGCTTTCTAGCCACATCTGTCGGATTAGAATTAAACTTAATTTTGGCGCTTATATGAATTGAATTTTAAAAAAATGGACATACATGGTTTAAGTATGTATAATATTTATAGTCTAAAAATATAAACTTAATTTTTGACCAAAAATATTAGTTAATGTGATTTAAATTAATTACAATGATTAAGGTTAAATTAAGCATAAAAATGGACTAAAAATGAAGGTAAAAAATGACTTATAAACTATCCAAAACCCATTATATGGATATATTTCGGAAATAAACCTTTAATTATTTATTTTTTTGGCTTTTGATTACTTTTTTTTGTAAAAACATGGGTTCTCCTAACTTGTTTTCCAAAATGCCAAGTGTGTCCCCTCCTTCCCCAATAAAATACCACCACCTTTCCACCTTATTGAAACCTATCATGACACTTAATATCTTCCAATATCATTGAAATTAACTTCCCAAAATCTATACTTACCTCTTTTAATCCTACCTTCTGGAATGAATTCAACCATGGAAGGCCTTTGGTGCAAACCAAAAGGAGTTACCCAAAGAAGAGGTAACATCCTTCCTCAAGCTCCATCCCGTTATTTTATTTCTCCACTACCTTAATTATTCTTATTACATGCAAAAAAATACTCAATATAATTAATATATGGTTATTTTTTATGGTAATTTTTTAACCCACTCATACAAACACTCTCATCTAATGGGTAATAAACTTAATGTTCTTGTATACATCGAACTACCACCTCACAAAATGATGTTGTTCGTTTTTCCTTTACCACCACTTTGAAATTATAATGAAACTATATTTTTATTTTATTTATATAATATATATGATGTATTTATTATTATATTATTATTATATAACACATACCTTCAAGCTTTAAAATTTGTGTAAATACAATAATTTCATTTGGGGAAGTTTGGAATACCGCCTCCTCAAAGTGATGTTATTCATTCACACACTACAAAAAATGTATTAAGGATAGTTTTGGTGAAATGAAATGATATATATTAAATAATAAGGCTATTGTAATTATAATATATATATATACATATATTTTATTTACTTTCTTTCTTTCAATATAAAAAAACTGAAACAACATTCACGAATATGTACGACCTATCGTCTCCATGAACGACGTATTCCATTTCATATTTATAAATTTTATTTATTATTATAAATATATATATATATATAATGAATATAAATTATATTTTTATAATGGTTCACATTCTAGAAATCATGATACAAGTATGAGGACAAAAAATATAACAAATTAAGACACATGCGAAAGACAAAGCAGATATTACCCGAAGCGAAACCTTAACTTGGAATTGTTAATAAGCTGGTCATATAATGTCATAATAAAACCATATATGGTATTAGATATAATAATGTGGTTATTTAAAATATTTATAATAGACTTATAATTATTGTACATGATTTTTTTATGAGTACAATGAGATTCAAGACATATGGTAAGGGAATTTCATCTCACTATTTATTTCTTTGTGGTACATGCCTTATTCATCACTTGATTTGTTTTATGTGATGAATATAATTTCCATGAATGTATTATATGATTATTATACTAAAATTTATTGGTATTTACATATCCAATATATTATCTCTATTTCATTCGGTTTTACTATTCAAAAGTTACCATATTAGTAAGATAGTTTTGTCTTAATTTTCCTTCTTTGTGAAACATGTTTTGTTATACACCATATTCTTTTACGAGGTGTATATAATTACATTTAACATTTTATCTCATGAATATAATTATTTTAATTATATCTTAAGATTCATATAGTTTCATTTTCTTTAATGGGGATTATGATTCAAAGGTATCAAGTTGTAAGAGTTTATTTAAACAATCTCATCGTCTATCGAGACTGTTTATGATTATGCTTCCATTGATGAAATGTTATGATTTGTATATCACTAACACTAAATAAACTTAATTTTCTTATTCATGATATATTCATTTATTGGTACAATTTTTCCACTCTTTGGTAAATAATATGATCAATAAAATGTTTTTAATAAAGTTGGACCTTACCTATCTCTTAGTTCGGAAATCCGTGCTCCTTTAAAACAATGTTTTATTAAAACGTTTCCAAAAAATATTATAATATTATCCTATTGTATTTAATATAAATTTTTACCCATGTTTTACCTATTATAGAAAAGGGGTTTTTTAATTAATCTTGTCATTTTCTGACCGAGACACTTTTTACAGGGTGAATGGAATGTTCGGCATGTATGGATTTACCCTCCGTTGTTACATCATTCCATTAAAGATTCATTTATAAGACTCTAAAGTAATTTTTTTAAAATAAAAAAATTATCTAAAATTCTAGAAATTTGATTTTTTTAAGCGGGTTTCAATGAAAAATGTTTTAAAAGTGTTTTATGTTTAAAAATAATTTTACATGATTTTACAAACTTCCTCTATAAGTTTTAGAAAGGTTATTTTCAAATAAAATTGTTTCTATGATTTCAAATATTCTTTTATAAGTTTTCAAATAATTTTCAAAGAAAAGGTTTTAATAATGTTTTCAAGCATCTTTTAAAAGGTACCAAGGAAAAATGTTTTCAAACTAATTTCAAGCCTTATTTATATGTTTTCAAAGTAATTACAAAGAAAAAGGGTTTAATTTTTTTTTCAAGATTCTTTTATAAGTTTTCAAGGATAATTATTTAAAAAAGAATTCAAAATTATTTTATATATTTTTAAGGGAAAATGTTTTGAAAATGATTTCAATCATTATTTCTATGTTTTAAAATTATTTTCAAAGAAAATGGTTTTCAAAACTTTTTCAGGATTCTTTTATAAGTTTTCAAAGAAAACATTTTTCAAAGTGATTTCAAGATTATTTTATTACTCTTCAAGGATAAATGTTTTTATAATGTTTTAATTCTTTATTTATATGTTTTCAAGCGAAAAGGTATTCAAAATGATTTGAATCCTTTCACTATTTTCAATGTATTTTCAAATAGAAGGGTTTTCAAACGGATTTATTTTTTAAAATAATTTTTTTTCAAAGAATAAGGGATATACATATCATAAGAAGAGTTTTATAAAAGTAAATTTACATATTATTATACATCATAGATGAAATCCATTGGTGTTACTCATGACTTTCTGGGAAATGAACCAAAGGTTCCATTAATATTATTTCTCTGAATAGATTATGTTTTGATGACATGATGTTTATCAAACCCATTTACCTTTCATGAGTTTTTATTCTTACAAAACTAGTTTATATTCCATGAGTATTATTCTTATCAAATATACTTCTTTTCATTGGTTTTGTTTTGATGAAATTATTTTGAAACTTGTATTTTTGCATAGTTTAAGATATGATTACATGATTTTGACACTCATTACATTTCAGGGTTTATGATATGATGTTAATGAAACACGCCTCTTTTTTCTCATCCTGATATAATGAAAATTTTATTATCTAGTTGCATATGAATGAATGATTGTATTATGAGATGGGTGAGACCTATTTCTCCCTCCAATTAATTGTGTAAATATTTGTATCTCATAAGACAATGATGGGAATTAAGTTGATGGGAATGATCCATTATGGGAATATGGGGAAACCCAATCCCTTTCAAGGAAAAGACTATGATTGGGGATGGTTGTGTGTCCTGCCTAGTAGGCATATTACCCATAAAGATGGGAAGATAATGAAATTTGATCCGCTATGGGAAGATGTGAAAACCTGATCCCTTATAAGGAAATGACTGCGACTGGGGATATTGGTGTATCCCACCTAGTAGGCATAGTACCAATGAAAATTAGAAGACGGGGAAACACAATCCACTATTGGAAGATGTTAAAACCTACTACACTATGGGAGAATGGGTAAATTTGATCCATTATAAGTAAAGGAATGCAACTAGGGATGGTGGTGTGTCCCGCCCAGTAGGTGTAGTCCCCATGAAGTGACCTAATAAGTTTTAGTGATTCATTTTGACTTATAAATAATGATATTACATGTTTGTGTGTATTCTATAGTTCCTTGTATTATTCCTATGTTATGAATTCATTGATTATGCTCTTGTTTCTCTTATAGTTCATGTATTATAAACTGGTAAACTTAACTACCATGATTTACTCCTAGGATCTTTGATATGTTTGGTATGATCTTCTAATTTTATGATCATGTTATGATACAATTATTCTCATGTTTTTTCCTACATATATCCCATTTTTACCCTTACTAATCATCTAAGATCACCCGTTTTTGTGTTTAATTCCCCAATATATGAAGATATGTATTATGTACGATGTATCTAATAAGGGTTCTTACTATGAAAAAACTAGTGGGAGATAATGTATCTCACTTATGTACAAGTGTTTATTATTCTTTGTTTCCAAAGGGACAAGAATAATACGGTATTTGGATTTATGTTTCTATAATTATTTAAGTATTACATAATAATTAAGGAATGTATCTGTTTGTTAATACTAGGTTTTTATAATTACCATCAGAATAAAGGTTTAGTTAACCTTTGTAAACTAGGATGAGAAACCATTAATGAGATCCCTAGGAATATTTTTAAAGACATTTCTAAGGATTTATCTAAGTATAATATTAAGTATGATGAAATGTTTAGGAAAATTTCCTTGAATTTTGGTAAAGGATATAGTGAGTGGTATCTTATAAATACATCCTTGTTTTGATACTACAAGTGGAAATGGTTTTGAAACATATGTACCTAAAAGTAAAAACTCTGATAAGGTGAATCAGGCCTGACTCGAGCTTAACCAGGTGAACAAAAATGAGCCTTAATACTCATGTGGTTTGACACTCCTAGGTGATATGATTTTTTTCAAAAACTAGGCTAGGATGTCATCTGACCCAACACCTGACCTGGTCTACAACATGGTTCAAAGGGTGTTCTTGATCCCAATGGACTGACAACTAGTGATTGACTTTAAAGATAATCCAAAGGAAATGGTTTATCCAAATAAATAACTAGGATCAAAATAAATAAACTGAATATGCAGAATCACTAACAAAAATTGAAAATAAATAAATAAATATACAAACATATCTAGGTGGAATATATAACTGAACAAAAAAAATAGAAACTAAACACAAAACTAAGGCTGAACCACGCTACACAATATCCAAGTGACCTCTTGGTTACCACCAACCAAAGAACCATCTTGTCCCCACAATGAACACTCAAACTATAAACTGATCCTATAAAACATTTTGGTTCTACCAACACCAAATGATACAAGTTGGGTGTGAGCTTAATTTCTCAGTAAGAAACCACCAAATAACTAATATATTTACTTTATCAAAAACATTCCATTAACACTGGTTTGATATTTAGATATTAAAATAAGGTTTTCTCATTTTTAAATAAAAAATTCCACTTTCCATTTCCGAAAAATCTCACACACCACATCACTATTTTCAAATCATATTTACCATTTTAACCCCCAAAACCCAAACTAATTCCCTAACAAAACAATACCAACATATGTTGAAAATAAACAAGTAGTATATAAAAGAAACCAAGTATAACAAAAAATAAAAAGGCACATACAGATAGTAAACTATGATAATTTTCTAAACATCCCTAGAGATATCCCTATTTTTACTCAAATCTTACTCACATATCTGTGTATGGTGCAGATCTATAGTTAATAACCAACTAGCTGCCCTAAACTGGCTAATCTAGTGGAACACACCACCTAGACCTATAATGTCTCGAGGTAACAACCTTTATAATCAAGGTTAACAAGCTACCATCAATAGACCCTCTAAAAATCCAAGGAAACCCATGGTAATAGTACACTGTGTAAGTAGGAGGCCCTCTCATGCGCGACTCATCTTACCTTCTACAACTTCACTTGCCTGACCAAGACACTGATACCACCTATATGATAACACACATGGGGAAATCTTCCGCAGGTGTTCCCATAATATAAAAAACTATTCACAAGTGCTAACTAGGCTTTCACATCACATGATCTTTCAAACAATTTTCTCAAAACACATCATGGTTCCATCCGAGCATCTATACTTACAAAACCAAAATTCATTTCCCCAAACATTATAAGGTACCAACCAGGCCATTAACACTATCAATTCTAATATATTACAAAAATGTTCTAAATCATTTACAAAACAACACTGGTCACCGCATTAATTTTTTCAATTCCAAATTGTCCTTTAATATTTTAAAATTCAAATACATTTAAACAAAAAAATTTCCAAACTAAAATAAATCATGAAACCTTATGAAATGTTCCAAAATGATCCTTTATGTCAAACAATCCCCAAAACTAGTCTCAATTTTCAAATGGGCCATGATTTTAAGAATGAATTTGAAACCTCTTTGAAAATAAAAATGGAAACCAACTCTCCATTTAGAAACCAATGATATATTTTAAGGGAAGAAGGGTATCACTCTTATATTTCATTGTCATCTATATTCCCATCCATGTGTGCACTCTGTGAACCCATGGCGGTTCCAACATCCCATGACACACTTGGAGTATCCATGAAATCATCCAAAACCATGAGAATCAACACAAAAAGCATGGGTGCACAATTCCAACCCAACAAGTCACACAATCCCAATGTTAACAACAGGAATTCTAAAACTGTGAGAATCATTCCAAAACATCTTACCATAAAGAACTATACCATAATTAGGCATCTAGACAACACATTATGCACAATTTATAATTTAAACCTTACTATATAGACATATGTAATGAAAAATAAAACACCAAGTTCTTAAATTCACTTTAAAACTGGATTATCATTTTAACAAACACCTTATGTGTAGAACTATATAATAGGTTTTAAGAAACCCCTTTTGTCATGAACTAGCTCAGGTACCCTGATAACTCGATAAGTGAGCTAGCCCTGACATAGCCCAAAGGAAATTCCCGATCCCCATAGGTCGGTGAGTAGCACCGGATATCGTACAATGTGAAAGTTGGAATGATTTTTCTAAAATACATCGCAGGAGTAAGATAGGAAAGTCAATATGCATATAAAAGAAACCCCACTAGGAGTAAAGTACCAGAACATAACAGGGCATAAAAATCCCAATGTACTACAACCCAAGTACCAAAAATATGGAAAACAACACCAAGCTCCCAATGCAAATGAATCACTAAGTCACAATCTCAATATCTAGACCCACCTCCTAGAGATCACATCCATTTTCGTGCACTTGGAAGAAGAAAGTCTATAGAAACCCAAAGGAAAAAGTAGGATGTGAGACTATTCCTAGTAGGATACTACTAAAAATTCTATAACAACTAGAAAATATAGATTATCCAAAGAAACGATTTCAATTTTCAAAATAAATAGGTTTTGATATTCAAGATCATATTTAAACAAAACATGATATACTGTTTTAAAATGATGAAAACTACTTTTAAAGAACATACTTTACTTTACAAGAGATGTAATATTTATAATACAATGGATTAAATAAAATAGTTACATAAAAAAGTTTATGTGAATCCAGAAAAGTCATGTAAAGTAGTTTTACAACATTAACGCACATTTATATCTCATATATAAATAAAAAAGTGAGAAACAAGGTCATCTTCCAAGTATGAATGATAGTATTAAATAGCTATAGGATTCCACACTCTCAAAGTGATATCACAAAAATGAGTATACTCATGTCCCCTTGACACTAGCAAGAGGTGACCTATCACCCTCCCATTGGGGATTTCACCTTCTACATGTTTGTTTTATAATGTTGTAATAGTGTAGAGTGTATTCAAATAACACACCAACTACCTAAGGCTTGCATGTGCTCTTACATGATGGAAATTTATTTTTAGAATGCTTAAAATACAATCAAATCCCATTATTCAATTTCAAAAATTCCATTTTATTTCCATTAAATCCAAAATGGGTTTCAATAAAAAAACATTCCCTTTTCAAAAGATAAAACCACTAGGTTTTTATCAAATCATTTTAAATCTATTTTCAAAAGTTTGAAATCCATTGAAAACCAATTCCATCTGTTTAAAAACTCATTTACACAAATAAATTTAACAATTTAATTGAAAACATTTCCATAAAATAGATAACTTAATTTCAATAATTTAAATCATCCAATTTCCATAAACACACCCCAATTCAATAGAATTTGGGGTTTTCTAAATATTCATGCCAAACTCATTTCAAATCTCTAAATTCACTAGAATTAGATTTTTATCAATTTAATATAAATATTGTTTTAGTAATTGAATTTTATGAAAAATTGAAATAAATCAATAAATTTAAGAATAATCAATTTGGAAATTCTAGATAGAACCATCTACCTCTTCCTGAAACTCAGAACTCACAATGACACCCATAAATGAGAATGAAGGTGAAGAAGACCTCAAAACTCAACCTAGAAGAATGATCCAACACCGTAGGTAATATATCCATCAATTATTAGATGATCCATTGAAAACCAAATATTGAAGATGGATAGAAACAAAAATAACGAGGGAGGGCACTTACCCGGAAAACAAACCACAAGCATAACAACAATCCAAATCCAAACAAAAGGATCCAGATGGGATGGATAGGTTTGATATCACCTAGGGTAATGACTTAGGTCAAGAAATTTGAGTTTGAAGTGGGCGTAAAATAAATAACCAGCAACACTGTATGTTTAAAAAAATGAAGTCGGGGTATTACATGATGTGTAACCTCAATACACATCATGAACCCTTTATTTTTTGTAACCATTAAAAAATGTGTCACCTCAACTTAAATTATGAAGATCTGAATTAAAAATAGATCATTAATTCTGTCATGATGTGTACCAATCACATTGTTAAGTGGGTCATGACATGTTTTTAGGATCATTACACAATGTGTAAGCCTGTTACACGATGTGTGACCCTATAATAGTCTGCAAAAAAAGTCGATTTGAAGGTCAAAATCCAATATATCTCTAACTTCACCACTATAGGTATCCTCCCAATTAAAACTCCACCATACCCCATCAAAAGAAAAATTAAAACTAAGACATGGTTTAAGGAATACTTATCAAAATAGTAACAGAATGTTACAACCTCCCCACCATAAGAACTTTTTGTCCCTAGAAATACTGTGAATAAGATTTCATCACAAAAAGGTGAGGTCACTGCTCTCTCATCAGTGCCTCACATTCCCAAATCTCGTGATAATTAGAACCATGAAACCATAGCACACAAAAGAAAGGTATCATCCTCCCATGAAGTACCTTGGTATCAGAATCAACTACTCTGACTGGCCTCTCACTCAATGATAAATCTGGTTTAATCTCTAGATTACTACATATCAAAATGTGAGATGGATGAGAGAGATAATTTCTAAGTTGCGATACATAGAATACATTCTGTATTGACATTAACTGTGTTGGAAGTGATAAATGGTTACCAACATTCCCTACCAGCTCAGCAACCTCAAAAGGTCCCAAAAAACAAGGAGTAATCTTCCCCCGCCTCCCAATTCGTCAATGACCCAATCAGGGTGAAACTTTCAAGAACACCTAATCACCAATAGAAAAATCAAAAGGTATACCGAGTCAATTAGAATAATAATTATATTAGCTCTATGATGTCAACATTATTTAATGAGTGAGCTGAATCTTAGTTTTCGTCTCTTGCACCAAGCTTGGTCCAACCAAGAAACTTTTACCAACCCCTGACCAATTCAATGATTATTTACAAGGCTGGACATACAAGGCCTCTAAAAGAACCATCTTGATTGTGGACTTGTAACTATTGTTATAATAGAACTCAACCATCCCCTTGTAATCATCCTAGCCCCCACCCCTCTAAGTTGAGAACAAAGGAATAAATCATATCCTCAAGAATCTATATAGCACTCTCTATCATTCCATACGACTATAGATGGAAGGTTGTGCTCAAATGGACCATAGACCCTAGTGCCTCCTAATGGACTCTCCAAAAGTGATAAGTAAACTGAGGATCTCTATCATAGAATATAGTATATGGAACTCCTTTCAAACAAACAATCTCTCTCACATAGGGAATTCCTAACTCCTCAACTGTGGTTGTATCACGAAATGGTATATAGTTAACCGACTTGGTCAGTCTGTTGAAAACAACCCATATCTCATTCTTCATTATATGATTATGAGGCATCCCAACCAGAAATTCCATAGAGATATCATCCCACTTACAGGAAGGGAATGGAAGTGGTTGAAGTAAACTCAAATGTTTAGGGTGCTTGGCCTTAACCTAGTATCCTGTATCACAATGAGAGATAAACTCAGTAATGTCTCTCCTCATCCCTGGCCACCAGAACTTCTACCAAATATAGTAGAACATCTTAGTATATCCTGGGTTCACAACCTACTGTAAATTATGATAATCCACTATCGTAGCCTTCATTGCCTCTAAAGTCACAATGAAGTGATTTCGATACCATAGAACACCCTCTTTGGAGAACAAACACTAGGAAACTATCTCCCCACCATAAAGAGATTCCCTAATTCTAAAAAATTCATCATCAAGATATAGATCTTGAATAATCTACTTGAGAAGAGAGGATGGTAACTAAATTCTAGATAATGAAACTTCATCCCCTTTCTCATGAATTTCAGTATGCAACTGTGGAAAGAGAGACATCAAATTATACTCTTATGAATATTCTTTCACAACATGGGTAGGAAGTTTCCTACTTAACACATCTAGAAAAACATTCCCTTTCATTGGGGTATAGGAAATGTCAAAGTCAAACAAATATTGGTACTCCACTGAACACCTGTGGCTAAGATTCAAATATTTTTAAGAGAATATATAAATCAATATTTTGTGGTCTAAAAACTAGGTAAACATTTTTCCATAAAGGTAATTCCACCAACTATTAAGCGTTTTCATCACAGTTGGAAGTTGAATACTGTGGATAGAATAATTCTTCTCATGTGGTCTATGTTGTGGAGATCCATAAGCAACTACTTGGTCAGCCTACAAAAGAACACGACCCAATCCCGAACCTGATGCATCACAAAAGACTACATTACCCTACCTGTCTTTTGGAACAATCAACACCAGTGCCGTAGTCAAAATACATTTTATCTCAACAAAATAATTTTTACATTTATCATCCCAAGAAAAATTCACCCCTTCCAAGTTAGAGAAGTCATCCGAGAATACAACTTTGAGAATACCTTCCTGAAATTGCGGTAATATCAAACTAAGCCCAAGAAGCTACAGATCTCAAATAAATTCCATGGTCGCTCTCAATTCATAACAGCCTTCACCTTCTCAGGATCAACTAATATACCATGTTTAGCCACCACGTGTCCCAATAATTTCACTTTGTGGATTTAGGAATCTGATTTAGAATGCTTGGAATAGACTCGATGACTTATCAGCAGACTCAGAACTGTTCTCAAATGATGTACATGTTTCTTCTCAAATTTAGAGTAAACAAGGATATTGTCCACAAAACCACTACAAATGTATCCTGAAACTCATGGAATATCATTTCCATCAATTCCATAAAAATTGTAGGATCATTTTTCAGATGAAATAGCATAATACGGTTCTCATAATGAATGTACCTTATCTAAAATGATGTTTTCTAAATGTTATACTCTGTTTTCCTCAACTGAGAGTAACCAGAATGAATATTGATCATTGAAAAGAACTTCATCACATTTATTTGATCAAATATATCATCAATAAATTAAAATTAATACTATTTATTTATCGTGAATTGATTGAGTTTCCTATAATCAACACATAGGTGAAGATATCCATCAACCTTCTTATCAAAGAGAACCAGAACCACCCAAGGTGATACACTCGGGCATATAAAAACTTTATTAGGAAGATTTTCTAACTATGACTTCATCTCTTTTAGTTCCACTGGTGCCATGTGGTAGGAGGGAATAGAAACCGGTTGAGTATTAGGCATTAAGTCAATAGGGAACTCAAATTCCCTTACCGATGGCTGACCAAAGAAATCTGAAGGAAACACATATGGAAAATCAATGATGACTGGAGGGAGATCATTGCTCAAAGATTCCAACTCCAAATCAAATGAAAACACTAATATCGATTTTCCCAACTCTGGATAAAAAGGTTTAGATCTTCTCGACCTTGGATTCTAATTTCCTTGAAATACAAGATACACACCACTGGGTGTAGTAAATTAATCCCATCGAAGATAAAAATCGATATGGGATTTATTAGTAATGAGACAACCTATACTGAATATTACATCAAGATATTTCATGTCTAGAATAAGATATATCCAAGAAAATTCCACATAAGAAAGAGATAAGACATAAGAAGTACTACAAAGACCCTACACTCTCTTCATACCAAGGGGTGTACTAATATCCATTGCACAAGATAATCGATCCATAGTAAGATTAATCAGATTAACAATACAATTTGAAATAAATGAATAACATTCACTAGTATTAAATAGAGCAGTCACCTTTTGATGATGCTATAGTAATGGTACCTCTAACAGTTGTTGGACCCATTTTTCTTCCTATAGAGATTCTTCCACTGCATGAAGAAGCTTCATTCTAGATGCATGGGGATAGAATCCTTTTTTATGTGAAGCATATTGTTTCCCCATAGTTCTATGATGAGTTGATAATCATATTACACTAAAAGGAGTATAGAAATGATGGTAGAATCTCTTTAAGTACCATGAATTTCTATAGGATCTACAGTGGTTAGGTGCCTCAGTAGAAACACTCTTAGAATGTCCTAGTTTTCCATAATAATAGAAACTAAAATAACTTCCTCCTAGCTATGTAATTGTTCTAGAATGACTTTGACATCAAGAAATGTCTTGAGAATCATCATTCTTCCATTTTCCATTGAAGGAACCAAGACTTCTATTGGGGGAAAAGGAACTCCAATCAACCCTGACCTTCTAGCTATGTCCATTTAAACCATCATCGCCCTATATAACACATCAGTATAAGTGGGAATCATTAGTAAGAAAATTTGATCTCAAATATCCAATCGAAGTCCAAAATAAAATCATCAAGACTTTATACATCCATTAGATAAAATATCTGATGAAAACTACAATATATCCGCAATGCAATTTAAATACCCTTTCACGGTTCTGTTGGCCTGTTCAAGATTGAAAAACTTCATAGCCTTAGCCAACACCATTGACTCTGGATAGAAATGGTTAGTGAAAATAACCTTGAATTCCTTCCACTCTAATCCCTCATGCTTCCTTGTTGTCACCATCATGTCCCACCATATACTGCTTGGTCTATTTAGCATGAAGGTGGAAGAGTTTACCTTGATCATGTCTGGTGTTTCAAAAAACTCAAATAAACGTTCTATCCTTCTCAAACATTCCTTAGCATGTTGAGGGTTAGTGGAGATATTGAAAACAGGTGGCATCTGGTGAAGGAACTCTTGACAATTATTTCAAAGAACATCCCCTTGATGATCCACAACTGAAGCCTGAATAGAAATTGGAGGTGGTTCCTATCCCAGAGCATGGATAGTGCACAAAATCACCTCAACTATATTTGGTTCTAATGGAGGATTCTTTCACTATGGTTCATTAGTATCTTTTTACTAGATCCAATGTTCATATCTCCTCAGAGGAATGATGATACACAATGTAAATAGATAAACGGAAAACATTAGATTAACACTCAAATAGAGAAACAAGAAAAATTATTTCCCACATATGGAACAACTAGTTTTGGGTTCCATTCTATGAAAATCAGAATAGGGAAAGGACTACAACTAATCCATAATACATCCTTCCAAAAGAACCCATGGAAACTTAAGGTTCATTGCAGTGAGAGATGGATAGACACTCAATTGCAACTACCTCCTATGTCTTGACAAGATTTCGAAAAATGAATAACAACTTCAAGACAAAAGATCAATATCCTCCACTAAAACCACTTTGTCACAAACCATCCCGGGAACCCTAGAAACCTAATTACCGAGATGGACCTAACATATCCCCAAGGGAATTCTTGAACCCCATGTGTTGGAGACTAGCACCTAAAATCATACAATGATCAAGTGGGAATTATTTTTCCATAAGACATAGCAGAAGTGAGGAAAGAAATTCAATATGCATACAAAATAAACCCCACTTGGAGTAATGTAATAGAATATAACAAGGGAAAAAAATCCCAATGTACTAAAACCCAAGTACCAAAAATAGGGAAAACATCCCCAAGGTCCCTATGTACATGACTCACTAATTCCCAAGATCAATAGCTAGATCCACCTCCAAGAGATCCCTTCCATTTTCTTGAAATTGGAAGAAGAAAGTCTATAAACACCTGAAGGAAAAAAGTAGGGTGTGAGCCTAAGACCAGTAGCATACCACCAAATATTCCATAAAAAATTCTAAATAAATATTATCCAAATAAAATCATTCAATTTTCAAAATAAATAGGTTTGGAAATTGAAGATCATATATAAAAAAATCATTCCATACAGTTTCAAAATGATGGAGAATACTTTTAAATCACAAACTTTACTTTACAGAAGAGGGAATATTTCTAAAACAATGTCTTAAATAAAATAATTACATTAAATATTTTATAAAAATATTGAAAAGGCATGTAAAGAAGTTTCACAATATTGGAATACATTTATATATCATATATAAATAAACAAGCGAGAAACACAGTCATCTACCAAGTAGGTATGATAGTATTAACCAGCTATATGATTCCACAGTCTCTAAGTGATCTCATAAAAATGAGTATAATCACGTCCCCCCTCAAACTAGCTAGCGGTGAATCTTTACCCTCCCATCAGTGATGTGACCCACATCGGGTATGTTTTAGAATGTTTTAATAGCACAAAGTGTATCCAAATAACTGACCAACTACCTAAGTCTTTCATGTGCTCTTACATGATGGGAAATTTATTTTAAAACATCTTAAGATAAAATTAAATCCCATTATTACATTTCAAAAATTCCAATTTCATTCCATTTAAACTATAATGGGTTTTAATAAAAAAACATTCCCCTTCCACGAGATAAACCCACTCGGTTTCTATCAAATCATTTTTAATCCATTTTCACAAGTTTGAATCCATTTAAAACTAATTGCACCCTTTTCAGAATTCTTTTCCACAATTAAAATCAACAATTTAATTGAAAAAATTTATATCAAATCCATAATTTAATTACATCAATTTAAATCACCCAATTTCTAAAAACACAACCCAATTAAATGGAATAGGGTATTTTCTCAATGTCTGTGCCAAAACCATTTCAAATATCCCAATTCACCAAAATTAGGTTATTATCAATTTAATTGAAATAATTTTTTTGAAATTTAATTAAAATCAAAAAATGAAATAAATCATGAAATTTAGGAATAATCAATTTTGTTATTCGGGATGGAACCACCAACCTCTTCCCAAAACTCAATACTCACAATGAAACCCATCAATGATAATGAAGGTGAATAATACCTTGAAACTAAACCTAGAAGCAATATCTTACACCATTAGTAATATATCCATCAATTCCTAGATGATACGTTGAAAAACTAAAGAGGAGAAGGAGAGAAACACAAAGAACAAGGGAGAAAACTTACCTATAAAACAAATAGAAATCATAAAAAAGATCCAAAGACAAAATAAAGGATTAAGAATGACATAATGGGTTCAATATTCCATAGGGAATGAATTTTTCCAAGGAATTTGAGTTTGGAGTGGAAGAAAAAGATATAACCATATGCACTTCCTATTTAAAAAAATGCAGTCAGAGTATTACATGACGTGTAATCCCAATACATATTGTGAACACATTAATTTTCATAAAGACTGAAAAACACGTGTCCTTGAATTAAAATTTTGATTCTTTGAATTAATAATAAATCATTAATTATATCATTATGTGTAGTTACAACTCGTGATGTGTACTCATCACATCATGAAGTGGATTACGACCTGTTTGCAGGATCATTGCACAATATGTAAGCTTGTTACATGTTGTATAAACCTCTGGCAGTCTGCATGAAAATTATATTTTTATGTGAGAGTCAAATAAATCTCTGACTTCACTATTATAGTTATCCTCCCAATCCAAAATCCATCATACACAATCAACGAAATGGATAAACAAAGACAAGTTTTAAGGCGTACCTATTAAAATGGTAATGGGATGTCATGACTTCCACCATTTTTTTCTAACATAAATGCACTATACCAAGGAAATAAATCATATTAAAAATATGTGAAACACATTTATATAATATTTAAAAATTCCCAAGAATCAAATGGAATAAATCAAGAAGGAAACATATAGAAACACGTACCACATGGAGTGTAGATGTGAGAAAACATCAGTGGAATGAAGCACTAATTCCCACGGACGAACCACACACCTCAAAATCAATGAAAACGGTCTAAACATCAACACAAACCCATAGGGTTTGAAAAATATGGAAACCCCACCAATAGATACAAAGATCATAGGGAGAAGATATATGAGAAGGATAAATTGACAAAAAAATAAAGGAACATTACCTTAAAAACATCAAGGGTCATAAAAAATGGAAGGAGGGAAAGTGAGAGGGATCTTGGAGGACCCCCTGGTATTCCTAAATCATAAAAGGGGATAAAACCCAGACTTATGGTTAATAATATAGGGGGGACTTGAAATTTAGAAATTTTAATAAATTGGGAAGCTCGCACGGTTAGGATGCATGGTTTGACAAACCATGCGCAAACTATGTGGTCACCACTATCCAAATAGACATAACTTCACAAACTATTTATAAATTGGTTCTAAAACATTGAACATCCTTTTCTAACTAATACCTAACCCCGAAATAGGATTCATTATTACTTGGGTGATGAAACATGATTTACCAAAACGGTGTGCAAATCGGGCACATGCAAAAAACTCACCTGAAACATCCAAAATCCAAAAAAAATAACTGGGACTCAACTTGAAACTCAACCAAAAAGACCCAAATATAGGAAAATAATAATATAAAAGGAATTACAAGGTTAGGGTGTGACAATTATTTCCACCATAGACACTTTCTATCTCCATAAAGTCACCAAGATAAAAGTTAACAAAAAATTGATTTCCTGCCCGATCAAAACCAAAAGAAACCAAAAATATCAGGGTGAAATTTCAATTCATAAGTCACACCCGACCAATTATAAATAAAATAAGAACATAATAATGAGTATATAACATTAGAGGGTTCTTTCCACCACAATAATTCCACTAGAATAGGAACATTAAAACCCAACAACACTTCCTCAGGGGGGGACTAGTACAAGTACACACAACATAAACTAACCTATGTTTATCCACATTTTTGACAAAACTACAATCGAAACTAGAAGATAAACACACAAATAAAATCCCTAGCTCTATAGGAAACCCAAAGAATTTACGCAATCCAAACATCAAACCGAAACCACAACCCATCAATTTCCCAAAACTCAAACATCTCCAAATGAGCACAACTAGATCTGAGACTAGCCCACACAAGGGCTGGCACAATCAAAGAATAAAAAATGATTCAAAGAGTCATATTTAGATAAAAATAACAACCATGTTTCTTAGAAAAATGAGAAACTCACAATAACAGCAATATCTACAACAGGAAACTTCAAACATCTTCAACCCAACACTGGTGACAAAAACTGGACCATGTTCCCCCACACACCCTTAGAAAACCATGATTGCATTATAGATTCACTATGGGGTCTTTGACAGGATCCCTAATAGTTTAAGTATCTATAGTCTCATATCCATAATTCAACATAATTTGATAAAAACTTATTCTTTGGGTAAAAATTCCTATAAAAATTCTCCGGATGACCCAAATGACCATAATGATGACAAAGCTTTAGAGGATCACAACAAGACAACTTTGAATTCCCAAATTGATCACACTAGAAACACACAATCAAATGGTCTGAAGAACTACGATCTATAACCAATGATGGAGATTCCTCAGGAACAAGTTCCTTCGGTATACACCTCTTTCCATATGGGGAACCTTCATGGGCACTGAGATCAATTAGATTGCAAACTTCCTGCACTCCTCAAACTAACTCACCTGAGAACGCTTCATCCACTAAATTCTCAATATGAGGATACTTGGCGGATATGAATCACTCTTTGATCTCTAGAGGAATGTCCCCAATGAAATGATAAGAGTTTAATAGATCATGAGACACTACCTATAGATAAAAGGAATCTAGCTCCCTAAAGCTATCAACATAGGCCTTCACTATTCACTGTCCTTGTAGAATATTCCTAAGCTCTTCCCTTTTCGTCATCTTCACCTAATTAGGTATAAATTATCGAACAAATACAAAAATAAAAACTTCCCAATTCATCAAAAATTGTATTTATGGAAGATAAAAAATATTCCATTTACCCTAGGTTAGACTCTCGAAAAAACCCAGAACAACATAGAATCTTACAGCTTCAGGAGTTCCCAGTGATCTGAAGGCACTATCAACTTCCTTGAGCCACTCCACTACCTCTAATGGGACTCGATCACCATGAAGGATATGAAAAAACTATGAATAAGTATAAATAGGATGAGACTCTCTTGAAATGTCGGTGACCTTTTTGGGAGGCATATTATGATCAAAATAAGATATATAAAACTAGAATCAGCATCAATCTGAAACCAAACCAAAAGGATATCCCGAGAGAAAAAAAAAGCTCACAATCCAAACAGATACAAACAAAAACAAAATCCGCTTTTCAAAAATCAAATTACCATTTTATTTTTCAAAAATTCCTTCTTTTAGTTCCACTTTACAAATAAGAAAATCCATTTTTCTCTACAAGCACACACTCATTAAATAAAAACCAATTCAGACACTTTTATTTTTCAAAAACTCACCCATGGAATCCTATAAACCATCACATATGTTTCCTTCCACTTCCACTTACATCATTATGTCCTAAACTCCAACATTCACTTTCCATACATATCGAAACATATGAAAATGTTCATAATGAATTCCAAGGGTTCACATTCCATTTCATTCTAAAAATTTAATAATTTACCAAATTTTTGATCCAAAACACTTTCCTTTAAAGTTTATTATTTCCCATTTCAAAACTAATTTAACAAATTCATTTCCATTTCAAAATCATATTTATTCCAATAACTCACTTATACAAATAAAAAACAAAACAAAACACGACTCTCACCAAACTTCTGGAATGAAGAACTAGTTTTCATACATAACTTGAAGACATGGTTAGTGGACCATGTCCCAAGTAGGAATTAACAACTATGTGAGATTGAACTATGTAATCAGACTCCACATGGCTCACTACTCCATGTGAGATCATGAAATGGCATTGTCTTGCCTTTATTTTCATCCCTCAATCCAAAATAATGACAAAATACTCAAATCCCAGGCTACCCCTGGTAACTTAAGGATCAGAACAAGCAAGAGTTCCCAAATTCTCTCCATGTACCTACCACCAGTATCCCAAAATTCATAATCTCCAATCTACCTATAACTACCAATAATAAGGGTCTACTCTGATACCATTTTTTCATGAACTATGTATGGATTCCATCCGACCCGACACTGACTCGGTACACGACATGGCCTAAAGGTCATTCTTGATCCCCATGGGATGAAACCTTGTGTGAGGAATCAAAAATAATCCAATGATGATGATTTATCCTAATAAATAACTAGGATTTAAATGAATAAAATAATCACATTGAAGAACTAACAAAAACTAAACCTTAATAAATGAATATAAAAAGTGAACCAGGTACAAGATACAACTGAACAAATAGAAAAAAATAGAATACAAAATTGAGACTGAACCAAACTACATGATATCCACGTTACCTCTTGGTCCCCACTAATCATAGAAAAAAAATTCTCCCACAAGGATCACACAAAATAGAAACCTGAACCTGAAAAATAGCTCAATTCTTCTTACATCGAATGGTACAAGTAAGGTGCTAGCATAACAACTCAGAAAGAAACCACCAAATAATCCATAAATTTATTTTCTTGAAAATACTCCTTTAACACTGGTTTGAAATAAATATAGAAAAAATATAATTTTAAAATTTTAAATAAACAAATGCTTCTTACCCATTTCAAAATAACACACACACCACATCACTATTTCCAAATTATAATTACCATTTTAAGACCCAAAACCCAAACCAAAGTCTAAACAAAAAAAATACAAAGCTGTGATAAAAATAAAAAAGATGTATAAAAAAGAAACCAAGTTTAATAGAAAATAAAAAATCACATACAGATAGTAAACCATGTGATTTTCTTAAACATCCCTAGAGCGATCCCTAAACTTACTCGAATCAGACTCATTTGTCGATGTATGGTGCAACTCCATAGTCAATAACCATCCACCATACTAAATGGGCCAATCCAGTGGCATGCCCCACCTATCCCTATAATGTATAGGGTGTTCCAACTTTTCTAATAAGTCTAAACAAGAAATGTTCACTTGAACCTCTATAATATTCCTAGGAAATCCATGGTAATAGTATATTGTGTAAGTAGAAGGACCTCACATGCATGAAACACCTTTCCAACCACCACCACACTTACCTACGCCAAACACTAGCACCACCCATGCATTAAAAAACATGCTAAAAATCCTTTATTGGGTTTCCCATAATGTGACAATGTATTTATAGGGGTCAAACATGTTGTCTCATCACTTGATCTTTCAAACCATTTTCTCAAAAACACATTAAGGTTCCAACCAGACATCTACGTTTTCAAAACCATAATTCAATTCCCAAAACATTATAAGGGGTGAAATATGACTTTAACACTGTCAATTATAATATATTAACAAATGTTACAAATCATTTACAAAAAAAACATAGGACACCACTTTTATGTTCACAATTTGAAATTCCCCTTTAATATTTCCAAATCCAAATACATTTACGAAACCATTTCCAAACTAGAGTAAATCATGAAAAATTATAAAATGTTACAAATGGTAATTTATGCCAAAAATTCCCCAAAACATGTCTCAATTTAAAAATAGGATGAGATTTGAAGAATTAATTGAATCCAATTTGAAAATCACAATGGAAACCTACTCACTCTTTAAAAACCAACATGACATTTTAAGGGAAGAGGGGAGTCACCCTTAATTGTCATCATCATTTGTATTCCTATCCATGTGTGAACTCTGTGCATCCATGGATGTGCTAACCTTAAATGAAACACTTGGCGTGTCCATGAAATCATCTAAAACAATTTTTTTTAAACACCACTTCCCATTAGACCAACACAACAATTCACTCAATTCCAACGTTAACAATAGACATTCTAAAGCATGAAAAAACTTTCCAAATAATCTCATCACAAAGAAATACACCATAAAGAGGAATCTAAACAAAACATAAATCCCAATTTATAATTTCATCATGACTATATAGACATAATAATGTTCAAATAATACAAAAATTTCTCAAATTCATTTCAAAACATGATTAACTTTTTAACAAACACCTTATGTGCATAACTATATAGCATGTTTGATGAAACCCCTTTTTAAACCACTTCTCCCAATTTTTTCTAACATAAAAAACTTTAAAAAGAAAATAAATCATACCAAAAACATGTGAAACATATTTATATAACATTTAAAAATTCCCAATCATCAAATGGAACTCATTGAAAACCAATTTAGTGTTAAAAAAATTAAGTATAAAACTTGTAATTTCAAAATTCTAAGAAACTAGGCAACTCACACGGTTTGAAAAACTGTGTCGTCACTAATATCCAAATGGAAAAAACCTCACAAAATATTTCCAAGAGGTTTCCAAAACCATTTGAAACACGTTATTTATACTAATGGACACTAAAATAGGCCATAAAATAACCTGGGAGAGGGTGCACAGATTACCTAAACCATGCAAAAATCATGCACAAGCCAAAAACTCACCTAAACTTCCAAAATCCGTAAATTAAAATTGGGAATACACCTAAACCTCAACAAAAAATATCTAAAAATGAGAAAATATTATTATAAAAGGATTTCCTGGGTTAGTTCATGATACTTTTGGAATTAAAAAAATCTTCATGGATCGACATGAATGATTTAAAAATAGTTGGCTATAAATAACCTTGCATAAACCTATGGCATCATAGATTAGGGAAGATGTCATAATTTAAACATATAATAAGTGTTTTTTCATGATTATGTGCATTCTTTCTATGATAATTGTTTCCCAATCAATTATTTATGGTTTTACTCAATGGAATAAAGAAGAAGGAACTAGGTTAACATTGATTGTGATAAATAATTTGCGGATGAGAAGTAAAATGGTAAGATCACTAGAGTGAAGGATGTTATGATCATTCCTAGTTAGTTTTTGTGGAACATGATTAAAAATGTATACCTTAACCAACTCTCAGACTCACCAAGGAAGATAAGGAAGGAGTTTTCTGAGATTTCAAGTAATGGACATCATGGAGGAATGAAGATTCAGTTCCATTTATGTTATGAATATGGAAATAATCACCCAAATGAATGTCTTATAGGAACAAGAATATGTTTTTACTATGGAAAAAAAAGACACAAATAAATTAATTACAAAGGAAATATGTAGGGTTTAGCTAATGAAATGGATTGGAATTTTGGACTCCTTAAGATATTATTAAAGGTTAAATTATTTAATTTTGGAATTAATGGTCATTATGAAAATTGATGTCCTAAGTGGAATGCTCCGGAAGAGAATTATAAAGGTTGTATGATTAACAGTTAGATTGTTGCTTCTAATGAGACTATAGATGAAATGTGAAAGGTAATATATATTAAGTAATAAAAATATGTATCCTTATTATGGATTATGAATGAAGTGTAATAATTGATGTTTTTATGTATTTGGATTCAATAATTATGTTATATTAATAGTAAAATATATAAGGATTGCCCAATTTATTTCTTTCGCTATGGATTTTCAAGTTTATGTCGAATGATTCTGATGGAAGGGAAATGGGATTTAATTACTAGGTGATATTTTGAATAAGGGAGATAACCCTTAATATGTTCATTATATTAAGATAATTTTTTTTTGATAAATATGTTTTTGGATTTGAATAAGTAAATTGGACAGTACTAATTAACATGGAACTAATTAAAGACTTTTTGACAATTGTTTTAAGCTATCATTGATGATGTTTACAATTTTTTTTGTATTTAAGGAATAGATCCAATATAACTTTGAATGAGGAAACATACATATTTTCAATAAGTATGTATGGAAATTTAGGTCATTATGATGTTTCAACAAAATACTTGATAAAGGTATTCACATGTTTGGTATGTGATAGATATGAGCTATTATGTGATATATGGGGGATCAATGTTGAGTTGATTTTATGAAATTTTCTAACCTTATTTCTAGATATTTGGATTTTCATATTTCATAAGGGTTATAAGGTTAACCATTTATGGAATGTATAAGTTAAACTTAGGATTAATTTTTTTAGATTAAAGTATTATCACACCACATGAGGATTTATACATCTTGGATAACTTATTATTACAAATAGTTGTTGATGATAAATGATGATAGATGAGATGAATTATCATGGATCTCATGATTTTTTAGTGCTTTAGGAATGAAAAATGAACCTTCTTTTTTGGATAAATAGGGGAATTGGAAATTGATCAAGGAACAACAAGGGGTGAGGTTGTCTGGAAATTAGGAAAGTATATCCTTTCATAAAAATTAATCAAATTTATGAAAATGATCTAGAAATAAAATTTTATCATATTAACCTACTTTTTGTGGATAATATTTCCTTTTATGTCACCACAGATTTATGTATTTGAGGCCCTCATATTTACATTTACCATTAACTTATTTGTGATTTATGAGCTCAATCACTCCCTATAAATATTTATGTTTTTCCTCCATGTCCAAATTTTCACTTTTCCCCAATGTTATCCCATGTTAAAACCTAGTTAAAAATCACTTTGGGTAACCATCTTGTTTCAAACATTCCCTTTTTTAATTTAAGTTTTATTATTCATTTTTATTATATGGGTTTATTTGAAAGTAACTTTTAGGTATTAAACCTTTAATGACCAAGATGAATTTCAAGGGAGAAATTTATTTTAAGGGGGGTATGAAATGACACCCTAGGTTTTTGTGAACCTTTATTTCAAATAAATTAACATTATTTTATGTCCTAAATTTTGGATTACACTAATTCAAACTTTAATTAAACATTTCACTAATATAAGTTTGTGTTACACACAACACTTACTTACCCTACATTACATGCAACACCGAGTTTCTATGAAACATCATTTTATTTTTGTAATTATTTAAATGAGATAGTTATAACCTAGCCATTGCACATAGTAATATTAATATTAATAAATAAATTTTTTAAATATTATATATAATTGTTTATTATAAATAAAACATATTTATAATAAGACATATAATTTTTTGTAAAGTCTTTGTATGTTTGAAAATACTATTTTCTTAAAATAATTGATTTTTATGTCATTCTCTTAAAAATTATAAAATTAATTATAGAATATTTTAGAAATTTAATTAGATGAAATAAATTTAATTTTTTAATTCATAATTTCAATGTTATATTAGGGTGAATTTTTGGGCTTTTTCTAAGAAACATCATTTTTAGATAAATGTTGAAAAATACCAAATTTTAATTCAAAACTGTTTTTCATATAATTTACTTATATAGATAAATTATATTTACATAGGTTTTAAAGTCTAAATAAATAAATTATAAATATATTAATCCAATTTAGGTCATTTGAATAATTTTTATTTTAAAAATAGATATAAAATCTTAATTAACATTTGAACATTACCACTTTAAAAACCCACTTTCCCTTCACGTCTACGAGATTAGCATTAAATTTTGTTTTTATAATTTTGTGAAATGAATTTAGAAAAATGGAAATACATGGCTATAATTAGATTAATATTTATATGATAATAAGATAAATTTAATTTTTAACAAAAAATATTAGTGACATGGACTAAAATTAATTAGAGCGATTAATGTAAAATTAAGCTTAATAAGGGACAAACCTTAATCTTAAGGGCCAAAATGACATATCCACTGGTAAAAAACCAATTTTATGGAAATATTTAGGTAATTAAACTTTATTTATTATGTTTTTTTTGTTTTTTAGGACTTTTTTATGTGAAAATGTGGGTACGCCTAACTTGATTTAAAGTATTCCAAGTGTGCCCCCTAATGGCCCTCTAAAAGGGAAACAAATCTCCACTTTCTTCACACCTCTCAAGCCACTTATGTTTGTAAAATTTCTACCCAATTAACTTCAAAAAATTCCTACCTTTATCCTTGAATCCTCACTTTGGGATGCAGTCCAAAAAAGGAAGATCTATGGTGTAATCCAAAAGGAGTTACCCAAAGAAGAGGTAATATCCTTCCTCAAAATCATTTCCTTTATTTTATTTATCCACATCCTAAATTATTATTATTATTACATGAAATTTTTTTTCCAAATTTTTATCAATATAATGATATTTATTATTATAATTTTTCTACCTACAATTACACAAACTTCCATCTAATGGGTAAGAAACTTACCATTCTTGTGTATGACGAACTACCGCCTCACAAAACGATGTTGTTCGTTTTTGATTTACCACCTCTCATGGTTGATAATTATGAGAAAAGTAAATTTTTGTGTGATATATAAGATATATATGATGTATTTATTCTTATTTAATTATTATATAACACAAACCTTCATGATTTCCATTTTGGGTAACTACGATAATTTTGTTTGGGGAAGTGTGGAATACCTCCTCCTCAAAGCGATGTGATTCATTTCAACAAAATATGGAATGAATTAAGTATTATTTTAGTGAACTTATATAATATATATGGCATAATAATTCCACTTTAATTATATATATATATATATATTTATCATTTATTTACTTTCATTTAGTATGACAAAAAATGGAAGCAATATTCATGCGTACGTACTGTCTACCATCTCCATGAACAGTGTATTCCATTTCATATTTCTATATTATAAAGATTATTATAAATACATATATAATGAAGATATATGATATTTATAACACATTTTACATAATTTAAATCATTATATATGTATGAGGATAAAAAATATAAAAAATTAAGACACATGTGAAAAACAAAGCGGATATTACCCAAAGAGAAACATTAACATAAAATTGTTAATAAAAGGGTTATATAAAGTCATAGTAAAACCATATATGGTACTAGTTATAATAATATGTTTCATTAAAATATTTATAATATACTTATATTAATTATATAGGAGGTCAGTACGAGTACATATAGATTCAATATATAAGTTAAGGGAATTTCATCTCTCTTTTTTATTTCCGTAAGATACATTCCATTTTCACCACTAGATTTCTTTTGTTTGGTGAATATAATTACCATGAATGTATTCATTGATGCATATAATTAAATATATTGGAATTTACATATCCAATATATGATAACAATTTCATGGGGTTTTTACGATTTTAAAGTTACCATATTAGTAAGATAATTTGGTCTCAATTTGCCTTCTTTGAGAAACATGTTTTGTTATACACCATATTATTTTATGAAGTATATATAATTACATTTGAAATTTTATCTCATGTATCTAATTATTTTAATTATATGTTATGCTTCATGTAAATTCATTTTCTTATATGGGTTTTACGAGTCAAAGTTACTAAGTGGTAAGAGTTTACTGAAATAATCTCATCGTGTATCGAGATTTTTTACGATTATGATTCCTTTAATGAAATATTATGACACCTATCTCAATAAATCTCGTGAAATATCTTCTACTATAGTTATTAATAACATATTATTGTGTTGGTACCATTTTTATACTCTTTGGTACATAATATGAACAATAAATTGTTTTTATGAAAGTTTGCCTTTACCTCTATATTCAGTTGGAAATCCATGTTCTGCCAAAATCATGTTTTATAAAAAAGTTTAAAAAAATATTCTATTATTACAAAATGAAATTTAAAATAAATATTTACCCATGTTTTACCTTTTAAACGAAACAGTTTTTTAAAAAGGCACCTTCTTATTATTTTTTGGTCGAGGTACTTTTACAGTGAAAAAGGGAAGTTTTGTATGTATAGATTTTACCACCATCATGCCCATAATTACCTTGAAACTTTCTTTATAGGGCTAAAAAGTTATTTTATTTATAGAAAATATTTTCATAATATTATAGAAATTATTTATTTTAATGTGGTTTTCAATGAATAAGTTTTTTAATGTTTTTATGTTTAAAAAATGTTTTAAATGATTTCAAAACATTATTTATATGTTTTAGAAAAATTATTTTCAAAAAACAAAATATTTAAATGATTTTGAACCAAATTTTATATTTTTTCAAATTATTTTCGAAGAAAAAATTTTTAAAAATGTTTTCAAACTTCTTTTATAAGTTTTCAAGGAACACTTTTTTAAAAATGATTTCAATATTTCCTTGTATGTTTTCAAAGTATTTAAGAAAAATGGTTCTGAAATGTTTTTCAATATTATTTTATAAGTTTTCAATGAAAAAGGTTCTCAAAATTATTTCAAACTTATTTTATATGTTTTCAAGGGAAAAGTTTTTTAAAATTATTTCAATCCTTCTTTCTATGTTTTCAAATAATTTTTAACAAAAAAGCTTTTCCAAAGGTTTTCAAGCTTATTTTATAAGTTTTAAAGGAAAAAATATTTCCAAATAATTTCAAGACCTCTTTTTATGTTATTAATTTATTTCCAATGAAAATTTTTTTCAAAAAAGTTTTCCAGATTCATTAATATGTTTTTAATGAAAAAGGTTTTCAAAATTTTTCAAGATTATTTTATATGTTTTTAAGGGAAAAGTTTTTCAAAATGATTTCAAGCCTTCTTTCTATATTTTCAAAGTATTTTCAAATAAAATGGTCTTAAAAAGGCTTTATGTTTTAAAATAATTTTTTTAAAGAAGATATTATATTTTGCTCAAGAATGTTTTTATAAAAGGTTATTTTCAAATTACTTTCAATCTAAAATTACATCCATTGGCGTTACTCATGACTTCTGAGAAATGATCCAAAGGATTGATTCATATTATTTCTATGAATGGTTTATGTTTGGATGTCATGATGTTTCTAAAAAAAATTCTCTTTCATGGGTAATATGTTTTTAAAACTTGTTACTCTTCCACATATTTTTTTATTATCAAACCCACTTATTTTAAGGGGTAATTCATTAATTAAATGGCCATGAAACCAACATTTTTACAAAGGTTAAGATATTATTACAAGTTTATGACACCCATTTCATTTCAAGGGTTATGATATAAAGTTTATTAAACCCATAAATTTCTATGGGTCATGATATGATAAAATTTTTATTATCTTAGGGAACATGTATGAATGATTTTATTATTAGATGGGTGGAACCTATATATCCCTCCAATGCTTTGCATAAAGATTTATATCTCTTGAGATAATGATGAGAATCAAGTCGTTGGACCTGATCCAACCACAGGAAGATGGGGAAACCGGATCCCTTACATGGAATGGACTATGACTGGGGTTGGTGGTGTTCCCCTTGGTAGGATTAGTCACTAGGAAGATAGGAATATGAGGAAACATGATCCAATATTGGAATATGGGGAAACATGATCCACTATGGGAAGTTGAGATGACCTGATCCCTTACATGTAAATGATTGTGATTACGGATGGTGGTGTATCTCACATAGTAGGCATATTCCCCATCAATATGGGAAGATGGTGAAACCGGATCCACTATGGGAAGATTGGGAAACCTGATCCACTAGGCGAAAATAGGGAAATCTAATACCTTACAAGGAAAGGGATACGATTGAGGATAATGGTTTATCCTACCCAGTAGGAATAGTCCCCATAAATATGGGAAGATGGGGATACCCAATACACTATGGGAAGATGGGGAAACCTAAACCACTATAGGAATATTGGGAATCCTGATCCCTTAGAAGGAAAGGACTACTACTAGAGAAGGTGGTGTGTACAACCCAATAGGTTTAGTCCCCATTAAGTGCCTTGATAGCTTCTAGTGATGCATCTTGACTTATAGGGAATGATTTTAAATATTTATGTGTCTTCCAAAATTCTAGGTCTTATTCATATGTTAGAATTTTATGGATTACGCTATTTTTTCCCTTATGATTCATGTATTTTGAATAGCTAATATTACTTCCATGATTTAAATTTATGATCTTGGATTTGGAGGGTATGATCTTCAAATGTTATGACCATGTTACTATACCCTTATTCTCATGTTTATTCTTACATATCTCCCTCGTTTACCCTTACTAAGAATTAGATATCACCCCTTTTTAATTTTTCTTCCATAGTATATAAAGATATGTATTATGTATGATGCATCTAAGAAGGATTCTATTCATAGAGAACCTAGTGGGAGATTATTTAGCTCACTCATGTACCAATGTTTATTTTTTCCTATTTCCAAAGGCACTAGAGTAATATGGTATTTGTATATCTATTTTGTAGTGTTTTAATTATTACACAAAAATTAAGGAATTTATATTTATGTTAGAACTGGGTTGTTATATCCAATGTATTTCAATATGTGTGTGGGTCTATTTTCTATATGGGATTCCTCTACAACCCTAGATAAAGAATCACCTATGTTTCAAGCTAAGGCCTCAAGCTTATATGTCAATATCTGTGGATCATATCAAAGTTTTAATTGAGGAGGATATAAAATTAAATGATCTAAATCATATAGATATTCCCTCATAATAAATAAGGTAACCTTCTACCCAAATTCAAACTTGTAGATTTATTAGTTGTTTAAAGATCATGAAATTACAGAGATATTCATTACTAGAAGATTCATAGGATCTCAAGAGGTTAAGAAAAGTGGGAAAGAGAATTTTTGAATGACTAATGTAAATCCTCTAAAATTACTTTATGTTATTAACATAACTCTTATTCATAATGAATGTTTTATATTAAACACAGAGAAATAATTTCAATTTTCATAAATCAGTTTTTACATCATAGTTTGAGATGAAATTTTACAAACAGGAATAATAAAAGGACAAAAAAACTTACTATAAAAATAACAACACAATATTACTTAATTTATAAATATTACATTCAATCTACAACAATTTCTATTATTAATCTAGATAATACAATGAGAATAAAAAAATAATAAATAAAGCAAAATATAAAATTTGAGACTGCTTGATCCCCTAGAATCATCCCACCCATGAAAAATACTGTAGAAATAAAACAGAGAGTTAGTTTTTAAAAATTTATTTGAAACAATATATAACCATGATATAATTGAAGAGAATGATTAAGTGAAAACAAGAAATTGTATTTATAGGTAAATATGATAAACTGCCTTTATGTTTTCCAACTAAAATGATTGTTTAAAATTGTAACCATTAATCAATAAAATAGTTGGTAATTATTTTTTGGGTTACATAGATGAGTTTTAAATGATCGTGAAATTTTATTTCATCTAATGTTATTATAAAATTAATTATAAATGATAAAATATTTTAATAATCCCTAAGTAATTTTTATAATGTCCAGAATGTTGATTTTACTATTATATTATAAATTTTCATTAAAATAATGATTTGTATAAAAATTAAAACTTGCATACAAAGAAAATGGTTTTAATGAAATAAATTTTATTTCTTGAATCATCACATCAAAATTAGTTTTGAGAAATTTGTCCGGACTCTTTGGAGAAAGTTGATTTGTTTTTGTGAAAAAGTGAAAATAAATTCTTTAAAAAAACTATGATTTTATGATATAATTACTATTTCAGCATGACTGAAAATTTATGAAACATTTTATTAAATAAAAATATAATTTATTAAGTATAAAAAATATTTTTAAATCATTAATTTTAATTTACTATTTTATACCTTTCATTTTGGAACCAAAAAATTGAATTTTTGAAGATAAAAAATAATTTGATTTGTGTGCCTTAATTGGATTCTTTGGAAGGAATAGTTTTGTTTATGGAAGAATTTAACATCCACCACACCATACCACTATTAATTAGTCAAGTAATATGGTTTGAGTTTATTGGTCTCACAAGTGCTTTTCTTATATAGTAAAATACCCAGTATTTAATGACATAAAACCCACCCCTCGTTGTGTATAAATACTACCCATTCCCCCTCCCTGTGATGCCCCGACCCTAGTTACCTAGATTCGGTGCATTAGTACATAACATTGGCATGATCTCAAGAAAGATCAAGTCTCGAAAGACTGATTAGTTTAGTAGCATTGGAAAAACTAGATACATTTATAAAGTTTACATTACATCATAAAATGAAAAACTACAACAACATCTTGTCTTCACTATCATATCCCCTTATACTATCCCTGAAGGTCATTCATAAAATACTTCTTCACATCCTAGGAAAAATAAAACATAGAAATGGGTGAGCTCAAATGCCCAGTAAGGATAACAATATAGCAGAAACTTTAATAAATAAGCATAAACATTTAAGGAATTGTATAACTAAAAAAAAAGCCTTTTAAACTTGAACTTCAGCATAATATGGAAAAAATAAAATGAAATAATTCCATTTACTTATTCACATGGATATTCTGTTAGTCGAATAATCACATGAAATATCAATAACCACTTTTATAATGATGGAATGCATAATGCTAGACTATCATAACCACATAGCCAAGGCCTCATGCCAAGAATACAAATAAGATTTTGTCAAGTCCTTGTGCCAAGAAACTATTTTGTCTCATGAGACCTACCGATGCATCGAGGAGCTATAGCGGGATCCACCCGTCACTTATTAAGTCCAATGCATTCCTCATACGAACAGGTTTAAACATAACATAAACATTCGTATTAAAACTAGCATACGAAATGTCAATACTTTCTTCATAAACCATGAATGGTATAAAAATAACATATCCACAGTCAAAAAAAATCACAAAACCATCAATATAATATGGAAGTTTTGTATCATAATAAATTAACTCTAAATAAACTTAAAATCCATCAAAGGATGTTGACATAGATGAAATCAAAACTTGTTTTAGAGAAATATCTCTTTCTATTCTGAAATTATTTAAGTGTCATATATTTATAAAATAAAACATTTTCTTTGAAAATATTATTATAATATTGTAAGGGAAGCTTTTACTATTTTATAATGGCATAAAATAGCCGCACCCACCGTATAAGTTAAAAAAACATTCCTACCTTAATTCTGTCGAAAAGGTTAAAAAGGACCTTGTTTGGAAAACGACAGAAAGATTCCTTAATAAAAATTTTATAAAATGTCAACAACGGTATAAATGACTTTATCCCATAGTCTTTAAAATATTAAGAATGATTTGTAATGCATTTTTAAGAAACATGGATGTGGATGATAAAGAGGTCCTAGGTGATAATTACGTATAAACAACCTCGGATAATGAAGAGATTGTGAAATAAACCCTTACCTTGTACTTTTCCTTGGTTGAGGGTAGGTTAACCTCCTATATAATGGTGAAATAATTGTTATTAAATTATACAAGAATTATATACATTAATATGATATCATATATGATCTTTTAACATTGATTTGTTAATAATATCTTAGTATTATCGTTGTTTTGGGTGTTAACTTACTCATTTTCTTTTATATGTTTTGTTACATAAGCCGTGTTTGTTATGGATATGTTGTATCGTATTCATATCCAGAAGGATATCAAGTCCTTAAAAATTATTTTTAATCATTAAATGAGAATTATTCTTGAATGGATATGATGGGGAATGAATCTCATCACGTTCGTGGAGACGGTAGTCCGTACGTACGCACGAGCAACAATATCAATATTTTGATATTAAAATAATATATAATTGGATGTTATATCATATATACAGAATAATTATCATGTTATATTTATTATTTACATTAATTACACATCATTATTATACCCATCCAAATAATAATATATTGAATAACAATTACACCACGACGTGGAGACGGTAAGTCGTACGTACGCACGTATGGTGACATGTCATTCAAAGGATGGATAGAATACTGAATATGGTTGTACCATATTTATAATAACATCATAGTATATATAATATACTGGAGTTATTATTTTATAATGGTAATAACAAAGAAAGAAGATGTTGAAGAAGAAAGGAACTTGAAAGAGGGTGGTGAAAAACATTACCTTTTCTTCGGGTTCTTCCTTTTGATTTGATCAAAAGGGAACCTTAGGTTGGATTTCTGATCAAACTAAGACCTCTAGGTTTAAGTGTGGGAAGTTGAGAGAGTATTTGGTCAGGGTTTGTCTGAGAAAAAAGGCTTTTAATGTGTGAATTAGTGAGAAGGGGGAGTGCCCTTTTATAATAGGGGTGAGGGGAACCTTTGGAAAAGATAGAAATATTATTTTATAATAAATTAATATTCGGTTTCTAATGGATCAAAAGGGGTTTATTTAAAGTTTAAGGTGGGGTCGGGTCGAAAACCACTCAACCAATATAATTTAGATAGGTTTGGGTCATTATATTAACCTTATCTTTTAGTTTTAACTCTTAGTTAATTAGTTTGAAACTTACAATGTCACTTTGTATTTTTATATTATATAGTTAATAAACTTACTATATACCTCCAAGAGACCTCCAAGTGGTCAATTAATGATAAAAATATCATGATATAAGTCTCTTGGAAGAACCTTATATTTTTAGGAATTGAATATAAATTAATAATATAATATTTGTTTTAAAAACTCTTTTAGATAAATTTTGACACTATTGGGTATTTTGTTTTTGATTAATTTATAACAGCATTATTACTTCAAAACAAATTTATATAATCAATAATAATATGTAATATTAACCTAGAAAGTTAGTTTAATTCATAAAAAGTCTCAAATTACATTTATTATTATATTTATAATATCTATTATTTTAATATTTCATTAATTAGGTAACTACTTCATCACTATTGTGTCATAAATAAATTAAATTATTCAATGTGTAAAAATTATAAATAAAATACCATTATGTATGAAATCTTTTTATATTTCTAATTAATATTTAAAATCAAATTTATCTTATGTATAACCCTATATTAAAAATGTTTTAGTAAATAAATGTTGATTTTATCTCTTTTAACTCTTCTTTGAATTAAATAATAATAAATGTTCTAATCTAATCCAAGTGGACCTAAATGATAATATGTTATTCATAAGGTTGTTTTTGGCCAAGATACACTTGTCCAATAGAATTAGGACATGTTTTAGGGTAATATTAATATCATTTTTACCCTTAATTACCCCATTTACTTTTAACCTTGGTAAATAAAAGTAAAACGTTACTATTCACCAAAAATTATTTTCATCTCATTAAACCACATTTTACTATTTGATATTAACTGTGTCTCTCGGATTTTTGAAATTCCACTCACAGAAGCGGTAAAATTATTTTTTATGTGAATTTCCAAATTCTCCTAGGAGGTGGGTAAAAGACGATGAAAAGTTCAATAAAATTTTTATATATCTAAAATTATTCTAAACTAACTCCAATTAATTAAATTGAACTTATATAGTTATTATGTTTCTATTTTTACCTTAATTAAATTTAAATAAAATAAATAATTATTTAAAGAAAAATTTGGTTTTAAACTATAATTCAGTGTTTTTTCACTATTCATCAAAAATTGAAGGTTTTCAGAAAAATAAAAAAATTTCACCCTAGGATAATTTCGATATTCTGAATCCAAAAATAAAGTCCATTTTGAAAGATAAAATTTATAAAATTTCAAAAAGTGGGTATTAATATTCGTAACGGCTAGTTTGATTGGTTGTGGTGTGTGTGTTAGAACTCGAAGTTGCGTACAACACAGGCTACTATATTATTTAAAGGAAAGCGTACCGTGGAAGCTTGGGGTGTTACATTCTCCCCACCTTCAAATAATTTCGTCCTGAAAATTTGTAGAATACTACCACATGAAAAGACTCAGGTGGTTCTTCATCATAAGTTCCTCGGGTTCCCACCTTGCCTCTTCTATCTTATGGTTTCTCCACAAAACTTTTACCAGATGAGTCGTCTGGTTTCTCAGTAATTGTTCTCTCGTATCAAGAATCCTGACGGGCTCTTCGCAATAAGATAGATCGGGTTCCAGATTTAATTCCTTAAAGGTGAGTACATGCGTTGGGTCAGACATGTATTTTCTCAACAGTGATACGCGGAACACATCGTGAACTTTGGAGAGACTTGGCGGCACTTCCAAATGGTAAGCCCTAACCCCAATTCATTCTAGAATTTCGAAAGGTCTGATGTACCTAGGACTCAATTTACCCTTCTTACCGAAACGTATAACTCCCTTCCATGGTGATACCTTCAAGAAAACATGATATCCTACATGAAATTCCGAATCCTTCCTTTGGTTATCGGCATAGATATTCTGCCTACTTTGAGATGCTTTTATGTGGGTTTGGATTACCTTTACCTTTTCCATTGTTTCCTCCACCAGTTCTGGACCTACAAGTTTTCGTTCACTAACGTCATCCCAACAGGTTGGTGTGCGACATCTCTTTCTATGTAACGCTTCATATGGTGCCACCTGAATACTCGAATGGAAGATATTGTTATAGGAAAATTCAACCAGAGGTAAATATTGATCCCATATACCCTGAAAGTCAAGCGAGTAGGATCTCAACATGTCTTCTAAGGTTTGAATAGTCCGTTCTGATTGTCCATCTGTTTGAGGGTGGTAGGCAGTGCTCAATTGAAGTTTAGTATCTAGGGATTTCTGAAGACTCTTCCAGAGTTATGAAGTAAAATGGGGATCACGATCAGAAAAAATTGATAGGTGTACTCCATGAAGTCTCACAACTTCATTAATATATAGTCTTGCTAGACGTTCGAGTGGTAAATCTTCTCTTATATTAAGAAAATGTACTGACTTGGTAAGACGATAAACAATGACCCATATTGCATCATTCCTTCTAGGAGTCTTTGGTAGCCCTATTATGAAGTACATCGTAATATTATCCCATTTCCACTCAGGTATGGGAAGAGGTTGCAATACACCACCAGGTCGTTGCCTTCCAGCTTTCACTTGTTAAAAAACCATACATCTTGACACAAAATCAGCAATGTCCCTCTTCATGTTGTCCCACAAAACATGTTCCTTCAAGTATCTATACATTTTGGTGCTCCCAGGGTGTATAGAGAAATTGGAACTATGAGCATTGTCCAACAATTCCCTTTTTAGATCAGGTATATTGGGAACACAAAGTCTCTTCCCAAATTTCATAATTCCTTCTTCATACCCAAAGTCATTCAATCTCCCATCATTCATAGCTTTAATCTTCTTTTGAAATTCTTCATCGTCGGTCTGAGAACTCTTAATCCTTTATAGTAAAGATGGTTTGGAAACTATTTGAAAAATAACTGATGTTTCACCTTCCATGGTTATTCCCTTGTCCATCTTCACTAGACCCATGAAAATTGGATCCCTTTCAATTCTCATATTGTTCAAAACTCCATGATCTTTTCTGATCAAAGCATCTGCCACCTTATTTGCCTTCCCTGGGTGGTAGTGTATCGTACAATCATAATTCTTGAGTAATTAAATCCATCTCCTTTGCCTCATGTTGAGTTCTTTTTGTGAGAAAATATACGTCAAACTCTTGTGATCAGTATAAATATCACATTTTTCACCATAGAGGTATTGTCTCCCTATCTTCAAAGCAAAGATCACAGCTTCTAACTTAGGATCATGAGTAGGATAGTTTTTCTCATGAATTTTCAACTGTCGTGATGCATAGACAATAACCCTATCATTCTGCATAAGGAAACAACCAAGTCCTTTCTTTGATGCATCACTATAAATAAAGAACCCATCATTCCCGGATGGTAGAGTCAATATAGGAGTATTGACTAATCTTCTATTCAGTTCTTCAAAACATTCTTCACACTCTTTTTTCCAAACAAATTTAACCCCCTTACGTGTGATATTTGTTAATGGGTTAGCCAATTGGGCAAAATTCTGGACGAAACGTCCATATTAACCTACTAAACCAATAAAACTGTGCACCTCAGTTATACTCATAGGTGCTGGCCATTCTTGGATTGCCTTGGTCTTAGAAAGATCAACAGTGATTCCATCTTTAGAGACAATATGGCCATGAAACGAGATCTCCTGAAGCCATAATTCACACTTTATAAACTTCCCATATAATTCATGTCTTCTCAGAGTCTTCATGATAATGCGCAAGTGATTTTCATGATCTTCGTAGCTTTTGGATTATACCAAGATATCATCAATAAATACCACCACAAAATCATCGTGATATTCCTTGAAAACTCTATTCATCATATCCATGAATACAGAGGGTGCATTAGTCAGCTCAAAAGGCATTACCATAAACTCATAATGCCCATACCTTGTTCGAAATGTTGTCTTCGTAATGTATTCCTTCTTCACACAAAACTGATGGTTTCTAGATCGAAGGTCAATCTTTGAAAAGTATTGAGCTCCACGCAGTTGGTGAAATAAATCATCAATGCGAGGTAGGGGATAATTGTTCTTTATTATTATAGCATTGATCTCCCTGTAGTCGATACATAACCTCATAGATCCATCTTTCTTTTTAACAAAAGGAACAGGGGCTCCCCATGGAGAGACACTAGGGTGAATAAATCTCTTATTACTCAATTCCTCTAGTTGTTTCTTTAGTTCAACTAATTACACAGTGGTCATTCTATAAGGGGTCTTCGATATAGGGCTTGATCCAAGAATTAAATCAATGGAAAACTCAACTTCTCGTTCTGGAGGATGTCTAGGTAAATCTTCTGGAAACACATCTACATATTATTTCACAATTGGTACATCCTCTATTTGAACATTCCTTTCCTCACCCACAATCATTTCATTCGCTTCCTCCCTAATAATTGAATTTAGTTGAGCTACTGGGGGTGAATCTAGATAAGAATTAGGTGGTGATGATTCTGCTCTAAAGATAAGGTGTTCCTTATCATCATCATCAAAAATTGTAACCTCCTTCTTCTTACAATAAATTTTCGCATCATGGTCCGAAAACCAATCCATACCGAGGATTATATCAAACTCAATCATAGGTATGACGATGAAATAAGTGGATAAAGAACATTTATGTGCTCTAATGGGGACTAATTCACAAAACTTTGTTGCAATGATACTTCCCTTAGGAGTTTTAACTGAAAACTCTCTTGTTAAATCAAATTGGAAATATCTAATTTTCTTATCAAAATGGGAAGATATGAAACAATGCAATGATCCAGAATCAAATAATTCATTTTCTAAATTTGATGAAACCATTAAATTACCTTCCACCACGTCTTTCAGAGCTTCTACCTCAGCAGTAGTGATAACATAAAATTGGACTTGATCCCTTGTACTTTTAAGAGGTAAGTTCCCCTGATGCTTAGGACATTCATTTGCATAATGTCCCATCTCCGAGCAATTTTATCATTGGACATTGGTAGATTCCTTCTTCCCCTTGCAATCACGAATTTGGTGGCCTTTTTCACCACACTTATAACAGACTCTGATTCATTTTAAGAAAGAAACAGGGTGTTTCTTCCCCCATTTACTGTAGGATGGATATTCAACTTTTTCTTTCTTCCCCTTATTTCCATTCCCATATTGATCAACAGATCTCTTCTTCTCTTACTTTTCTTTAAAGTCATAAGTCTTAGAGAATTCCTTTTCTATCTTGATAGCACATGAGACAATGTCTTCGTACGACGAGAAGGATTGTGAGACTAATGCTCAACAGAGAAATGGTTTTAACCCATCAAAGAAATGATCAATCTTAGTTCTTGGGTTATGTATATAATCTCCAGCATAACTTGCTAACCTCATAAAGTTAGCCTCATACTTTGCAACATTCTCATCCTCCTTTTGTCTCAGACTTAGAAATTGCCTTTACATATCCACTCGATGGTCACGAGGAAAGTATTTTTATAAAAACAGATCTTTGAACTCCCTCCATTCCATATTTGATACTTCATCATCTTCCTTCATGTTTTGAATCAATGAACACCATTGATCAGCATCTCTAGTGAGGCGATAAACTGCCATGACAACATTTTCCCTTTCACTACTCCCCAAAGCCTAAAATATTTTCTCTAGGGAACTTATCCATTGCTCAGCTACTAAGGGATTTTTACTCCCATTAAACATTGGTGGTTTTTGCCTCATGAAGCGATCTAACATTGATCCTCCACACTATGGATCAGGGTTCTCCATATGGGTAAGGTTGTTATTCATAACTGGAGTGAGTTGTCCCAGTATGGTGATTAGTTGACCAGCACCAGTTGCATCACCAGCTCCACTATAATTATCTTGACCAGGAGGGAAATCCCTATATGGAGTGCGTGCATTGATACAGTTTCCATTTCTTCCACTAGGCTCCATTTATAAACAATGGCACAAACTAGATCAGTTTAAGAATCAAAATATATAATTCCATACTTATAAAACACTTAACATAAATTGAACTATTTATGGATATAATCCATAATCATAAAGATTTCTTCTTTGAGGACGTATATATTGATAAAACCTTCATAATGATTTCTAAAAAAATGAGAGTTATCCTAAGCATATCCCTCGGGAGTGTCGTATCCAAGAGTGCAGCAAGGACCGTTGTCGTGCACCAGTTCCCGTTCGAGTCTAGCTCAAAGCGGTGTTTTCGGGTTTTACCCCTAGGTAAATCTGTTCCAGAGCCTCATATACCTACTCGTATCTAGACATGGTTTTATTTCTTGGAAAAATCACAAAATATCTACAATACCAAAATTCTAGGAAGTTCTTCTATACTAATCCTAAAATTCCATAATAAATCTATGTTCTCTAATCAGAGTTTATCTAAATCTAGCTTCCAAGGATTGTACTAAACTTCATCTGATACCAACTGTGATGACCCGACCCCATTTACCCAGATTCGGTGCATTATTACATAACATTGGCATTATCACAAGAAAGATCAAGTCTCGAAAGTTTGATTAGTTTGGAAACACTAGATACATTCATAAAGTTTACATTACATCCTAAAATGAAAAACTACAACAACATCTTCTCTTCACACTCATATCCCCTTATACTATCCCTATAGGTCATTCATAAAATACTTCTTCACATACTAGGAAAAATAAAACATAGAAATGGGTGAGCTCAAATGCCCAGTAAGGATAACAATATAGCAGAAAGTTTAATAAATAAGCACAAACATTTAAGGCAATATATAACTAAAACAAAAGCCTTTTAAACTTGAACTTCAGCATAATATGGAAAAAATAAAGTGAAATAATTCCATTTACTTATTCACAAGGATATTCTACTAGTCAAATAATCACATGCAATATCTATAACAACTTTCATAATGATGGAATGAATAATGTCAGACTATCATAACCACATAGCCAAGGCCTCATGCCAATAATACAAATAAGATTTTGTCAAGGACTTGTGCGAAGACACTAGTTTGTCTCATGAGACCTACCGATGCATCGAGGAGCTATAGCAGGCTCCACCCGTCACTTATTAAGTCCAATGCATTCCTCATTTGAATAGGTTTAAACATAACATAAACATTCGTATTAAAACTAGAATACGAAATGTCACTACTTTATTCATAAACCATAAATGGTATAAAAATAAAACATCCACAATCAAATATATCACAAAATCATCAATACAATATGGAAGTTTTGTATCATAATAAATCAACTCCAAATAAACTTAAAATCCATCAAAGGATGTTGACATAGATGAAATCAAAACTCTTTTTAGAGAAATATATCTTTCTATTTTGAAATCATTTAAGAGTCATATATTTATAAAATAAAACATTTTCTTTGAAAATATTCTTATAAGATTGTAAGGGAACCTTCGACGATTTTATAACGGTGAAAATTAGCCGCATCCGCCGTATAAGCTAAAAAACATTCTTACCTTAATTCTGTTGAAAATGTTAAAAAGGACCTTGTTTGGAAAATGACAGAAAGATTCCATAATAAACTTCTTATAAAAAGTCAACAAGGGTATAAATGACTTTATCCCATAGTCTTTGAAATAGTAAGAATGATTTGTAATACATTTTTAAGAAACATGGATGCGGATGATAAATAGGTCCCAGTAGATAATTACGTATAAACAACCTCAGATAATGAAGAGATTCTGAAATACACCCTTACCTTATACTTTTCCTTGGTTGAGGGTAGGTTAACCTCCTGTATAATCATGAAATAATTTTTATTAAACTATACAAGAATCATATATGTTAATATGATATCATATATGATCTTTTAACATTGATTTGTTAATAGTATCTTAGTATTATCGTTGTTTCGGGTGTTAACTTACTCGTTTTCTTTTATATATTTTATTACGTAAGCCGTTTTTGTTTTGGATATGTTGTATATTATTCATATCCAGAATGATATCAATTCCTTAAACCTTATTTTTAATCATTAAATGAGAATTATTCTTTAATGGATACGATGGGGAATGAATCTCATCACGTTCGTGGAGACGGTAGTCCGTACGTACGCACAAGCGACAATATCATTATTTTGAAATTAAAATAATATATAATTGGATGATATATCATATATAAAGAATAATTATCATGTTATATTTATTATTTACATGAATTACACATCATTATTATACCCATCCAAATAATAATTTATTTAATAACAATTACACCACGACGTGAAGACGGTAAGCCGTACGTACGCACGTATTGTGACATGTCATTCAAAGGATGGATAGAATACTGAATATGGTTGTACCATATTTATGATTAAATCACAGTATATATAATATACTGGATTTATTATTTTATAATTGGAATAACAAATAAAGAAGAAGTTGAAGAAGAAAGGAACTTGAAAGAGGGTGGTGAAAACATTACCTTTTCTTCGGGTTCTTCCTTTTGATTTGATCAAAATAGCTCCTTAGGTTGGCTTTCTGATCAAACTAAGGCCTCTAGGTTGAAGTGAGGTAAGATTAGAGAGTATTTTGACAGGTTTTGGCCAATCCAAAAGGCTTTGAATGTGTGAATTAGCGAGAAGGGGGAGTGCTCTTTTATAAGAGGGGTGAGGGGCACCTTTGGAAAAGCTAGAAATATTATTTTATAATAAATTAATATTCGGTTTCTAATGGCTCCAAAGTGGATTATTTAAAGGTTAATATGGGGATGGGTCAAAAACCACTCAAAAAATATAATTTAGACAGGTTTGGGTCATTATATTAACCTTATCCATTATTTTTAACTCTTAGTTAATTAGTTTGACAATTACCATGTCACTTTGTATTTTTGTATTATATAGTTAATAAACTTACTATATAACTCCAAGAGACACACAAGTGGTCCATTAATGATAAAACTATAATGATATAAGTCTCTTGGACGAACCTTAGATTTTTAGGAATTGAATATAAATTAATAATATAATATTTGTTTTAAAAACTCTTTTATGTCAATTTTGACACTAATGGGTTTTTTGTTTTTGATAAATTCATAAAGGCATTATTACTTAGAAAAAAATTTATATAATCAATCATAATATTTCATATTAACCTAGAATAATAGTGTAATTCATAAAAAGTCTCAAATTACATTTATTTTGATATTTATAATATAAATTATTTTAATATTTGATTAATTAGGTAATTACTGCATCACTATTGTGACATAAATAAATTATATTATTTAAAGTCTAAAAATTATAAATAAAATACCATTATGTAGTAAATCTTTTTATATTTCTAATGAATATTTACAATCTAATTTATCTTATGTATAACCTTATATTAAAAATGTTTTAGTAAATAAACATTGACTTTAACTCTTTTAACTCTTCTATGAATTAAATAATAATAAATGTCCTAATCTAATCCAAGTGGACCTAAATGATAATATTTTATTCCTATGGTTGTTTTTGGTCGAGATACACCAGTCCAATATAATTAGGACATGTGTTAGGGTAATATTAATATCAGTTTTACCCTTAATTACCCTATTTACTTTTAACCGTGGTAAATAAAAGTAAAAAGTTACTATTCACCAAAAATTATTTTCATCTCATTGAACCACATTTTACTACTTTATATTAACCGTGTCTCTCAAATTTTCGAAATTACACTCACAGAAGCGGTAAAATTATGTTTTATGTGAATTTCCAAATTCTCCTAGGAGGTCAGTAAAAGACGGTGAAAATTTCAACAAAATTTTTATATATCTAAAATTATTCTAAACTAACTCCAATGAATTACATTGAACTTATATAGGTATTATGTATCTATTTTGAACTTAATTAAATTTAAATAAAGTAAATAATTATTTAACTAAAAATTTGGTTTTAAACTATAACTTAGTGTTTTTCACTATTCATCAAAAAAATGAATGTTTTCAGAAAAATACCAAAATTTCACCCTAGGCTAATTTCAATATTAAGAATATAGAAATGAAGTCCATTTTGAAAGATTAAATTTCAAAAATTTCAAAAATTGGGTATTACTATTCATAATACTAGTTTGATTGGTTGTGGTGTGTGTGTTAGAACTCGAAGTTGCGTACAACACATGATATTGTATTATTCAAAGGAAAGCGTACCATGTAAGCATGGGGTGTTACAACCTCTCCAATCCAATTTTATAATAAAATAATTTATACCCATTTACCATATATAAAAAACCTCTTAGTTGTTCCCATGGTGTCTCCAAGATCCTAGGGTCTCCCCTCTATGATTTATGAAGAAACACTTCAAGGTGGGGGAATCCTCCTCCTCCCCCTTTTCGTTCAAGTTTGTTCTTATTATGTTCCTTCTAAGGGTACAACTGATTTCTATTTTTTCATGCTCTTTTTTCTTACCTATACTTTCCATGTTATGCTTTATAAATGGGATAACTTGGTTCCCTCCCAATATTCCCTTTACTTGGAAAGTACCGATTTTAAAATTATAATTGATTTTAAAACAATTTGAAAAACTTATTAAGGTATCATAAAACAGTATTATACTCATAATAAAGAAAAATATTAATATTTTAATAAATTTTATGAAAATTAATTATCTTTAAAATCATTAAATTAATTATAAATGAACATTTTTGTTTTATAAAAATATCAACACTTAATTAATAACTTATAAAACATTTATTTACTTATACGATGATATAATTATATCATATTACCATTTATTAGATGAAAATTTTATTTATAATTTCATAGGTTATGTTACTATTCAAATCATAAATATAATTAATATAATGAAAATGGAATTTTTATAAAAATCAGGAATTTTCACTTATTTGTTGGAAAATATATATTTTTCATAAAAATTACAAAATATCACCCTATGCTAATTTTTACTTTATAATTTTAAAAATAAAGTTTATTTTGTACGAAATAATTTTTAAATGTGTTCAAATTTAGTTCTAAGACAAGTTATCTTTTAAAAGGCTGTAAAACTGCATTTTAAAAAATGTAACCTTTTAATGCGTAAACTTGGATTCATTCATATCTTATGACTATAAAATAATTTAGATTAATTTAATTTTTTTAATAAATATATAATATATAAATTTAATTAATATTATTCATTCCTTATAATTTAATGGCTTGGTTATTAATTTTTTCTTAAAATTATGATATTTAATTGTACATCATTATTCGTTTAAGGGATGTTAAATCTAAAAAGATACATATCATAAAATATTGGGGTGTTACTTTCTCACCCCTTTAATAAATTGTTTCTTCACAATTTTAAATTATACTTTGAAAAAAATAAAAGGCTGATACTTCAAAATTCCTTTAAGGGAAACCCATATCAGAAGTAGGGCTAATAAAATATCCTCTTAATATGAGGGAAAGAGAAATTCAGAGGTAACCAAAAAACAGGTTAATTTAATAGGATAAAATTGGTGAGAAATTGAAAAATGGAAATAGAAAAATTAACTTACCATCATGTTCTAATCGATAGTGATAGAGAACATGGTTATTAGAAAGTTAACCATCATAAAGTCATAAATTTTTGATCTGTTAAAAGACCTTTGATTTCTCATAATTAAAAGTAATTAGATAATGTTTTTGTCCAAAAATCATTTTCCTATAGTTTAGGGGTTGTTTTGAAATTCATATAATCACCTTAGAAAATAAAATTACTTGATTACTTTCTAGGTCATAAGATTAATATCATCCTTTGGTTGTTCTTTGATCTATTTTGACTTCATCCCTTCAACCTAGAAATTAATGTCCATGATGATTTTTTCACACTTGAAGTACTTTTAATGAATAATATGGTTCTTAAGTCATTATTTTGACTATTATATGTTTAATGAAAACAATAAGGTTATAATATGTTATTAATGAACTATAATTTCCAATGTTTAACTTTATCCATTCCATAAGTAATTAGTCTTATGACTCATCTAAAACATGTCTGTCCACATTCAACGACCAAAAAATTATAAGTAAGGACACTAAATTTCATAAATTAACATAAAATAATATTCCCCAAATAATGTATCTTTTATTGTCACATACCAAATATATGAATACCTTTAGACTTTCACGATACATGCATGCCTCCTAGAGTAAAATCTCATGTTATTCTTAAATCTAATAATATAATAATTCCATCATAACATAAACCATCAGATCACTAACCACATTCATGGTACCAAATAATATTCCATAAACATCTATGTAATATTATATAAATTTAATGAAAGTATTTAGGATTATCTTTCCCAATTCATGTGTTTTCAAGAAGATCATCATACAATAGAATCACTTCTCTTGATTACTAGTGTTATTCATCACATGCTTCCAATTATTTAAAGAATAAGTATTGTGGTAAAATCTTTATATATCTCATTAATCTTATAAAAAATAATTATTGATTAAATAATCAAATAACACAATTCTTTAATTGAAACAAAATTATATTAATCATTAATCTTCATATGTGGTAGTAGCATAATCTTGGCCATGATCCATCATCATCTTTTTGTGTATACTACTTTGACACTTGATACATTGATTTGTGCACTGTACCATATCCTTGCAGTTGAAGCACTGAAAATTATAAAATTATTTCCTTCCCTAACAATCATGAGCATGGTGTCATTTTTCTCCAAACATGAAGAAAACTCATTTTCGCTATAATCATATACCAAGGTGTTTCCTTTTATAACTATCACACGTGGGAAAATATATCTTTACCTTCTTCCCTTTATTTATATTTTTTCCATCATTCATCCTCTTATATTAATTCCCTTTGAAGCCATAACACATGGGTAATTATTTATCTATATTGTTAGAACAAGATATTATTTCATAATATGATGAGAATATTTGGCTGAATACTTCCCTTCTAAAGGCTGGCATAAACACATCAACGAAATTTTCATTCTTACTCTATAGATTAGGAGTATTAGTTTGGTTCTCATTCCTTCTATTAGGCACCATTTATAAATTATGTAATACATTATATTAGATCGTAATATTATGAAGCATAATGTAAAATCCCAAAACTAGTGAAATACATAACATAAATTGAAGAACGTTATGCACAACTAATATCAGTGTCATAAATATTGTTTTTGGGAAATATTTACTATTAAATCATTCATATTGGTATGTAATGAAAATGTGAATTATCCTATGCATATTCCCTATAAGTTTTGAACTAGGTGTCTAGTAAGGCCCGTTGTCATTTACCTGGTTATGCTGAGTCATGATCAATGCACCTTATCAAATTTGTTACTCTTAGGTACATCTATTCCAGAACCACGTCCACTTATAGTATCTAGATAGGGATTTACTGTTTAGAATACCCACATAATATCTACTTTATCAAAATTATAGGAAGTTATTATAATTTTATCATCAAATTCTATCATATGATTATGTTCTCAAATCTATGTTTTCTAAATATAGTTTCTAATGATTCTACTAAACTTTCTCTGAAACTAACTGTAAAGACCCCAAACCTAGTATCCATGAGTTGGAGCCTTAATTGAATTGGTATAATAAACCAAGATGTTGCATCCAAAATAATGAATAGTTTATAAGATTTGGAAATCTAGATACATAAATAATTTTTACATTACAAATTTAAAGAAAAATAGTAAAGAAACTCCATTGGAAACACTAATAAACTCATATATTATCCCTCAAATTCATTCCTAATACACATCATTGCATCCTACTGAACAATAAAATATAAAAAATAGGTGATCTCAGATGCTTAGTAAGTGTAAGCAATACAAAAAAATCTATCATAAACAAGAACAAACTATTGTAGAATGGTAATTAACTGAAACAGATTCCATTTAATAAATAAATTGAGAATAATATGGTAGGGATAAAAACTGATTGATTAATTCCATATAAATAATCATATGAGATTGAAAATTAACAATTTATATTCTACTACTCTAATAAACACATAGATTATAAATTACTAATATCATAATGTGGGAATTCATAATGTTAGACACCATTAAAATAATATCAAGGACTTGGCCAAAAATTATGAATAAATGTGTAAGTTCTTGACCAAAACCATGTATTGTTTGTCTCAGGAGACCTACCAATGCATCGAGGGGCTATAGTGGACCCCACACATCACTTACTAAGTCTAATGCATTCCTCATATGTGCGATAATATATTAAAAATATATTTTAAAATGAAATTATCTCATACCACATTTAAATATTTGAATCATAATCATGTTTAAAAATACTCTAATAAAATCATTGATAAATTCTTGAGAGAAATATTCTTTTACTTTGAAAAGAAGAGTTATTTTTTAAAATCATTTATATTTATCAAAAACTAATATTGTAAAAATGAATATCCAAAACAATTAATGTGATGGAAAAAGAAATTATTTTTTAGGTATTAACTATTTCAACTGAAGTGGAAACATGTAAAAAAGTTTTTTAGAAACTTTATAATGGGACACTTTTGTAAAGACCCAAAAATCCCATGTAAAATATTTTTTCATAAACACATGGTAATTTTATGAGTCCGTAATTTCTGACAGCACCTGATTCCGAGGCCCGGTGTGCCTGGAATCATTTTCTGATGTTTTGTTAGGGTACGTTCAGTAAACCTACGTGCGGTATTTTATATCTTTTGAACCGGTACTCGGAATTGAAATCTGAGGACACCGATGAACTCACAACGCCGATATTCGTTTAATGGGACCTTTACTGCAGTTGTGTTTGGTCGAAAACGAAAGTTATTTTTTTGGGGATTCTTAAGAAATTAAATAAAAATTATGTTTGACATAATTTTATTAAGGTGGTGGTTATTTTCTCCCAAGGGAAGTTGGAGGTGGGGCCCACACCCCACATAACCTCCCATGGGAGGATATTTTTTGGTGGGGCCCACATGAATATCAAACTTCTCAACTCCCCTTGAACTCCCCATGTAACTCTCTTTTAATTAAGGGATTCTCTTAAACTTCCAACTCTCCCTTTTTAATTTTGAAACTCTCCACCTCCCACCGTCTCTCATTAATGTGCCAACACCATTAATTAATTGATTGATCTCCCACGATTAATTAATTAATTTGTAGTGTTATGAATTTTTTTGAATTCATTTGAAATGAATGGAAATATTAAAATGATAGAGAGGCTATTGTTTTATTTTGGCTTGGCGCTTATCCTTGGGAGAACTCTTGAAAGAACAACCTGTTCCAACAAAGAACGCTCCTCATCTCCGAAGAACACGAATAACATCTTCAATGACCTCCTCCCACGTTAAAGGAGTAGACGCCGCCTACAAGGAATGTTGATGACACTCCATCCTCGAACATTTCTCGACGTCAATGAAATCGACGTCCATCCTCTTTCCGTGACTTCGGCAACGTACATCGAATTGTGGTAGGGGTTATTTTAATGTTTGATTCTACCCTCCGTTCATCATCACTAAGTTAGTAGAATGCTGTGCCAATTGTTATCAATCTTACGAGGAGGGTCCGGACCGCACGAACACAGCCCGACCCTCCCCTTTGTTCTTTCCATTTGATGTTGTCAGAGGCATAGCCGAAGGGGCGCGATGCCATCACACCGAGCTGGAGAATAACCACGGACATGAGTACGACTACAGACGAAAGAGGAACCATGATCGGGAGGGCCATGGTGGATGAAGAGGCACAGCGCCGTCACACCATGCTGTGGAACCAAAGGTGATGGCCAGTTCTGGCTGCGGTAGTGGAGGACCGGTGCTGTCATGCCGACTGCGTAGAGGAAACGCGTCCCGCGTTTGCGAGCCGCTCAGCCGAACCGAACCGGCCGGACGGGCTGGAAAACCGTGGCGCCGTAGGGGCCGCGCGGAGGAGTCATGGCCCGATTCTGCAGACCTCTCTACTGGGAGAACTGGTCGGCCAGGTTGGATTACTACGGTGCCTGCAGGCACCGCGTGTGAGAAACCGCGGCCCGCTCTGCGGGCCGTGTGCGCCGAGCAGAACCGGCCTGCTACGGCCGGCCGGGCATGGGAGAGGCCGAGCCGCTTGGCGCCGCCGGGAATACCTGACCGGCTCGCAGCGTAGGCTGATTCCGTAGGTGGGCTGCGCCACACTAGTCTGGGGTGACCCCCAACCGGGTCAGACCCCTCGAGCTAGGTCGGGCCGACCCACCAGCCCACTGGGCTTGACGTGCCGGGCCCGACTTCGCTTAAATACGAATATCTCCTAGACCGCGCATTTGATCGACACGCCATCTGAAGAAGTGGGACCCTCACAACGAGGATGTCCTTTTGAAATAATCTAAGTGAGTTTTGGAAAAATTTGGAAAACGATCGGGTTTTGATTGAACGTAAATCCAACCGGGTCCCTGGAACAGAAATGCCAATAACTTTTAGACCGAGCGTCTGATTGACACACCGTCTATCACGTTGGGTTCCTTTTGATGAGATGAAACTACGAGATACCTCAAATAGAGACTTCGTGATTGTTTATGTATCAACACTTGGCTTGTGGAGCGGACCCTCTTGGAATCGAGCATGCTGTGTGCGGGAACCCTAGAGCTGGCTGCGACGACTATTGTTCCGGAATCCTACGTGGGTTCGACAATGAAAACTAATGTACCATAATCCTACGTGGGTTCAATAGCGATGAATACTGATCCAGAATCCTATGTGGGTTCGACAGTTCTAACTTCTATTCTTGTATCATGTGTGGGTCTGACAGAATAGCTGGTCCTGTATCCTGTTTGAGTCTGAAAACTTAGTTGGTCCTGTATCCTATGTGGGTCTGACAGCTTAGATGAATCAGTGACTACATTGGATCATCTCTATCTCTATACGAAATATGTATACCTATGTGAGATGAGTCTTGTCTTTCAATAATTATCATCGATGTTATTGACTTTATTTCCTGTGTGGACTGGGTTATGCTTGGGCTCGAGAGTTGGAGTCGGACTATGACTGGTAACTTAGGTATATGTATGGGAATATACCTAAGTAGGGTTGGTTGATACTTTGTGATTGTATCTTACTTCTATGTTTTATCTTTCATGGATTCTGGGAGACCATCGGGGGTCTCGGGGTCCCTTACTGAGTATCGTTATACTCACCCATGCACGGGATATGCCCGCACATCGTTGTGTTGGTTGCAGATGACGGACAGCACTGATCGAGGCATAGAGTTGTAGAGCTAGATGGTACCTGGAGGTGGACCATTTGGCAAGACGTACACGTAGTGGATAGATGGACCTGGTGTGTTGAGGATGCCATCTGTACCCACCCTTCAGGTGGAATTCCCGGAGGATGACTCAGTAGTTGTTGTTTACCATTCTGTAGTTTTATTAGCTTTACAGTTGTTGTACTTTACTCTTGGGCTTGTATTTCCGGCCCCTTTCTTTTCAGCACTTTATTTTTTATACAGTTTTACTTAGTGTTTACTTCCAGTTGTGTACTCTGCTGCTTGTTTTCAGGCTATGTGTGTGTGCAGGTTAAAGGCAATGACTTCCATTTTTATAGGGATTACGCCTTTGGTGCTAGTCTCCCACCCCTGGCCTATGGAAGGCGGGCTTGGGTTAGTCACGACACGGGCCCCGAGGATGGGTCGTGACAAATTGGTATTAGAGGAGTAGGTTCTACCACATAACTTGGACTTTGATTATTTTAACGGCAATAGTGTTACGTGTTTTGGGTGTGGTTATCATCTTAGGGAAACCAGTGTTGGTGCGGCAGCCGACGTATCCATACACTAGGACTCTGACTTCTGATCTCTGACTCCATGCATGAAAACACGGATTGCGTTTGGGTTTTCTTTGAAAAAAATTTCTTTGTGATTACTTTGTGTTAGCTTACTAGGTATACTATTTTAATAATGGCACACCTATTTCTTTTTAGGATGGCCCCATGAAGATAGTCAGTTAGGGTTCCAAGTTTCGTATGAGATGCTAGCCCACCGAGTGACGAGGCCTCGGTGCAGGGCCCCATCACAGCGGAGGTACCAGCGGTACCACTACCCGCTGGGTCACTGATTCCACCAGCTCTAGCAGCAGAGAGTGTACACCACCTGAGTGCATTGCACGAGTTCTAGCGCCATAGACCACCTAGGTTCTAGGGATATACGGACCCACAAGCAGTTGAGGATTGGCTGGAGGCTTTCATGAGAGTTTTCATATTGGTAGGGACACTAGCCGACCTCATGGTGATCCTTGCCGTGAGTCTCCTAAATGCAGAATCAAGTAGATGGTGGAGCCTGATTCTCCAGGTGCATGACGAGGCATAATTACATTGGACATACTTCGAGAGTATCTTCCGCTCAGAGTTTATTCCTGCCACCCTTCATGCGGTGCGAATTTAGGAGTTACTTCATCTCCAATAGGGCATCATGCCAGTATCTCAGTACTCAGCGAGGTTCACTGACCTCGCACGCTACTTCAGAGATATTGTATGAGACCCATTTTTCAGGGCCCGGACCTTTTATCAGGGACTCAGGCATGAGATCAGGGCTTCAACAATTCCCCTAAGAATTCCAACACAGGCGGGGGTGCTGGAGTGAGCCCTTCTATTGGAGAGTTTTCTTGTTGAGCAGTCATCTGTGGTGAGACCCACCACAGGGTGACATGTAGCATAATCTTCTACAGGTGGTAGTAGACAGATGATGCAGAGGTCCAAGAGGACCAGTCCATCAGGTGGGAGACCCCAGGATACAAGTTTGGTTGTGCGGGGCACATGAGACAGATCCAGCTATATGAGTAGAAGGTAGTTCTATGCATGCGGTGGGTAAGGCCACATGGATCATAACTACCAGAAATGCAATGAAGATGAGCAGTAGATAGTAGAGGGACCTCCCAAGTAGAGGCAGAGGTTTGACCGTGGTGTTCTTCTAGGAGCAGCCGAATGTGGCAGAGGAGATGGCTGAGCAGCGGGTGGTGGACGATGTTTCGAGGCTCTACCACCACCACCACCAGGAGGTCCACCCCAACCATAGGGAGCTGGCGCACAGAGGCTGGATCAACTCCAGGAAGTCGAGACCTACGACCACAACACACCTGAGATGATTCGAGGTACTATCTGTGTCTACTCCACCCTTGCTGGAGTACTTATAGACAAAGGTGCAAATTATTCTTTTATTGCCACTGACCTCGTTCAGAGCTCGAAGATTCTGACGGAGCCGTTGGCTCGATCCTTACGGCTAGAGACTTTTATTTAAATAGAGTCGATAATTACACACTTGTGCTGGAAGTGTGAGCTTAATCTAGGAGGCAAGATCTTCAGCTGGGATCTTCTTATAGCGGCGTCGAGGCCTTACGAAGTCATCTTGGGTATGGACTGGTTATCCACAGTTCATGCTCAGATTGACTGTATTAGGCGCAAAGTGCGGTGTATCTGCACGGATGGGACCAGTTTCACCTTCAACAGTGAGAAGGGAGCCTTTGCGGTGCAGGATGGACTTACACGGAGGAGGGGGAAGTTGATCACACATTAGTTGGATAGTCTCATCCTCGGAGCGGTTGATGTGCAGAGTCTGAGTTTTTCTGTTGTGGTGGATCAGTATGCGGATATTTTCCCTGAAGATGTTCCAGGACTACCTTCCCACAAAGAGGTATACATCTACATTGACCTATACCCTGGGACAACACTGATATCTACTCCAGCAAATCAGATGGCTCCTGCCGAGCATCGTGAGCTACAGGTATAGCTGGAAGACTTCCAGGGAAGGGATTTATCTGACCCAGTGTTTCACCCTGGCCATCTCCGATTTTGTTCTCCAAGAAGGAAGATGGGGGCTTGCGACTGTTTGTCGACTATCATTGCCTGAATCACGTGACCGTGAGAAACAAGTACCCACTCCCAAATATTGAATACCTCTTTGATCAGCTCAAGCGAGAATGATGGTTCTCGAAGATAGACCTCAAGTCAGGATATCACCAGCTAAGAGTTCGAGATGAGGATGTGCAGAAGAAGGAATTCAGGTGTCAGTATGGACACTATGAGTTCTTGGTTATGCCCTTCAAGGTAACCAGCACTCCAGTAGTGTTCATGAGTCTCACAAACATGATCTTCAAGCCTTACCTCGATCAATTTGTCGTAGTCTTCATTGACGAAATACTGATTTACTCGACTACGGAGGAGGAGCTTGCCTAACATTTGTGGGTAGTAATAGATACACTCTGAGAGAACCAGCTATATGGTAAACTCTCAAAGTGCCAGTTCTGGATTCGAGAGGATCACATCTTGGGACACATCATCTCGGAGTCTAGAGTTTCAGTGGACCCAGTGAAGATCGAGGCAGTACTTTCTTGGGATCCACCTAGGAGTGTGATAGAGGTGCAGAGTTTTCTAAGACTGGCTGGGTACTATCAGAGATTTGTGCCAGAATTCTCCATAGTTTCAGCACCACTTTCAGCATTGACAAAGAAAGAGAAATCCTTCGTGTGGTCAGATAGATGCCAACAGAGCTTTCAGAAGATGAGGCAGAGATTGGCCAACGCACCCATCTTGAGGCTACCAGAGGGAGGCATAGGGTAAGAAGTTTACTGCGACGCATCAGGGACCAGACTCGGGTGTGTCCTGATGCAGGAGCGAGCAGTGATCATGTATGGTTCTCAGCAGTTGAGACTGCACGAGTAGAACTACGCTACCCATGACCTGGATTTAGCAGTAGTGGTCTTTGCCATGAATATGTGGCGGCACTATATGATGGGCGAGCGTTTTACAGTCTACTCTAACAACCAAAGTCTCAGGTACATCTTCACGCATAAGCACCTGAACCTGAGACAATGACGATGGTTCGAGTTCCTCCAGAAATATGACTTCAAGATAGTCTATACTACTGGAAAGGGGAACGTTGTAGCAGATGCTCTTAGCAGGAGATCAGGTATTCAGCTACTAGGAGAGGCGACAGAGCAGATGGTCGTATTTCAGATATCCTTTGTGGATATAGATGAAGCAAACTTTCTACAGTCTCTCACAGTGACTCCTTCACTTCTTCAGCGAGTCAGAGATACACAGCATAGGGATACTGACTGTGAGACGTGACGTGCACAGATATCCTCATGGTAGGAACCTGATGGATTTTATGAAGGTGGGGAGCACGTCATTCTCTTCAGAGGACGTACCATGGTACCAGTTTCACTACAGGAGGAGGTTTTGAGGGAGTTTCACACTTCCCCTAGAGCGGTACATCCAGGAGTGGTGAAGAATTATTAGGACCTCAGACGACAGCACTAGTGGCCGGGTATAAAGAAGGCAGTAGCAGAGTTTGTCTCGCGATGCTTCACATTTCAGCAAGTGAAGGCGGAGCACCAGGTTTCAGCATGCTTGGTTCAACCCTTAGAGGTCCCATAATGGATGTGGGATGGGATATACATGGATTTCGTGACGGGGATTTCACGTACATCTATAGGACATGACTCTATCTGGGTGATTGTCGACCGACTCACCAAGTCGGCCCACTTCCTACCGATCAGAGAGCTGGGCTCGGTAGAGTGCTTGAGACGCCTCTACAAACACGAGATCATACAACTTCATGGTGTTTCATCGACAATCATCTCGGATCAGGATGCCCATTTCACTTCTCGGCTATGGAAGGGGTTGCAGGAGGCTTTCGGGACGCAGCTTCTCTTGAGCACAGCCTTCCATCCTCAAATGGATGGCCAGACTGAGATGACTATTCAGACTCTCTATGACATTCTCCGTGCATGCATCCTCGACTTTGGTCGCAGTTGGGAGGATCACTTACCCTTGGTGGAGTTTACGTACAACAACAGCTACCACTCCACCATTGGGATGGAACCTTACGAGGCATTGTACGGTCGACCTTGCAGATCGTCATTGTGCTGGAATGACCTAGGTGTGTCAGCACTTGTAGGACCAGAGATTGTTTAGGCTACGACGGAGAATGTGCAGATCATCCAGGAGTAGATGAAGACTGCATAGAGCAGACAGAAGTCCTATGCTGATAGGAGATAGGGACAACTGGAGTTCGTGGATGGAGACCATGTCTTCCTATGGGTCTCACCTCAACAAGGTATACGAAGATTTGGCCAAGGGGGAAAGTTATCTCCGCGATTCATCAGACTGTTCCAGGTCCTCATCAGGGTAGGCGAGGTGGCTTACCGCTTGGCCCTTCCACCACAGTTGCACCAGGTGCACAACGTCTTTCACATATCTCAACTAAAGATATACGTGCACGACCTGCCCCACATCATTGACCACAGGGAGATAGACATCGATGACGGTGTGAATTTCACAGAGGTTCCAATGGAGATTGAGGATCGATAGGAGCGGGTCCTACGTGGATGGTCGATTCCTCTGGTGCGCATTCGCTGGCAGCACGGGAACCTCCAAGAGAGAACATGGGAGCGGGAGGCTCAGATGCGTGTTCAGTACCCCCATTTGTTCCCTTAGTGTGTGATGTAGTTTTCAGGGTGGTAAATCCCTAAGGTGGGGAGAATTTAAAGACCCGGAAATATCGTGGAATTTTTTTCTTAAATACATGGGAATTTTATGAGTCCGTAGTTTCTAACGACACCTGATTCTGAGGCCCAGTGTGCCTGGAATCATTTTTTGAAGTTTTTTTCAGGTACGTTCAGTAAACGTACATGTGAGATTTTATAATTTTTGAACCGGTGCTCATAATTGAAATCTGAGGACACTGATGAACTCACAGCGCCGGTATTCTCTTAAGGGGACCTTTACCGTTCGAGAACGGAAGTTATTTTTTGGGGATTATTAAGAAATTAAATAAAAATTATGTGAGACATAATTTTATTTAGGTGGTGGTTATTTTATCCAAATGAAAGTTGGAGGTGGGGCCCACACCCCACATAACCTCCCATGGGAGGATATTTTGTGGGAGGGCCCGGATGAATATCAAAGTTCTCAAATCCCCTTGAACTCTCCATGTAACTCTCTTTTAATTAATAGAGTCTCTTAAACATCCTACTCTCCCTTTTTAATTTTGAAACCCTCCACCTCCCACCTTCTCTCATTAATGTTCCAACACCATTAATTAATTAATTGAGTTCCCAATATTAATTACTTAATTTTTAGTGTTATGAATTCTTTTGAATTCATTTGAAATGCATGACAATATTAAAATGATAGGGAGGCTATTGATTTATTTTGGCCTGGTGCTTATCCTTGGGAGAACTCTTGGAAGAACAACCTGTTCCAAAAAAAGAATGCTCCTCATCTCAGAAGAACATGAAGAACATCTTCAACGACCTCCTTCCGTGTTAAAGGAGTAGACACCGACTACAAGGAATGTCGACCACACTCCATCCTCGGACGTTTCCCGACGTCAACGAAATCAACGTCCGTCCTCTTTCTGCGACATCTGCAACATACTTAGAATTGAGGTAGGGGTTACTTTAATGTTTAATTCTACCCTATGTTCTTCAACATTAAGTTAGTGGAATGATGTGCCAATTATTATTAATGTAACGAGGAGGGTTTAGACCACACGAACATGGCCCGACCCTCCTCTTTGTTGTTTCCATTTGATGATGTCGGAGGAGGAGCCGAAGGGGCGTGGTGCCATGGCACATAGCCAGAGAATAACGGCGGCCAGGAGGACCGCATCGGATGAAAGAGGAACTGAGGTCAGGAGGGCCATGACGGATGAAGAGGCGTGAAGCCATTGCGCCACACTGGGGAGCCGAAGGCCATGGCCAGGTCGGGCCGCGGTGGTGGAGGACCGGCGCTGTCACGCCAGCCGCATGGAAGAAATGAGGCCCGTGCCTGTGGCCCGCTCGGCCGAACCAAACCGGCCAGGCGCATGACGGCCGGGCTAGAAAACTGTGGCACCCGCAGGCGCAGCGCGGAGGAGCCGCGACCCGCTTTCACGGGCCCCTCTCATGGGTGAACCGGTGGGCCGCCTGCCGGACGGGTTGGAAGAACGCAATGCCTACAGGCGCCGCGTGGGAGAAATTGTTGCCCGCTATGCGGGCCACATGTGCCTAGCAGAACCGGCCGGCTAAGGCCGGCCGGGCAGGGGAGAGGTGGTTGCGGTTGACATCGTTGGGCGAACCGGACTGGCTCACAGCGCGGGCCAGGTCTGCAGGTGGGTCACGCTCCACTGGGCTGAGCCGAGCCCCTAGCCAGGTCGGACCCGCCGAGCAGGGACGGGTTGACCCCCAGCCGTGTCGGACCCGCCAAGCCGGGTCGGGCCAACCCGCCAGCCCGCTGGGCTTGACGGGCCGGGCCTGACTTTGCTTAAATACAAATATCTCTTAGACTATGCGTCCGATCGACGCACCGTCTGCGGCACTGGGACCCTCGCAATGATGAGGTCATTTTGAGATAATCTAAGTTACTTTTGGATAAATTTGGATAATGGATGGGTTTGGATCGAGCATAAATCCAATCGGGCCCCTGGAACGGAAATGCCAATAACTTTTAGACCGGGCGTCTGATTGATGGGCCGTCTATCACGTTGGGTTCCTTTTGATGAGACAAAACTACGGGATATATCAACTCGAGAATTCATGATATTTTATGTATCGACACTTGGCTCATGGAGAGGACCCTCCTGAAATTGAGCGTGTTGTGTGCGGGAACCCTAGAGTTGGTTGCGAGGAATTTTGTACTGGAATCTTACGTGGGTTTGATAGCGAAGACTATTGTACCAGAATCCTACGTGGGTTCGACAATGATGACTACTGAAATAGAATACTCCGTGTTTTCGACAGTTCTGACTTCTGTTCCTGTATCCTATGTGGGTCTGACAGAATTTCTGGTCATATATCCTGTGTGGATCCGACAGCTTAGCTGGTCCTATATCCTGTGTGGGTACGACAACTTAGATGAATCAATGAATATATTTGATCATCTGTATCTCTATACGAAAGATGCATACCTGTGTGAGATGATTCTTTTCTTTCAATCATTATCATCGATGTGATTGACATTATTTCTTGTGTGGACTGGTTTGTGGTTGGGCTCGAGAGTTGGAGGTGTACTGTGACTGGTAACTTAGGTATATGTAAGGGCATATACCTAAGTAGGGTTGGTTTACACTTCATTATTGTATCTTACTTCTGTGGTTTGTCCTTAGTGGATTCTGGGAGACCTTCGAGGGTCTTGGGATCCCTTACTGAGTATCATTATACTCACCCATGCACGGGCTATGCCCGCACATCATTGTGTTGGTTGCAGACGACGGACATCACTGATTGAGGTAGAGAGTTAGAGAGCTTGACAGTACCCAGAGGTGGACCATTCGGCGAGATGTACACGGAGCGGACGGACGGACCTGGGGTACTGAGGAGCCCATCTATACCTACCCTTCAGGTAGGAATCCCGGAGGATGACTCAATAGTTGCTGTTTACCATTCTGTAGTTGTACTAGCTTTACAGTTGCTGTACATTACTGTTGGGATTTTATTTCCATCCCCTTTCCATTCAGCACTTTCTTTTGTATACAGTTTTACTTAGTGTTTAATTCCAATTGTGTACTCTTCTGTTTGTGTTCAGGTTGTGTGTGTGTACAGGTTAAAGGAAATGCCTTCCATTTTTATAGTGATTACACATTTGATGATAATCTCTATCCCCTGGCCTATGGAAGGCGGGTGTGGGGTAGTCACGACATGGGCCCCGAGGATGGGTCGTGACAACTTTAGTGTTATTTAAGGGAAAATATTAAAGAGTATTTAAAACAAAAAAGTCATAATTATTTATATAAAAATAATAATGAAAAAACATAGCTTTTCAAGAAAAAAAGGGTTATTTTAGAAAAATAATGGTGTCTTAAAAAGATAATGGGTGTTATATGAAAATGGGTAAGAAATTGGGAAGTTCCCTTTAATTAGGCTTGCTTATCAGAAGTTATTAAAAAGGGAACCAGGTAAAACACATATTTACCCACCAAAGAAAGATTAAATGATATGGACACATTATTTTCAAACATATTCATAGAATTTATAATAATTATATAAAAATAAATAACAATTACATGAGGGTAAAGAGAGAGAAGGTGTAATAGAAATTAAAATAGAGGTTCAGGGAGAATCCCTTACCACATTGCAAATAGTCAAACCCTATTCCCCATAAATTTAGTATTCATAAAATGGAAAATTTAATAACATGATTATAAATATATTCATGATATTATACATTTAAATAAACTATACATACACCAAACACAGGAAATATTAGTGAATAAGGCATATCTCCCAGAAATAATGGTGAGATGAGAAAACCCTTACCTTTTGTCTGAAAGTGTTATACACTTGTACTTAACATCCTGGATAGTCTGATAAAATCCATTAGTTTATTAATTCAAAACATTTTCTTAATTTATTAGATTTATTTTAAGTTTATTAATTTCATTTATGGACTTTTTGATGTGTTAGAAAATACAATTTTATCAGTCGAGAGAAATCATTTCCTTTGTTTTCATGATATGTTTAATTGTATAGATGTATTGAAAATCATGTAAAATGAGAATAGTTGTCCAAAAGTGAAATTATATTTTATTAAATACATTAATAATATTAAATCGTTACATATTTAATTTATTTTTATAGTATTAGGATGAATAATTAGATAAAACATTAGTGATAATCATTAAGATTATTTTCAGGTTTTTTCAATCATCAAAAACTAGTTTTGTTTTATTAGGTAATATTATTTATATATCCTAGTTTGAAAACATTAAATAATATATATAGTACATATATTATAATATGTTTTAACATTAAAAATAGTTTTGTTACCATCCTTGAAGGAGGAATTGAAAAAATAAAACATGTCATCCACGGAAGCGGTAAATCAGCACCTCATAGATGATATTTTCATTTTTAGAATAAAAGGAAGATGAGAAGAGACATGATGGTATATTTTACATTTACATAATAAAATTACATTATATATAAGATAATAATGTTATGATTAATTTTTTGGATAGATGAGATGATGAGATAATAAGAAAAGAAAATAAATTGAAATGAAATTAAAAGAAAAGGAAAGAAGTTTTTACCTCTTGAATTCTTATCCTTGAGAGCCTCCTTAGGGAATTTTTTTTTAGTATTTTATTGAGAATAGAACCTCCATGAAGTGGGTAAGAGTCGTTGAAATAGTATTGGGTACTAATTTCACAATCTTTAAATCTTAAGAGGTGTTAGGATAATAGGTGGTGAGGGGTGATTTTTATAGCGGAGGAGAGGGGTGTTTTTTTGAATATTTTAATCATTTGTTTATTATTTTGTATAAAGATTACGAATATTTTGATAATTATCACTAAATATAATAAAATAATGAAGGAGAGTTAAATATTATTGTGATTACATAATAAATATCTCAAGGAATTATGTATTTAACTTATAATTTATGTACACCGTAAATTATAAAATTTTATTATTCACCTAAAATTCAAGTATTTTAGAAAAATCACAAAAAATAAACATAACCATTTTTTGATTTTTATAATTAAAAAATGAACTCAATTTTATAAAAATAATTTTCTAAATATGAGATTTAATTTTAATAAAAATTTTCATTTACTTTGAGAATGTCATGACCCGTCCCCTAGGGCCCGTATCGTGACTACCCCAACCCCGCCTTCCATAGGCCAGAGGCTGGCGACTAGAACCAAAGGCGTAAATACCTAAGATGTGAAGGAATTTCCTTTATACAAAGTAAATAGACACAATCAAGTTACACAACTATAATAAAAATACAAAGCAATACTGTATACAGAAGAAGTGGAGGAAAGTAAAAGGGGCCGGAAATACAAGCCCAGCAGTAAATTACAAGGGAAAGAAAAAATAGGTACAACTAAAAGACAAATATCTAAAAGGTGTCTTGAAGCTCATGGATCGTCCAATATGGATCCTACATGAAGGCTAGGTAAAAATAGCCTCCCCAGCACTCCATGTCCATCTGTCTCCTCCGGGTACCGTCTCATCGTGAGGTCCACCTCTAGGTACCGTCCAATCCTCATACACTCCGCCTCGGTCAGCGATGTTCGTCGTCTGCATACATCACAATGAGGTGCGGGCATATCTCGTGCATGGGTGAGTATAATGATACTCAGTAGGGACCTTGAGGCCCTCAAGGTCTCAAATAATCCAACAAGGATAAACCACAAAGTATGAATAAAAAAATAACCATTACTTAGGTATATGTCCATACATATACCTATGTTATCTAGTAACCCATCTCAATCATGAGTAAAAAAAAGGTCATTGACTCAACTCAAACAAGGATTTTTATTATCGAACCCACAAATGCTGGAGAACTCGTCCTCTTTCATGTACAGTGGGCCTGTCGTGACACCGAGGCACTTCTCACTAACCATAGACTGCTGAGGTACTCCTCCTGTCGAGTACCGCGGGTTCGTTACCGAATACTGGGTGCTCCGTCCGCTGTGGGCCTGCCGCCAAATACCGGGCGCTTCAACTAATAGCCTCCAGAGGTACACCTTCTATCGAGTACCATGGGTCTGCTGCCAAATACCAGGCACTCCGTCCGCCATGGGTCTACTGCCAAATACCTGGCGCTCCGCCCACTGGGATAGTCGAATCACTTCAAGTTGAATCAGTCAAGCAGTCATCAGGTCTATTAGCTACAAGGTCTTCTCACTCTGTCTGCTCGTCTCCAGGAGGATCCGGTCCATGAGCTACTGGTTGATACTCCAAGTGTCAAGAAGTCTCACATGGAAGTATCTCAAAGGACCGCCATGTCATAGGGGTCTTAACGCAATAGACGGTGTGTCAATCGGGCACTCAGTCTGTGAATTATTAGCATTTTAGTCCCGGGGTGCCCGGTTGGATTCATGTACGAACCAATCTGACCATAACTCAACTATAACTTGAACTCCAGTGGGGTATTCTCAAAGGGAATGCTTCATTCCAAGAATATTGGCACCGCTAACAGTTCGTCAAACGGACCCCCGTAGCCCATGATATGGCCCAAGAAGGTAATGGATCGGTAATGGGCCCGGGTCCGGTCCGACCCGGTCAGACCGAGTCAGCCCAACCCGGTCTGGGCCGACCCCATCTGGGACGACTTGGTCAGACTCTCTGGGTCTGACCCGGCCCATTGGGTGGGTCAGACCATTAAGTTTTGACCCGGTGCACTGGGCCCGGCCTAGCAAACCGCGAAGATGGTTTGGCCCGGTAGTCGCCACGTAGGCGGCTCAGTGACTCGGCCTAGGAGACAGGGCCGGTTCAGCTAGTGACACCGCAGGGGACGCCGCAGGTCGGCTCGAGAGGCCGGTGGCCGGGAGGCAGAAGACAGGCTGCGCAGGGCGCGGGCAGGCCAGCTAGTCACCGGACAGACCGCGGGTGCACCAGCAGGGCGCAGAAGGCCGCGAGGGTGTCGGGAAGGCCGCGACAGGGCGCAGGGGTGCTGGATAAGCCACTGGTAGGGGCCAGGTAAGCCGCCAGGAGGGGCGCGGGAGTGCCGTATAGGCCGCAGCAGGGCGCAAGGGTGCCAGATAGGTTGCCAACAGGGTCGGGCAGGCCGTCAGCAGGGGCGCGGGGTGCCGGGCAGGCCGCCCGCAGGGGCGCGAGAGCGCTGAGTAGGATGCCCATAGGGTGCAGGGCATCAGGCAGCACGCTGGGGCACGGGTAGGGCGTCAGCAGGGTAAGGCAGCGCGTTAGAGCAGCGTGCAGCGTGTCGGCGGGGCCAGGAAGCCCGTCGGGGGTGCGGGCAGCATGCCGGCGGGGCCGGCCAGCATGCCGGGGGTGTGGGCAGCAGGCTGGGGGGGGGTCACAGGCAGCGATCCGGCAGGGCGCGGGCGGTGTGATGGGGGAAACGCGGGTAGGCGGGTCGGGCGCCACTTTGTCGGTGATGTTTGGCTGGGAGCACCGGGGCGCCGCGTGGGCGGCGCGGTTTGAGGAGGCCGCGGGTTGCACGGCCTCATTGTTGCCACATTTTTCGCCTTCCAATAGAATGACACAAGAGAAAAGAAATCGACGGAGGATGTCGGGCCTTGTTAGGTCGGCCTGAATCCTCCGCATTTAAGATGATAACAAACGGCTCGCTAGAATGAAACTCAACTACCATTGTTCTTCATTTTTAGAGAAAGTAAGAACATGGTGAAAGTTCATACTTTAAAATAAAATCAATCCCATACCTTTCTTGTTAAAGGATGACGGATCCATGGGAAATGAGCATCGTTTCATTGACATCGGGAAAGAAGAAGCCGGGGAAGAAGCATCGGCGGCGTTGTTCGCGGTTGGCTCCTTTTCTTTTGGCATGGAAAAAGATCATTGAAGAAGTTTTTCCTTCTTCAGTGGTGAGTGGCCTTCTTCGTTGGAAGAGAAAAGGGTCCTCCCTAGCTCTCCCCTTTCTCTGTTCCACCCAGGAATAATTCCCAAAAAAATAAAATAATAGGTTTTCCTATTATTTAACGTTGGAAAGAATTTGAAAAGATTCAAATTAAATTAAGTTACTTCACTTAATTAATGGGTGAAGTTGTCTTAATTAATTTGGGGGAGGAAGGTGAATAATTCAATTAATTCATTAAGTGAATTGGCACATTAATGAGGGTAAGGTGGAGAGTTGACATCCCACATAAATGGGGGGTTTAGAGGGGTAGAAGAGGTGTTAGAACCCGTGTGGGTCCCACCTTAATTATATCCTCCCAATGGAGGTTATGTGCGGGTGGGTCCCACCACCATAACCTCTCATGGAAGGTTATGTTGTGGTGGCCCTCACCACTAACCTCCACTTGGAGGTTTTATCCACCATAAAATAAAAATAAGTTAAGTCTTATTTTTATTTAATTTTTATTTAAAAACCCCAAAAACTATCTTCCACTATCGTAAAAACGAAACTGCGGTGAAGGTCTCACTAAGCAATTGTTGATGCTGCGAGTTCAACGGTGCCCTCAGATTTCAATTCCGAGCACTGGTTCAAAAGAAATGAAACGTCGCTTGCACGTTTACTGAACGTACCTGAAAAAAAGTTTGGAAAATTATTATCAGTCACCCTCGACCCACTGCGGTCGAGGATAAGCTCTGCCTAGGTAAAACACGCCCCAACGAACCCAACGGTACTCTCAGATTTTCAATCCGAGTTACCATTTATAAGTTATGAATTTTACAATAAAATAATTGTCACTTAATTATTTTATTTGCGGCCAAAAATTAACTTTTTTTTGGTGGCCCGCGCCGGCCAAAGTTAGTATCTGCTTAAATAAAGAAAGCCCTCAAGAGTTCAGTGGTGGTCTCAGATTTTTAATCCGAGCTACCGTTTGTGAGTTATAAGCATTTAAAAAATAAAATAAATTTATTTAATTATCTTATTTACGGTTATGCCATTTTCGGGATTTCTCACAGGAGGCCCGCACCGACTAAACTTAAATCACGCCTAGGGTAAAACCGCCATCCTGAGTGAAACAGTGCCCTCATATTTCCGATCTGAGTAACCGTTTAAGTTTTATTCCACTTTTTCTGGAAAACTGCTTACGTGCATTAATTTAAGCTTAACAAAACTTCGACGGATCATTCTGGGCACCCCAGACCTCGGAATCACACGCCATTAGAAACTAAGGACTCGTAAAATTTTCATATATTTAAAAAAATTCATGTAAATTTCGAGTTTTTAAAATCTACCCACCTAAGGGATTTACGTATCCGTAAGCTACAACTCGAACTAAGGGAACAAATGGGGGTACTGAGCACGCATATGAGCGTCCCGCTCCCATGTGCTCTCCTAGAGGTTCCTGTGCTGCCAACGAATGCGCACCAGAGGTATTGACGGTCCACGTAGAACCTGCTCATGTTGATCCTCAATCTCCACAGGAACCTCTATAAAATTCGCCCTATCATCGATGTCCATCTCTCCAAGGTCGATGATGTGAGTAGGGTTGTGCACGTATCTTCTCAACTGAGATACGTGGAAGACGTCGTGGACCCAGTGCAACTGAGGTAGAAGAGAGAAGCGGTAAGCCACCACGCCTACTCTGCTGAGGACCTGGAAAGGTCCTATGAACCACAGAGATAACTTCCCACCTCGGCCAAATCTCGGCAAACCTCATCGAGGTGAGACCCGTAATAAGACGTGGTCACCATCCTCAAACTCCAGAGGACCCCATCTCCTGTGAGCATACGACTTCTGTCTGCTCTATGCAGTCTTCATCCACTCCTGGATGATCTGCACCTTCTCCGTGGTAGACCATACCATCTCCGGTCCCACTAGTGCTGACTCTCCTGGGTCTGTCTAGCACAATGGCGATCTTCAAGGTCAACCATACAAGGCCTCAAAATGTGCCATACCGAGGGTGGAGTGGTAGATGTTTTTGTAGGAAAGCTCCACCAATGGTAGGTGATCCTCCCTATTGCGACCGAAGTCGAAGACACATGCACGAAGCATGTCCTCAAGATTCTGAATGGTCCGCTCAGTCTAACCATCCATCTTAGGGTGGAAGGTGGTGCTCAGACGAAGCTACCTCTCAAAATCCTCATGCAACCCCTTCCATAGCTGGGAAGTAAAGCGTGCGTCACGGTCGGAGACAATAGAATAAGGTACTCCATGTAAACCCACTATCTCCTACACATAGAGGCATCTCAAGCTCTCTACTGAAACCCGCTATCTGAGCTATAGGAAGTGGGATGACTTGGTGAGTCGGTCAACAATCACCCAGATCGAGTCATGACTTCTGGATGTACGTGGAAGACCCATCACAAAGTCCATAGATATCCCATCCCACTTCCACTCTGGGACCTCTAAAGGCTGAACCAAGTCTGTTGGTACTTGGTGCTCTGCCTTCACTTGCTGACATGTGAGGCACCATGAGACAAACTCTTCTACCATCTTCTTTATACCTGGCCACCAGTGTTGTCGTTGAAGGTATTGGTACATATTCGCCACTTCTGGATGTACCGCTAGAGGGAAAGTGTGGAACTCCCTCAACACTTCCTCCTAAAGTGAAACTGGTACCATGGTACATCCCTTGAAAAGGATGACGTGCTCCCCACCTTCAGAAAATCCATCAGGTGCCTGCCCTATGAACATCTGAGCACTTCGCGTCTCACAGTCATCGTCTCCACATTGTGTGTCCTTGACTCACTGATGAAGGGGAGGAGTGACTGTAAGAGACTGTAGAAAGGATGCTCCATCCCTATCCACAAAAGATATCTGTAAGGTAGCCAGCTTCCCTATCGCCTCGCCTAGCAGCTATATACCAGTCCTCCTGCTGAGCGCATCCGCAACAACGTTCCCCTTCCTTGGAGTATAAACTATCTCAAAGTCATTGTCCTGGAAGAACTGAAAACTGAAAACTCTTGCTTCTACGAGGTTAAGGCTGGCCGACTCAAGAGTGATCGGTTGCACCCTCCTACGCATGAGTTTAACCCATCATGCATGGGTTTCTTTTTTCACCGACTAAGGAAAACCTCATCTAAATGTTGTAGATAAAACACAACCGTTTTGCCTAATACAGTCAATCTATGTATGAACTGTGGTTTCCCAGTACATACCCAAACTAACGCCATAAGGCCTTGATGCTGCCACCAAGAGGTTCTAACTGAAACTCTCACCTCAAGGGTCAGATCATACCATCACTGTAAGTGTGATTATCGATTCTCCTCCCAAAAGTATCTCCAGACGCGAGGGTCAAGTCAATGGTTTAAACATAAACTCTAGGTCTGGGAAAAGATTTACGGAATGAAGGAATGATCGATACCTATGTCTATTGATACAACAACTAGTAGTAGACATAGTCCGTACCTCAAATCATTCCTAGATCCATTGGGTCACATTCCTTGACTACATGCAGCTATTCTATTCTTCTTCCCTCCAGTACCCTGTGCCTAGCAGGGACTACAAAGGTGGGTGGTTGTAACATGTCAAAATGTACACCACATCATGCTTCTCTCCTATCTCTACTTCCCCGTCTACTGCCCTGCAGATTCATCTATCCCTATTACATCCTCTTTCTGAAATAGTTTACATTCCCAAGTCTCTGACATTGGCACTATTTTCCTGCTTTCCCACTACTAACATTCACTGGATGTATCTTCTCAGCCAAAGAACATTCAACCACAAAGGTTCTCTCTAGCATCCTAACATAGGTAGGAATACACAAAAGAAAAATAAATTGTTTGCTCGGATATCCCTAAACACATCTCACTCAGAGGTCCAAGCTCTGAAACACTGATTGTATCGTATTTATTGAGTACCAGGAATGATGGATACGCCTAGATGAATAATCAGCAGCTGACATGTCGTCCTGCCGAAGCTGTAGAAGTTCTAGAGAACTCTCAGCCACCTCCTCTGGCTAGTCCTCAGCCACCTGTAAGTCGGGCTCTCCTTGGAACCTGAGGGGTATCTGATTCAGAAACACGTTTAAGGCACCAAGCCTACATGTGTCATCAACTGGTACCACCGGTTGAAACTCTTGACCAACAGGTAGTGATATAGCCGACACACTACCTGAAGGTAAAATCTTAGGAAAATGTCCACATACCAAAGCCTCATCACTATGAGGACCAACCTCATGGTCACTCACTGGGAAACACTATTAGCTAAGACCACTATCTTCTCTATTGGTGTCTCAACTAGGCAGAGAACTATAGAAATCACCTCCAGTTAGTCCTATGCTGCCTGGGAATCTATCTCGCCTCATAATCACGAAGGCCCTTGCCGCTGGAACTCACGCAATGCACTCAGTCGGCCTGCACTTTCCTCCTACGCGGCTGGTGGCATCTGTTTCCCAACGGGTAGTGGTGCTGTTGGTACACCACAAGAAGGTTCCAACTTAATAAGAGGGCCCTGCACCAGAGCCTCATCGCTCAGTGGGCCGTCATCGGGTACTCTCTTGAAACTCCAACTAGCTATCTGCGTGGAGGCATCCTGAACAGATGTGACACGGTCAAAAGATTAAACTTGGTGAGATGACCTGGTTGAGCTGACTTAAATAATTTTTTTGAAAACACACACACAATCAGGGTTTTCGTGCATTGTGTTGGAAATAATAAGTCAGGGTCCTGGTGTATGGATACATCAGCCGCCACACCAACACTGGACTCCCTGAACTGAAAACCACACTCGGTACCCTTAACACTATTGTTTCACAGAAAAGAAATATCAGATTTCTATGTTCTATAGTAGAACTGACTCCTTTGATACCAATTTTTCATGACCCATCCCCCAGGGCATGTATCGTGACTACTCCAAGCCCTCCTTCTAAAGGCCAGGGTCTGGAGACTAGCACCAAAGGCATGAATACCTAAGTTGGGAAGGCATTGCATTTATACAAAGTAAACACACACAATCATAGTACACAACTAGAAGCAAAACACTAAGAAATATGGTATACAGAAGAAGTTCTAGAAAGTAAAAGGGGCCTAAAATAAAAGCCCAATTGTGAAGTACAAGGGAAAGACAAAACATGTACAACTAAAAGACAAACAGCTGAAAGGTTTCTCGCAGCTCCAGGATCATACACCATGGATCCTATATGAAGGGTAGGTACAAATATCCTCCTCAGTGCTCCATGTTCGTCCATATCCTCCGGGTACCGTCTCGTCGTGAGGTCCAACTCCGGGTATCGTCCAATCCTCATACACTCCACCTCGGTCAGCGTTGTCCGTCGTCTGCATCCAACACAATGAGGTGCGGTCATAACCCGTGCAGGGGTGAGTATAACGATACTAAGTAGGGACCCTAAGACCCTCAAGGTCTCACAAAATACAACAAGGATAAACCAAAAAGTATGAATCTACCGATAAAAATTACTTAGGTATATTCCCGTACATATACCTAAGTTATCTAGTAACCCATCTCAATCATGAGGAAAACACAAAGGTCATTGACTCATCTCAATCCAGAATTTTTATTATTGAAACCATGAATGCTGGAGAACTCCTTATCTGTCGTGTATAGTGGGCCTATCGCAACACCTAGGCGCTTCTCACTAACCTTAGACTACTGAGGTACTCCTCAAGTCGAGTACCATGGGTTTGCTCCCAAATACCGGGTGCTTCATCCACTATGGGTCAGCCTCCAAATACCGGGCGCTCCCCCCAATAGCCTACAGAGGTACTCCTCCTGTCGAGTACCACGGGACTACTGCCAAATACCAGGCCCTCCGTCCGCCATGGGTCTGATGCCAAATATCAGGTGCTCCGTCCACTGGGCTAGTCGAATCACTCCGAGTCGAATAGGTCAAGCAGTCGTCAAGGCTGTTAGCTACTACGTCTCTGCACTCTGTCTGTTCGTCTCTAGGAGGATTCACTCCACGAGCTACTGTTCGATACTCCAAGTTTCAGAAAGTCTCACATAGAAGTATCTCAAAGGACCACTCCGTCATAGACGTCTCAACACAACAGACAACACACCAATTGGATGGTCAGTCTGTGATTTATTAGCATTTTAGTCCCGGGGCCCTGGTTGGATTCGTGTACGAACCAACCTGACTGTAACTCAAATATACCCCAATCTCCAGTGGAGTATTCTCAAAGGGATGACTTCATTCCAAGAATATCGGCACCGCTGACAGTTCATCAAATGGATGCCCGCAGCCCATGATATAGCCCAAGAAGCTAATGGGTCACACTACTGGAAAAGAAGGTTATACCAATGGTTATAAACCATTGGTATAGGCTGGAAAACCGTTGGCTAGTAAGCCGTAAAGAAAGCTTTATACCAACGGTTTGATCTAAACCGTTGGTATATTGGTTTTATAAATTTCTCCCAATGTATACCAACGGTTTTAAACCGATGGTACTGCATTTTTGGAACTACTATACCAACGGTTTTAAACCGTTGGTAATGTGGTTTTCCAGAAAACCAATACTAACGGTTTAGAATAGTTGGTATTGTGTTTTTCAGCAACACCTATTCCAATGGTTATAAACCATTGGTATTGGTTTTTCCAGAAATCCAGACAACCTATAGCAACAGTTCATTAACCGTTGGTATTATTTTTTCCAGAAATCCAGAACACCTATACCAACGGTTTAGAACCATTGGTATAGTGTTTTTCCAGAATTCCAGCACCCTTATACCAACGGTTTTAAACCGTTGGTATTGAGTTTTTCCAGAACTGCAGCCCAGCAGCCCCCCTCCCTCCAGTAGCCCCTCCACTATACACCTGCATAAAAAATATCACAAAAACAACATACAGACTTAAAATAGTATAAAAAACACCTAAAATAGGACATAAAAAACACATAAAATCATCAAACTCTTCCAACCATGTCATGTACTACAATTCCCTATTTCAATCTTCATAAGAAAACAAGCATCCGATAGTAATTCACCTCACCCCTGCACAACCCCCCAACCAGCATAGCCCCCACCTCCCCATCAAATTCTAATAGACAGAATAGTATGATAAATACCTATTAGAGTTGAATAAGAGTTTGAAATTGGCTCATATCCCATTTTTTTTCTGATCCTAGATTTGGGTATGTAATGATTTGTGATGAATTTTACATTGAACTTGTATTTTTTATAATATATAGTGAAAATGTATTTTCATAGGAGTCTTCTCACTTATGAACCCATGAGTGAAACTACCCAACTCATGAAAACGAGTTTGCGACTGTCGTTCATAAGTGTAAATTTCAGTTTTATTCACTTAAAATGATGTCCTTTTCAAACAGAAGAGAGACTTTGAGAAGTTCCGTCCACACTGAGCCTCAGATTGTAGCGGGGTTGACTCGTACATGTCAAAAATGAACCATGGAAACTTGTCCTAAAGTATCAACAGAATCCGAATGAGTTTGGTCGGGTTTCCGTATGCCGGTTGTTGTTTTCACTTAAAATCATGTCCATTTCAAATAAAAGTGAGACAATTTGAGTGGTACCGGCCACACCGTGCCTCAGATTGAGGCGATGTTGACTCGTAAACGTCACAAATGACCCATGTATACTTGTCCTAATGTATCAACAGAATCTAAATGTGTTTGGTCCATTTTTCATATGTCAGTTGGTGTTTTTACTTAAATTGTTGTCCATTTCAAAGAAAAGTGAGACACTTTGAGTGGTTCCAGCCACACCGCACGTCGGATTGAGGTGGGGTTGACTTGTACACATCGCAAATGACCCATGGATCGTTTTCCTAAAATATCAACACAATCCGAATGCGTTTGGTCGGTTTTCCGTATGTCGTTTATTTTAATTAAAAGCACATCCATTTTAAACAAAAGAAAGATACTTTTAGTGGTACCGGCCACACCAGCCCTCAGATTGAGAAGGGGTTAACTCGTACACGTCAAAAATGACCCATGGATTGTTTTCCTAAAGTTTCAACAGAATCTGAATGCGTTTGGTCGGTTTTCCGTATGCCGGTAATTGTTTTCACTTAAAATCTTGTCCATTTCAAATAAATGTGAGACAGTTTGAGTGGTACCGGCCACACCGTGCCTCAGATTGAGGCGAGGTTGACTCGTACATGACAAAAATGACCCATGAATACTTGTCCAAAAGTATCAATATAATCCGAATGTGTTTGGTCCATTTTCCGTATGTCAGTTGTTGTTTTTACTTAAACTGTTGTTCATTTCAAAGAAAAGTGAGACACATTGAGTGGTGCTGGCCACACCACGCCTCGTATTGAGGTGGGGTTGACTCATACATGTTACAAATGACCCATGGATCGTTTTACTAAACTATCAACACAATCCTAATGCGTTTGGTCAGTTTTCCGTATGTCGGTTATTTTAATTAAAAGCGCATCCATTTTAAACAAAAGAAAAACACTTTTTGTGGTACCGGCCACACCGGCCCTCGGATTGAGGTGGGGTTGACTCGTACACATCACAAATGACCCATGGATCATTTTTTTAAAGTTTCAATAGAATCCGAATGCGTTTGTTCGGTTTTCCGTATGCCGGTAGTTGTTTTCACTTAAAATCCTGTCCATTTCAAATAAAAGTGAGACAGTTTGAGTGGTACCGGCAACACCGTGACTTAGATTGAGGGGAGATTGACTTTTACACACAAAAAATGACCCATGGACACTTTTACTAAATTATCAACATAATATGAATGTTTTTGGTCCGTTTTCCGTATGTCAGTTGTTGTTTTTACTTAAACTGTTGTCCATTTCAAAGAAAAGTGAGACACTTTGAGTGGTGCCGGCCACACCGTGCCTTGGATTTAGCCGAGGTTGACTCTTACACGTCAAAAATGACCCATGGATCGTTTTACTAAAGTATCAACACAATCCGAATGCGTTTGGTCGGTTTTCCATATGTTGTTTATTTTAATTAAAAGCACATCCATTTTAACAAAAGAAAGACACTTTTAATGGTACCGGCCACACCATCCCTCAGATTGAGGCGGGGTTGGCTTGTACACGTTACCAATGAACCATGGATGTTTTTCCTAATATTTCAACAGAATCTGAATGCGTTTGGTCGGTTTTTGGAATGCCGGTAGTTGTTTTCACTTAAAATCCTGTCCATTTCAAATAAAAGTGAGACAGTTTGAGTGGTACCGGCCACACCGTGCCTCAGATTGAGTCGGGGTTGACTCATACATGAAAAAAATGACCCATGGATACTTTTCCTAAAGTATCAACAGAATCCGAATGTGTTTGGTCTGTTTTCCGTATGTCAGTTGTTGTTTTTACTTAAACTGTTGTCCATTTCAAAGAAAAGTGAGACACTTTGAGTGGTGCCGGCCACACCGCGCCTCGGATTGAGGCGGGGTTGACTCGTACATGTCACAAATGACCCATGGATCTTTTTACTAAAGTATCAACACAATCCGAATGCGTTTGGTCAGTTTTCCATATGTCGTTTATTTTAATTAAAAGCGAATCCATTTTAAACAAAAGAAAGGCACTTTTAGTGGTACCATCCACACCGGCCCTCGGATTGAGGCGGAGTTGACTCGTACACATCAAAAATGACCTATGGATCGTTTTCCTAAAGTTTCAACATAATCAAAATGCGTTTGGTCAGTTTTTCGTATGCCGGTAGTTGTTTTCACTTAAAATCCTGTCCATTTCAAATAAAAGTGAGACAGTTTGAGTGGTACCGGTGACACCCTGCCTCAGATTGAAGCGGGGTTGACTCGTACATGACAAAAATGACCCATGGAAACTTTTACTAAATTATCAATAGAATACTAATGTGTTTGGTCTATTTTACGTATGTCAGTTGTTGTTTTTTACTTAAAGTGTTGTCCATTTCAAAGAAAAGTGAGACACTTTGAGTGGTGTCAGCCACACTGTGCCTTGGATTGAGGCGGGGTTGACTCGTACACGTCACAAATGTCCCATGGATCGTTTTCCTAAAGTATAAACACAATCCGAATGCGTTTGGTCAGTTTTCCGTATGTCGTTTATTTTAATTAAAAGCGCATCCATTTTAAACAAAAGAAAGACACTTTTAGTGGTACCGGCCACACTGACCCTCGGATTGAGGCGGGGTTGACTCGTACACGTCACAAATGACCCATGTATGGTTTTCCTAAAGTTTCAACAGAATCTGAATGCATTGGTTTGGTTTTACGTATATCGGTAGTTGTTTTCACTTAAAATCATGTCCATTACAAATAAAAGTGAGACAGTTTGTGTGATACCGGCCACACCATGCCTCAGATTGAGGCTGGGATGACTCGTACACGACCAGAATGACCCATGGATACTTTTCCTGAATTATCAACAGAAGCCAAATGCATTTGGTCCATTTTCCGTATGTCAGTTGTTGTTTTTACTTAAACTGTTGTCCATTTCAAAGAAAAGTGAGACACTTTGAGTGGTGCTGGCCACACCGCACCTCGGATTGAGGCAGGGTTTACTTTTACACATCACAAATGACCCATGGATCGTTTTCCTAAAGTATCAACACAATCCGAATGCATTTGGTTGGTTTTCCGTAAGTTGTTTATTTTAATTAAAAGTGCATCCATTTAAAAAAAGAAAGAAAGACACTTTTAGTGGTACCGGCCACACTGGCCCTCAGATTGAGGCGGGGTTGACTCGTACATGTCAAAAATGACCCATGGATCTTTTTTCTAAAGTTTCAACAGAATACGAATGTGTTTGGTCGGTTTTCCGTATGCCGATAGTTGATTTCACTTAAAATCCTGTCCATTTCAAATAAAAGTGAGACAATTTGAGTGGTACCGGCCACACCGTGCCTCGGATTGAGGTGGGGTTGACTCGTACATTCCACACATGACACATGTATACTTGTAATAAAGTATCAATAGAATACGAATGCGTTTGTTCCATTTTCCGTATGTCAGTTGTTGTTTTTACTTAAACTATTGTCCATTACAAAGAAAAGTGAGACACTTTGAGTGGTTCCGGCCACACCGCGCCTAGGATTGAGGCGGGGTTGACTCGTACACATAAAAAATGACCCATGGATCTTTTTACTAAAGTATCAACACAATACGAATGCATTTGGTCGGTTTTCTGTATGTCGTTTATTTTAATTAAAAGCGCATCCATTTTAAACAAAAGAAAGACACTTTTAGTGGTACCGGCCACACCAGCCCTCAGATTGAGGCGGGGTTGACTCTTACATGTCACAAATGACCCATGGATCGTTTTCCTAAAGTTTCAATAGAATCCGAATGCGTTTGGTCAGTTTTCCGTATGTCGGTAGTTGTTTTCACTTAGAATCATGTCCATTTCAAATAAAAGTGAGACATTTTGAGTGGTATCGGCCACACCGTGCCTCAGATTGAGGCGGGGTTGACTTTTACATGACAAAAATGACCCATGGATACTTTTCCTAAATTATCAGTAGAATCGGAATGTGTTTGGTCCATTTTCCGTATGTCATTTGTTGTTTTTACTTAAACAGTTGTCCATTTCAAAGAAAAGTGAGACACTTTGAGTGGTGTTGGCCACACCGTGCCTCAGATTGAGGCGGGGTGGACTTGTACATGTCACAAATGACTAATGGATCGTTTTCCTAAAGTATAAACAAAATCATAATGTGTTTGATCGGCTTTCTGTATGTTGTTTATTTTAATTAAAAGCGCATCCATTTTAAACAAAAGAAAGACACTTTTAGTCGGACTGGCCACACCGGCCCTTAGATTGAGGCGGGGTTGACTCGTACATGTAAAAAATGACCCATGGATCGTTTTCCTAATGTTTCAACAAAATCCGAATGCGTTTGGTCTGTTTTCCGTATGCCGGTAGTTGTTTTCACTTAAAATCCTGTCCATTTCAAATAAAAGTGAGACAGTTTGAGTGGTACCGGACACACCGTGCCTCAGATTGAGGCAGGGTTGACTCGTACACAACAAAAATGACCCATGGATACTTGTCCTAAAGTATCAATGATCAAAGAACCATTGGTCTCACTGGAAGCTACTTCTAATGCTGGTCCTAAACCACTCATTCTCCAAAAAACAATGATCAAAGAACCATTGGACACATCTTAATGACGGTACAAGCTCATCACATAAACACATCAAAAAAGAAACAAAAACATATAGTATGGGTCTAAATCAAAAACATAATTAGATAAATTTCAATAAAAAATAAGGTACCAGTTAATAAGTTACCTTAAACACATAAAAACAGAAACAAAAACAAAAACACATCAAAATCAAAAACACAGAAACAAAAAAAATATAGGATGGGTCTAAATCAAAAACCTATAGGTTAAATCAAAACAGAAACAAAAACATAAACACATCAAAATCAAATCTAAAAACTGAAATATTAGATAAATTTCAATAAAAATAAGGTACGAGTTAATAAAATACCTAATTTAGGATGGGTCTTATAAGATTCAGAAGTAGATTCAACACCTTGGATGGGATAGAGGAAGTGGAAGCTGAAGGAGCTCGAAGATCACCAAACTGCTCTGACCGAAGGAGCTCCAAGATCGCCTGCTACCGTTTAGGGTTTTGTATCGCGAATGGGGGAGAGGACCGGCCGCTGGTAATTTGGGGTAAATTTGTGTCAACGGTTTTTAAAAACCGTTGGTATATACCTTCAGGCCAAAAATATACCAACGGTTCTTTAGAACTGTTGGAAAAAAATTCCCCCAACCACACCTACACCAACGGTTCAATGAGAACCATTGGTAATACTCCCGTAAACTACATCTATACCAACGGTTTAATAAAACTGTTGGTAAAAACTTCCACAAACACATCTATACCAACGGTTCTAGGGAACCATTGGTAAAAGCTTCCCTAAACCATCCTTTACCAACAGTTTCATGAAACCGTTGGTATGGAAGTGTGGAGAAAAACCCACATTCCAGTAGTGTTAGTAATGGGCCTGGGTCCGGTCTGACCCGGTCGGACCGAATCGGCCCCACCCAGTCTGGGGCAACCCAGTCTGGGCCGACCCGATCCGCTGGGCCCGGCCCAACGGACTACGAGGGTGGTTCTACCTTGTAGTCTCCAGGTAGGTAGCTCAGTGAATCAGCCCGGGAGACCGGGCCGGTTTGACCAGCGACACCGCGGGGGACGCCGCAGGTCGGCTCGGGAGGCCGGTGGCTGGAAGGCCTGTAGGCAGGACGCGCGGGGGGAGGACAAGCCGGCTGGGCACCCGGCAGGCTGCGGGTGAACCAGGCAAGCCGCAGCAGGGCGTGGGGGCACCGGACAGGCCACCAACAGGGGTCGGGTAGGCCGTCAGTAGGGGCACGGCGCGCCGGACAGGCTGTCGGCATGGGTGAGGCAGGCCGTCGGCAGGGGCGCGAGAGTGGTGGTCAGGCCGCTGGCAAGGCACGGAGCACTGAGCAACATTCCAAGGCACGGGAAGGGCGTCAGCGGGGCTAGGAAGCGTGGCGGGGGTGCAGGCAGCGGGCCAGGGGGGTAGCGGGCCGGGGCCGCAGGCAGCGGGCCAGCGGGGCGCAGACAACACTTGGGGGTGCCGCGGGAAGGCGGGTCGGGCACTACTTGGGCGGCGATGTTTGGTCGGGACCACCATTGCGCCGCGGCGGCGGCACGGTCCATGAAGTCCGCTGGTAGTGCAGTTCGTGGAGGCCGCATGTTGCGTGGCCTCGTTGTTTCCGACGCTTCTGCCTTCCCATAAAACGCCACAAGAGAGAAGAAATTGATGGGGGATGTCAAGTCGTGTTAGGTCGGCCCGAATCCTCCACGTTTAACGCGATAACAAATGGTTAGCTGGAATGAAACTCAACTACCACCATTCTTCATTTTGAGAGAAAGGAAGAACATGGGGAAAGTTCATACATTAAAATAGAATCAAACCCCTACCGTTCTTGTTAAAGGATGACAGAGTCGTAGGAAAAAGGAATCATTTCGTTGATGTCGGGAAAGAAGAAGCTGAGGAAGAAGCGTCGGCGGAGTTCTTCGCAGACGACTCCTTTCCTTTTGGCTCAGAAGAAGATTGTTGAAGAAGTTCTTCCTTCTTCAGTGGTGTGTGGCGTTTTTTGTCGGAAGAGAAAAGGCTCCTCCCTACTCTCCCCTTTCTCTGTTCCACCCAATAATAATTACCAAAAAAATAAAATAATTGGATTTCCTATTATTTTATTGTTGGAAAGATTTTGAAATGATTCAAATTAAATTAAGTTACTTATCTTAATTAATCAGTGAAGTTGTTGTAATTAATTTTGGGGAGGAAGGTGAATAATTCAATTAATTTATTAAGTAAATTGGCACATTAATGAGGGGAAGGTGTATAGTTGAAATCCCACATAAATGGGGGGGGGGTTAGAGGGGTTAAAGGGGAGTTAGAACCTGTGTGGGTCCCAAATTAATTATATCCTCCCAAGGGAGGTTATGTGCGGGTGGGACCCACCACCATAACCTCTCATGGGAGGTTATGTTGTGGTGGCCCCCACCCCTAACCTCCACTTGGAGGTTTTATCCACCATAAAATAAAAATAATTTTAGTCTTATTTTTATTTAATTTTTATTTAAAAACCCCAAAAAATATCTTCCTCTATCGTTAGAATGCAACTGCGGTGAAGGTCTCACTGGGAAATTGCCGATGCTGCGAGTTCAACGGTTCCCTCGTATTTCAATTCCGAGCACTGGTTGAAAATATATGAAACACTGCTCACACGTTTACTGAACGTACATGAAAAAAAGTTCGGAAAATTATTATCAGTCACCCTCGACCCACTACGGTCGATGTTAGGCTCTGCCTAGGTGAATCATGCCCCAATGAACCCAACGGTACTCTCGAAGTTTCAATCCGAGTTACCGTTTAGAAGTTATTAATTTTACAATAAAATAATTGTCACCTAATTATTTTATTTGCAGCCAAAAACTAACTTTATTTTGTGGCCCACTCTAACCAAAGTTAGTATCTTCTTAAATAAAGCAATCCCTCACAAGTTCAGCAGTGGTCTCAGATTTTTAATCCGAGCTACTGTTTTTGAGTTATAAGCATTTGAAAAATAAAATAAATTTACTTAATTATTTTATTTACAGTTATTCCATTTTCGGTATTTCTCATAGGAGTCCCATGCCAACTAAACTTAAGTCATGCCTACGGTAAACCGGTCATCCTAATCGCAATGGTTCCCTCAGATTTCTAATCCGAGTAACCATTTAAGAGTTATTCCACTTTTTTCAGAAAACTGCTTACGCATGTTAATTTGAGCTTAACAAAACATCTACCAATCTTTCCGGGCACTCCCAGCCTCGGAATCGCGCGCCGTCAAAAGCTGCAGACTCGTAAAATTCCCATAAATTTTTAAAAAAATTACATGGAAATCTCGGGTCTTTACAGAAAATATAAATTCTAAAATTATAACAAATTTTATATCAATTTGAAATATTAAATAATGTCTCATAAAATTATCATATAATCATAAGAAAAAAAATTAATTTTTGAATAAATTTTATGGAAATAACTTTTCATGTAAACCATTATAATAATTATAAAATTTTAAATAAAAGTTTTTTTTAAAAAAATATCAACACTTAGTTAATAACTTCTAAAAAAATTATTTACTTATACTATGATATAATTATATCATATTACCATATATAAAATCCCTAAATTTTATTTATACTTTCATAGGAGAGTTTAATATTCAAGTCATAAATTTATTATTAATATAATGAAAATGACACTTTTATAAAAATCGGGATTATCACCTATTCACCGGAAAATAAATTTTATCAGAAAAATACCAAAATTTAACCCTAAGATAATTTTTTCAATACAATTTTTTAAAAATAGTTAATTTTGTTCAAAATAATTTGTAAAAGTGAAAAAATTTATTTTTAAAATAAGTGTGCTATTAAAAGGTGGTAATTATGTCATTAGAAAAATATAGCCTTTTAATGCGTAAAAATGGATCAATTCTTATCTTATGCCTATACAATAATTTATATGAATGTAAAAAATATATATTGAATATATAATATATAAATTTCATTAATTCTATTCATTCTAACCAATTCAACGTCTATGTTGTAATAGTCATTTTAAAATAATTATATTTAATTGTATATAATTATTCATTTGAGCTTGGTGTTTCGTGAAACCTATGGCGTCGAAGGAAAAAATTAAAAAAGATACATATTATAAAATCTTGGGGGTGTAAAAAATGGGGTTGTGATACATAATAAATAATAAAACCTATAAGTACATAATAGTAGTACACACAATCCCAACCCATGTGTCCACTTCCTATCACAACACTACTACCATAGGCCACACAAACTCCACCAAAAAACAACTACCACCACCACCTCTAACCACTCTAATACCAATAATACAAAATCAAAACATATTATAATTGTATTTCACTTCAATTTCTAGTTAATCATTCATTAATAACATTTATTTATAAACCACATTTATTTGAGAAACTACTTCAAAAACATAAACCACTAACCAATTTCAATATATTTTATCAATTAATAATTAGTTTTCCATATATTTAAATGAGGGATTTATTGTATATTATTATGAAATAACTTAATCATCACATTTCATTTACCATCACGAATTTTTTTCATTTATTCATTACATACACATTCCTTGTAAAAAATATACATTAAAAACATCAACCCATCACACCACCACACCAGAAAAATCCCCCAAACCCATAAAAACATCCTATTTCATGTTAACAATGACAAACAAAACTAATAAACTTAAAACCATACAATAAAAAACCATAACAACAGAGTATCCTCTATAATAAAATTTCTGTAACATTATTCAAAACAAAAATATAGTTCCCTATTACTGTACAACCAGAAAAACACAATATGACCACATCAATTAGAAATAAATCATTTAATAACCACAATAACATAATTTAGAGTCAAATTTCTATCATAATATTAAAAAAATCTATTTATTTAGTTATTATTTAAAATTTTATTATTTCATGACCTATATAAAAAAATAATCAATAAATAATTATTTTTTTCACCTTAATCATATAATTATTACCTTTAAATTATATAACTTAATAAAATATGATTTATTATATCAATAATAAAAACTCTAAAAATAACATCAATATGATAGAATAATAATCAATCAACCAAGTAATAAATAAAAATGTAAATCATGAAATAACACTCGAATCTCATCCATTTCCAATTCATTCAACTATATCACTTAAGATAATTCCAATATCTACCCAAATTAATCTAAATCACTATTAATGTACATTAACATAGAAATAAGGAATGTAAAATCAAAATCACCTACCTCAAATGAAGCATCATGACATAATATTAGGAGAATAGAGGAACCTTATGATTAAATACCAAGAAACTCACAATGATCATCTTCCACTAATATAAAATTCAAATAATTTATAAATACCTTATCAATAATACCTATAAACATAAAAGTATCACTTACAAAGATCAGTAAGATGAAATAAATATGAAATAATAGATAAATGTAGGTAAAAAATCACTATATATCCCATGAATAATATATCACAATTAGAATTACTCAAGAGATCACCACGGGAATCCAAATCCACTAGAACCTATCATAAATTTATCTATGATATAAATAAATATCAAGGTAAAAAATTAAATTAAATTTCATGATAAATTTATAGAAAACTTTGAGAGACCACACTATAACATGTTCAGGATAGATCATGTAATGGTTTATCTTGGCCAACACAGATTCAAAAACCATTATCTTCAAAATGTTCCTCCCTTCTCAAATATAGAAAATGACTTTCATCATTAAAAATAATATTGATCTAAATGATTATTTAACCACAATAAATATTTACGTGTTCATTTTGTTCTCCTATAAACGATATAAAGAATATAGTTTAATGAAAAAATCATGGTATTTATCCTCTATAAACACAACAATTTGTGTTTTTCTCCTCATAGAATACATGGATTTTAAAGAAACTATAACCAAACCATGACCATATAAACATGATACCCAAAATATTGATTTTAATCCAAGACTTATAATTCCTTCAAAATGGATAGATTCAACCCATGATCATCCTATATATAAAAATAGGCACTCGACAATGATTGTAATCAAAATAATGAGAAAATAAAACATACCATGATGTGATGATGTAAAACCCTTGAATATACATGTTAGTGAACCGAAAAGTGGGTCATAATTCCATTATTTTAGGGGATAGATGAATTATAATTCATATATTTGAATTGATGAAGTAAATATTAATGTAATTACCAACCTGAGAAGTTGGGAGTCAGTGAATTATTTTATTACATTTGAATGATTATAAGGAATCAACTCCTGAAGGAAAGGATAGTTTAGTAGTTTTGGAAAACCAGATAACTATATTATTTGAACATTAAAAAATGAAAAGGAAAAAAATAAATAATTTCTTTGGGAAACATCCATAACTCCTAGATTATCCCTACAAGTCATTCATAATATTCATCTTCTCAACCAGGGGGAAATAAAAAATAAGAAAGGGGTGAGATCAGATGCTTAGTAAGGTCTAGTAATACAATTAAAGTAATCATAAACATAAACACTAGGAGTTTTGAGAAGCTAAAAACACATGCCTTTAAACATATACTTGAGCATAATATGGTCGTAATAAAAGAGAAATTAATAATGCCATAATAAAATATAACTATGGGTATTCTACTAGTCAAATAATCACATGGACTATCAATTACTAGTTTTATAATAAGGGAAATTCATAATAATGGATATCTAAAACATACCTTCAAGGATTTATTCTAAGAATATATCAAGGATTCATGATAAAATCTATTATTGTCATGGATAAATGCTAAGAATCTATTATTATCAAGGCTTCATGCCAAGAATCTATTAAATGGGAAAGTAATCAACAAAAATCATATCTAGTTTGTCTAATGTGACCTACCGATGCATTGAGGGGATATAGTGGGATAAAACCTTCACAAAATAATTCCGATGAATTAAACATATGAATGGGGATAAACATAAATAACATATAAATTACTATTGGAACTAACATATGAAATGTAATTAACTTTCCCCAATCATTAAACATAAACACTAACCATTCAGAGTAATACGATGAATGGTATCAAGATAGAACATCCATAGTAAAATTAATAAAATCCATTAAATAAAATATGGTAGATTTTATCATAAAATATCAATCCCAATTAAACATAAGAATCAAAAAGAGTGTTTAAATAGATGAACATACTTATATAAAAACATCAAGTAATTCTTGGGATAAATACTATTTTACTTTGAAAAGAAGATTTATTTAGGTAAAATATTTGCATAAAAACAGAAGTGAATAAATTTAGTTTTTTATAATAAAATGAGTTAATTTATAAAAATAATGCTTGATAAAAACATATTATATAGTGAATTTGAAAATTGGTAAGAATTTGAGTAGTTCCTTTGAAATAGGCTTGTTTATCAGGACGGTTTTTTTGAAAGATCTTTTTAAAACATGTAATTCCCCAAAAAATGAAGAAGGAATATATTTGGTACACATTTATATAAAATAAAAAAAATTAATGAGAATAATTAATAATTTCATTGAGGTATGTACACAATAAGAGTAACCCAAAAGAAAATAGAGGTTCAGGTATAAAATCCTTACCAATTTGTAATAAATCAAATCATATGCCCAAAAATTAATGATCATAAAATGATACATTAAATACCATGAAAATAAATATATTCATGATATGGTACATAAATGGTAAGTATACATACACCATACACAATAAATAGTGGTGAATAATGAATATCTCACAAAAGTGGAAGTGAGATGGGGAAAACCCTTACCACTTTGTAATCAATCGAAGAGTATGAAAAAATTAAGAATTATCAAATGAATAATTTAATACCATAAAAATAAATAAATTAATGATATTATATATCAAATGGAAGTATACATACACCACATACAAGAAATGAGTGATGAATAATAGAAATCTCACTAAAATGAAAATGAGATGAAGAAACCCCTACCACTTTGTAATCAATCGAAGAGTATAAAAAAAGTAATAATTACCAAATTAATAATTTAATATTATGAGTATAAATAGATTAATTATATTATATATCAAATTATAGTACACATACACCACATACAATAAATAGGCGGCGAATTAGGGAAATCTGAAAAAAATGGATGTGAGATGAGGAAACCCTTACCTTATGTCCGAATGTGTTCTGAACATGATCTTGACATCAAGGATAATCCAATTTAATAAAATAATTAATTTTTTATAACCTTATTTACATGTTTTTTATTTATTATAAATTTATTAAGTTCATTTACGACATTTTGGATGAGTTATAATACACTAATTTACCACTTGGGAGCGTTCACTTCCTTGATTTTCACAATTTATATACTTGTATATGAGTATGGATGTTCATGTGGAATGGATATAATTCTCCAGAATTGAATTTATATATTATTAATGAACATAAATAAGTTTAATTGGTTATATATATCATTTTATTACATGTTATGGGGATGAATTATCATATAAAACATTAATGGAAATCATTTATATTATTTTCGTGGTATTTTGATTATAACGAACTAGTTTTGTAGTTTGAATTAATATTATGTATATATAGTTGTAAAATAGCATTAATTTTTTTATAATACATATAATATAGTTTTTTTCAACCATAAAAATTGTTTCATGACATAAATTTATTGAGAAATTGTAGAACAAAGGTTCATTATCCACAAAAGGTTGTAAGTCAGCACCTCCTAGATGATGATTTCATTTATAAAATAAAAGGGAGAGAGAGTAAGAAGATTGATGATGAATATACCATTAACATGATATAATCCTAGTATATAAGTGATACAGGAGTTATCATGATCATTTTTATAGAGGAGGTGAGTATAATATAATTAAATAAAACAAATTAAAAATGAAATTAAAAGAAAAAGGAAGAGGGTTTACCTCTCGAAATATTTTCCTTGAGGACCTCCTTAATGGAATGGGTTTTGGTCTTTTGGAAAGAACAATAGCACCTGTATGTGGTTAGAGACTAGGGAAAAGTTTTTAGTAAGAACTTTTCTATTCTTAAAGGTTTATAGGAGTGATGAGAAGAGGGTGTGAGGAGTGGTTTTTATAGTGGAGGAGTGGAGTGATTTTTGAATATCTTATTCATTATTTTATTATTTTTCTCAAGACAAGAAATAGTTTTTTATTACTATGAAAAAAAGGTAATAGGTTCATTTGAGTAAGTACCAAGTGTGATTACATCCGTGATGTCATTAATAGTATATTTAACTTATAATGTATATATATAGTAACATACCGTACTTCACTATTCTCTTAAAATTCAAATATTTCCTTAAAATCCCAAAAATTCCCCATAACAAATTTTTAACATGTATAATTAATAAATAGACTCCATTTTATCAAAATAATTTTATGAATGTGATAAATCTTATTTTTAATTAAAATATTCATTTACTTGAAAAGTATAGTCTTTAAAATTAAAACTGATTTTATAATACCCAGAAAATTATCTAAGGTCACATTAAATTATCCTTAAATAATAGGAAAACAAAATATTTATTTCAGAATACGTTTCATGAAAATTAATTTTCTTTTAAATAAATTTATTATTTATAAAATTATAATTAAATATTTATTACTCACAAACCAACACTTAATTATTAATTTTTAAAATATTATATTTCATTTATAAGTTGCCTAAATTTTATTTATACTTTCATGGGTGTGGTTACTATTAAAAAGTTTCATATTAATATTCATAAGGGTAAGTTAATATTAATAAGGGAAACATTACAATTCATAAGGTAAGTTACTATTCACAAAAAATTAAGTTGATCCTATCAGACTCTAAATATCTTACTGAACCAAAGTATGTATGACCATTTTTCGATGTTTAATTCACAGAAGTAGAAAAATTAAGTTTCATGGATTTGTTATAACCATCATTCTTAGATAATTATAATAAAATAGTGTTTTTTCAGATACATGGTGTTTTGTGCCTCACATTTTCTATTAAATTTATTTGTAAATCCATAGGGTGTTACATTCTCCCCTCCATCAATAAATTGTGTCCCCATAATTTTCAATTAGATTGTTAAAGGTTGAAAGTTGAAAATTATTTTGTGGGATACCCACATTGTAAATTGGGTTAATAAAAAATTCCCTTAAAAAGAGGGAAAGGAAAAAAATGTGAAGGTCACCACAAAATTAGGCCTTCGAATAAGATAACATTAGCGTAAAGTGAAAACATAGACAAGGAATAGAAATATAACCACCATGTTCTGATGGAGAGTGGTTAAAAATATGGTCATTAGAAATTTAAACATCATAAATCCATAAATATATGATCGGTTAAAATACAATTTATTTCTTAAATAGAAATGTATACATATTAAGTTTTTGTTCAAAAATGCTTTTCCTAGAGATGAGGGTTTCTTTTAATATCCATAAATGCACTTCAAAAAATAAACTTAGTTGTTGTTATAATCATATCCATTGGTTTTTCAAAGATCTATCTCTAATTAACTCCTATAAATGAATGGTGGATATTCAAGATCAAATTTTATAATGAAATTTGATCAAACGATCAATAAGTCATTCCCTCGACCTTTTAATTCTTACTGAAACCAAGAAGGTTTGAACATTTATCAAAAATCCTAATTTATTCTTAATCCATTCTATAAATAGTTAACCTTATGACCCTTCTAAATTTTGTCTATAAAAAATTTAAATTCCAATGATTTAGAATAAATTTCACTTAACATCATATTTCCCCCCAAGAAAATATAATGTATCTCTTATACAAAACATCAGAATACCTTGATCACCTTTAATCATTTATAAAACATGAATGATGCTAATACCTTTAATAATTATTATAGTACAATATAATTCATTAATTTTTTTAAAAAATAATTTAATTATTCCTCCTCGACTATTTTAACAAAATTAACACGGCCTTCATCCCGTTGCTTTTTTCGGGAGATATTCCCTTGGAATTTAGGTCATTCATTTGCATAGTGACCCATATCCTTACAGTTGAAGCATTGAACAACAAAAAATTCTTTCTTTCCTTTGAAATCCTAAGCATGGTGGCCTTTTTCTCCAAACATGAAGAAAAATTATTTTCCTTTTAAGTAGGTACCAAGGTGTTTTTTTCCATAAGTATCATATATTGAGAAATCAGTATTTCCCTTCTTCTCATTATCCATATTTTTCCCTGTCATTATATTTTTATCTTATTTACTTTCAGAACCATAATACATAGAAAATTATTTCTCTGTCTTGATAATGAAAGATACTATATCATAATATGATTAGAATTAATGTGAGACTAATTCCCTTCATATAATTGGCTTATGGACAACCAAGAAACAATTAATCTTGCACCTTGGATTACATATGTAGTATATGGAATCCCTTTATATCCTTGTAAAGATAAATTCATACTTAGAAACATTTTCATCCTAGTTCTATTGTAGACTTAATAATTATCTCTCCATGGCTGATATCTATTCATGATGGAATTATTTCTACAAGAAAATTTCCTTAAAATCCATCCATTCCATATTTGAAATTTATTTATCCTCTTTTGTGTTTTTAGTTAATGAAGGCCATTGATTTGCAAATCCAGATAGATGATAAACTACTATAGAAACATTCTCCCTTTCATTACTTCACAAAGAGAGAAATACCTTCTCTAAATAACTTATCCACTACTCTGCTACGAATGGGTTGGTAGTCCAATTAAATGATAGAGGCTATTGTCATATAAAGCGGGCTAACAATACTCCTCCACATTGTGTATTATAATGCACCATACAAGTAAGGTTATTATTCATAGCCTGATTCATTTGTCTCATCATAGTTATAAGTTTTTCATCATTAGTCTTAACATCATTATCTTGCATAGGAGTGCAATCCCTACAGGGGATACATGTATTCATGTGGGTTAATTCATTACACTAGGCGCCATTTCTAAATAATGGCATACACTAGATTAGGTTATGAATCATAATGTATAATCTCAACTAGAAAATTACATAACATAAATTTAAATCCAATGCATAGCTAATCCCATAATCAGAAACACGGTTTCATTGAGGAAAAATTTACTTTTAAATCCTTCATAATGGGTTGTAAAGAAAATGTGAATTATCCCAAGAATATCCCCTGGGAGTGTCAAACCAAGTGCGTAGTAAGGCCCATTGCCATGTACATGGTTAACAAATGTTAGGCTTGGAACACCTTTTCAGAGTTGTTACTCCTAGGAATATCTTTGTCAGAACCACATCCACTTTTAGTATCCAGACAGAGATGTATTTCTAGGAAGATCCACCTAGTCACTTCTTTACCAAATTTATAGGATGTTATTCTATGACTATAATCAAAGTCTATATTTGGGATTTGTTCCCTAATCTAAATATTATATATCTAGAATTAATTTTTTCTACTAAAATTTCTTTAATACGAACAGTAACTCCCTAACCAAAGAATCTCGAAGTGGGTGCATTATTTTATTACATTGGTATGATTATAAGGAATTCATCCCAAATGAATCTATAATTTAGTAGTTTTGGAAAACCAGATACATAAATAATTTCAACATTACAACTATAAAGGAAAAAATATAGAATTTCGATTGGAAACTTATTTAACTCTTAAATTATCCCTTAAAGTCATTCATAATATTCAACTTCGCAACCTGGGGGAAATAAAACATAAGAAAGAGGTGAGTTCAGATTCTTAGTAAGGGTAATTAATACAAAAAAAGTTATGAAACACATAAAAACTAGGCATATTGAGAATCTAAAAACACATTCCTTTAAAAATATACTTTATCATAATATGGAATTAATATAATATGAATGAATAATTCCATAATAAAACATAACAATGTATATTCTATTAGTCGAATAATCACATGGACTATCAATTACTAGTTTCATAATGATGGAAATACAAAAGGATAGATATATAAAAAAAATACCTTCAAGGATTCATGCTAAGGATCTATCAAGGCTTCATGCCAAAATCAATTATTGTCATGGAAACATTCCATGAATCTATTATTGGCAAGGATTCATTCCACAAATCTATTAAATGGGAAAGGCCTCGACCAAAACCATATCTAGTTCATCTCATGAGACATACCAATTCATTGAGGGGATGTATCGAGCCCCACCCATCACATAGTAAGTCCAATTAATTCTTCATATGAATGGGGATAATCATTAACAATGTATACATTTATATTGAAACTAATATATGAATTGTTATTAACTTTCCCCAATCATTAAACATAAACACAAACCATTCAAAGTAATATGGTGAATGGAATCAAGATAACACATCCATGGTCAAACTTGTAATAAAACATTCAATAAAATAAGTTATATGATATCATAAAATATTAATCCTAATTAAACATAATATTCAACAAGAGTTTTGAAGTAGATAAAAATACGCATATTAAATCATCAAGTAATTATTGAGATAAATTCTATTTTACTTTGAAAAGAAGTGTTCTTTTGAATAAATATATGCAGAAAACTAGAAGTGAATTAATATAGTTTTTTCATAATATAATTCTTTATTTGAGAAAAATAATGTTTTCTAAAAAAATATTATATAGTGCATTTGAAAATAGGTAAGCATTTGAGTAGTTCCTTTAAAACATGCCTGTTTTTCGAGAAGAATTTTTGAAAGATTATTTATAACATGTAACTCCCCATAAAAAAAGGAAGGATTATGTTTGGTACAAATATATAGAACATTAAAATATAATTGATGAGGATTACATAATAATAATAATTAATAATCTCATTGAGGTATGTAGAGAATATGAGTAACCTGAATGAAAATGGAGGTTCGGGTTGAAAGCCCGTACAACTTTGTAATCAATAGAATAATATGCCCCAAAATTAATAATCATACAATGATAAATTAAGTAACATGAAAATAAATATATTAATGATATTTTATATCAATGGGAAGAATACATACACCATACACAATGAATAGTTGTTAATAATGAATATATCACAAAAGTGGAAGTGAGAGGAGGAAACCCTTACAACAAGGTAATTAGTCTTAGAGTAGGAATTTTTTTTAATAATTATCAAATTAATCATTTAATAACGTGAGGAAAAATATATTCATGATATTATATAAAAAATTTCAGTATACATACACCACATACAAGAAAAGTGGTGAATAATGGAAATATTATAAAAATAGAAGTGAGATGAGGAAACCCTTCCCACTTTGTAATCAATTGAAGAGTATGAAAAGATTTATTAATTGTAAAATGAATCATTTAATACCGTGAGTATAAATAGATTCATGATATTATATACCATATGGTAGTTTACATGCACCATATACAAGAAATAAATGGCGAATAATGGAAATATCACAAAAATGGAAGTGAGACGAGCAAACCCTTACCTTATGTCCGAACATGTTCTACACCTAACCTTAATGCCATATATATTCATTTTATATCCATTTATTAATTTATTCTGAACCTTATATACATTTATTTTATTTATTATAATTTTATTATGTTTATTTATGTCCTTTTGGATGAGTTATAAGATACTAATTTGTCTCTTGGGAGCATTCGTTTCCTTGGTTTTCACGATCTATATACCTGTATATGAGTATTGAAGTTCATGTGGAATGGATATAAATATTCCAAATTAGATTTATATATTATTAATGAAAGTAAAAAAATTTAAATGGTTATATATATAATTTTTTACACGTTATGAGGATGAATTATTAGATAAAACATTAATGAAAGTCATTTAGATTATTTTGGTGGTATTTCAATTATTATGATCTAGTTTTTTTCAAATGAATTAGTATTATGTATATAAACTTATTAGAGAACATTAAATAGGTTATAATACATATATTATAGTTTTTTTAACAATAAAAATGGATTCATGACCAGACTTGAAGCATAAATTGAAGAAAAAAAAAGCTTTGTTGTTCACGAAGGTTGTAGATCAAGAGCTCCAAGATTATGATTTCATTTTTAAAATAAAAGAGAAGGAGTAAGAATATTGATGATTAATATTCCATTATCATGATATCATACCAGTATATAGGTGAAATCAGAGTTATCATGATCATTTTGATAGAGTATTTGAGGGGAATATAATAAAATAAAACTAATTGAAAATGAAATTAAAAGAAAAAGGAAGAGGTTTTACCTCTTGAAATATCCTCCTTGAGGACCTACTTAAGGGAAGGGGTATTGTTCTTTTGGAAAGGAAAATATCTCATGGACATGGGGAGAGACTAAGTAACAGTATTTTAGCAAAACTTTGATATGTTTCAAGGCATAGAGGAGTGAGGAGAAGAGGGGGTGAGGGGTGGTTTTTATAGTGGAGTAGAGGAGTGATTTTTCAATATCTAATTCATTATTTTAGTATTTTTCTCAAGAAAAGAAATATGTTTTTAATTATTATGAGCAAAAATAGTAATAGATGAATGTGAGTTAGAAACAAGTTTTATTAAATCATCCATGATGTCAAGAATAGTGTATTTTACTTATAATGTATATATACTGTAAATTAATGTATTTAACTATTTAACTAAAATTCAAATATTTCAGAAAAAATACCAAGAAATCATCATTACCATTTTCTGAAAAGTAGAATTTAAAAACGGACTCCATTTTATGAAAATAATTTTCTAAATGAGAGAAATTTAATTTTAATTAAAATCATCATTTACTTGAAAAATATAGCCTTTAAAATTAAAACAGATTTTACAAAACCTTGAAAATTAACTAAGGTGACATTAAATTATCCTAAAATAACAGAAAAAAATATTTATTTAGGAATAAATTTTATGAAAATTAATCTTCTTTTAAATAAATTTAATTATTATAAAATTTAAATTAAATATTTATTACTCACAAAAATACCATCACTTAAATATTAATTTGTAAAATATTATATTTAATTTATAAGGTGCCTAAATTTTATTTATACTTTTGAGGTGAGGTTACTATTTATGAGTGTACATTACTATTCATAAGGGTAACATTACTATTCATAATGTAAGTTACTATTCACAAAAAAATAATTTGATCTTATCAGACTCTAAATATCTTACTGAATGCAACTGTGTATATCTATTTTTTAAAATTCAATTCAAAATGGTGAAAAAGTTATGTTTTGTGGATAGGTTATAACTATCTTTCTTAGAAAAATATAATAAAAAAGTTATATTTCACAGAGACTTAGTGTTGTGTGCATCCCATTTCTATTAAATTTATTATTAAATCCTTTGGTTGTTACAATTTAGATATATTTCATATGTTTATTGGGATTTGTTTTAATTCATAAATATTAGTGAAGAATACTCGGAATGATTTATTAGGTATTTGGTAAAAAAGGGGAATGATGTGGCTATTATGTTTCATCAAGTACCTAGTCCAGGACCACTGGGTACCTAGTAGAGTGATTAGTGGGGATGTAATACCACTCATGCCACTAGATAGTTAGCGGTATACCATCAGCTACCCAGTAGGCACCAGGACTATGTTTTTTTAAATAAGTGAAAGGGTAATTTATTCTATTCCTAACATGAAATCCTTTTAGGGTTACTAACTTTCAGATAACCAAACTAGGGGGAGGCTAACCCACCACATCTTCTATTTCTCACCCTTTACCCTCAATTCATTCAGATGTGTTAGGGTTTTTCCATTAACAAACTCTCTCATATTCTCTCATGTTATAACTATTAACTTTTGTCTAATTTATTTAAATCAACCTAGGTTTTTGATATAAAATACACTACATAATAGTGGAATCATGCCTCTTTTTTGGGACTTTGGTATGCAATGTGTAGATGAGTCTTGATAAGCTTGGATTATGGTTATTTCATGATATATATTATTTTTATAATGAAGGCGGTCGGGGAAAATTTCTTGGGAAGCCCGCAACCTCAAGGCCAAAATCCTCTACATGCATGTGAAACATGCCTTGGAAGTCCTGGAACAACACTTTCTTTGGGGAAGAATCATGCACTCCTCCCTCATTGGTGATCCTTCCTCAAGGGTAATTCATGACTCTCTGTTCTGGTCTATCAAACCCTCCCTCATTCATAACCTTCAACCTCTTCTCAATGGATGGTGGGGAGAGGATAGATCTTCTTATGGCATCACAACTGGGTCGGGGAGGACATTGTGTTTTCGGCTACCATGATCCTACCATTTATTTCAGGGAAGCTTGTTGTTACCCTAAATTCATCAAAGTGGTGCTATACATGGATCATCAGGGAAACTTTAATCTCAATAAACTAAACCTATAAACATTAAAATGAATTTTCACTCCCTCTTCCATGAGGGCCTTATCCTCTTGGTACTTTCATTAAACTCTAAGCACCCTAGAGAGTTCAGAGAGCAGGAACGAGACCCTTTGTAAAAGGTTTCTTCCCTCTATGTATAAATTTTTATCCTGGTCTATTAGAAATATGGAAATCCCTATGGACGATTATATTTAACATTGTGGAATCTCGCTGGTGTCCCAATGTCCCTTCTACATTAATATTAAGGAGGATAGTGTTTATCACCTTTTCTTATAGGGAGAGTAGGCATGTGTTGTGTGGAGTACTCTCGGTGAGTTTACATCTCTCACTGATCATAACATGGCTGACCTTATATTCCTATAGAGGAGGTTCCATGGATCAAGAGATAGGGGACTAGAGAAGAAGGACCACACCATGATCTCAAATTCTGGGTTCTAGAGTATTTTTTTAAGTGAGGAACAAGGTGAGGCATGATGGGGTCCCATCCTTAGGAAAATCCATCATTATCAAGACTGAAAATATTATTCTGGATCTGTACCATCTCTCTGGAAATAGGAGGGAGGTTCCCTCCCTCTCCTCTCTTCGAAGGACCTCTAACGACACCGATCCAGATAATGGAAACGGTAGAGGTTAATGGGTTCAATAGAACCCCCTCTAGTCTCCTCAAATTAAATATAGATAAATACTACTACATGGGGGTCCTCTATAGTTGAAGTGTGGTTTGGGATGATAATGGGTCTGTTATTTTGGATTTCTCCTCGAACATGGGTCGTGGATCATCCCTATAGGATGAGGTAAATTATTTTCTTCAGGGAATTATCCTATGCCATCAGGAAGAAAATCTATTATCAGAGGATTAAACTAACTCTATGATTCTATATAACACCGTAAATGGCATAAGTCCCACCCCTTAGTAAATTACATATACCATTAGAAAGTGCATTGTAGTGCTCAACAACAATACCAAAGCGGTAAAATTGTGGCGAGAGGGTAACCAAGTCTTAGATCACTTTGCTTCCCTTGACATTCTGGGTCCTAAACTAATTTTCCTTCATAATGTAATGTCTTTGAAACCCGAGGGGTTTAACTTGATTATTGGGGTTTCCCTCATCCTTCACTATTTAAGGCCTCTGTGAGCCATGGTGTCTGTGGTCCTTGGGCTTTGTCTCTTCTAAATAAAAATTTACACAATGATGATGAATATAATTGGTTAAAATTTATAGTATATTTGAGTTGGATGATTGGTTTTTTTACTTTTTATAGGTATGAAAGTCTATTATGGGTGATTAAAAACTTCACTCCCATGGTTTTAGTGTCATTTTACTACTTGTTGAGTTTGTGGTGATTTTTGAAATTTGGGGTTTTATCTGAAAATGTTTAGGTTACTAATTTGAGATGGTTTATGGACAAGGAAGGTTCTCGTGGTCTCAATAGTAGTTAGTAAGATCTTGTACTATTAAATGGTGTAGTTATTGAGGTAGGTGGGCTTTATGTATTTATTATCTTTATTATTTAGATTATATTATATTTTTGACATTATTTATATTATTATTAACTTTTTATATAAAATTTTCTGATATTTACTTTTTAATAAGATGATTTCACATTACATTTATAGTCAACAAGGACAACATATCTTTCTAAATAGTCCATTGATGGAACCATAGTCAAACAAGTCTATTTTACAAATTTTATTGGTGTGGTGAGTTGTTTTTTTAACTTAGCTTCCCAAAAGGTAATGATATTTCTTTTATAATGTTATTTTAATGTCAATATATTTGGAAAAGTGGTTTTAAGGAAAATTCATTAATTTAAAGTTAAACTTTTTGAATGGGATTTAAAATCAAAGTGTTAGTTTTTAATGTGGTTTTGATATGGGATTTTGGATAAGGGATTATAACTAGATATGATGGTATGCGGTTCCTTTCGAAAGTGGTTTTCAATTTTGTTTTTGATGAAAGAAAATAATCCTTGTTTTAGTAAATTATTTACTATAATTAACCTTGAGGGGTGATGATCTATTTACCAAGTCATGTTTTTTTGTATGAGTTTCTTGGTTTATGGTTACCTTATTATTATCCCTTATTGTTTCATGATTCACCAAAACAAAATATCCATATATGAGACATCCCTTCAGGAGATACGTTGTCTAGATGTATTGAGGCTCCTATATGTTTAATTTTTTCATAGTTTCATAAGAACCATGAAATAACTTAGGAAATAAGCTGAGTCTCAAACTTTTGATTTACCCTGAATACTCAAATTTATTTATGGGTTCTAATGAGACATAGTTTTTGGAGTTTTACATCATTATACTTTGTGAAATTGTTGAATTTTTTATTAGTGATTAGCCTCCTCGGTTTTTATAGGAGGGCCTATTATCCAACCTAAACTGTTGAGGTCGGGGTTATCCTAGGGTTATTTAATTGATATATTAGTCTATATTAATAAGAATAAGTCCCATTGTAGTTATAATATTGTATCACACCTAAAAATTAATAAAGAGATTTAATATTTCTACCATGTAGCATTGATATGATGAGTGCATGATCCTTCTTAAGTGTTGTCAAATAATGCCTCTATAGATGGAATGATGAGAAACATAGGTTTTGATATAGTGAGGTTTATATGATAGGCATATCATATGATAAATGATAAATATGTGAGGTGATATTTGGGATGACATTAGGGATCCATATTTATCTCAAATATTATTTATATTAAATTTTTGTGTTTGTGTATATAGTTTTATTTACCCAATGGGGATATGAATTGTTATAGATGTAATATTCCATGTAGGTATTCATAAATAGATAGATGTCTAGAGATACATTGGGTGGGGTGGTGGAAATGCTTTTGGAGGTGATTCATGGACACATGACATAGATCTAACTCGTATTCTATTAAGGTTACACCTGATGAAATACCATGTCTGTGACACACACTTTGATTGATGGTGAATTTAATATATGTTCTAAGTGATTATTGTGTATTCAGAGAGTTGTACCATCATGCATTGGTATATTTACCTTATAAATAATTGGGATATATGTGATTGACATAGTGGTACTCTATGGGTAATATGGAAGATATCTTGGGTGAGGACAAATGAGATGAGATTGGGTTGGGTGTCTGATTTGTGTTATTCTATTCCATATAATTGGGTCCCATTATTTAATTTTTATATTATTTCATTTGTGTATTTTTGTTCAAATTTTATTTGAATCTTTAAGACCTCTTTATCTTTCATTTTTTTAACTTAATTTTATCATTAATGGTGAGGACCTCTTTGATTTCCCTTTGTTGATAGTCTTGATACCATCTTAATTTCATATGATATTTCATGGTTTGGATAATTTAATGGTAGTTAGATTAATAATAAGTCTAGTATGAATAATTCCAGAGTCATAGTGGATATTTTAAGACTTATAGATGATTATTTTTGATGAGACAAGTGTTTCTAAGAGGTATACCATGTTGGGTCATGAAGGAATAAGAATCATCGATCTCCAGAAGGTGGGACCTAATCTAGGTTAGGTAGTACTAGTTAAGGAATTGTACTACGTGTGTATTCTGAAAACATTTTTTCATTGGTATAAATTCTATGAGAAATAAATGGTTTGGTTCTTAAGAGTTAATGCTGCAATGATCACTAAATTTCACTCACCCATGATTGCATGAAAATCTACTTGATCACTAATAATTAATGTGTCATGGTTAGATGGAGAACTCTACTATCTCATTATACTCATCCATACCTCTAAAAATAGTACGTGTTTCAATGTATGTTGGTATATATCATACATCATTTTATGGATACACATCATGTTAGAGATAAATGGTTTGATCAGGATGAGTGTTGTATCAGAGGATAATTTTTAGAAAATAGTTTGACATTGGAGTTGGGTCAGATTAAATTTTATTTATTTTACATCTTATATTTTACTATATATATATATCAAAAAGTGTCCCCCCTATTATTTTTTATTATAAATTTTCCTAATATGTATATTATGTTTCTTCTAATATGTTATTTTTATGAACCATATGGAAAAGTTTCTACTTTATATTCAAATCTATGGTATTTCCACATGGATCCATGTTTCAAGTCTTTAGGTTTTGGGTTTTTTCATTATATGTATGAATCATGATGAAATTTTAGTAAATTTAGGCATGAAACCTATGATATATATTTAATTGAATAGTATACCCAATACTATTTTAGTCTCTCTCCCTTATTCACTATCCTTCAATATATTAGGATGTGTGCCTAAGGTTATTCTATGAACCTGGATCGGTTAAAATTTAGGTGATGTGGGATTGAGAATTACAAAGTGGTATCAGAGAATTTATTTGGTTTGGGCTATGTCATTTATTGGTGGAAATAGGTATTCATAACATGGCACTACTGGAAACATGATCTTTCCCAACACTTCTATACCAACGGTTTGTAAAAACCGTTGGTATAGAAACTCTTTCCCAACGGTTCATCAAAACCGTTGGGAAAGGGCCTAAAAACACACCCTTTCCCAACGGTTTTGGTGAACCGTTGGGAAAGAGTGACCTTTCCCAACGGTTCACCAAAACCGTTGGGAAAGGGGTGGATTTTTTCCCTCTTTTTCCCAACGGTTCATCAAAACCGTTGGGAAAGAGTACCCTTTCCCAACGGTTCACCAAAACCGTTGGGAAAGGGTGTGTTTTTAGGCCCTTTCCCAACGGTTTTGATGAACCGTTGGGAAAAAGAGGGAAAAAATCCAGCATTCACCTTACTAAAAAACACCCACCCAGAACCTATCCCAACGGTTCTGAAAACCGTTGGGATAGGTCTATCCCAACGGTTTTGACAACCGTTGGGATATTTTCATTGATTTTTTTCCAGATCTACTAACGAAGAACATTATATAAATCAAAAATTTAAATAATTATGATAATACATATATATATTTATGAAATTATGTTTACAAAGTGATGTTAGCCTAGTGGTTAAGTCGTTCGATTATAAACGAGGGGTCCTGGGATCAAATCCCAGCGGTGATTTTATTTTTGGAATTTATATACCAACGGTTCCATTACCGTTGGTATAGATTTCATATTACCTATACCAACGGTTTCCAAAACCGTTGGTATAGGTCTATACCAACGGTTTTCGGAGAACCGTTGGTATAGACCTATCCCAACGGCTTACTTAGCTACGGTTCTCCAAACCGTTGGTATAGGCTATACCAACGGTTTGGAGGCCTATACCAACGGTTCCAAACCGTTGGTAAAGGTTAGTTTTCCAGTAGTGTGGTATGTTTACCAAGAGTATACTTGACTAGCATGGATTTAGGCTAATAATCCCAACATAGTATAAATGATACTCGGTATGTGTCATACAACTTTTCTAGTAGTTATTTTCATTATTCATTCATCATAAAAGTAGAATTCTTAGGGAATGATACACAAGCCTATGGGTAGATTTTATTGAAATAATACCTAATCAGAATAAATTATTAATTGAAGAAATTTATAATATATTTTATGTTTTATTGAATATATTTTAAGTGACGATTAGATTAATATAAAATTTAGATGTTTTCTTATTTAATATGATTTTTTAGTTTTAGTGTTTTTTCCTTCACAGGATAATGAATTTCTATATTTTGAGTTTTTTAAAGGAAACTCCTTTTTTTATAATTAAATATTTTAGTTGTGGAAATTGGAATTCATAAGAGGATTTTAACTAAAATAATAGTGACGTATAGTGATTCAATATTTCATAGTCTTGATTATGTAATGTAATATTTTTTAAAAAGTAATATTGATGTGATTTTAGTAAGTGGATATAATTTTTAAGTAATGTGTCAAGTAAGGCTGGTGATTTTGGGATTATTATGTTTTTATAGAAACCCCTGTATAAAAAGGGGGTGTTTAAAAAAATTTAAGAGAGTTGGTGTATGAAAACTTATTTGATCATGTTTTTAAATAAAAAATGTGGTGTATAACCAAATTTTATTGCTTCTAGACATTAGGAATGAAATGAAGAAGGAATTTAATATTACAAATTTTATCTAGCACACTGATCTTGAATAGAAAACATTTTTTTGTGGTTTAGGATACCTTAGAAGGTTTTTGGAATAGATCTTGACCATATGGATATTTAAATGGATGTTTTCTGTTTGTACTGTTTGCGATTAATTTTTTATAAGGGATTCATATGGTGGGAATAAAAATTAGATGAATCATTAATAAATCATTTGTGTTTTATTTTTTAGAGTTTCAAAAAGTTGTTATTCACATCTGGGAATATTATTAATGAGTATGGGAATGTTTCTCAAGTGAGGGGAATTGGATTCTAAGAGCATCAATTGATTCTTAGAAAAATATGATGCTAGTGATCCAACAGTTATCATGGAATTCTTGTATGATTATTTTCGGTTTCATGGAAATGACCTCGGTGAATAATTTACTATGGTGTTTTCATCACACATCAGAAATGTGATAGGTTTTTATATGTTAAACATGGTGAGTTAAAAATAAATTCATGACCATAATAGGTTGATATTTTATGGTTAGAGGACCACAACATATTTTTGGGAATGAGATCCTTTATGGTGGAGAATTTATAATGACTCATGAATTTATGTGTTAGTGAACTAGTAGGTGGGTAAATTTTATATCATTTTAATAGATAGTTGAATTTGATTTTTTTTTATTTTTAATTTATGTTTAGTATCATTATACATGTTTTAGTTGTTTTATGAGATGTTACATATGTTTAAATATGGTTGGATAATACCCAGAGTGAGTTCTTGGGTATCTAATGAATATTAATGAGAAAGAGGTGTTTGTTATATGCCACTGGGTATATGGTTTAAGAGGCATGGGTAGTCAGGGAAGTAGTAAGTGAGGTTGTCTCATTGGTATAACCACCATGTAACCAGTGATCTCCCAAGTACGTAATAGATGCCTATAGAGAACCTGGTCGAGGCCTAGTGGGTACCCAGTTGGACTTATATATATATATATATATATATATATATATATATTTAAAATTATGGTAGAGGGAAATATCTCATTTTTTCAATATAATTCCATTTCAGGGTTCAAATCTTTTAGATTAGAAAACCAAGGGGAGCCTTACCCTCTTTTTCATCTCTTCCTCTCCCTTTATTCTCTTTTGATTTAATGGGGATGGAGGGTTTTCTTCATGTTTGTCTTAGTTAAGATACTACTCTATCTTATTCTTTGTTTCTAATATTATCATTTTCATAATTTATTTATTACCAATAAGGATTTTTTATGATGATTCAAAATGGTGGGATCATTCTACATATTGGGGAATTGGTATATGGTTCATAACTGAGGCTTGAAAGGTTTAATTATGGATAATGCACACGATTATTCTTGGGGTATAGTTGTTAGTAAATTTATTTAGGAATTTTGAAAAAATCATATGAAATTGGTTATTGATTTGAGTAGGACAATTTTTTATTTTTATTTATAGGAACATAAGTCCATTGTGAGTGATTCTTTATTCATCACTTGTGGTTTTTGACATCATTTATACTGCCATGTGAGTTTTTATGTGAATATATGTGTTTTATATTAAAATTTTATGGATTCAAGTTTGAGATGGTTTATAGATAATTCATTCCCGTCTTAGGCTCATTGGATTTTAGTATAATCTTTTAATATTATTTTTTTAATAGTTATCTAAATAGTAAACACGAATTATATAGATTGATAAAAAATTAGTTTTTGAAACCTTGTTCAAACTAGATCTGATAGCGCAGATAGCGCATTTTAGACTCTATTAGGTCTCATTTTCAAAGATGCACAACTATGGATCCCTCTCCTCAAGTTGAACATATTTTTGTTTCTGTTGTTTTAGAACTCATACACGTCATCTGGTATGAGAGTAATTATATCATTCACAACAATAATACTTTCAATCTTCATACAGATCTGGTGAAGATCTTCTTTGCTACCAAGGAATCTGGAATGATGAAAATAGTTAACTTCCACAACTCCATCAAGGATATTATTATTCTTTATTGGATCAAAATCAAGGAAAGATTCATCCAGATGAAAGGTATGTTGGAAGTATCCTAGAAACCCCCTCTCCATGGATGGATGAAAATAAATGTGGATGGTGCCTCAAAAGGAAACCCAAGCCCGGAAGGATATGGATTATTTTGTAAGATTCACAATGAGAATGTTTTGGGATGCTGTTATAGAAAATGTGGTTTTTAATCCTCCTTAGAAGTAGAAATATAAAACATTATTATCACAATCAGCCTCATCAAGCGAAAAGGATGAAACAGAAATGGATTGAAAGTGAATCCACTACCATCGTTCAAGATCTTCGACATGGGGTGGTTCACGTGGTGTGGCACCTCACAAAAATATGGGCGGTGTGCCTCTAATATCTAATAGAGATTGATCATATTATCACTCATGCTTACCGTCATGTGAACATTGTGGCAGATGGTATTTCCAACAAAGGAGTTAACAATGATATTGCGTGGAAGGATGAACTTTCAGTATATCTCATCATGCTTCATGAAAATGATTGTAATAAATTACCCACTTTTAGACTTTTGTAACCTTGTCTTCCATCATTATATATTTTCATGTTTTGGTAATTTGAAGAAGTCATCATAGTTTAAAAATAATTAAATTCATTTTACTAAGTGTAATGGAATTATATTTAAAATGGAATTTTAAAGTGAATGGATTGGGAAATGAAGTTTTAAGGAAAACTGTTTTATTTAAAGATAAGGGTTTATAATAGGATTACAAAACCATTTATTCATTTTAAAGGATTTTTGATATGGGATTTATATTAAGGGCATTGAGTGAGTAAATCCATTAGTAGGTTCCTTTTAAAATTTATCTTCAAATGGTTTTCTTAGATTGGTTTGAAAATATGGAAAAATAGTATTTATTTTAAGAAAATAATTTTATTCGATTAAACATGAGTTCATGATGATCTATTTTTGATAGCTTGTATGATTTTGTGAGATTATTCATTTATGGTTTCGTTTTTTTGTTATCCAATAATGCATAGTGATTCATGATGACATACGAACTATATTTGTGACCTGCCTTTGGGTGATTAGTTGGATAGACTTATTAGGTCTTGTCTTAGGCTTCTTGTTACATAGGTTTACAGGAACCACACAATAACTTGGGAAATAATTTTAATCCAGGACTTTGGATTTGATATGAACATTTACAGTGAGATAGGGGATTGAGTGAGGTATTGTTGGGTGTGTTCTATACTATTGGAATTTGTAGGAAATTCATGGTGTTTTGATTAGTTATAGGCCTTTTTTTGTCACAAGAGTGTAACTTTTTAGAACTTAATCATTCAAGTGAGAGTTATCCTAGTTTTCTTGACTGATGGTTGATACACCCCTAAGAATCATTATCTCTATAGGGTATTGGATTGGAGTTCATAATTTTATACAGGACCAAATTTTCACAAGAAATATAAAATTATATTATAGTAATGGAAATTTCCAAGGCCAAAAAAAGAATAATGGTGAGAATCATAGACTTATAAATCTTTTTTAATTATTGATTCAAATATGTTTTTTAAAATTAATTGAAAGATGGGTTGAAAGAAAATGAATAAGAAAGTCACTTTTTGTGATAAAAACCATTTTATATTAAATAGAGATGATGAACTAATTTAAATGGATATGTTTTCTAAGAATATTAGTTCTTTATCTTTTGGAATGACATGAATGGATTATTTTTGAGATTTTTGAGGGGTAACTGGTCGTTTTTTAGACAATTTGAATTAACACTAACTTATCCAGTTCAATTCCTTATATTTAAATGAACATTATTTAAATAATTACATGATGATCCCACATCAAAAGAAATAGAAAGATAAATCTTAAACTCGTAGTCCCATAATTTACTACCACATTAGGGTTCCCCTCTTAATTTCCACAAATCTAGATGAACATCTAAGTTATGAGATAATATTTATTCTCATTGTGATACAATTTTAATCACAAAAATCCATAATAACAAATAATCACTAGCATATTTTCATTATCCTTATATTTTTGGTTTTCCATCCCTTAAATTATTACTCACTCATGGTGGAACAAAGATCCATCAATAGTGAAGAGGTAATACTAAGAGGTGTAATAATCATGTGCATGGAATAATGAATCAAAATAATATTAAAAGATATGAAAAAACATAATAAAATGTCAAAACTTTATCCCTCAACCCATAACATATGTTACCACATTAATATTCTCTCGAAAATAGTCAAAGTCTTTTTAAATGTGTCAACCTTATTCCAAACTTTCTCCCCTTTAACTAATAAAAAATAAAAAATACTTAATTATATATGTTTCATCACAACACAGTATACATGTTGTGGTGTGACTCATTAAAGACACCAAAAATTCTTCCTCGGTGGACCATCATCATAGTGTAGGAAAAGGGGTTGTGATGTAAAGAAAAAACGTCTCCCTTCTAATCATTGAGCATCTGAAAGATCACAATACATCCTCAATATTTTATCACGTTTTAAATATCTTTAAATATTTCCTTGAATATGTTGGGGTGTAGTGACATCATTGTGGCATGATATTCCTTCGGTTATACTATTGGGCTCTATATATTTGGAGCATCTCACATCATATTGAGATATATATATATATATTTCAATCTCTTCTATGATTCCCAAAATTTTATCTTGCACAACATAATTGTGGTTTGAATCTCTAGGAACATACCATAGAATCACCATTATCTACTAAAAACATAATTTTGTTTTGATAGATGCTTTTTTAGTAGACTATATTTTCCATAACATGGTGTTCCTTTTGTCCCATATCAGAAAGGATATTATCCTAGAATCTACATTATAAGACACATCAAACATTTTTACCTTCTAAAGTGTGTGTTAGTGTCTCGTGTTTGTCTTGGGTGCTTCCTCACTTTGTGGAACCCTCTTAATTATTGTGTTTAGTTTTGAACAATTATATACAATGGAAATCATTCTCTTGCTGCATCACTACCTATATTATAGATCTCATTACCAAGCTAGGATTCACCACATCATGCTTGGCTGGCTCAATTGGTTTTTGGGTGTGTAATGGATTCAAATTTTTATTCTCCTATTTTTTTGTTCCATGATATTGTGGTTGCAACACAACCAAGGCATTTTCATATTTTCTCTAAGTAATTTTATATATATACAACTTCTTTTAAAATTCATTTGTATTTTTTGAGGTGTGATTATCAAAATCCCAGTGAAGTGTATTCTTCTATTAATCCATAGGGGTTACTCCTTCACAAGAGTGTTTGTATGATCATTAGGAATTTAACCATGTAACCTTTGGGTCATCATCTCTATAATTTTTCTTAGAATGACCATGATGGAATGAAAAAGTTTGTGATGCGAAAGATATAAAATTCCTTCTTTTTTTTACTACTTCTCGAAAAGTTTCCCTTATTATTTTTTTCTACTAAAACCCATTATAAAAAAATATCAGTTACTATATGATCAATTTATACTCTAAAATATTGTAAAAATGTTATGCATGTTATTTAATTATCAAATATATCTAGTGTTAACATTTTTCTATCCCAAATAAAAGAATACACCTCAATCATAAAAGGATACAAAATTTTAGTATGGGAAATATTCAATCAATCGTAGTCATAAACATTCAGTTAAGGTTGAAAATTTAAAAATTAAGAAACTTATACAATAAAGAGTTTCTTAATCATATAATGACTATAATTCCAATTCTATAAAATATTCTCCCCTTATATTCACATTGAATAACCCCTCATCATTAACCATTCCACTGATGATATACTTTACTAGATAAAAAGTCACTCATTGATTTAGAACATTTAATTAGAGTTTTGATCAAATCTCAAGTATATTAATTTTATTCAAAGGATTTCAAGTGATCCAGATCTCTATATTGAAATGAATAAAATAGTGGAATTTTAATTTATGATATAATGTTTATGAAGGAAATGGTGGGAAGGTATTTGTGTAAAAAATTATAAAAAAGGATGAAAAATGAGGAAAAATTAATAAGATACATTGTATCATATTCAATTAATCTAGATAAATGTTACACGTTCTTCTTATCCTTTTATGGTAATCATATACTAGTTACCATTTATATTTTTTCTTAATGGATCACTAATGAACTTTTCAAAATATTCGTAATTTTTACATGTTTTTTTTATTTCCTATTATTTTTTTATAAGCGGGAACATTTTAAAGAACAAATTCCACACACTTATAAGATAAAATAACTATGACATCAATCCCACCATAAATCTAATACCAACACTAAATATTATAGTTAGTATGGAAGGGTTAAAGTTACTAGTTAAACATCAATAAAGAGTATCCCATTTCTCACTCATTCTTTTTTTTGTTCAAAATAATAAACTATCCATATTTTTTTATGAGAAAATAATCATACAAACTATATTAAAAATTAATCAAGAAATGAATACCCCCTTTATTCATTTTGATAAAAAAGTTTCTAGCAACTCTATGAAATCACTAAACAACCATTTGAGCTTAATTAAATTCATGCACTTATACTAATGAATTTGGGTAGGAAGGGAAGATAGGTTTGAAATGTGGATTCCTATATGAATATTCATTGTCTCTATAGTCTTTTCAATAGATCAATATAGGGCTAGTATAAAGATTAAATATGTTAAAAATTAGTCAATTGATGGACTCAATCATCTGAACTTAATTTGAAATCTTCATTCGTTGAAAATATCAACAAGAAAATTATTTTAGCCATTCATATTGATATAATCTCTCCCGAAAAAGGTTATAAGAAAGAATATTCCAAAATTGGATTAGGTTTACTCTCAAGTCTAGGAATAAAAATGTATAGTTCAATTAAGTAAAAAATAGAAAAAATGATTGGTCTAGTAAATGAAAATTTACATGAATTAAAAAATTTATTAAAAATCACATGATCAATCTAATTAGATTAACTCAAAATTCCATTGTTCATAAAATCTCAACAATTTCCAATTATCTCTATCATTTATGATCTTTATCTATCATATTTTTAAAAATTGTTAAAAAAATATCATAATTATTAATGACTCATGGGTTAATTAAGGAGAAAAATTTTAATGTAGGTACAAGGATCCCTCCCCCACACATGAGTTAAAAATTATCCATAATCTTTAACTAAGTTCCGAGAGAGGAATTAAAAGTATAAAGTGAAATATAGAAAATTAATGTCACAAAAAAGATGAAAAATAAATATAATTATTCCTCTGTTAAAGAAAAATTCCTTCCTGGATCATTGGTTGAGATACTTACATTTAATTTATTTTATGTTTTAGAGTTTTGATATAGTTTATCCTTAAATACAGAATTATATATCTAAAACATTTAGTATGAAAAAATATATATCAATAAATCTCATGAAGAGTGTCTTGATCTATCATGACCCCTCCCTCCAAACATGCTTCTCCTAGTCTGGAAATGAAGAAATGGAGATAATGACACATGAGTCCTACCTCCAGTAGGCCCTGGGGTGGTGACTATCACCAAGGATATACAAATCTAACAAAATTGGAGGCATTACCCTTTTATAGTAAACATGATCAGGAGATAAGATGTATCAACCCCAAAACAACTCCAATAAAAATATAAAGGAAAAACAATTCCCGCATTCATGTTTAAAATAAAACTATTTCAAATAAAATGAAAACTTCGAAGTAAATATGAAAATAAAAGTAAGTAGTGACATGAAAACTATCCCAAATATCTGAGCTAGTATTGTCCAACACGGTCCATGTAATCATCCTAGAAACCAGAATGTGGTTTTAAATACATAGGGTGGGCATACAAGTATACTCAGTAGGAAAACCAAAGTCTCTTATACATAAGTGAGGGAATCATACAAATTTTCATGTGAGATAATAACGAAACCAATAGCACCAAACAAGGTATACTAACCCTCCCCACCTTTCCAAGGCACACTTACCAAGTAACAAAAATTAATTAATGTAATATAGTAAGAAAATCATTGATAGGGTACCCCACACCACTTTCCCACTGATTAGTTTCTCTCACACTCTATCAGCAAATGTCCTGGAGCTCCCACCTCTTCTGAAAGAACCATATCACTACCTGCCTATACAAACCTGGGCCACATACCACATCACATCCCGCCTGTACACACTTGTTCCATATACTACAACGAATCTGACCCTACACACCTAGGCCACATACCACATCAAATCCCACCCACACACACCTATGCTACATACCACATCACACCCTACCCAAAAAAACCTATTCTACATAACACCTCACTTCTCATATCGAAGAAACCTAGGAAAACCCAACTCTCCCACATACACCTTGGCCCCACAAACCACAACCTACCCAAATAATATTGGGCTATTACTACCTGGAAGAGGGTGTAGAGTAGAGTGGGTGGCCATACATCCATCATCACACTAGGATGTTTTGGAAAGACACCCTCTACCATGATTATGGGGGTGTTTGGAACATATTTCTCAACTATAGTGGGGAGAATATAGAAAAAATAAGAAAAATACAGGTAATACAAACATATAATGCCAAACATTCTTTCCCAACCTATGGGGTTCAAAAAAAATTATTCCTTTATATTCATTTATTAGAATAAGAAATTTTCACTTCAAAAGGTAATAAATTAAAGAGGTTTCACAAGGCTCTTTCACTTAACTCCCATTCATTTCATTATTTAGCTCTAACTATAGTTAATCATGCAACCCATTCTTTGTATTTTCATAGAAACAATCCTTCCCATTTAACATTCCAAATCATTCCATCTCAATTTTATTTATTTTTTATTTCCTCCATCACTACTCGAGTAACTATGTAACACAAACTATAACATGCAGCACAAAAAAAGTCACACAAAGGAGAACCTTGGTAAATTAACCCACTTCACATTCCTCTCCATTTAATAACCATTCATAACATAACATACATTGATCCCGAGACATGGGGTGAATATTTCTACATTATACTCATGTATAAAATCTATAAAAATTAACCATACCAACCAAAATCATCATCGTTCTTCAATGGAATTCTACCCAATACATCCTATCAACAGAGAAAACCCCCAAATAATATCCACACCAAGAAACAACTCTTATCACAACCATTCATGGAATTCCCACTGCATGACAACACCATATCCACCGAACCAACCCCCTATGCACATCTGTTCCCAAAACCAAATCCCCACACAAACACAACCAAGATATATTCAAATTTAACAAGGAATTCTATCATTAATTCCACTTTTTAATTCTAGGGTTATCACAGAAGCAATTTTATCATGGGGAATCCATTTATTATATGAATATATTTGGTTATCCTATTTCATAACAATTGTTCAATAGACAAATAGACGTCATTCATTCCAGAATCATTACTCTGTGTGCAATAAAAGACCAAAAATTACCATGACTTTCTGCTGGGCATTTAGCTTGTATAATTCACAAGAACAACCAAAAACAAATAAAAAACAACATCACTTTTCCATGACCCCACATATTAATCTCAAACCAATTAATTTTTCTTTATTAATTTTTTATTCTAATATATTCACAAGAGATACATTCATGTACCCACACTACACAATACACAAAAGATAGAGATGAAGGAAAACCTACTTAGAAGAATAAGAGATTAAGACTTATTTAATGCACCAAAGAAGAGGAGCACATGCATCAGAAGAACTCCAGGGAAAAAATTAGTCCAATGGCTACAACATAAATGCACAACTCCTCAAGGAAGAAGGTTTACAGGGATATCTTGTATCTATAGAAAGGAGAAATAATGAATGAAAGGAAGTAACCCAGATTAGAAGGATTAGATCCCATACTCATAGAAAATAAATGGTTTTTAAAATCCATTAAAGGAGGATTTTGACCTAGACCACATGGTTTGGGAGTCAAATGAAGCTTCAGGTTTTAAGAAGATAGATATGATTCAAAACGCCTCAAAAACCATTAAATATGTTAATAAAAAAACATTACAAAAATGAATCATTGCAGAGGAGAAACTAATTAAAATTGAAGAAAACATAATTTTTGATAAATACTGAAAATTAATCACCATTGGATGAGTCACCAGAGCGAGATACCGGTGTGAGTCATTGGTATAATAAAATAGTGTGAGTCTTCAGTGGATGAGTCACTAGTGTGAGATACCAGTGTGAGTCACCGATGTGAGCTATCGGTGCAAGTCGTTGGTGTGAGTCTCCGGTGTGAGCCAGTAGTGGATGGGTCACTGGTGTGAGTTACTGGTGTGAGTCACGGGTGTGAGTCACTGGTGGATGAGTCACCAATGCGAGCTACCTGTGAGGGTCACCGGTGGATGAGTCATATGTGGATGAGTCACCTATGTGAGCTACCGATGCAAGTCACCGGTACGAGCTACCACTACAAATCACCATTTCAAGTCACTGTTGTGACCATTCATTGGAAAAAAGACTTTAAATTTGAATATTTCTTTAAATGAGTCACCGTGACCTCCCAGAACACTTGAAAACCCAAATTTTCACAATCTAATGGATCAGAGAGGTCCAGGACATTACATGATCACATTTTTTGTATGTGTTTTATTTTTTCAGTGATTTTGAAGTATAGATATATCTATATGTCAATATATTGGGGAAAAAATTATAATAATCTAAATATATATGTGTTTCTTAGAAGTTAGAAGGGTAAATTCTAATCTTTTTAAGGACAAAGTTGAAAACATATTTCTTTTGTTATTATTTTTATGTAAATGGAAATTGGAAAACACATCTTAGAAGAGATAGGATAGAAGTTTCTTATCATTATATATTTATATAACAAAATAATAAGACTTGATAATATCCATAGATAATTTTTAATTAATATTAATTTATACCTATGATAAATTCATCATATTTATATCCATTTGTTTTACAAGAAGTATAAAAGAAAAATAAAATGGGAGGTGGATGGAAGTGAGGTTAGACTTTGTGAAAATTGATTATTATTTTTGAAAAAGGAATCATTAATTAATTATGTTAAAAATATAGTACCTATAGGATATCCTACTAGAGTATCTAGGGAATTCCATAAGGACAAACCATCATGATCTAGGGTGATGTAGCCATATGTATCATACATGGGGAATAAGAGCCTTTGTGGGTAGACACTAGTGTGTGTATGTGCAAGTGCTAGTTCTTATCCTGGACCATGTAGGGTGGAATGATGTTTTATTGGTGATAAATGGATCCAATATACTTTAACAAGATCCATATAAAGTAATTAGTATTAAAAGTGGACTCCCAGAGTATATTTGATGTGGGGTTGTGAAAGTATGATATAATACATCAAAAAAATCTATTACACTGTCAAGATAAAAACAATATCACACAATTAATATTCCTTTAGATTACATACCATTCATGTATATCCAAATAATTTTTACACCTTTATAGAGTAATAGATCTCAATTATGAACATCATAATTAATTTAAGAGTGAGACAAGATCAGAAAAACTCCATTCACTCATACTTGACAATTTGGAGTATGTAATGGATTAAGAATAAGGAACTATTTAAAGATATAGATCATCTGGAAGATTTAAGGATGAAGTGAAATGATGGAATATATAGGTGACATCAGCACACAATAGTGCTATATGAAACAAAGTGTAGTGTTTATTTTGGAAGTTCAAAGTGGTGAGATACACTCAACACATGTCTTTTGTAAATAATTTTGAGAAGATTATTTACCTATAGAAAATAGTGAGGTGGGTTATTTCGTAGAGGTTAACATGGTCACATGTTGAAAAATTATGATATGGGAATGAAAAATGTGGAGTACCACACCGTAGTAAAATTTATCTAGGTGTTTTTCACTAGAGGTTATTAAAATTTAAAATGTTTAAGGAAATCACATTGTGGTTTCTATTTGATGGAAATTTTTAAGAAGAATAATCATCTTGGTAATTATTCAAATCAAGAAATGGGGATCTAAATTCCATAATTCCTATTTTTTTGATGATTATTTCCCTATTTTAAATCTTGATTATCCACTACACCACAATTCTCTATCAGAATGAGTTTTGATAATTCCTTGACGTTTTCTATGGTTTAACAAAATATGTAATATACCATGGAATGATCCCTGGTGGGAGTTTAATTCAAAATATTCTAGGTAACCAAATAATAATTAGAAAAAAAATTCATGATAATTCTATTATAATTCAAAAAGGTTTAATGAATAAGGTTGAAGATGAATTTTAGTGGAATCTTGGATAAAATTCTTCAAAGTAATGTTTCATATGACTTTGAAGTTATTTAAATATAGATTCTAATTTTTTTATTTATTAAATTAATTTTCATATAACATCATATGGATTTTTTATGAATTTATAATGTTTTTAATATTAAATTAAATGTTATACGAAATTTGTTTAATAGCTATTTATAGGATTTAAACAGTTGGATAATTTTTAATATAGTGATTCCAAGTATGATGTGTTATCATGTTTCCAAAAATATTTATTTTCAAAATCATGATTCTTAATGATGTTAAAAGAATAAGGATCCTAAATTTTAACCGCATAGAGAATAAAGGTTCATATATGAGTAAATTATTAATCTAGTTATGAATAAATAAATATGCTTTGCTGAATTTTTTAAAATGAAAATTATTTACAAATTTAAAAAAGAAGCCATTCGAGAAGAAAGGATGTCACAATGATTCGAAATTTGGTTGGGAAGGAATAAGAGTTAATGATAATTCATTAATTTTTTATAATGGATAATGTTTTGGATATATTGAATAACATAATATTATGGAAACATGAATGGGTTATTTTCATGGATTTGAAGATATAAGAAATATAATATGAATGATGAAATTGGTATTTTGATATATATATATATATATTGCAGGTAGAAGATATGGTGTGGGTGATTTTTGTTTTTCAACACTATTATTCTAGAAAAGGAAATCCTTGTATCAATATTGATAAAGCCTCAATACTAAAACCCATTGAAAAATTGTCTATATCAAATAAAGAAACTCGAATTCAGCATTGAATAATCTGTGAAGTCAAAATATAGGAGACTTAGAGAAGAGAAAAACTAGTGGTTCTATCATGAAATGCAGAAGAATAAAATGAAGAAGAGCATTGTTGTAGTTTCTGTTTCATAGAAGTAGAAGAAGTAGAGGAAATATAATGAATAAATATTCAGTATAGTTTTGTTTTTACATAATAAGTTTTTTTTTCAATTGGTGTGAGGGAAGAAGGAATTGAATCCCTCAGATTTATTACTATGAAGATGAATAATGAGTTTTATGAACACCTATGCATACAAGGAGAAGATGGTCTAAATTATAATTATTTTTAATGTAATAAAATAGGGGATTATTTGGAAGAACAATGAATCACCATGAAAAATTTAAGTCTCAAATAGTTGTACACTCATCTATTGATGAAAAGAACTCATTAAAGAGTACACTATTGAGAAGAAGAACAGAGATCTAGTGAGAGGATTAATTATATTAGGTAATCACCAACCCAAGGGAATCAATATTCTTTTGTCTCCTCTTTTTAGGTATAGGTTACCTCACTTCTAGTTTATGTTACTGTCTAGACAAAATACTATAACCAGAATTTAATTAAAGTGAAAATATGTGTATTAGATATTCAAAAATAAACCAACACTAATTCACACCACACCTGTTGATACTTTAAGAAAATAAAATTGTTCAAGGATACCTTGTCTATGAGCCTGAGGTATAGAGACTATGTATATAACTTAAATTATAAATTAATAAATGCTCATAGATATTTCATCTTGGTCTGAAGAAGGCACTCTCTGACAGGTGTCACATGAGGAACCTGATCTGAAATATTTTATTTATTTACTATCTTTATTCATTATTCATGAACACTACTAATTTTATATTCATAGGCTGAATAGTGAAAGATACTATTGGTGGTATCCAAAAATGTTTTAATCATATCCTATTCAAGATACAAATTATTACCTAAAAAGACTTCATGGATGAAAATATGGATAAGGTGAAGAACCCAACTATAGATGCTTGAATTTCTATACTTGATGGAGTAAAGGAGCATAATGCCACACTTATGTTCATGATACTATTGGATATATTTTTTTTCTATTGTTCTTCTTTTATACAATTACTATATATTAATTCCACTCTATTTACCCTTCTGTTTCCTATTTTTGTATAGAATCATAACAACATCATTTTGTATATGGTTTTGCTGATGGTATATGCATTTTTTTATTATACATGGATTCTTTTTATTCTATTGTTCCTTATTTATTTTAAATGATTACACTATTTATTCATTTATTATGAAATTTTGTTACTACTCTAATAAAAGTGGATATAGTACCCCCACCACACGTCTAAAAATCCTCACCACTAGTCGGAAGCCTCTATTATATCGGTTGGCACAATTGAGTACATGTGTCCCACATGCCAGACCACTTATCAGTGGATTGGGCCCATAACATCACAAATAACATGATGATATATGTGATGTTTTCAGTGGGTATGGTCACAAAAATGTACATTCTTATCTCAATAGTATTAATGATAAATGAAGATAGAATACCAGAAATGATAGAAAAATAAAGAAGAGTTATCCTTGGGTAAAAATTTGAATATGTTCTTAAATTAGATTACACCCAAGACATTTTAGAGGAAATGGGAGTTTATATTTAACAAAAATATTAAGTATTGTTTGATCTAAAGAAATTTATTGAAGAGTGCATCATTTTAAATGACTAATGTAAAACAAATCACATTCAAGGAGCCCCATGGAAACTTTAATAAGGCTACAAGGTATCTAAATAATGTCTGTTTATTTGGCCATTATATTTTGAGAAAGAAAAGGGAATGGAAGAAGTTTAAGAAAAATATAGTAGTAAATTATGTGAAAAGTATCAACATGAAGATCCCAAGTTTCACAACTATTCTTTAATATAAGGAAAACCTGGTGTTAAAGAATGACTATTTATGAGGTGAAAAGTTGCTGGATATACTCCTAGAGATTAATTTATAATAATTCTAATATTAGAATAATTGTTAAGATGATAAAGGTTTCAGTAGGAGTTACATGTTTCTTAAAGGATATTGAGAAGATAAATTTCAATCAAAAATAAATTTAATAAGTAACGAGATTCATGATACCTCAATTTAAATAGGATTTGAAATTTTGATGTGCAATAATGAAGGCTAGAAAAAATGGAGAAACATTGTTGAGATAGTACTCTCAACCTTACTATTTATAATGAGGAGCATGGAATTACACCTATTTTTACCTTACCTATATATGTTATTTTTTACTTAAAATAAAAGGAATAAATAAGAGAATCATATTCTCTGGTGTAGAACCAGAGAAAGATGTCATGTTGTTTTGATAAGAAAACTCAAAGTAAATGAAGACACTATACTGAAATGATATGGAATATGGTGTTCAGAAGATAATATATTATAGGAGATCATTCTTGATGAATATGTGTAATTTTTCATCTCTTGAAAACAAATTAAAATTGAATGGGGTGACACTTTATAGGGGAGATAATTGAATAATTAAGAATATGCATATATAGTTATTATCTCTAAAAATATAGATCTTTTGGATTGTTCTAAAAAAAATTCATTGAAGAAATTATGTTTTTATAATATATCATCCATTTTAACAAAAATAAAATCTTATTATTATGGCGGAGAAAACTTATTTAATAAATTTCTTAAAATAGGATGGTTTGAGAATATTTAGATCTATTTTCAGAAATTAAATATATTATTCTGTATTTGAATGTTTTTAACTTATGTATTGAAGTTAGTATAGGAATTACATTGATCTATTTCCTAAGTAATTTTTTTTCAAAATTAGTATTATGTAACATCCTCATCTTGAGGTTATTAGATAGATTATGAAAAAGGTAAAAAGTGATGAATTTTATTTAGTATCAAATTCAAATGATTATAGAAAACTTTTATTATAAATTAAACCATTTTATTTACAACATAGAGCATAGTTCACAAATAATTAGATTATAATGATTGATAGAACATTTATTATTTGTTAATGGATACAAATTTTCTATGTACTATCAATTTCTCTTAAATATGGGGGTAGAATGTGAAATGAATGTTTGATCAGAAATGGGGAGAGAAGGAATAGATTATAAATTTACATATCAATGGATATTGATAACACATATAATTTGGGAGATTATTGATCCCACTCTCTGTGTGTGTGTGTTGTTTTTTTGTCAATGTAGTAGAATTATAAATATTTCTTAATGTCAATATGTTTTGAAATAACAATAAGAATAATCTGAATATAGAATAATTACTTTGATGTTGGATGGTGAATTATTATATTATTGAATAAGAAGAGGAAAATCCTTATTTTTGTTTATTATTATTAAGTAAATTGAAAAAGGAAAAAACATATTGGATGATATTTATTTGAAGTCTCTTTTTGTTATTTATATATCTAAAATTAGAAGAATATTTTAGGAGTTCCATGGTTACATTTTAATGAATATTATTTTATGTCTATGATGAAGGAATTAGATTTCCATACATTTGTTTGGAATAAAATCAAAAATAAAAAGAATACAAGAGGGGGAGGTTGAATTTTTGGTTTGTATTTGGAATGAATATTTATCATTTTTAAAAAATTAATCATTAATAATATTATGAAAATTTCCAAATATAGGAAAACCTACATGAACAACCATGACATATTATAGAGCCCTCTATCCAAGATAAAAAGAGAGACAACCAAAAGCAGTGTGCACAGGGAGTAGGATATTTTTCATGTCTCTACAAGTGTGTGTATCTGTGATATAGAGTTGGTTATTAGCCTGAAATATGTTGTGAGTGAAGGACCCGAGAACTCCTTGAGAGGGGAGGGGTGAATCAGGGTGTAAAAATTTTGTTTTTAATGTCATGGATCTTTTTCCCACATTGGTAGAAACTTGTTAAATTTTCCAGTTAAATGAAAGTAAGGAGATGACACATCACTTTTACTAGTGCACCGCAAAGGGATGCATCCAAGGAGCATACACCATCAGTGTGTTGGCCATACCTAAATCCAATAATCTTAACTAGTTTTTGGATTACAAGGTTCATTAACAGTCACTCTATAACAAGAACACTACCTTTACAATGATTCAGGGATAGATAACAACATCCCTCAGATCACTTCCATTAACTCCCCATAGTTCACTTCATTGAGAGGAGTCTAACTCAGTTTTTTGACATGAAGGTCACTTCAACAGATTTTCATTGAAGTATTTATCTCTATTCTTCCCGAGACACTTCTTGCATCGAATTCCTGAATTGATGCACTTGAAATCACTAAACCACTAAATAAGATATTCAAAACAGGTAATCAACTTACACTAACAACTACATGAAACACCTACCCTATGCATGCAAGATCTTACTTTTTCATTCATGATTTTCCTTTGCGTGAAAAATACACTATTGTTTCAAATGATTTTCTTTGGTGAACAAGATTTTCCTTTCGCGTAAAAGATTATCTTTGGCATGCAATATTCACCTTTCACATAGAAATATTTTGTGTGAAAATGCTTCAGATTATTCTTGAGAATTTCATTATTCTTTAGGGGGTTGCTTCCTATTTACAGGCCTTTAAGATGCGGCACCTGATATTTTCCTTTTGCACGAAAGAATTACTTTGTTGGAAAAGATTCTATTTGAGCGTGAAAGATCTATTTTGACATCGTATTTCACACATAAGGCTCTTCTGTGCAACCATAATATTTCATTCATCTTTATCAAACTTTCACAACTTTTTTGACTTTACCATTTTTCGACGTTCTGATCCCAAAACATGCCTCACACACATGATTCTAGAACCCTTACAATCATATGCACAACTTCATTTTCCAAAAACACTTTTCTCAAATTTCTAATTTTCAGGCCCAAAATTTCAGTAAAGACTGGGAAACAACATCACCTTAAAAACTGTTTTCTGCTTGAACTATATGAACCATTTCTTTGCAAACTCCCTGATCATCCATGAGAGGATTGAAAAAAAAACACAAACCAAGATCCTTTTTCCTCAATGAGCATCCTTGTTTCTAAAAATATCCTCCTTTGGGTTTTTTGGAAATCTTCAGATAAATTCAACAGAGCACCAGCCACTACCAAAACCTGTTACGCAAGAATCAAATCAGCCAACACTCTAAGTCTATGGGAGAAATGTTTGTTGTAGAAAATAAGTGTGAAGACATAAATCGTGTACTCATGTGTTTGTAATGAATGCTATAACTACTTATTCATGAAACAAAAAGTATTTCCCCTTCACATTTCCTCCTTTGAAAATATCCATTATGATGAAACCACAAAAACATTTCATCCTCCACCTACAACAATCCTGCAAAAAAAAAAGAAAAAAAGAAAATTTCTTCCTACGTATTTACTATGACAACCCTAATATTTTATTACACAATTAAACATAATTTATTACACAAACTTCACTTGATACAACATAGAAGATTGAGAGGCCCAGTGTATTTGGGGATTAAGATCACTACATAATAACTTACAACATGAAATAAAACATCTTTATTGAAAACATCCTTTACTTGGCCACTATGTTCCCTAGTACTTAGCATTGCATGGGACAACCTGAGGACATGCATAAGAAAAGGATGAGCTATAAAGCCTAGTAAGGGAATAATCATAGAATAAAATGAGGAATAAAATAAATGTTAGAAAACAGGCATATCAATAGAGCATAATAAAAGCATAAACATAAAGGCATGATAATGCATGATAATCATAACATGGAAATATGGCAACAACACATAACATGGAATTAGCATTAGCCAAGGCTCATTGCATATAGAGTATGAGTAAACCCTCATTGCACATGAAGCACGAGTAAACCCAAATTTAACTTGAATTAGCATTAGTAAACACCCATTGAACATGGTCTATCATGATACTATACTTTACCCAATGCATTGGAGCACTATAAGGGAACACCCTTCTTAAACATTTCATTTCATGTATAAGTGTTCCACACGGATCATATAACAAGGATTCATAAAACATCATCATTTATTCCACAATAAAGTAATGTGGAATTCAAACATGAAACTTTATAATCAATAATTAAATGTGCATAAAGGTGAATACCCTTTATAGAGAAATGTGCATGGTATTTACTACACAATGACATTGGCTTGGAAAATCGATGCAATTTTAGCAGTGTAATAGCGTGATGTAAGAATTCATAAAATTGGTTGATGAGAGAGAAAGAAGTTTCTTATAATATGTACATGAAATGGAAAGTAAGGGGGGGGGGGGGTAATATAGATACATTTCCCAACAATTGTAATGGAATTTATATTCATGATACAAAATAATTGCTTGAATGTAAGCAAGGAGAGATAAATTCCTTTCAGAATTTTGGCATAGTAATGGGTGTATATGGGAGGAATTTATTGAGAGAGAAAGGGGTATCTCATAATTCAAACATAAATAAGGCATTATGGGAGAGGTGAAAAACCATACCATAAAATTTATAATTTAAATTAAAAGGGCATAAAAACATTAAGAAAATTTGACAAAAATGTGAAAGGAAGAAAAACCCTTACATGGAAGTGTGCTTCCAATGGCCTGAGAGAGGCTTGAGAGAGGATTCTTGGGAGTTTGGGGAACCTTTTGAGGGTTCTAGAGAGAGGAGGTCAAAGGTTTGATGAACTCTAAATTCTTTGAGTGAGGAGGAAGTGGGGGAATGGGTGGGTTAATATAGGAAAAAAGGGAATTCTTTATTATTCAGGTTTGGGACACCTCACATTAAACTAATCCAAAACCTAAACCAGCCCATGGTTTCTACCCATTTTTTTTAGAAAAGGAAGTGTAAAACAGTATTTGATAAGGCCAAAGTCTGATGTTTTTAAAATAATGGGCTTGCTTATGTAGAGGTGAGTCAATCTCCCAAGGAAAAGAATTTAAAAAGACAAAATGTTTAATAAGTATTGAAGGGTCCACTAAAGCTTTGTAAAATAAATAAAAATAACCCAAAATCACATTATTTTAATGGTAAAACATATATTGGCCGAAAAAAAAGTTTATAGTATTTTATTAAATCACTATTGGGTCATTATGATGTCATAAAAGTCATTATATATTTTAAACAGTATTTAATTTTTACCCAAAAATTGACTGTCTCAGAAAATTATGAAAAATTCACCGTTGGATAATTTCACCATACTGATTCTAGAAATAATATTCATTTTATCTAAATAATTTTCTAAATATGTTAATTTTTACTTTTAGAATAAAAAATGACATTGATCGAAAATTAATGGGTTTTGACAAAAATGGCTTTCAAACCTTAATAAAACATACAATCACATTCATAAAATTATACGATCATTTATATTTAATAAAAATAAATTTAAGAATAATAATAATAATTTATTAAAATATTATTTAATTCAAAAATCCATTAATTCATCAAAATAGATTTCTTAGTTGAACATTAACTAAAAATACTATTTGTTCTTCAAAAACTATTTACAAGGTAACAATAATAAAATGAAAGTATATTCATTATTATATAAAAAATAATGTACATAACCATAGTGATAAGGTATTTTTACATATCCACTTATAACAACCACATAATATTGAAGATTAAGGTGTGTGATGGTGACAGATTCTTGGGGTGACTTAGATAACATTTCTCGAGTTGTAGTCTCTATCAACTTCCACTTCTCTCGTAGGCAGTCCCACTCGAGCATAACATATTCAAACTCAGCCCGGGAATTGTCAAAAGAGAAGCCCAAAGATGCAACATTGTTTCTGAATGATGATAAATGGTCTTCGTATGGGGCACATCTACTGGGTGAGGTCATTGCTTCCTTTGTCTGAGTAAATTGGATTTGTTAAAGCCCTATATTTATACTAATCATGTGACCACTGTTCAATTACTATATTAGAAACTGTCAAAATTCATAACCATATTTTAAAAACCAAAAACATAAAACCATAGAAGTTGAAATTTTATATAAACATTTTACATAAAGAGACATTTAATTAGTCCAAGAGGGATTTCCATTAATGAAATTTTGGGTTGATATAGTCTTCCGCCCTTAAGAAATTTCGCCCTCAAAATTTCCTTTTCCCTCACTAAAACAGATTTGGGGAACTCTGCTTCATCATTTCCTCTGATTCCCACTATGATTTTTTTAACTTGTGGTTTCTCTAGAAAACCATGATTAGGGGAATTGTCTTATTTTCTAGAACATTTTTTCTATGATCTAAGATCTTCACAAGTTTCCTTTCATAAGAAAGATCATCCTCTAACTATACCACCTCTGAAGAGAGTACACGTGAAGGGTTTGGTATGTACTTCCTTAAGAGGGATACATGAAAGACATCATGTACTTTGGCCATGGTAGGTGGAAGTGCTAGTCGATAGGGCACAACCCCGACACGATCAAGAATCTCGAAGGGGCCGATGTACCTTGGACTTAACTTCCCATTCATTCCAAACCGCATGACCTTCTTCCATAGAGATATGCGTAGAAAAACCATGTATCCAACTTTAAACTCAAGGAATCATCGATGGTTATCTGTATAAATATTAGGCCGACTCTGGGTTTCCTTGATATACTGCTGAATGGTTTTCAATTTCTCCACCATTTCTTCGACCATTTCTAGTCCATGCAGCTTATGCTCACCAACATCATCCCAACACACCGGTGTTCTACACCTTTTCCCATAAAGGGCTTCATATGGTTCCATTTTGTTGCTCGAGTGGAAACTGTTATTATAAGAGAACTCAACCAGAGGAATATGTTGATCCCATCCTCCTTTAAAGTCCATTGACCACACTCTCAAAATGTCCTCAAGTGTTTGGATAGTTCACTCAGATTGGCCATCAGTTTGAGGATGATAGGCCATACTGAAGTTTAGTTCAGTATTCAGAGCATGTTGAAGACTCTTCAAAAACATAGAGGTGAATCTTGGATCTTGATCAGACACAATAGATAGTGGTACTCCATGCAACCTTACCACTTCCCTGATATATATCTGTACCAGTTGATCCAATGAGACATCTTCCCGAATAGCAATTAAGTGTGCAACCTTTGTAAGACGATCCAAAAAAACCCAGATTGCATTTTTGCCTTTGGATGTCTTCAGAAGTCCATTGACAAAGTCCATGGTGACGTTCTACCATTTCAATTATGGTATGGGAAATGGTTGCATCATCCCCTTAGACTTTTCCCTCTCTACCTTCAGTTGCTGACACACTAGGCACATTGATGTATATTCAGTGATATCCTTCTTCATATTATCTCACCAATAATTCTATCAGAGATCTTGATACATCTTTGTGTTTCCTCGGTGAATAAGGAAATTTGAACTATGTGCATCATCCAAAAGTTCCTTCTTCAGATTCAGACATGATAGAACAAATAGTGTTTTCTCAAATCTCACAATTCCTTCTTTATTAACATTTAACTTGAACAATTTCCCTTTTCCGATAGCTTCCACTTTTTCCTAAATTCCCACATAATCCTTTTTAGAATACTTTAACCTTTCCAAAAGTGATGGTTAAGCAATAATTTGTGAAAGTATTGATGATTTTCCCTTATTTATGATTCCCATGTCCATCATCATCAAATATAAGAAGATTTGATCCTTTTCAATTCACATTAATGATAGAATCGCTGGGTCCTTTCTACGTAGGGAATCTGACACCTTGTTCACTTTCCTAGGGTGGTAATGGATTGAGAAGTCATAGTCTTTGATCAGCTCTAACCATCTTCATTGGTGCATGCTCAACTCTTTCTGTGTGAATATATACTTGAGGCTTTTGTGGTCCATATATATTTCACACTTCTCCCAAATTAGATAATGCCGCCATATTTTCAAAGTGAAGATCACTACTGCAAACTCGTGGTCATGTGTTGGATAGTTCTATTCATGAACATTCAATTGCCTTGCAGCATAGGAAATGAATTGTTCATTTTGCATCAACACACGTCCCAGACGCTTCTTCGAATCATCACATAATACCGCAAAAAGTTATCCACTTGTGGGTAAAGTGAGTACGAGCGATGTGATAAGCCTCTTTTTCAACTCTTTGAAGGTTTCTTTGCATTCATCACTCCAAGAAAACTTTACTGCCTTCCGATTTAGCTGGGTAAGAGGGTTGGATAGTTGGGATAAATTTCTGACATATCTTCGATAATATCCATCTAACCCCAAGAAGCTACGGATATCCACTACCAGTGTTGGCATTAGTAATCCCTCAATTATATCTGTTTTGGAGGGATCCACAGATATCCCATTGCTTTGTGATGATATAGCCCAAGAATGAGTCCTCCTTCAACTAGAACTCACACTCGCTATACTTTCCATAGAGCTTCTCTTTCAGCAAGGTCTCTAGTATAGTTCTTTGATGCTCCTCATGATCCTCAATGGTTATGGAGTATATCAGACTATAATCTATAAAGACTACCACAAATTGGTCGAGGTAATGGCTAATGAATATAATCATCATGTCCATGAAGATTTATGGAGAATTAGTGAGTCTGAAAGGCATTACTATGAATTCATAGTGCTCGTATCTTGTACGAAATGCAGTCTTAGGGATATCTTTCTTCTTCACCCTTACTTGATAATATCTTGACCGCAAATCCACCTTGGAGAAGTATTGTGATCCATGCAGTTGATTGAAAAAGTCATCAATTCATGGGAGAGGATACTTTTTATTTATTGTGATTTTGTTAATCTCGTGATAATCGATGCAAAAGCACATTGACCATCCTTCTTCTTGACGAATAGAATTGGTTCACCCCATGGTGAAGCACTTGGGTGTATAAACCCTTTATTCAGATTCTCCTATAGTTGTTTCGTCAGAACCTCTAACTCCAGATTAGTCATTCTATATGGAGTCTTGGATATTGGAAGTTCCCCATATATAAGATCAATTGAGAATTCAACATCTCTTTTATGAGGAAGACCAGACAATTGCTCAAGAAACACTTCAGCAAATTCCCTCACAATAGGCATGTCTTCTAGGATGGTTTCCGCCTTAGACTCAATCATCTGAGCCAAATATGTGTGCTCATAGGGTAGTAATATCCACCCAGAATATGATGAAGCTAAATAAGATTCATCATCCTCCTTGCAATTTTAAAGAATCGTGGGTCGATTCTCCACATGGAGAGTGATTTTCTTCTCACGACAATTTATGTTGGCTCTATATAAGGAAATCCAATCCATGCCAAGAATCACATCAATTTCCACCAGAGGGAGTATAACGAGGTTCATTGGGAAGTTAAATCCACATATTATGATATTGGAGGAGTTATATTCCTAGGATTCAATGATGGCCCCATGTGTCTTACTCACCAACATCTTCAGATCCTTGATTTCTGGTGGTGTTGGAATTGTTCTACTAAACGTTTGAGATATAAAAGAATGCGTAGAACCTGAATCAAAAAGTATGTTTTCTATTCATGAATGAATAACTAGTGTACCTGTCACCACTTCATTTTTGGGGTTCACTTCGGTAGTAGTGATGGCACAAGCTCGCCCTTGCTGCCTTGGAGGTTGTTGGTTGCCTCAAAAAACCCTTGTATTAGGGCACTGATTTGCAAGATGCCCTGGTTCTTTACAGTTGTAGAAATGAACCATGTGTTGATTTTTGAACGAAGCGCTCCTCTCTTTTTTGTATCCACATGTCTTTCTTGCCGAGAGTTAATAGCCAGGTTCCCTTCTCTTCCACACCTAAAGTATTTTCTCATCCCCTTCATGAAATTTCCAGGGTGCTTCTTTCCACACCTTTGGCAAGTTGGGTGTTGGATCTTCTTAGCACTGTTGGATTTTTCCATCGGATCGCCAGCATTGAAGTACATGTTACATTTCTTATCCCCATAATACACCTGAGAGTCTCTGATCTCCATTTCGAACAAGAGGGCACATCAAACAATTTTCTCATAGCTTTAGAAGTCACGTATCGCCAGCGCTTTCCGTAGGTTAGGTTTCATCCCACCAAAGAAGCGGTCAACCTTGCATTCAAGGGTAATGACAAAGATGAAGGCACATTGTGCAGGACTTGTGAAGTTTTTATTGTATGCTCAGACATATTATTTGTCTTTTTTTCTTGAGGGAAAGAAAATCCCTTTCCATATTAATCCAGAGGGAGCGTGGAAAATATTTATCGAAACACATCTTTCGAAAATCCTTCCATTCCAACGCCTCGATCTCTTCCTCAGGCTTTATATTTTTGATCAATGTACACCATTGATCAGCTTCACCCTCCATATGATAAGAAGTCAGGAGAACCTTCTCTTGTTTAGAACATTGAAGGATGGAGAAGATCTTTTTAATGGAGTTGGTCCATTGTTCGACGATTGAGGTATTAGATGATCCATTAAAAGTAAGAGGCCTTTGTCTCATGAATCTCTTGATAAAGACATGTTCTTTCTTAGGGGGGTTGAATGTTCCTATCAACCCATGCTTCTATTCAAATCTTGAGTTAGCTGAGATAGAAGCATGAAAAAGTTCACGATTCCCACTCCCATTAGATTGGACATCTCATTAGTACTGTCATCACATTGATCTCCACATCGGATGTTAGCCCAAGTCCTCCAATTATCGGCCATTGGATAGAATAAAAGGAAAGTTAGGGGTAACACATAAAGGGAAATATATAGACCAAACTGATGACCTATAAATAACTCTTATGTCCTTAACATATGAATCTATTGGCTTCAGTCTATGTTATCCATGATCTATTTTCTAACATATATTATTAGGGCATTTTTTGTCCCTTAATAAAGGTTCATACTAAGCATGTGAATTTACCAAAGCATATACCCTTGGAGTGTCACAACCAATAGTGCAGCAAGGCCCATTTTTGTGCACCAGTTCACATTCGAGTCTAGCTCAAAGTGGTGTTTTTGGGTTTTACCCCTAGGATACATCTCTGTCAGAGCTTCCTCTACCTGATCGTATCCAGACAGGGATGTATTTGCTTGATAAACCAATTACTCAATACTCACTAAAACATAGGGATGTTTTTATTATACTTAGTTAGGACTCTAATTCTTTACTAAGGTTTTTTTAATCCTAATCCCAATAATAACTAAACCTATCCTCTGATACCAACTATGACAACCCTGAACTTTTATTACACAATTAAACATAATTTATTACACAACCTTCACTTGATACAACATTAAAGATCGGGAGGTCTAGTGTATTTGGGGATTCTGATAATTACATAACAACTTAAAACATGAAATAAAACATCTTTATTGAAAACTTTCTTTACATGACCACAACATTCCCTCGTACTTAGCATTGCATGGGATAACCTGAGGAAAAGCATAAGAAAAGGGTGAGATATAATGCCCAATTAGGGAATAATCATGAAATAACATGAGGAATACAATAAATGTAAGAAAATAGGCATATCAATAAAGCACAAGAGAAGCATAAACATATAGGCATGATAAATCATGATAATCATAACATGGAAATGCGACAACAACACTTAACTTGGAATTAGCATGAGCCAAGGATCATTTAACATGGAGCATGAGTAAACCCTCATTGCACGTGAAGCATGATGAAAACCTTGTTGCACTTGAATTGGCATGATTAAACTCCCATTCCACATGACGTATCCAAAAACTATACTTTACCCAATGCATTATAGCACTATAAGGGTTAACCCTTCTTAAAAATTTCATTTCATGCATTAGTGTGTCACATGGATCATATAACATGGATTCAAAAAACATCATCCCTTATTCCAAGATAAAGGAATGTGGAATTAATACATGAAAATTTATAATCAATAAGTAAATGTGCATAAAAGTGAATACCCTTGATAGATAAATGAGCATGGTATTCACTACACAATGACATTGGCTTGGAAAATCACTGCAATTTCGGCAGCGTAACGGCGTGACGTAAGAATTCATAAAAATGGTTGATGACAGAGAAAGGGGTGTCTAATAATTTGTACATGAAATGGACAGTAAGGGGGGTCATATAGATACATTTCCCAATAATTATAGTGGACTTTATATTCATGATACAAAATAATTTCATGAATGTAAGTGAGGAGAGATAAATCCCTTTTGGAATTTCGGCATAGTAACAGGTGTACATGGGAGGAATTTATTGAGAGAGAAAGGGGTATCTCATAATTCAAAAATAAAATGGGAAGTATGGGAGAGGTGTGAAACCATACCCTAACACTTATAATTGAAATTAAAAGGGCATAAAAACATTAAGAAAATTGGACAAAAATGAGAAAGGAAGAAAAACCCTTACTTGGAAGTGTGCTTCCAAAGGCCTGAGAGAGGCTTGAGAGAGGATTATTTGGAGCTTGGGGAACCTTTGGAGAATTCTAGAGAGAGGAGGGAAGAGGTTGGACGAACGACAAAAGACTTTTAGTGATGAGGAAGTGGGAGCTTGGTTGGGTTTATATAGGAAAGGAGAGGGACTTCTTTATTATTTAGGTTTGGGACACCTCACATTAAACTAATACAAACCACAACCAATACCATGGTTTCTGACCATGGTTTTTAGGAAAGGGAAGTGGAAAAAAATATTTTATAAGCTCAAAGTCCAAAATTCTTAAAATAATGGGTTTTATTATGTGGAGGTGAGTCAAACTCCCAAGGAAAATAATTTAAAAAGACAAAATGTTTAATAAGTATTGAAGGGTCCACTAAATCTTTGTAAAATAAATCATAAAAAAATCACATTATTTTAATGGTAAAAAATGTGTTGTCTGAAAATAATGTTTATTGTATTTAATTACATCACTATTGGGTCATTATGATGTCATAAAACACATTATATATTTAAAATAGTATTTAATTTTTACCCAAAAATTTGACTGTCTCAGAAAATTATGAAAAAATCACCATTGGATAATTTCAAAGTCCATATTCCATAAATAATATTCATTTTATCTAAATATTTTTCTAAATATGTTAATTTTCAATTTTAAAATAAAAACAGACGTTTATAAAAAATTCATGGGTTTTGACAAAAATGTATTTAAAACCTTAATAAAAATTACAATTGCATTCATAAAATTATACAATCATTTATATTTAATAAAAATTAATTTAATAATAATAATAATATTTTATTAAAATATTATTTAATTAAAAAATCCACTAATTCATCAAAATCTTTTTCTTAGTTAAACATTAACTAAAAACACTATTTGTGCTTCAAAAACTATTTACAAGGTAACAATAATAAAATTAAACTATATTCATTATTATATACAAAAATAATGTATATAACCATAGTTCTATGGTCTTGTTACATAACGCCTTATAACACCCACATAAGACCGAAGAGTAATGTGTGCGATGGTGACAGGCTCTTGGGGTGGCTCAGATAACATTACTCGGGTGGTAGTCACTATCAAATTCCACTTCTTTCGTAGGCAGTCCCACTCGAGCTTAACATATTCAAGCTCGGCTTGGGCATGGTCAAGAGTGAAGCTCGAAGACACAACCTCTTTTCCGAGCTCTAAAAAATGGGATTCTTATGGTGCACGTCTATTGGATGAGGCCATCACATCCTTTGTCTGAGTAAATTGGATTTGTTGAAGACCTATATTTATACTAATAATGTGATCACTATTCAACGACTGTATTAGGAACAGTCACAATTCTTAACTGTATTTTTAAATCCAAAAAAATAAAAAAAAAGAAGTTGACATGTTATATAAACATTTTACATAAAAAGACATTTAATTAGATCAAGAGGTATTTCCATTAATGAATGTTTGGGTCGTTACATTTACACATTTAATTTAACCATTTATTATCCATTGGAAATAAACCCAAATAATGAAATTTGAACATTTTAGAGCTTAGAAAGTACTCCCCCTGGACCATATCTCCCCCATAAACCTGCATCACTTCCATAAATAGATTAACATAGTTAAAAAAATTGGGGAGATGGGAATCTCGTAACCTCTTTATGCACTAGGAGGTGGATATACACCAAGGATCAACCGACGTTTCTCAAAAAAATTCATTGACAGTGGCTTCATCATGATGTCACCCACTTGCTCATCAGTTCCCATGTGTTTCATTTTGATCATGCCTTGTTCAACTTTTTCCTTGATAAAGTGATATCTGGTCTCAATATGTTTCATACGATAGTGATGAATAATATTCTTCATATAGTAAATCACGCTCTTATTATCACTATAAATCACCATTGGTTGTTTCAAATCATCACCTATATCAGTCAGTTGCTGCTTCATCCAAAGTAACTGAGTGCACAACTTGGTAGTGAAAATATATTCAGCTTCAGAAGTACTAAGATAAGTACATTCATATTTATTATGTAACCATCCCCCACATTTCTTCCCAATATAGAATTCTCCACCACTGGTAGAATTTCACTCCACAACATCTCTAGCCCTATCATCATAAGAAAATTCAAATAGTTCACTCTCTCTTCCTGCAGCAACGTATAACCCATAACTATGAGTACATTGAATGTACCTCCTGATTCTTTTCACTACCACCATATATTTCTCCATTTGATTACTCTGAAATTAGTCTACTAAGAATTTTTCAAATACAATATTTGTCCTTATCACTATCAGGTATAGTAGGATTCCTTTGATTATCCTATACATTGTGGGATCCATAGACATCCCATACTCATGATTTCTGAGTTTTGTTCCAACCGCCATTAGAGTGGCCATTGGTTTGGAATATTTCCTATTGAATTTTTTCAGTAGCTCTCTTCCATACTTTTCCTGAGAAATGAATGTGTAATCCTTCTTTTTAATCAGCTAAAACACTAAAAATTATGTGAGTTCACCAATCATGTGCATTTAAAATTCCAATTTCATCTGATTGGAAAATTCATCCAAGAATCCTTTCATGTTTCCACCGAAAATAATATCATCAATGTATACTGATACCATGAACTGATCCTTTTGAGAATTATTCACATAAATATTGTGATCCAATCCTCATATTTTAAACTCAATATTTCTCAGATAAGAGTCCAACTGAGAGTTCCAGGCTCATGGAGCCAATTTAATGTCATAGAGAACTTTATTTAATTTATACCTTTAACTCATCATTTCTAAGAAATAACCACACGAGTTGTTCAATATAGACTTATTCTTCCAAAACTGTATTTATAAATATTGTATTAACATCAATTTGATAAACTATATATCATATTTAGATCGAAATGGAAGGAAATAACCTAATTGAATCCAGTATTTCTACCAGAAAAAATTTCAATTCAACATCAATGCCTTCAACTTTTTATTATCCTTTACAAAACAGGCGTTCCTTGTTTCTGCACACATTTACATGCTCGTTAAACTTATTCTAGAAGATTTACTTTGCACCAATAACATTGTGACCTTTACGTCTCTTGACTAGATCCCATGTTTGATTATTTGGAATCTGATCAAACTATTCATTCATGGATTTCACCCATGATTCATTCTTTACAACTTCTTCAAATGAGTAGGGTTCCACAATAATAAAAATGTAGATTTCGTATTATTCCCCATTATACTCATATTTGTGGGTGCAATACAATCCCCCATAATGTTGTATTGATCAATTTATGCTCATTGATTACTCCTTTGAGATTCAACTAAATTATCTCTAGCCATGGTTTCCTCTTCATATTATTCTTCTAAGTCAACATCATGATCCGGCTCCCGAGAATTTAGTAAACCTTCCTCAATTTCTATATTTTCCTTCTCTACAGGTTCACTTTCTTCTCCATCTTCTATCACATCAACATATGAATTTTTCAATGCATTTTCAGTTTTATCTTCCATGATCTTAACATCCCTACTTTCCACAATCCTTCCCAGGCACTTTTTGAAACACTTTTAGGCTTTTCTGTTCATTGAGTATCCAAAAAAAATCCTTTGTCTTCATTATCATCATTCTTCCCTTTATTTCCTTATTTTTTTATGAAACATTTACTTCTAAAAACATGAACGTATTTCAAAGAGGGATTCCTTCCATTAAAAACTCTATATGGTGTCTTCGTCTCATCTATATAAATTCCTATTCAATTTTAAATATATACTATAACTTGAACTACCTCTTTCCCGTAATGTCGAGGAATAAAACTCTCAATCATCATAGTTCATTCCATGTTGTTCACCTATAAATTCATGTGCTCAACAACTCCATTTGGCTATGGATATCTCATAATAGCTACCTCATGTTGTATCCCATGCTTTTTTAAATAATTTTCATATTAAATGGATGTGTATTTTCCTCCATTATTAGATTGTAGCACATTGATTTTTCTTCTAGTATCATTTTCATTGATTTGACGATATGTTTTCATATAGTCATGCACTTTTCATTTTATGTGTATAACCATTAGACATGCCATTATGCTATAATCTTCTATGAAAAGGACGAATTAACCTTCTCCATGAGTTATGAAAACATTTATCAGTCCACATACGTCTATATGAATGAGATTAAGAAGTTGATATTCCATTTATTCTTTAGATGATATGAACTACAGACCAGTTTCCCCTGAATTTATGCATCACACGACTCTTCACGTTCATGCCTCGGGGTGGGAATATCTATTACAATCTTTAGTTTTGATATCTTCTCAATGTCTTGTTGATTTATGTTCCCTAGTCTCCAATTACACAGGTTATTTTATTCATTAATATTCATGTGGAAAATGTTTTCTTTACTATCAACCAAATAGAGGTTTTCTTCTATTCTACATACTTTAATAAGTGAATTTTATATCTTTCCCTAGATTGTGAATCCTTTTTGATTGAAAGTAACTATACATCCTGAGTCACAGAGTTGACTCACGCTGCTGTTTCGCACGGATTTCGGGGATGACCTCCTGGACTTGAGATTCAAACGTTCCGATCGGTTTCTAGCGGGTTTGTTCGTAGAACTGGAAACATCCAATGATTCCACATCTGTTTGGACCCACTTTCCAAAGGTAGGTGCTCATTAGCTTGTGGACTGATGAGGCTTAGGAATTTGCATTGGTCGAGAGGATGGGAGGTCGGACTCATCACACCTTTTTGAGGGGAATTATTGTCTACTCTGGGACTCTCTTTATAGATTTAAGTTATGTTCATGAATCCTTATTACATTACCAAGTATAAAATGTGCTTTCCTTTAGTTTTAACAATCAATGATTAAATATGCAAGAAATTTAGAGAATCTTTTATATGTATTCGAGGTTCTTCATCAATAGAGAATCATCTATATATGTTTAGAGATTCTTGGTTAATGGTATCCTTCAAAACATTTATATAAAAGTCTCTTGGTCATTATGATGACCAGGCTGGTTTTAAAGCCACTCAGTGGGGCACTTGAAGTTTATCGTCATTCAGAAGGATAGGGATTATTTCAAAGTTGGGATCGAACCCATAAATGGGCTACCTACGTATCCTTTGTTTTGGAAAAGGAATCAGAACCCACGTAGTTCGAGTAATGGAGTATGATGTTTATGATTGATGGCTCAAAGAAGAATGTCATAATTACTTTTACACTCTAAGCTCACGTGAGTCATGCTCGGTGTGAGAAACAAGAGGTATTGGTAAAAATTAGACAATTGTGCCATGAAAGATGCAATCATAAGAAATTGTTTGGGGCTTATGATTGGGTTTTACTCCTGAAAAGGAAACCCAAATCAAGGGTAAATTAGGACTGGTTAAGAGAAATTTAAGGGGGCTTGGGGTTTATTCCTGAAAAGGAAACCCAAGATTATGACTGGGACTTACTCCTAAAAAAGGAGGCCCAGGTTATGACTGAGTCTTATTCCTAAAAAGGAGACCCAGGTTAGGGATTAAGGTTTGGGGCTTACTCCTGAGGAGGATGCCCATATTTGAGGTTGGGGCTTACTCCGAAGAAGGATGCCCAAGTTTAGGAACTTTAAGAATTTGGGGCTTACTCCTGAGGAAGATGCCCAGATTAAAGGATTTATAACTGGGGATTATTCCTGAAGAGGAGACCCAGGTTAAGGATTCTCTCATTTTAAAGGATGAGGTTGATTGAACGAACTCTCAATCTTTGGTGACATAAAGATGTATAAATCACTAGGTTTTGAGATTTTCAGATAAGGAAGTCAAATCAAGAAATCATGCCATAAATGGCTTTGAAGAGTGTCTTGAAGACTGAATCTTGAATAGGAAAGGTGAAATGGCTTAAGAGGGGTAAAATGGGCAAGATGGGCACCCAAAAAGATAGGGACGCGCAAGTCTTGAAAGGCGCGCAAGTCTCCCATGGGCGCGCAATTATTGGTCGCGCAGGTATACCTGCGCGACACATGGTGTACTTGCGCGATTTTCAACCAGCATTGAAATATTTGAGTGACTCTTTTTTAAACCCTTTAGAATCCTCTTGAGGTTCTTCGAAAAAAGGGACGCACAAGTTATATTGAAGGAAATAAGTCGGCGCGCAAGTGTTGATAAATTTCAACACTTAGGCCTTCCTTCTTCTCTTTAGATCTTCCATTCTAGGTAAGAAATTACCTTATAAGTGTTCCGAAAGCTTTGAGAAGAGACTTGGGCGTCGGGAGCTTCAATCCGAGTTTCTGGAAAAAGATCCTCTCGAATGGGGGGCCCACAGGGTCTATTTATAGGCAAAAGAAGGCCCTGGGCGGTTACCGGGCGGTTACCACTTAGGTCGCGCAAGTCACTTGCGCGGCCCAGGTCGCCGCGCAAGTACACTTGCGTGACAGTTAGATAACTTGCGCGGTGATATTTCTGTTGATCCTTTGTTCATGCCTTTGTCGATTTTTGATGTTTTCTTCAAAGGTTGAATCACTTTGAGCTCAGATAATCCCTTTTCTGATCTTTATATTCTGTGACGAAAGGAGCGTCAACAAAAGTCCCCACTCAGAGTTGGATCCGGAGAGAAATGAGGATTTGACTCTGAGGAAATTTAATCCATCCAAAGGAAAAGGGTGGCGCGCAAGTATTCAGTGCACAGAGGGAAGCGCGCAAGTTTGCGTCACGCAGGCTTTAAGCGCTCTGAGTGCGGCGCGCAGATAGGCCTCCTGCCTATAAATACACCGCTTTTGGCCGTGGATAACACCTGATCCCGAAGTTCTCGAGCTCTTACTGCGCAAGTCTTCCTCACCGCGCAAGCCTCTTTTTCCAATATTTCCTCGCTACCGCACTACTCTCAAGGTAATAGGGCTTGCGTGGTAATACTTGCGCGACAAAAACATGCGCGGCACATGTATCATTTGCGCGACATCTCCATACTTGCGCGCCTTAATGACTTAGCCATTTTTTCCAAATTATTTCACAAATTTTATGAAAAATAAACCCATTTAAGAGTTTAATTTATTCAACTCCTGTGCAGATTCAATGGATCTTAGACCTAGATTAATTGATGAACTGGCTAGCAAGCAGATAGATGATATGATGGATATCATTGTCCCTGATTACTATACTGTCAAAGATAGTACTTTTCCAGATTTGGCTAAGTATCTGAAGAAATATCATCGCAACTTTCCTCACTGCATTTATCTACCTTTGTATGGCTATGGTCATCTACAAGAAGTTATTATTCCAGAAGTAAAGCACTATCTTCCATTTTCGTGGTTTCAGAATTATACCAATTTTGCTTCAGCAAATATCTCAGGTGGAGGAGTATTTATAACTACTGGAACAGTGGAGAAGGCTTATGTGATGCATCATAGCCCTTTCACACTAGATCTAAAAAAACATACACCTGAGCTTCAACCACATTGTCATCCTTCAATCTTCCGAAATGATCAGATGGATCAATCCAAAGGCTGGAAGAAAAGTTGGGATTTCCGTCCTGGGGGAGGTGTGAAGCCAACATGGATGTGGGCATACTGGGTGTGACAGACTTGCGCAGAGTTTATTGAGGATCTGAAGAGAGCTGCAATATATGAGGCTGTTTGGGTTGGGCAAACATATGTTTACAGACATGATAACTTCGTGCCAGAGATACTCATCCGCTAGAGCCCAGCGACTAATTCCTTCCATTTGACTCATGGAGAAGTAGGTATCAGTTTGTGGGATTTCCACAAGATTTCCGGAGCTCCAATCTTGGGCGATATGTATGATGAATTCATTCCTCCCAAGGTGACTTGGAATGATTCAGAGAAGACTCTTGCTTTGGCTCGAGAATTATTTAAAATCTTTCACAGGCTCAATAGTTCAGAGACCTCATTAACTCATTTTAGAAAAGATATTCATCCGGAAGAATGGATGAATGTGTTTCTTACTGAGAAAAAAAGGATGGAGCCAAAAGAAAAAGGATCCCAGAAAAGAAATCCAAGGATACCAGGCCCAGACGTCCTACCACTTGTCCAAAACCTGAGAAGAGTGGAGCTCCTGGAACATTCTGGCCAACTCTAGAAGCAGGAGAGTTTGAAAAGTGGGGATATGAAGTGAATCAAAGAATTCCAAAGAAAACTCATCTGGCGGGTTTCTTGGCAATGTGGCTCAGTGTTTATCTCTTGCCGGTCAGGGATTCGAAGGGAGGCGTTAGGCCAGGGACCTTCGTCATTGCGGCAAAGTTGGCTGAGGGAAAAATGGTTGGATTAGCTACCCCCATTTTAGCAAAGATTCACAGGATTTTACTTCACGTCTTCCAGGGTAAATATCCTTTAAGAATAGTGGGACCATTCCAGGTTTTTTGGGGATGGATCGCCACTCACTTCAGGACATACAATGTACAGAATGGATTACAAATTCCTGGAAGCTCTTTCAGACCGTCAGTGCAAGCATTCTCTGGAATTGCTCCATTATATGTTAATGGTTATGACATGAAAGTAAGACTGGGCATGTTTAAGGAATTCAACTTCTTTCCCTATGGAAGTCCGCCATCCGGGCGGTTTGTTGATGATGGGACAGCCTATTTGGATTTGAGGGCATACATGCTAGGTTGCAGGGATGGCGTGTTAGTAGCTAGGATTGATGGAGAAATCATATGTGAGGCCTATGCTCCATATAGATTTGCACGCCAATTCAAATGTTTGCAACAGATTGTTGTATCCCCTTCGGTAGATGTCAGTTTAGAGCAACATCCGATGGTTTCTCGACAACTATGGTTGCTGACATCAAGAGAGAAGACTGGGGCGGTTTTTGATCTACCAGTTGAAAAAGCGGCACATAATCTGACTACATTTTATGCCGAACACTGGATAGCATAATACCCTAAAGGGATATTGAATCACCCAGTATATCAAGTGGGAAAGAGGAAGAGGACTGTAGAGAAAGAAACTCTTCCTCATGAAGGTGACGCTTCTCCACCTGAAATAGGTTCAATAGATTCCTCTTCTAGAACTGATTCATCGAATTATCACGATGGGGATGATGAGGCACAACCGGCAGCAAAGCGGTTTCGTGCCCGATATAATCCTCCGGCCAGAATTAAAAGACCCACTCCATCAACTCCTGGTGAGTTATTTCATTGTAGAAATTTCAATCACTGCTACTTTATAAAGTAATAAGTCTTACATTCTTATTCTCTATTTGTAGTTGCAGGAGCTGGGAAGAGATTAAAATCAAAAATTGTAGGACCTTCCTCACAGCCTTTATATCTAAGACCAGAGGCTGTTCAGCTATGGCAGAGCTTATACTGTGATACTGAGACCGCCTGGTTGGATTTGTGTGAGGGCCTACAACTTCCTGGAATAGGAAATCTTGTAGCTTCTAAAAACCTTCAATACGGAGATAACCCCAATGAAGTGCGAGCTTACATCAGAGAGCTGGAAATGCTCATATATGCCACTGATGATTCGGTTCCTATCACTAGGTGGGTGAAGGAAATGATTGATCGTGGCGCCACTGAGGGGGCTGGTGGTTCTGAAGATGAGGAATGGAAAGAGTACGTGGCTCCTGAAGATGTAAGTTTTCTTTCCTTATTTTCTTTGCAACTTGATTTCAGTTGAAGCTTTGTTACTTAAGGAAGTTATTTTCTTCATCTTGCAGCTTGCAAAGAAAGGAACCGGGGTTCCTTCGCCACAATATAGCCCTGGTGGTACTGCTATCGGGGCTGCTGCTGATTCTCCTCGCGAACCAGGCGAGATATCTCCAGGCCAGCAGGCCATGAATGAGGCACTGGACATAGCCTTCCATTCGCCAATCCAAGTGCCAATAAAGGAGACTACTGATACTCCGAAAAAACAAAATAAGCCAAGGCAACGAAGGAGGAAATCCATAGCTAAACTTTTCATTAGCAGTGGTAAGTCTTTCTAACAATCATGAGTTTATACCCATAATCATATGGTTACTCATATTTCTGAGGATTGCAGGGGCTTCTTCAATTTCCCCCTTGAGGGAAGGGACTGACCCTCCTTCAAAGGTTGTGGAGGGTGCTGTAGAACAATCACAGACCCAGGCTGACTTGGTTGCTCCTGGAGAAGAGCTACCATCCATTCCCAGTATCCCTCCTACTACTGAAGATGCTGTCCAGGGTCAGGGGTTGCAGGACATAAGTCGGCATGAAGATGTAGCAAATGCTCCCACTGGTGAGACTAATCAAGATTCTGAAGTATCATTGGATGAAATGATGAATCAATGAATGAATTTTGAAGAATTTTATGATCATGCTAAGTTGTCATATGATTTAGAAGACCTTGGACGTGAGTGCTACCCTTCGCCCAAATTTTTTTTTTAAAAAATATACTTCTAACCATAATGGAAAATAATATGCAGTTTCTTCCGTAGAAGCTGCTGAACTACCAATGCCCGAAGAGGGTGTGGACACTGATGTCAACCCTATCATTGCAGAAACATTAGCTCAAGTAGAGCTAAATCCAATAAACTCTCCTGAGACCCATCTTGAAAATCCTGTTGAAACCGGGAAAGATGGGGAGAAGTCTTCTCAGGTTGCTGAACCATCATTGGGTAAGAGATAACAATATTTGTGATTGTACTTTATTCGCAAGACAATCTATTCTTTTGTTATCCTTTGAAGCTGACTAAACCTTTCAATTAATCATGCAGGACCAACAACTGCAATGACTAGATCCGGAGATGAGGCCTCAGCCTCTGCCCCAACGGGAATTGAAAGTGAAGAAGCACAAGTCAGGGGGGAAAGAGCAGGACAAGGCATTTCCCTAAGTGCGCTAATTCCAGATTACATACCCCTTCTGACGATGATATTGAATCAGATCCAGAGATGCTTAAAGCATTCAGCTTTTCACGACGTAAGGCATGGAACAACATTTGGAACATCATATCTGGGGTGCCTTTAGAAGAGCTACCATAAAAAATTTCTCGATTGTCATCCCAATTTGTTATACTGGGACTTGGTGGTTTTGGGTATGAAAAGATCCATGCTGTGGTGAAACAGATCATTTTCAGGAGGGAGCAAGTGCAGACAAGTCACGAAGATTTGACCAGAGTGAAATTGTCAGTCATCATAGGTGAATTTGAGGCTGTGATATCCCAAACTGAAGCTGATTATGCTGCCAAGATGAAGGATCTGAAGCAAAAAATCAAAGAAAAGGTCGTCCAACAGGTGCAACTCCAGCAACAGTTAGATGCTGTTACTGGGGAACTTGATCAGCTTAATAAATCATTGGATGAAACTCATATGAATGGCATGAAAGCCATCGCAGATGCTAAGAAGTCACTTCAGCAAGCTGAAAAGAGTGAAGCTGGTCAAGTAAACGAGCTTCAAGTAACTGCTGATAAGGCTCAGGATGCTATACATCAAATGAAGACTTATGTTGACAATCTTATGTAATTCTTGAAAAAGAGAAGAGACTCCAGTCTGTGGATGTCTTTCTATCTCCTGTGTATCAATGAAAAACACTTTTGTCTTCAATCATTTGTACCTGCATTCTTTCATTACCTGCTTCAAATTTAATTAATCCAATGGGCCTAGTAAGCATAGTTTGATTTTTACTAGGATTATTACAAACAATCCTACAAACTTTGAACTTTTTAATTGCTCAATATTACCTAAATTATACATAAATGTATATTTAGTGAGCTAGAACTTGACTTTTATTCAGAGTTCCTTTGTCTTTTGTGGGCAGTTTAAAGTCATGCATGCCGGACATAAAGGGGCTAATGTTTAAGGTCGAAATAGCTTTGACCAAAATAGATTAAAATTGATTCAATTCCTTGACAATTTATCTGAAAACATATTACCATACTCAAGTATGAGAGAAAAAATGTAAACTATGGCTTAAGAATATTTGAATCTGAGGAATGATATGAAAAAGAGCTAAAAGGCATTAGAAGAAGTAGTTTCCAAGAATAAAGTTACTATTATTTAACAAAACCCGTTAGGGGGTTGAAATATGCAGGGCCACATATGGGCATTGGCTGCATGGTCAAATAAATAGCATCTTTTGGCTGACAAGTCTGTTATGTGGACTGTTTATGCAAGACCACCTATGGGCACGTGCTGCATAGTCAGGCAAAAGAACTCCCAGAAATTTACTTTCCTAGTGTTAAAAGCCAGTGAAAGTTTATGGAGATTCAAATTTTCTAAAGTATAGAGTTTTTTGTATGGAAAGAGGTACTTGAATATGGAGAAGATATTTCCGAACAAGAATATCGAAGAACTGGATGAACATCACTCCTACGAAGGTCTGACCCAAACATAGGGAAGAAGAATAAACCATAGACTTGAATATTTTCAGATCATGAAAAAGGATATGGGACAAATATGTTAAGGATTGTTATATTTTTTTTGCGGATCCCTACATACTACCGTTTAAGACAAATAAGGACAAGAGAGGAATTCTTCCCAAGAATGAAGTTACCATTATTTAACAAAACCCGTTAGGGGGTTGAAATATGCAGGGCCACCTATGGGCATTGGCTGCATGGTCAAATAAATAGTATCTTTCAGCTGACAAGTCTGTTATGTGGACTGTTTATGCAAGGCCACCTATGGGCACGTGCTGCATAGTCAGGCAAAAGAATTCTCAGAAGTTTGACATTTTTGTGACTAGAAGTCATGAAAAGGGTTATGAAGATCTGAAAATATTTTAAGGTTAGGATTATAACACATAAATATGGGTATTGTCCATTGTATGTAGAGATACATAGGTCAATGATAACCATAATCATGTTGTGGCTGGGTCCTGAAAACCTGGACTTCACTACGTATCTCATAAGAATGAGAATCAAGCCATACGTAGTTCTTGAAATGCAGTTTTAACGTCGTGCAGGACGAAAGTATGAGTGATCTTAGTTTAGGGTCATAGAATTCGGACCATAATAATGAATACACAGTGTGTGTTTTCATGAGTACTTTTCAGCCAAGGGACTGAAAGTGAAATTTGGGGTTAGGCCCAAAAGACTTGGTACTGGATTCGAGGGATACTCGAATGTTCCTACGTATCCCATAGGGATGGGAATCAAGTCCATGTAGTTATAGAACTACCCTTTGTACAAATTTGGTTCGTACATGTGAAGGGTGAAAGGGGACTTTAGTGCAATGATGGTTTAACCTAAGATAAAAAGTTTAGGCATTACCATGTATGCATGTAGTCTTTTGAAAATGAAAACCATGATTGAAAAATCAATGTCAATAATAGTTCTCTCTCAAATGAGGAAATCAAAGAATATTGTAGTTTATTGTCGTACCGGACAAAAGTGTTGCATAGTTTAACGTCATATAACAAGGACGAAAGTGAATCAATGTAAAAAAAATATTGATTCTAGGGGCGGTTTCACAAATCAACATCATATGAGATGATGGTGGACCGATGTGAAGAGATTGTTTTTGGGCTTGAACCCTGGGAGGTTGCCTACATACCCAGCCTGGAGGGCAAGGATCAAAGTCCGTGTAGTTCAATTAAAGAATGAATTAATGATCAAGTTGTTCTTGGGGACAATGATCTAATTAAAATGTTGTTGGGACTTACACATGGTCAGTGGCCCAAAGGGAGTGTTATGGTTGATGTTCGCTCTAAGCTCACGTGAGTCATACTCGGTGTGAGAAACAAGAGGTAACAATAACCTTAACGATGCACAATTTAATGTCATGTAGGACATATAAAGGGACTATGTAGTTTAAAGTCTTGCAGTTAGGACTATTGGTGCTGCACAGTTTAGTGTCATGTTGGACGAAAGTGTGAATAGTTTAAGGTCATATGCATGGACCTTGGATGGTGCAGTTTAATGTCATGCTGGAACATTGATGATTATATAGTTTAACGTCTTTCCGGACGTGAGGGACTTTTATACAATTTAGCGTAATGTAGTTAGGACGTCATAGTTTAACGTCTTGCTGGACATAAATAGTTTATGGTCATATACATGGACCAGAGATGATGCAGTTTAAGGTCATGTTGGACGGTTTAGGGAATTTTTTCACAGTTTAATGTCGTGTGGGACGAAGTTGCAGTTTAAAGTCATACTGGACCATTACTGTATAGTTTAATGGCATATAGCAAGGACGAACTGGTGCTGTACAGTTTAAAGTCATGTAGCTAGGACTAAGGTGAACCAATATGAGGATATCAGTTCTGGGGACTTTTTACAGTTTAACGACATGCTGGACGATGAAAGTGCCACACGGTTTAATGTCATGTTGCTAGGAAACAATATAGTTTAATGTCATCTCAGACATAAAAAAGGAACTATGCAGTTTAAAGTCTTGCAGTTGGGACTATTGGTGCTGCACAGTTTAGTGTCATGTAGCAGGGACAAAATAACAGTTTAATGTCATGTAGGACAAAAGTGCGAATAGTTTAAGGTCATATGCATGGACCGTGGATGGTGCATTTTAATGTCATGCTGGACCTTTGATGATTATATAGTTTAACATCTTTCCGGACGTGAGGGACTTTTATAAAGTTTAGCGTCATGTAGTTAGGACGTCATAGTTTAACGTCTTGCTGGACATAAATAGTTTATGGTCATATACATGGACCAGGGATGATGTAGTTTAAGGTCATGCTGGACGGTTTAGGGAATTGTTTCACAGTTTAATGTCGTGTGGGACGAAGTTGCAGTTTAAAGTCATACTGGACCATTGCTGTATAGTTTAACGTCATATAGCAAGGACGGACTGGTGCTGTATAGTTTAAAGTCATGTAGCTAGGACTAAGGTGAAACAATATGAGGATATCAGTTCTGGGGACTTTTTACAGTTTAACGTCATGCTGGATGATGAAAGTGTCACACAGTTTAATGTCATGTTGCTAGGACACAATATAGTTTAATGTCATCTCGGACAAATAAGGATCTTCTGTACAGTTTAATGTCATTTAGATAGGACATAATATAGTTTAATGTCATCTCAGACATAAAAAAGGAACTATGCAGTTTAAAGTCTTATAGCTAGGACTATTGGTGCTGCACAGTTTAGTGTCATGTAGCAGGGACAAAATAACAGTTTAATGTCATGTTGGACATATCATGAACCAATGTGACTGTTTTGGATCTGGGAACAATATTTTGTGTTTATACAAAATACTTCTTCAGAAATCTGGCATTAGTTGGAGTCGTGATGTGTTCTCCATCCATTGAGATTAGAGAATACGCTCCATTGGAGTAGACTTTATGTATTGAATAAGGTCCTTCCCATTTTGGTTCAAGCTTGGGAGGCTTCTTTCCTGGTATCATTGGTGCTCTGAGAACCAATACCAATTCTCCCTGAATGAATGAACGAAGACGAACCTTTTTGTTAAAAGCTCGTGCGATTCGATTCTGATAGATTTCCAAGTGGTGCAGAGTGCACAATCTTTTCTCATCTAACTGTTCCAATTCATTCAACCGCTTTTGGGATTGCTCATCTGTAGACAACTGATCACAAATGGCTATTCTGAGTGAGGGGAATTGAACTTCAATTGGCAAGACTGCTTCTGTTCCATATACCAATGAATATGGAGTTGACCGCGTTGCATTGCGAGTGGTAGTCCGATAATCCCATAAAGCATGAAAGAGTTTATCAGGCCATGACCTCTTATCTTTATCCACCATCTTTTGCAGTATATTTGAAAGAGTCTTGTTGAAAGCTTCTATCTGGCCATTAGCCGCTTCATGATATCTAGATGAATGGTTGGACTTAATGTTGTATTCTTGATACAATTTCTTTACCTCAGAAGAACAGAAGTTGGTGCCGTTGTCCGTCAATATGGTATGAGGGACACCAAATCTAGTAATGATGTTAGACTTGATGAAGCTAACAATGCATTTAGAACTGAATTCTTTGACAGGTACTGCCTCGGCCCATTTGGAAAAGAAATCAGTAGCAGTAAGAATGTACTTAAATTGCTTAGTCACAGCTGAAGGGTAAGGTCCCACAACATCCATTCCCCATGTGGAAAATGGCCATGAGTATTTAGCTGTATGAAGCAACTCTGGAGGTTTATGAATGAAGTTGGCATATACTTGGCATGAATGACACTTCTTTGTGAAATTAACACAATCTTGTATCATTGAAGGCCAAAAGTATCCAAGCCTTCGAATTTGATCAGACAGTCTATGTCCAGACTGGTGAGCACCACAGACTCCTGCATGCACTTCTTTTATGACAGCCATTGTCTCTTCACTATCAATACATCTGAGGAGAACTCCATCAAAACCACGTTTGTAGAGAATTTTCTCGAGGTGGTTTGGGCTATCATAAAGAGTAAAATTGACCACACGTCGCCGAATTTGTTCTTTCTCGGCTCTATCAGGTGGAAGTGTTCCATTTTGAAGGTATTCCCTGATAGGTGACATCCATCCTGTAGTATGACCATACGGTTCAGGAATGAGACTAATTTCATTAATTTCCTCTGTTCTGACTTGAACATAAGGTGAAATTGCACGACGGTGGGCAATACAGATGGTTGTCTTGTCCCGATTTGGATCTGCTAAAGCTGTGGCTATATTAGCCAGTGCATCAGCTTGAGCATTTTGTGATCTTGGGACATAAGAAAATGTCGGTTCTAAAGGGAATTCCGACATTAACTCTCTGACGTAATCATACAAAGGGATTAATTCTTCTTTTCTGATGGCATAATCCCCATTGATTTGTTTGATTACCAGGTCTGAATCACCTTTCACCTTTAAGTGATTCACTTGTGCTTGAAGCGCTAACTACAAGCCTGTAATGAGAGCTTGGTATTCAGCTTCATTATTGGTACCACCTTCCCACAACAAAAAGGAATAAGGTAACACTGCCTTATCTGGAGAAATGAGCACAATTCCTAAACCAACTTTGTTGAATTTAGGATTTTCCATTTTCTTCCCTGTTGGACTTCTAGAAGCACCATCAAAATACATTTCCCATGTTTGAGGACTCTCTTGAATAGAGAAAACTTCCTCATCAGGGAGTTCGATATCTGAATACGTGTCTTCCACTGAAGGATGTTCAGCCAGGAAATCAGCCAGATCTAGGCCCTTAATTTCCTTTTGAGACACATACTGAATGTCGAACTGCTGTAGAATAACCGCCCACCTTCCCAGACGTCCTGTAAGCATTGGACGACTAAGGATGAATTTGAGCGGATTATTACGAGATACCAATTGGACCTCATGATGTTGCAGGTAGTGTCTCAGTTTCGGAACTGCAAAGATTAATGCTAGGCAGCACTTTTCAATACTTGAATACCGGGTTTCTGCTTCAAGCATAGTTCTACTGAGATAGTAGAGACTATTTTCATTCCCAGCATCATTCTTTTGAGTGAGAAAGGCACCCAATGATCGCTCTAAAGCTGTCACATAGAGGATAAGAGGTCTACCCTCAATAGGTGGCATGAGTACTGGTGGACTCAAGAGGTATTTCTTGAGAACATCAAATACTTCTTGACATTTTTCAGTCCACTAGTAAGTGACTCCTTTCTTCAATAATTTGGTAAAGGTTAAACTTTTGCCTGCCAAATTGGCGATGAAATGCCGAATATAGGCTAAGTGTCCTTGAAGTCCTCTTAATTCTTTCAAATTCTGAGGAGGTGACATACCAAGGATTGATTTGGTCTTCTCAGGATCGACTTCAATACCGCGATGGCGTACAACAAAGCCGAGGAATTTTCCTGAGGTTACCCCAAAAGCACATTTTAAGGGGTTCATCTTCAAATTATGTTGTCAAATCTTGTGGAATATGACTTTCAAATCATCCAAGTGATTAGAACGTTGTTTGGATTTAACCACCAAATCATCTACATAGCATTCAACAAACTTCCCTAAAAGAGGTTTGAAGATACGATGCATGGGGCGTTGATATGTTGCACCTGCATTCTTTAAACCAAAGGGAATCACCCGGTAACAAAACACACCTTGAGGAGCTCTGAAGGTTGTATATTCCTCATCTTCTGGGGCCATTCAGATCTGATTATATCCAAAATATCCATCCATGAAAGAAAGTACTTCATAGCCAGCCGTCGCATCAATTAAGAGTTCTGTAATCGGAACTGGGAAATCATCTTTAGGACAATACCGATTAAGATCTCTGAAATCAATGCAAACCCTAATTTGTCCGTTCTTCTTCTTTACAGGGACAATATTAGCCAACCACTTGGGATATTGAACTTCTCTGACGAAGATGGCTTTGATTAGCTTATCCACTTCAGCTTCAATTTTGGAAGCATAGGTTGGGTGTGTTCTTCACGCGGCTTGTTTAAAACCTCGATGTTCTTTTGGTAAACCCAAATGATGAGTAGAAACATCAGGATCAAGCCCAGGCATTTCTGTATAATTCCAAGCAAAAATATCTTTATTTTGCTTTAGAAAAGAAATATACATCTCTTGCTCTTCAAGGGTCATGGCCGCACTAATTAAAGTGGGGCGTGGATCTTTCTCTGTACCCAGATTTACTTCTCTGAGTTCATCCACAATGGTAGAGATACCCTCTTCAAATGCTGGAGGAGCATCTCTAAGATCTTCCTCTTCCTCTTCATCATGTGTTATTTCTTCTGTTTCTACTTGCAAAGTAGATGAAAAAACGAAATTCTCATGATCATAAGAGATGTCAAAATTTTCACATTTTGAAGAAGAAGCTTCCATTTCCGACCCTATTGATAATAAAGTGTCTTCTTTGGGAAATAAAGAGGAGATGATGGATTGAGAATCGACATCATTATTCACCTATGGTGTTGCTATAACTTCTTCTGGCCTGATTAGCGAAGTATAGAATTGTTGGACTTCAGCAGATGAAATGAAAACATCACCACTTATGCTTTCATCACTGCTTGGTAGATTACCAATTTCTCCCATGTTGTCTGGCTCGATCGCCGTAATTGAAATTATGGATCTTTCCATAAGAGTATTTTGATTGGGGCATATTTTGTCAATTTGACTGATAGGTAATACATAATCTGTACTCACATGTGAAAATGGATTTATTGGAATTTTCTCCAAACCATATGGAGCATTAACTTTGGTAATTTCCTTCATTGTAGATTTTTCTCTTCCCTTCATGTGATAAAATTCCGCCTCATTGTATTGAGACTCACATGTCTTGAACGGGGCCTTATCACCATACAATGTTCCAACTTGACCATCGAAACAGTATTTGATACATTGATGGTATGATGACGGAATAGCTGCATGCTGATGTAGCCAGGGTCTTCCAAGCAAGATATTGAAAGCTGAGTCTTGATCAACAATCATGAAATCCGAATTGGAAACAAGATCTCCAAACTGAGTTCTGAGTGTAACTTCTCCCAGTGGTTCTTGTTCATTTTTATCATATCCTTGAAACATCATGGTAGAAGGAGATAAATCAGATTCCGTGAGGCCCAATCGACGAAGTGTACGAATGGGCATGAGGTTGACTCCTGAACCATTGTCAATGAAAGCTCTTCGAACATCTATACCATTGACTTTTCCAGATAAGTACAAAGGTTTTATGTGCCCATGCACGACATCATCTTCATCTTTATCAGTAAAAGATATCACTTCATGACATTCTACAGGATTATTCTCTATGTGATAGATTTCAGCTGCAGCAATTTCAGCTTCAAACTCCTGAGGACTTGACAAAGCTTCGATGAGTGCTTCCCGAAGATCTTTTGACAGATTCAAAGCATCCAAAATTGATAACTTGGCTGGTACTTGGGCCAAGCGTTTCAATATATCATACTTTTGATCTAGTGGTCTGTGTTTCCCAATAGGAATATGCGGTTTAGCAGGTACCTTGGAAGCAGATGCTTTGGAAGCTGATGCATCTTGTATTGAAGTTGGCAACATCCTTTGTTTTGGAAGATTAGACTGATTAGATCCATTTACTTGCTGATATAAAGAAGATGGAACCTTTAATCGGTCTTCCAAAATAACTGTGCCAAAACTGAGTTGGCCATTGGCAGAAGAACTTGCTTGTTCTTTTTGAGCTCGCTGAAGGGCTCTACCACGAGTTTCTGCTGCATATACAGTGCTAGCAGGGGTAAAATTAGAGCAGTGGCTTCGGAATGATCAATGTCTTCCCCTATATCCTGAACCTCTAGAACCTCCTCAGATTCCCTTATTTGATACAAGGAATTCAGGCTCATCAAGACTGGAATATGGATTTGTTAATTGAATCATATTAAGAGAACCAAAGATTAACTCTTCGTCTGATAAAGACTCTGCCTGGTTAGCCTGTTTAGGCTGTGCCGTTTGGTGGGACGGTGCCCGTGGCTTTGAAGTAGATGGCATGAAATCTGCCAGAGTCAAAGACAATTTAGGCTTTGATACATACTCATCTTCTCCTGATTCTTCTTTCTTCTTTGAATTGCGCTGCCCTTTTGAGGATTTATCTTTTGATGGAGGCTTTACTGCAGCTTTTGTATGAGACACAATTGGATTCTTCAATTGTGTTCGCAAAATGGAATGGGTCCGATTGATTGTCTTTCTGAACATCCAATCATCATATTTTTTCGCAGTTTTGCTTTTGACTTCCTGCCACTCGCCTTCTTCCTCTGGATCTGTAGCGGTAATATACGCTACATGAGCTGAAGAACCCTTCAATTTGACTTGTCCCAAGTCGACCATCTTTTGCAGGAGGTCTTTAAAGACAAAACACTCCTGGATGGGATGCCCCAACATTTGATGAAAGGGAAAATAATTGGGACGGTCATCATCTCCTTCCTTGTTTGGCCTCTTGGGCACTGGTAATTGAACCAAATTATTTTCCAGAGCTCCAATGAAGTAACCAGGAACATGCTCATTTCGGAAAGAGTATGTTTTACTCTTCATATCCTCAAATTGTTTTCGTCGTTGATCTCTTTGATCATTTAGATGAAACGGCCTTAGTTGTTGGCGTTCAAGAGGTGGAGTCCTTTGAGAAGATGAAGGTTTTGAAGTAGATATAGGTACAGGTGCTTGTTTAAGCATAACTGTAGCAGTTTCTGCTTTACCCATTCTTCTTCCTGGAGCTGATGGAATTACACGAGATTTAACCTTAGCCTGTATAAGGGAATCTTCAATCTGCTGAGCGATTGAAGTAAGGTCTCAAAACCCTCCTTTGTATTTCACAGGGATCAATGGCGTGCGTAATTCGTCACGCAAATTTGCCACACAGATTGACAAAAATTCTTCCTGAGGGAGTGATAAACTCAGGGAATACGTTAATCCCTTCCAACGAGCAATGAAATCATAGACTCTTTCATTTTCCCTTTGCTTGCAGTTTGTAAGATCGAAAACTGTCATTTTTGGCAAAGTTGAGCTAAACTGAAGAAGGAATTTTTGACAAAGATCCTCCCATCCGATGACTGACCGGGATTGCAAGCTTGTATACCAGACAAAAGCTGGTCCTTGCAAGGTTCGTACGAAGCATCTGAGTTTCACTGCTTCTTACTGCTCTGGAGTTCCCATCATAGGATCACAACAAGACATGTAATGTGTCAAATGTTGTTCAGGGTCGCCTGATCCATTGAAAGTAGGGAAAACAGGGTTTCCAAAACTGGATGGAGGAGAAATTGAATCTACCCATTCAGGGTAAACTTTCTTTTCAGGTTGAACCTGCGCCCGTTTCCCTTCCATAGTTTCTAACCGAGATTTTAATAACTCAATAGTAGTTATTAACTTTTGAGAAACGTTAGGTTGAACTTGGTTTTGGGTAGGTGCAATGAATGGAGCTTGGACAAACGTGGTGGTTGGTGCTGCAACTGATGGTAGTGCTGCCAACCGTTGTTGCGTTTGACCCGTAGGATTAGACCTCTATGGGTGTACTGATAAAGGAGGATATTCTTGATCCATCTCAGTAGTTACAACAAATTCCTTTGGCTGTCGGACTTCAACATTCTTAAGAAGAAGACTACTCTGAAGTAGTTCTGCATTCAACCTTCTTAATTCTTTCATTTCTTCCTCCTTTTGTGCAAACCTTTGCTCTAATGAGAGTGATTGACCTCCTTCAGAGGAAGGGTGAGAAGTAACCTGATTCTTTCCTTTCCCCTTATTGAATCCTTTTCGGAGAGGGGGAAGTGGGTTACTTGAAGGAATACCCAGATTTTGGGTAAGCCTTTGATTACATGTGCGCACACCTCCTTCATTTAGGTCTGTGTGCGCAACTTCTTGAGCAGGAACCTCTTCGTCTGATCCCTCTGATTGAGCCTCATCTGGTGAATCAACAACAACGACATTGATGACATTAATGGATGCATATTGCATGGAATCCTTTCTATCAGCATTTCTGTGATATTGTCTCCTTCCATGTCCATGATGAGACATGGCATTCCGTCGACTTGATCCCTCAGGAACTTCCTGGAGAACCGTCACTTGCAGAGAATCTCCTGATAGCTTGGCTCTTCGTTCCTCTTGAGGCTTATTCCCTAATCGAGAGAATACTGACTTTCTCTGATGGAGGGATTGAGGATTTGAAAAAGTCCCCAGTCCGGTGGACTGGGGATGTTCCCGCTGCTTCCGCTCAACTCCTCGAATCCCATTTGTTGACTCTGAGGGTTGGGTTAGAGAAGTCCCCAGTCTGACAAGATGGGGTGTCTCTTGACATGCTATGTCTGAGATCTTCTTAAAATCTCTCTTGATCTTGCGAATCTTAGTTCGGAAATTAGCTGGATGCATTAACCTGTATCCACTTTTATAACCGGGTTCAACAGACCGTTGGATGATTTCCGAAACTTCTGTCATTTGATGACGTGTTTGCTCCAGACGAGAGGATTATGCAATATTCTCGCCTGCTTGATGTAGGAGCAATTCAACAACTTGTTCTCTATATACTTGATTTTGAGGGGAACTAGTTGAAGCCTGTTCTTGAGCAATCTTATGATTATGAACAAAGCCCATTGACTGTGGCCGGCCATGGGCAATAACATTGCATGAGACCATTTTCGGCGGGCTTTGCTGACCGGAAAGCACTGTGAAATGTAGTGCTCCGTGAACACCCCATCCTCTGATATGAACATCGGATGGAGCATTGGAAATTAACTGACGCAATTTTCTTAGTGCGCCAAGGCATGAACGTTGAAGGGTTCTCTGTTGCTTTTCAGCCTTCGGATACCGAGAGACTGATAGAGATGCCAAATCAATCTGACGTTGTAGCCCTTCTATTATCTTAAGATTATTTTCATATTCATCGTAAGATAATACCTTCTTCTTTAATTGACAAAGAGTTTTCCATATGTTGAGATGAATATCATGGATTCCATCATCCGTCAACATCTTTGGAATGTCGTACTGGGAGTCAGCGAAAGGCCAAAACATGACTGGTACTTCACCTTTTGCCAGTTTTTTCCTCATGTTCAGCATTTCCTCTTTATCATTAAATGAAGATTCTTCTACCTGTTTGGACTAGAGTTGGTGTTTCCTTATTGCTTCATCAGATTCAACAAGATTGGTAGAGATATCACTATTCATGCTGGAAGATGAATGACCCAGGGATGGTTCGGAGAATAACCTGAACCCCAGGCTATCTTCTGATGGAGAAAGAGTTTCACCTGCCGATAGTAAAGTATCAGACATGACTGGTTTTACATTTTCAAGTGCCTCGAGATAGGAGGGCTTTCTCGTCACTACATTGCCTTCTGAAAAATTTTCGAGACAACTTGAATCACTACTGCGGAGAGGACTTTCGCAATGAAGTTCATCACCATGAGGAGGACCGTCATGATGGGTTACATTAAAAGATGAAATCTCTTGCTCCTTGGTCTTCTGACCACACAGAGGGTTCCTGTGGCTCTCATCTGAAGAAGAAACTTCAAGATTGACCGAACTTTCATGAAGCAAGCCTTCATGAAGAAGTGTCTGTTGAAGACCTTCAAAATTAATGTTCCCGTTATTGGGAACTGAGGGAGTAGAATCTTGAATTCCGACAGATAAATGTCTGAGGGCTTCAAGAACTCCAGCATCGAGCAAGGCCTTGTTGTAGATTGGCCTTTGATCTCCTGACTGTGCTGGGCGGATCTTTTTCTTAGATGCCTTCTTACTCACTTTAGAAACCACTTGTTGACGAAAGTGGTTACTCTGAGCAGGTGTATGTGTCTGATCAGGAAAGATGGTCAGGTTAGGCTGACGATCTCCACTCAAATCAGGTGTATGTGCCTGACTTGGTTGTCCGTTTGATATGGGGGAGTATGCCCCATAACCCTCTTGGACTGGAACAGATGTGTGTGTCTGTTCTGGAGTGAATCGTTGATGTGTCACTCCACTGCTAGGGATAGATTTATGTGTCTGTCCCTGAGATGATGCTGAAGCTGTTATGATATCCTGGCAAGCATCTAGAATATGAGCAGGAATTTGCTTCTGCTCTTTCACCATTGACAAAATATGTTTGGTGACTTCAGCCGCCAGAACGGGGATATACGTCCATTCCGGGCTTGGAGTAGGTGTATGTGTCTGCTCCTGTCCTCCTTTTCTTGTCAGTGAATCCTGACAGTACTCAAGTGTGGAGGCAGAGAGTTGAGTCTGCCACCTGTTTGTCATCGGGGCTTTCTGACTGACTTCTCCGTGCGCAACCAAGCGAGACTGTTGGTAGGCTTTATTAGTATTAGCAGGTGTATGTGCCTGCTGATTACACTTCGCCAAACGTGGTTGATGAGATCCATCATATGTAGTCAGACGAGCCTGCTGACTAACTGGTGATGTATAAGCAGGTGTATGTTCCTGCCTATAGTACTCCGCCGGAATTGCCTGGCGGGATTGGCTTGATGCTGCCAGATGAGTCTGCTGGACAGCGCAATTAAAACGGGCAGGTGTGTGTGCCTGCTCATTGTTTGCCACCAAGTTAGGTTGGTGGACTTCTCCGGAGATGGCAGGGATGACAACCTGCCCATTGTTAACCGGATTCCGTCTCTGGCGGTTCATCTTGCCTGCTCGGGTTCGAGGAACCTGAGCTGAATGCTTGGAGTCGGTACCCTCATCATGTTGAGGGCGCACTACCGCACGAGTCTGGCGGCGATTGTTGATGGGAGCCCTTGAGAAGGACTCCTGTCTTTTTGAATTAAGGTCCTGCGGGACCTGCTCATTCACTTCCTCAGAGTAAGGTAGTGAATGGAAATTGCGTTCCAGGGATAACGACCCGAAACGGTTGGAGACGGTAGTCAGCACCGCTTGCTTCTTAATTGCTGGTCGCCGTTGTCCAGACGACCAGGTAGAGTTGTTAACTTGGAGGGCTTGACGAGTGGCCTCCAGAGTTGGGATAGTACCTTTGTGACGGTACTCCTTAACCAATGCATTAGAAACCCAGCGTTGAAGACGCTGAGTTGGTGATGTCATCCTCAGAGCGGATGACATTCCAGCAGGAGTAGCAGCATTGGTTTTCACAGCAGTAGACCTCACAGTAGAGGTGTTCATAGCAGCAGTATTCACAGGGGTGAATTTAAGGAAAGCCATTTGCAGAATATCTTGAGAAAAAAGGGTGCCTGTTCCATATAACAGACGTAATCAAGATGAATCCGGCCGCTACATCTTTTGGATGAGCACATGTCAATGATTGATTTGTTTGGCCCAAGGGGCCTAACAAATAAGAAAAATATCACTTTAACTTGGTTAAGGATTCACGTCGGGTTCACCATTTTTTGTTTCGCACGGATTTCGGGGATGACCTCCTGGACGGGAGATTCAAACGTTCCGATCGGTTTCTAGCGGGTTTGTTTGTAGAACCGGAAACATCCAATGATTCCACATCCGTTGGGACCCACTTTCCAAAGGTAGGCGCTCATTAGCTTGTGGACTGATGATGCTTAGGAATTTGCATTGGTCGAGAGGATGGGAGGTCGGACTCATCACTCCTTTTTGAGGGGAATTATTGTCTACTCCGGGACTCTCTTTATAGATTTAAGTTATGTTCGTGAATCCTTATTACATTACGAAGTATAAAATGTGATTTCCTTTAGTTTTAACAATCAATGATTAAATATACAAGAAATTTAGAGAATCTTTTATATGTATTCGAGGTTCTTCATCAATAGAGAATCATCTATATCCGTTTAGAGATTATTGGTTAATGGTATCCTTCAAAACATTTATATAAAAGTCTCTTGGTCATTATGATGACCAGGCTGGTTTTAAAGCCACTCAGTGGGGCACTTGAAGTTTATCGTCATTCAGAAGGACATGGATTATTTCAAAGTTGGGATCGAACCCATAAATAGGCTACCTACGTATCCTTTGTTTTGGAAAAGGAATCAGAACCCACGTAGTTTGAGTAATGGAGTATGATGTTTATGATTGATGGCTCAAAGAAGAATGTCATAATTACTTTTACACTCTAAGCTCACGTGAGTCATGCTCGGTGTGAGAAACAAGAGGTATTGGTAAAAATTAGACAATTGTGCCATGAAAGATGCAATCATAAGAAATTGTTTGGGGCTTATGATTGGGTTTTACTCCTGAAAAGGAAACCCAAATCAAGGGTAAATTAGGACTGGTTAAGAGAAATTTAAGGGGGCTTGGGGTTTACTCCTGAAAAGGAAACCCAAGATTATGACTGGGACTTACTCCTAAAAAAGGAGGCCCAGGTTATGACTGAGTCTTATTCCTAAAAAGGAGACCCAGGTTAGGGATTAAGGTTTGGGGCTTACTCCTGAGGAGGATGCCCATATTTGAGGTTGGGGCTTACTCCTAAGAAGGATGCCCAAGTTTAGGAACTTTAAGAATTTGGGGCTTACTCCTGAGGAAGATGCCCAGATTAAAGGATTTATAACTGGGGATTATTCCTGAAAAGGAGACCCAGGTTAAGGATTCTCTCATTTTAAAGGATGAGGTTGAATGAACGATCTCTCAATATTTGGTGACATAAAGATGTATAAATCACTAGGTTTTGAGATTTTCAGATAAGGAAGTCAAATCAAGAAATCATGCCATAAATGGCTTTGAAGAGTGTCTTGAAGACTGAATCTTGAATAGGAAAGGTGAAATGGCTTAAGAGGGGTAAAATGAGCAAGATGGGCACCCAAAAAGATAGGGGGCGCAAGTCTTGAAAGGCGCGCAAGTCTTCTGTGGGCGCGTAAGTATTGGTCGCGCAGGTATACCTGCGCGACACATGGTGTACTTGCGCGATTTTCAACCAGCATTGAAATATTTGAGTGACTCTTTTTTAAACCCTTTAAAATCCTCTTGAGGTTCTTCCAAAAAAGGGACGCGCAAGTTATATTGAAGGAAATAAGTCGGCGCGCAAGTGTTGATAAGTTTCAACACTTAGGCCTTCCTTATTCTCTTTAGATCTTCCATTATAGGTAAGAAATTACCTTAGAAGTGTTCTGGAAGCTTTGAGAAGAGACTTGGGTGTCGGGAGCTTCAATCCGAGTTTCTGGAAAAAGATCCTCTCGAATGGGGGGCCCAAAGGGTCTATTTATAGGCAAAAGAAGGCCTTGGGCGGTTACCGGGCGGTTACCACTTAGGTCTCGCAAGTCACTTACGCGGCCCAGGTTGCCGTGCAAGTACACTTGCGCGACAGTTAGATAACTTGCGCGGTGATATTGTTGTTGATCCTTTGTTCATGCCTTTTGTCGATTTTTGATGTTTTCTTCAAAGGTTGAATCACTTTGAGCTCAGATATTCCCTTTTCCGATCTTTAGATTCTGTGACGAAAGGAGCGTCAACAACTGCGAAGATTAGGATGTAGGCCATTCACATAAAGGACTTCAGTTTTATTTATCTCTCTATTAGATAGTTCATTACTTCCACTTCCTTTGATTTTCAGAGCTCTATTATTACCGAACAATACTACTCCATCAACCCTCGTCTTGAAATCCATTAACAAGTATGCATTATGTATCATATGAGATGAACAACCACTATCAATAATCCAGGTGCTGTTGTTTTTTATCTTTGAGGGCTACCTCAGAAAGTTTAAATTTCCCAATTTTCTTCATTTCTTTCGATGATATATTTGATTGAGTGTAGGGAACTAACGGGCTTTCAAATATCTTTTCCATGTACATGGGTTCTGCGTACTCAAAATATTATTCCAAAGGAGAAAATATATTTGAAAGAGAAATAATATCTTATTGATGATCTTTGACTTGTCTCGGACTTCGGTATGAGGTTTCCATGTCACACTTCTACCTATAATAAATGGATTTATGGAAAAGGTTAGAACAGTGAATACAATATCCATAGAAATCGTTTCTCTTATAAGTACTAGGATATGAATTTGGTCTCCTTTATTGAACCCCTATCTCTCCCCCATTTAGATATATCCTTGAATCTTTTCAATATGACATTGTATGACAAAAATATCTATAAAACTGACACTTCATGAGAGAAAATGCCTTCTCACTTCTATTTGTCCTCATGCCTTCTTACTTGGAATTGTTTTTGATTGCATATTATTCCTAGAATCTCAAGGATAGTCTTATGTTCTCCTTTTAGTTTGATTTAATGGTATTTTTTAGTGCTTCTGGTGATTTTACAACATAATCAACTTTTATATTGCTTTAATTCTTGTCCACTTTATTTGAAGAATTTGATGTCTTGAAATCACAACTAATTCAACTGTTCCTATGCGTGTGGGTATTCAATCACTCAGAATCGTTCTAGATCCAAAAGACCCCCCATTTTCTCTCTCCAACATCTCATCATCTATGATCCTACCATAGTGTATTTTCTTCATTTCTTCTTTTGAACTTGATTCACTTTTGAGCATACTCCTTAGAGTAACAACTTCTTCTTCGAGTCCCCAAACTATTTGGGACTTCTACTCCTGTCTCGAGGTTAGTTCACTGATGAAATTTTCATGTTCTTTGATTCATATATCTAGTTCCACTACATCATCTGTCCTTTCAAGTATTGATGATTTTACTTTCACTAGTTCTTTTATTCATTCAATTTCATCTTCATGTTGATCAATATATTCTGGTGATTCTTTTACCATTTCATTCCACTTATTTCATCTCTTACACTTATTCTAAAGCTTAAAAAACACTTCCTTAAGTTGTAAATTGGGATCAACATTAGTTTTCAACTGGTTATATCTATCTTTATCTATTGATGGTACTGGATTTTCAATGGTATCCATCCTAAAAGTGTGGTTTCTAGTTTTAAATTATAGTTCATCTTCTTCACACAAATCATTATCATCAACTTCCACTTCACAAAAAACAGTCTTATTCTGTAATTGATTTCTAGATTCAAAGTCTTACTTTTTGAAAAACCTTTTATGAGGCTTCTCAATGTGTTCACCTTCTATTTATTCATCATCAATCTTTCATGAGAACTATGAGGCAATGTTCTCAACATTTCCCCAACGAAATCAAGAAAGAGGTAACTTTCCTTTTAAATTTCCATTTTCCCTTCTAGAAATTCATTGAAATGAGAGAAAGAATGTATTTTTCCACATCATCTTCACCACTAATATCTTTTTAAATTTTCATTTTATATATGACTTTTAATTCCATTTCCTTTCTCACATGATTCGTAGCATATTTTGTCTTGAATATCATTTTATCTGCCATTAGTCTACTCAGAAGATCATCCAGAGAATATTTTAAAAGATCTCTTTCTTCAAGGACTAACACCTTTGAATTGTACAGGGTTTGAAGTATTCTCAATATTTTTCTTGTTAATATAAAATCCACTGATTTCTTCTTCTAGAACTCAAATTTTTCCAACCACTTCAGTAATTCGATTAGAGATGAAGTATGAATTCTCATTAGGATGTATCTTCAAATTGTCAAACCTATTGTGAAGAACTTGTCGTTTCACCTCCTTCACTTTTCAATCTCCTTCATAAATATTTTCATGTTTACCCCACATGGACTTATCTGAGTTACAACTCTTCACCTTTAAATAGATCTGATCATAAAGGGCTGCGGTGAGAGAATTCTATGCTTTATCATTTACATCAAGAGTTTTCCTATCTACATTAGTCCCAACCAGACCAGTTGGATTAGTGACTTGTATTCCTTGTATATTAGTAATTAGAACTTCCATTCATGGAGATATTAGATGAGATTTTATTTTGTTCTTTCAGATCTGAAAATTACTTCCATCAAATTGGCGGACTCCTCTGATATTGGCTGAATTCTCCATGATGGTATAAGATATATCAAATAGCAGTAACCTCCCTCTGATACCACTTGTAGGACCTCAGAACACCCTGAGAGGGGAGGGGTGAATCAGGGTGTCAACTTTTTCTTTTTAATGTTATAGATCTTGTTGCCACATTGGTAAAAACATGTTACAAAATTTCAGTCAAATTAATGTAAGGAGGAGACACATCACTTTTATATGGTTTACCACAAAAGGCTACATCCGCCAAAAATTCACTGATAGTGTGTCAGTCATACCTAAATCCACTAATATTTACTAGTTTTTGGATTACAAGGTTTGGTTACAATCCCTGTTCCAGACACACAACCTTTACAATGGTTCAGGGATAGCTCACTACAACCATTGGATCACTTCCGTCGACTCCCCCTAGCTCAATACCTTGAGAGAATTCTAACTCAGTTTATTGACTTTAAGGTCGCTTCAATAGATTTTCATTGAATTATTTATCTCTGTTCAACACGAGACACTACTTGCATCAAAGTCATAAATTGTTGCACTTGAAATCACTGAACCGTTGAATCAGATATTCAAAACATGTAATCATCTTACACTAACAATTTCACACAACACCTACCCTTTGTATGCAAGATCATACCTTTTCACCCAAAATTTTCCTTTTTTTGCAAGATACCTTATTTTTATGCAATATTTTCTTGGGTGTGCAATATTTTTCTTTCGCGAACAATATTAGCTTTGTAATGCAATATACTCCTTTCGTGTGGAAATATTTCGCACGATAGAGCTCCAGATTCATCATTAGAATTTAATTCTTCTTCAGTGGGGGTATTTTCCCATTTATAGTTCTTTATGATGAAGTGCACAATATTTTCAACTGTATGACCCCTTTTCTTGCAATCTCCATGATCATACATGAGAGTATTGACAAAAAACACAATCCATGATCATTTTTCAGCAATGAGCAGCCTTGGATCCATTAGGGAGTCATGATGCACAATTATAGAGAACCAAATACAATGGAATTTAAATAGATCCCAATGAAGTTCTTAGGATTATAATGATATGGCCACCCTAGAGTATATTCGATGTGGGATTACATAAGAAATAAAATTTTCATCATTAAAATCATACATACTATCGAGCTCAAACCCATGCCACATACTTGTTATTTATTGAGAAAAAACTCCATCAATATATACATATCCCAATTTGTATTCAAAAATTAAATTGGAAGATATATTGAATATAAATATCCTAAGTAATGTAGGAGTGGCCAAAGTTCATAGTAACTCTATGCACTCCTATAGGAGAACCTAGAGTGAAAAATAAAGAAAGAATAGGAAACTGTATTAGGATATAAATCATCTAGAATCTTTAAGATGGAAAATAAGTGAAGGAATATAGAGGGAAAATCACCATGTCCGAGTGTCTTTTGAAAATTGGTATAGTGTTTGTCTATAATGTTTAAAATAGAGATCTATAATAAAAACAATTTTTTTTCAAACCATTTAGGCTGATTGATTTATCATTAGAAAATGGTGATGTTGGTTATTTCATGGAGGCTATAATTGTGACCTATGGAACAATCTTGTTACAAGAAGTTAAAAAGGGGAGTACCACAGAATAGTAAATGTCATGTAGATGTTTTTTACTATATTTTATTTTTATAAAAAATGTTACAGGACACCATTTTGTGGTTCCTATTTGATGGACACTTTGGGAAGAATAATTGACTAGGTAGTTGTTCCAAGAATTAAATGGTGACCTTTATTTAATAAATATTATATTTTTGTATTGGATATTTTCCTACATGAAAGACTTAGGGGAAACCAGATTATGATTTCCCATCAGTAGTCGTTTTAAGAATTCCTTGAAGTTGTTTGTAGCCCGACATATAGAGTAATATAAAATTTATTGAGAAATAGTGGGATTTTAATTTATAATATTCCTATTTAGATATTCATAATTGGAAATAAATATCACTTTTAGGCTATTGTGATTTAGGAATGTTTAATGAAGACGGAAAAAAGAAGAAAATTAGGAGAGTCTAGGAGAAAACTTGGAAAAGTGAAGTTTCAAATGACTTTAAAGTGATTTATGTATGACTTATAATTTTATATGACATAAATAAACATTGTTATGAATTAAAAATGGTTTTCATATTACATAATTCTTTTTTTTAAGATTTCAAAGGTCATATGAAATGTGGTTTAATTTTTTTCACAGGACTTCAATGGTTGTAGAATTTTGAATGTGGCAATGGAAAGTATGTTGTGATATCAAGATTGTAAATATCAAGATTTATAGAATCATTAATCTAGAAAATGTTTAATAAATAAGTATAAATGAATTTCAATCCAAAAAATAATGATAATTCATTTATAAAAAAATTATTTATGTACTCATGGATATTTTAATGAGTTTTTCTGATGTTTTTTAAATGCTTAGTTTTTTAGAATTTAAAATAGAATCCAATTGTGTTAAAAAGTAATTAGAGAGTTTTAGAATTTTTCTAGGAAATAATAATAGTTAATGATGAGTCTTTTTGTGTTTAATATGGTTGATGTATCATGAATACTAAATAAAAAAATATTATGGAAACTTGAAGAAGATGTTTTCATATTTTTAAAAATTTCATAACATTGAAGAAGAAGAATGATGATGAAATAGGTTTTGTTGTATTTATATATATATATATATATATATTAATTTAAGTTGATATTGATGGTGATTTCATTTTATCAACACTATTAACTATTTAATGGAAGTACTTGTGTCAAAATAGAATGAAATTTTATATTTCACCCCATTGAAAACTCATGTGTATGAGAGGAAGGAACATGATTTTAACACTATGTATTATGTAAAGTAAAAAAAATAAGACATAGAGAAGAGAATAAATAGTTCTACTATTATGAACATAAAAATAAAACAAATTATTTCACTAATGTTGAAAAATTTTATGAAATAATAAATTTTTTTTACACATTGGTTTTCATAGAAGAAGTTTCTTACAATCAGTGCAAGAGAAAAAGGAATGGAAACATTCTAATTTGTTTATGTAAGGAATACAAATTATTTATGTAAAAAAATATGTATAAAAGGAGAATAATGTAGTTTTTCTCATTAAATTTCAAGTAATAGAAGAGGGAGAATAATATGAAGAAAAAACCAGAACCACTACAAGGTTAATTCGCAATTGGTTATGGATTAAACAATTGTTATAAAGTTATAATTAATGTGTATACTATTGAATGCAATATATAGATCCTGTGGGAGGCTGTTTTTAGGTTATATTATCACCATACCAATGGAATCGAGATTGTTTTTTTTCACCCCTCTTTATGTGTAATGAACCATGTACAATGATCAGGCTACTCCATATGTAAACCATAATAACTAGATCTTCATTTTACTATGAATCTATTTATTAGATACTCCTAAAAACAAAAATTAGTAGTTACTCATTTTTATTAGTGAACCTTATAAAAATTACATGTGTTATTATTTAATTGATTACATATACTTGCAAAGACAAAGGTTGGGAAAATCAAGAATGAGAGAATCAAAATCTTTACCAATCATAGAGGCAAATGGATAAAAAATTTAAGTTAGTAAAAAAATGAAAAAAAATTCACTCATTTACTCTTAGGGTTTAATATATCCCAAAATAATCTTATAGAGTGATACTCAAATTTTACATTCTTTGTATATTAGTAAACTGTGTATAATTTCAATCTATAATGTGCTTTAAAATAAAATAAATACATAGATTATACAAAAACATGATCAAGAAGGTAAAAATAAAAAATATATAACCATAAATATAAAAAATGAGGGAGATATATTTCTTAATACTCATCAGTGTGATACTCATCCTCCCATTTATTCCTCTCTATAACCCTCTACATTGGATTTCCCATTGGAGGCCGAATGGAAAACAAGGCTGATTTTAGATATTGTCCACATGTGTAATAAACTAAGGAAATATGTATCTTTATATAATTTAAGTCCTAAACCTATAATGAGGTAGGTAGGGAAATATATTTTCTAAATTAATCCTTAGTAATGTGGTTATGCTCAGTTCCCAATGCTACTATGGTCACTAGTGTTGATGGATATATAGTTGTGGTGACAATATTAGCAAGAGTGGGTGTCATCTCAGTGGTTATAGACAAAAACATATTAGTACCAATTATGGTGACCAATGTCTTTATTTATTGTGTGTTTTTAGTTGATACTGCATCTATATATGAAGTATGAGTGAGGGTATCCACAGTCTTAAGTGCTACTGAATACTTCCAAATCGAGAGGTAAGATCTATGGTGAGATATTAGGACTATTAATGGGGACTCAATGGGAGAAGTACTCATCATCCCCTTCCAATTATTTTGTGAATCTAACTGATGTTGGAATTGGAACATAGGATCTTCCAGAATATAACACCTTGGTATTTCTAAAGAACACTATTCTTGATATCTTATTCAACACACAATAACAAGTTTCAACGAACGATGATATAATATTAAAATATTATTATTAAACATGACCGATATAGCCTAGCCAATAAATTTGAGAGTATGAATAGTATTAAAATATTTATGAAATATATATAATAGTCCTACTCAACATAAATTTGTTTTGAAATTATTAATAAATAAGAACTCAACTTTTAATAAATATATTTTATTCTACAAAAAATATATTTCCTTCAAAAATTATTATTAATTTTTTTATGGGAATGTATTATAATTAATTTATTGAACTCATAGAAATTTTATTTTATAAAATTAAATTTATTTTTTAAATCATCATATCAATTTTATATCCCTGTGAAATTTTTGGTATTTTTCTAAAATGTTTTATTTTTCAATGAATAGTGAACAATAATGATTTTTATAATACTGTCATTTCTTTTAACAAATTAGATAATATAAAATAACCACTATTAATTTTATTTTATTTAAAAGTAATATAAGTATTATCTAGTTATATTTAATCCAATTAATTAAATTAAAATAATCTTTATTCTATATTTTAGCATATTTTTTAAGGCTTTAACACACATTTGTTTGAAAATGGTTTTAAAGAAAATACTATTTCTACTTTTTAAATTATTAAAATAACACCTAAGAAGTAATTATTAAATTTAAATTTATAGATTATATATCAATATTTTTTAATTGAAATTCATATAAATATTTCTTTATTCACATAGCAAATATAATATCACCACTTCCATTAAAAATACATTTTTCAGAAAACATCTTTTTCATCATGCCCGTGGGATTAATTTAAATTAAAAAATTTCAATTCTTTGAATTTAATTTGATAAAATGGATTAAATATTTTGAATCAAAATAATTTTCATTATATAATAATTTAAACTTAATTTTTGGTCATAATTAATAGTAAAAATTGAAAAACATAGGTACGGTAGTAGAAAAATTAAAAAGGAAAAAGTGAGTAATCATTGAGGTAAAGATGATACCCTATATAAAACATATTTATTTTGAATTTTAGAGTTTTTAATCAGACTTATATATCATCCAATCCATTATTTATCAATTTTGGATTCACATGACTTGAAAGTGTCTTCCCATTATTGAATAGTTTTGGGTATTTATAAGAATGACTATCCTACCCTTATAAAAGGGAACCACATATTATCTCCATTATACACTTCCAAAACCCATTGGTTTGTAAAATAACAATCAAAATACCTTAATTAATTAAATTACCACATACTATAGGCATTTTTTTGATCAGAAAGGAAATATTTGGAGGATTTACATATAACTTCGAAGAGGTGGTCTGAAGAAGATGTAATATTATTTACCAATAATATTTATTCTATTTATTCTTCTACATCATTAAATTAATACTAAACAATTAAAATATAAAAATATAAATATATATCATATACTATAATGTATTTATGTTAATTTCATATCCTAAATCAATCTCCAATTCCATCAAATGGGAAACATAACCTTCGATCGCGTGTACAATGTACTACCACCTCACGATTTGATGTAATTCATTTTCCAACAAACCAATATTGGATATTGATGATTATAGATTTAAATTATATATATTATATTCATTAAATATTAATATTTATTGAAATGCAACATCTCATATGATTTCATTCCATACCATCTATTAGAAATGATAACATCATTCATCTGTAGGGTAGATTACCACCAAGTAAAGAGATGTGATTCATTTTTAATTGACACATCACATTATTGGTATATGTAAGTGTATTTTTAGAAATCATATTATATTTATGATATTATTATTATTATTAAATGTTAAAATAACCCTTACATTCTTTCCACCATGAGCATTGAAAAATGTAGGTTATACATGTGTACATACTGCTTACCATCCCCATGATTGTAACTCAATTCATTTTTCATAACCATAAATCATGGATATTTTTAAAATTATTTTTATTTATAAAAAATATTAATTATTTAATTATTATTATTCAGGATAGGGTGGAACAATGAATACTTTGACCATGGTCAACATAATGATGTCATTGAGAAATTATGAACTAAGCGCCCTCAAAACACCTGATATAGACATAACTAATTAAGTTGTTAAATTCATTATTAACATATATGAAGTAAATAGTTTAAGTAGAAGGGATTAAAAATATAAAATGTTTTTATGAAAAAAATCTTATATAAGTTTATTATACATGAGATAAAATGCATACATGACAAAGTCTTAACTTGATGTGAGGGTTTTGTCTCAAAACATCCTTCTTTAAGGGACATGTACTTTTTTGTAACTAATTTATTTTAAATGGGGAATATACGGAAATTTACATATTATATCATGGATAATTCATAAATCATACTTCATTCATTGGAGTTATGATTTAAAAGATACCAATATGATATGGGTTTTTTGTTGCAATCTCATTTTAATTGGGATTGTTTATGATTGAATTTAAATTCCTAGAAATTATTTGATATTTAACTAATAAAACATTTTAATTTTAATTTAATATATTTTTTCATGTAATATTCTATTAATATTATCATTTTTCTCTCATTGTTAGTTAAAATGATTTAATTTATTTAAAGAAAAGATGACTTCATTTCTCTCCTCGGTTCAAAATCCATTTTCTTCCAAATCCAAGTTTTCTAAAAATAATTTCAAGAATATTTTTAACATTATAAAAATGATTTGATAAAGAAATTTTTATCCATGTTTTAATTTTTACCAAACACTTTGAAAGGAATATTCTTTTCATTTTCTAAATGAGAAAGTTTTCAACCATTTTATAATAATGTGAAAGGAACATATTATAACCTATAAGACATGTATGGAATTTCCATCCATCATGAACAATGAAATATTTGAAGCATAAATTATATTTATTCATGGTTCTAATTAAATAAAATGTTTTATATAATATTCTACATATTTTTATATTTTGAAAAATTGTTTTCAAAGTGAAATGGGTATTTTTTACAAGAAACAATCTATTTAATTTTTAAATACATTTTCATCAATGAAGAAAAAATTTGATCATGTGGATTTATTATAAATTTTTTATATATGTATCTCACACTTATACCTAGTTATTATCCCTAAATTTTATGGGTTAACACATTCCTTATTTCCATTACTCAATTTCCTTCATTGTGAAATTTTCTTTGATTATGATATGATACAAGAATATGAAACCCATTTTCTTTCCATGGGTAATTATTATGTTATGAAAATTGTTTAATTTCCTTTTATAGCATACAGAATACATGAAAATATTATGATTGGTGCACCCAGATAACATTGAGAGAGCCCAATATAACTTATATGATGGGAATATCTATATAGCTCTCCATGCGTTTGGTAATGATATAATCTCATGAGATTTCATGCATGGGATTAGGGGGTAAACCTAATATTTTATGGAACGTCTTCCACCACGTGTTGTTTTCTAGGTAGTTATCCTTGAATCTTGTTTATGTTATGTTATATGTTGCTTCCACATTTTCTATTTTACCAAGATCTTATGATAAAACGTTCATATTTTTATTCTTCCATGTGATTATTCGTGATCATTCAATTTTATGTTATTATATTATAGCTTGACTCTTGTGTTATGTTTCCTTATCTTTTTTATTGACTAATTAGTATTTTTAGCTCACCCATTTTTTATATGTATTCTTGGGGTTATCTCATTTAGTTTAGGAGCTCCAAAGGATTTAAGAGAACATTATAGAAAATAAAATAAAAAAATTTATTTTTTATTTTCACTTTTATGTTTACAGAACAAATTCATAAAAAGAAACATGGCCTCATGATCATAGGATTGTAATTAATGGATATTAATTTTAAAAACCATATAATAAAATGCGTAAAAGGTGTGAGTCCCTATAGTAGGAATCAGAGAAAATGTTTAGTTAACCATTGGAAACTAGCATGAGAAAAATTAGTGAGAAACCTAGGGATAAGTCTATAAATAATTTTATATATTAGAAAATATTCTGTAATATTTAATAAGGATAAAGAGAGTGGTTTACAATAAATTTTTTCCCTGTCTAGATACTACAACTTGATGTGGCTCTATCATTGTGGTACATAGGGTTAATAACAATACAAATGGAACATTAATCTAGACTCGATCATCACCTAGTGTAAAATAATGGGCCTTTATACACACTAGGTTTAAAACTCATGGAGGATATGCTTGGGATATTCCCAAAAACTTTATCAACCACTATAAAGGAATTGAAAAACAAAATCTGGTTATAAAATATAATAGTAAAAATTATAATGGATAACCTAGACTAAAACCTAGAGACTCATAAGTCAAGATATACTTATCATTTATAAGTTATTCTTCCCAAATTATTATGTTTCCATTTTGTAAGTTTATTAGTTAATGTATAACCATCTTGTTTTCTTCTTTTAGATAATTTAGATAAATAATAGACAGCTTTCCAAAAATCAAACTGATGGGAAAGGTAATTATTTTACTTATAGGATTACTAAATAATGGGAAAAAGTTTTATATCTTATGATCATTACAAACGAGCTATATTTAATTATGGTTGACAACTTAGACATAGTGGAATTTCCATACATATCAAAGAAGGTAAGCATGTTGTCTCTTAGATATTGAAGGGTTAAAGATGATAATGAAATGAGTATTAAATTTTCTACATTAAAACAATTTTGGAAGATTCACCATGGAAAAATTCTTTAAAGGAATCAAAATATACTTTACCTTTGGGAAATGAGGTCACAAAGTAGGTAATAAGTGAAAAAAATAATGAGTCCCATTAACAAGATAAAATGAAATAAATTACAACCAATGGAACCACTAACAATTTAATGTTGTAGATACAGGGATCTTGGTAATTATCCAAGTTAATTCTCTAATCCATGGAGTAATTACTAATAGAATATGTTATGAAAATCATGGATGTAGAATTATTGGAGTGTTTAAGATTTCTAATTCTAGAATCATGTTTTTAAAGTGTTTTTATTAATGGTATAATGAAATTTCTAAGGATTGTTTTGCACTAGTTTTAATTTAATTATTTAAAAGATATTTTGAATGGTAATAATGAACTATAAATGCGATCTAATGGTAAGACAATAATTTATTAAAAAATGATTGAGGGAAAGATAATATTTGATATGTAAATGATGTTAAGGAAAATATATTTAATTAATATTACTTTATTTTGGGAAAAAATAAGTTAAATAGTATACTTTAGTTGTTAAAAATTTGGTTTAATGATTAATGTTATTTTTAGGATGTTTATTTTATTTTTGGTAGTGTTATAGTAATTATATAAATATGGTTTAAAAAAAAGAACAAATGGTATTCTGAGTGAAAAACATTGCATTTGGAAAGACCATATGGCTTGATCACACAATTGAAGGATGATATGGGTGCATCACCTACCACAACACTACATGATGTACTAGTTAGTATGACATTTTATACTTAAATGATTTGGTTGATAAATAATAATTTAATTTTCAATAACATGTTATAGGGTTAAATCTTTTTTGATTTTTTAAGATTTTTTGGGATTAATCATTTCTTGGGACATTTTTCTTTGAGTAGAGGTATATGTTACCCTATAGTATATCTAGTGATTTAATATGAAATATTATTTTGGAAGGACATAATCAAATACCTTAATATTGATTTTATCTGGGATGCAGTGTTTTTAGTAATGTAATGATTTAAGATGAACATTGAATTTGGATTTTAATGTGAGGTTTTATTCATTTTATGAATTGTATTACATTATTCTAACCATCTATAGGTTTATTAAATGTATAAAGACAACAAAAATATCTTGATATCATTTTGTGGAATAATATGATTGGTTAGAAGTTAATTTTAGTTATTTAGGAATAAAAAAATATCTTGAATACTAATTGTTTTGAGAAATAGATGATATTATTGTGAAAAATGATTAAACGATGAAATTATACTTGTGACGTAATTATATTTCATTATTTCCATTGTCGAGATGGTAAAATAACCCCTTAAATTTAGGGAAAGGATCTTGAAATAAAAATGTTATTCATTTTAGATATATGGATGATCACTTATCTCTTTTAAAAAGGGTAAAATTTTATCTCATAAATGGATTTCTTTTCAAATCCATGTTTTTAGGTCCCATAAATTTTATCCTATATGGAATTATAGTTATGGTATGACATTTATATTTATGTTTCCCACTTTCTAAGTAGATGTTTTATTAAAAACAATTCTAATGTGGGTTTCTACAATGGAATTTTAGAATATTTGAGGATTGATTGTTGAGAAAAAGTTCAAATTATGAGGACAAAATTTATTTAAGGGGGTAGAATATAACACCATGGGATTTTAAAAAATAGTACTCTTAATATCATATTCAATACAAAATACTGAGTTTAAATGAACCTCAATATAGTATTAAAATATTATTATCTAAACATGAGTGATATAAAATAACCGTTAAATTGGTCGGTATTAATAGTATTAACTGATATAGGAAATATATATAATGGTCCTAACAAATTTATTTTTATTTGTAAATTCAAAATAAATAATAACTCAAATTTTAATAAAGATACTTAATTCTACAAAAAATGTTTCATTTTAAACAACAATTTCTTTTTGTGAGAAGATATTATAAATAATTTATGGAACTTTTGGAAATTTTATTTTATAAAATTTACATAATTTTTGAAATCGTAATTTCAAAATTAAATTACAGAGAAATGTTTTAATTTTTTTTGAAATGTTTTATTTTTTAGTTAATAGTGTAATATACTATTTTATGCAAAACTATCTTTTATTTTAATAAATTTTGTAATTTAAATTTCCCATTATTATTTATATTTGATTTAAAATTAACAAATGTATTATCTTTTATAATTAATATAATTAATTATATTTAAATCATCTTTATAATGTGTTTTAGTATATGGATATTTTTAGGCTTTAAAACAATTTTTCTAATTTTTTTAAAGTGCATAATGTTTTACCATTTTAACTAATTGAAATAAATACGAATAAAGAATTATTTAATTTAAATTTATAGATTATATGTCTATATTTATGAATTTAAATTCATATAATGAAAATTTAAATTCATACAGTTAATATAATATCATTTTTTCTTTTAAAAACATTTTTTGGAGAACGGATTTTTCCTCACGCTTGTGGGTTTTATTTAAAATTTTATTATGAAAATCATGTGAATTTTATTTAAAAAAATGGAATGAATATTTGGAATAAAAAATGATATTGTATGATAAGTTCAACATAATTTTTTGTCCTAATGAATAGTAAAAATGGGAAAACAAATATTACCATAGTAGAAAAATTAAAAGTATAATAGTGATAAACCCTAGAGTCAAAGAGGATAAAATATTTAAAACATGTTTATTTTAAATGTTAGAGGTGTGTATTAGACATATATATCCTCCACTACATTGTATTTTAAAATTTTTGTCACTTTTTATGAGCGTGACTTCCAATTATTGAGTAGTTTTGGGTATTTACAACAATTTCACTCCTCCTCCCCTATAAAAGTGAGCCCACTCACATATCCATTACTCTCTTATAAAACCCATTGTTTTAGAAAATAACTACAAAAATATCTTCCTTATATTCCTCCCACAACTTAGAGGCCTTATTTGGATCTGAATTCTAGTCTAGGGAGGCTATAGGTATAATCCTAAAAAAGTGGTCGGAAGAAGTGGTAACATTCTTAACTAAGACTTTTGGTTGAATTTTTTATTCCACCTCCAAAAAATATTACTTCATAATGAAAATATAAAAACATCGGTATATAAAATATACTATGATGTTATTATGTTAATTCAATACCCTAAATACTTATCCACTTTCATCAAATGAGATTTGAAACCATAAATCATGTGTTTGATGGACTACTGGCTCACAAACTGATGTAATTTATTTTCCATCATCACCTCTCATGAATATGGTGGATGGTGGATTTCATGTTTATATATTTTAATCACTAAATATTGATAATTATTTAATTTTAAGATATCATATACTTTCTTACCTTAGTATACATTGAAAATGATAACATCGTTTGCGTTTCTTGCAGTCTACCACATCATTAAGCAACGTGAATAGTTTTTTATTTCCACATCACATGAATAGTATATGTAAGTTTATTTAATGAAATAATAAGATATTTATGATATTTTTATAATTATATATATATAATAACAGTTACCTTATTTTCATTGTGATTATTGATAAATGTAAACATTACACATGGGTATGTTCGACCATCCATCTCTATGATTGTACCCTAATTAATTTTTCCTAACCATAATACTGGGTTATTTTTAAAAGTATAATTTATGTGTAATAAAGATAACTATTTCATTATTTTTTTTATTATGTAATAATGAATCATTTGACCAAAATCAGCGTACCTATGTCACTTTGAAATTATGAACAGAGCATCCTCAAAACACCTGACGTGGACATAATTGATTAAGTGGTTAAATATGTCATTAAAATAAAAGTAGTAAATAGTTTAAGTATATGGGATTAATCTTGGAAAATTATCTTAAGATAAAAAATATTTTATATGATTTTATTATACTAGATATAAAAGACACTCAGAAAATTAAAGACTTGAGATAAGGGTTTCATCTTAGAACTCCATTATTTGAGACACATGTTCTTTTATGCACCTATTTTATTTTAAATTGTGTATTTTTTACCATTTTAATATTATGTAATTAATCATTCATAATTCATAATATTCTAAGTTATAATTAATTTAATTCATTCATGGGAGTTATGATTCAATAGTTATGAAAGTGGTAAGACTATGTTTTAATCTCATTATAATCGGGATTATTTATGATTGAATTTCCATTGTAGGAAGTTATTTAATAATTGTATAAAAAAACTATTTAATTTTATTATCCTATTTTTTATTCATGAAATATTAAATTTATAATACCATTTCTTTCTCTTTGGAAATTAAAATGGCATATATTTTTTTTATGAAAAGATGACTTCATTTCTATTTTTGGTCAAAAATCCTTTTTTCCACATCTATGTTTTCTAATTTCCTTAAGAATGTTTTTAACATTATTCGAATTATTTATTAAATAAAATATTACCTATGTTATATTTTTTTTAAAAAATCATTGAAATGAATCTTCTTTTCATTTTCTAAACAAGTATCTTTTAAAACTTTTTATGATTTTCTAAAGGTAATTTTTTTAACTTATACGACATGTACATAATTTCCCACAATCATGAAAAACAAACTATTTTGGTATTACGTTATTAGTTTAAATATTTTATTTTATATTAAAAAAATTATACAATATTTTGGTTATTATTTATTTTTTTAAAATATTTTGAAAGTGAAAAGGGTATTTTTCTCCTGAAATATTCCATGTAATCTTTTTATGAAATTTTAATCAATGAAGAAAAAAATTTATTTCATGTATTGCTTTAAAGTTGTGTATATTTTTATCTCACATATATACCTAGATTATTAACCCATGGTTTTAATAGTTAATACATGTATTATATTCATTACTCAAATTCCTTCATTATTAAATTTTCTTTGATTATGATATGAGACAAGGTTATGAAACCAATTTCATGGGTAATTATTATATTATTTCTTATGACTAATTTCATTTTTTGCAACACATAAATCATGGAAATGTTAAAATGGGTGCACCCAGATTTCACTGGGGGAGCTCGATATTGCTTATATGATGGGTGCACCCAGATTGTGCTCCATGCATTTGGTAATGTTATAGTCTCATGAGACATCATGAATTAGATTAGGGTTCAACCAAATACATTACGGGACATTGATTTCCCTGGGATATTTTCTGCGTAGGTATCATTAATAGTTGATTATGTCATGTTATATGTTGATTCTATATTACCTATGCAACAATGATCATATGATACAATGTTCCTTATTTTATGCTTCCATACGATTACTTATGATCCTTATCTTTTGAGATATCATTATATAAATTAACTGACATGTTATATTTCTTTATAATTTTTATTACCTTACTAGTTTTTTTAGATAACCCCTTTTATATATATATTCTCTAGGTTATCCCATGAATTTTAAGAGCTCAAAAGGATTTACGATCTTGCACATTAAAGAGAATAAAATAAAAAGTTTTATTTTTTAATCTCAATTTGATGTATTATGATACTATTATTCCAATGAAACAAGGCCTCAGGATATTTGGGTTATAATTAGTGGATATTTATGATAAAAATCATGTAATTATATTTTTTAAAGGATTTGGTTTCTATGCATAATGTTTTATGTCTCATATGCATCCATCCAACTATGGTTGATATTCCTTTGATATGTATGCTTGAATGGAAGTATTGCAAAGATCCTATTATTTGCAGATGTATAGGGATGGGTGGGATCAAATCCCTATGTGTGTACATATAAAAATAGGTTCCCTGGGCAAGAGATGGTAGTGATGGTTCTTAGGATGAAATACGAGGTGTCTAATGGAGTAGCCCCATACTTTGGAATATACTATGATGGATCATGATAACATAATATAAATAAAGAAAAAATTATTTATTCCACTCCTCCAATGGAATAGTGGGTTGTGGTTTCTAATATATAGGGGTATAGCTTGTCTTAAGACTTATCCTAGAGTGAGAAGTAGCTAGAGCATTGACCATAGTGGCCACATCCTCCTCTAAAATAATTTTATTCTAATCACAAAATACATATCCTGACCCTCATTTCACCAATAGAAACATCTTGTTCAGAATGAAGAGATCAATCAACTGAATGTTTGTTAATGAGGAAAGTAGAAATGATGAATAAAAACACTAAGATATTTCACTAATCAAGTGATGTAATTCCCACCCATCAACATTCCTTTGGTCTTCATATATTATCCAATGAAATATAAGGAACATTTTTTTATGTTAATACTATTTAGTATCTTTTTAGAATATAAAATTAGAAAATAAATATGGATCACTAAGCTCATTCAATCACCCTTTTCTATCTTCTAATGGGTGTTCAATCAATGTATAATCTAGATAATGGTTGAATTCAACCGTGTACTCTTGACTGTAGCTATATCATGATAGACTGTTAGTTCATCTACCAGTTTCTTATAAATTTTTGATAAATGTTCTTGATCATGCTCAAACTAAAGCTATACAGATGTGATTATAAACAGAAAATCAACCCTATAAACTCTAATTCTAACAAAAAACTCAACCAATGAAAACATAAAATAATTAAATCCCAATCTAAGTCATAGAACTTCCAAAATGAGATCAAGAGTATCTATGAGATGTAGTGTTAAATCTCAAGTATCTAACTTTCACACCTACATGATGCGCTCTAAGTTCATCACTATTAACTCTTCCCCAATGTTCTCATTCAGCCAAATATTTTCTATAACCACCATGTTTATTATATTTTTTATACTACCTTATGTCATAGAATCTCCAAACTATATCAGTGGATGTGGCCAGCGAAACAAAGATTATAATATAAGTAGTCTTGGGATGAATGTTTAGAAATGGTGGGTGATGGATGGTGGATATAAAATGTATTTGGGTGTGGGATGAATATTATCATGTGATTGGGTAATGGATACATATATGTTTTCTTAGTGTATTAATCTTTTTTTTACACTGAGTTTTGGAACTTTTAACTATTATATTTTTCAGTTTTATGGAGTGGTTAAGTTTTTGGACCATGATTAGAGGGTGGGTTGGATTTTTTTAATACATGATGGATGATGGAAAATATGTCGAATTATTTAGGGATATGATATATTTAATTAGTTTTTGTGGTATATTTTTTAAAGTCTTGTGATGGTTTAGGGTCATATGGGGGTAGAGATGTTGTTTGGAAACCATTTGGATGAAAGTGGATAGAAATTGTGAAAGGTGGGTCAGGAATTAATAAATCCAAGATTAAAGTAACATTATAGTTTGAAATAAGGTGGTTGGAAGAGATTTAGAAGTCTAAGATGTAGTTTTGAGAGAGAACCAATAGGGTCCACGTGAAATCTTGTGGTGTGAAGTTAGGGTTTCGTTTTACTATTTGTATGTTTGTAAAAAAAATTATGTTAGAATTATTACTCTGATGTGATAGTTCTAATTTATCCCAAACCTTAAATATTTGGATTTAATATATTGGTGTTTTTTAAGGGTTATTCCATTAGGGAAAAAAATCATATTTATTTATTTCAGTTTTTTATAGCTTGAGTTTCTATGTGCGGCTTGATGAATAACACAAAGATCTTATCCTATTTTATAGAGAGGAAAAATTCAAAATAATAATAATTTATTCATGGTATCTTTTAGTAATTCCTATAATAGTATAGTATTATAACTTATATATGAGTTAATGATATAGTCTTGTGGGGTATGAATGTGTTGTGATAAACCTAATACACATTTTTGAGCTAGAAATTTCAAGGTATTTCAAATTCATGGATTTTGACACTTAGAATCTTTATAGTGTGGTACTATGATAAATTTTTTTCTTGGGATCTCTTTTACCCATTGACGATTCTAAAACTTATAGAGATGATGAAATTTCAAATTATATCTCCATGCCTCTTTGCAGCTTGAATTTCGGAGTTATATTGTAACTAATTTTGTATTTTAACATTTTATTTTATTCCTAAAAAAAGAAATTCCATCATCTAAATCTCACTTTTAAAACATACGTCTCAAATTTGGGAGATAACTGTGAAGATTTATAAGGCTTTTTAATAATATCACTTCAGAGCCACTTGTATGACACTTTTCCTAAAAAATTCTATCCTAAAATCTAAAATAAATGAAAAACATGAAATTAAAAAGAAAATTCATATGGGTTTCTTGCCATCTAGAGATTTATATTAATTTTAACGCTCAATGTACCCAATTCTTCTCATTAAATGAAATGTGAAAGGACACACCCCACTAGAGATAAAAAACCTAGTGTTTGAGTTGATATTTATTCACCTTTAAGGGTGGTTATTTATTTTTTTAGATTCCCACAACTCTATGTGGGAATGTTTTAATGACCATGAAGGAACCTGAACATATTGATTTTTGTTTACCAAGAACAAACTCAAACATGATTTGAAAAATATTACCATATCTATCTAGTCAAACTCCTTCCTTTGAATGTTTATTCATTCTAATTCTTTTTCGTCTCTTTATGGATAGTGTAATTTTTATAAGAGTCTATCTGGATCTCGTTATTCCCATCTAACTCCAATAGTCTCTTTCTCCCAAATTCATATTACCTCTACTTCAGTGATTTCTTTGTACAACATGATTTGTGAGAAACATCCACTAAAAGGTGCAATGGTTTCCCATACACCATCCAAAATAGATACATTCCCAAAAATGTATTATATGTCATTCAATATGCCCATAATTCCTCATCATGTTTTCTTGACCAATATTTTATATCAGTAATCCTAATAATCCTTAGCATCTAAATCAACAATCTATTAGATAGTTACACTTATCCACCTATATGATGATGATATGGAGTATTCATATTGTAATAAACCCTCTATTTGTCTATCACTACTCTGAACATGTGGTTTTAATAATTCATTATGCAATTAATGATCAAATACTTAAGTAATCAAAATCTAGAAAATATTTTCTTCTTTATAAATTTAGTGACCATCTGAGCTGTTTTGTTTGAGGTGGATTCCATTTCCAACAATATTAAGATATAGTCTATATACACCAATATATATATACACAACCATAAAAATAAATTAAAGGAACAATGAAATAAATCCCCCCTACATTGAAAAATTAATCCTCTATGATTTTTTATTGCAGTATCTCAGGTATTATTCAATTATTTCTGATACATTGGAAGTAATCACAAACCACTAAAATGTTTTATGCATCCTTGTTAAAAGTTCTCCGAAATAATTTACTTTTTAGTAAATTGGAAACTATTTTTTTTGGTCTATGGTATCAAATAATTTTGGAGGAGTGATAAATTCTTAGATTTCTTTATACCTCATTTTGAGTACTTGTTGGATTAGTAACATATAACCACATTTCATGAACAATAGAAGATTCTCCCAAAAGTAATTTTTATCTTCAACTAAAAAAACTTCCTCTATTGGTAGGTCAACTATAATGAGATTTTTTCAGTCACCATATAGTTTGTAATATCAATAATCAATTATAATTCTAATAACTATGCTATAAATTATATTTCATATGACCTTATGACCCCTATTAAAATAAGGGTAACTATTTCCTTGAAAGTTGATATGGGTTAATTCTCTCTAACCCATTTTATTTATTTATTTTAAAATTTAACTCTTAGAGAAAAAGGACACATAAGATGAATTGGGGTTCGAAATATTAATTTGTTAGAAAGCATTTCAATTATGTAATATTGATGTGAACTACAACTTTGAGATCAAAAGATAAGGTCTAAACTTAATGAAATAATATACCATTACAATTAGTTTCTTATACATTATGGTGTCGTTTATTTATGCCTAAATTGGGATATTAATTTCATAATAAATAGGGTAGAATATTTATTCTATTGTTTTTCAAGAAATTCCTCAACAATTTATTCTATTTTATCACACATATTACAAAATGTTTCTTCTTAATTTGGGTAATAATTAATGAGGAAGTGACCATATAATTGACCCGTACCTTGAAATACCAACAATTACTTGATTTTTACCAAGGGTTACACTTTTTTATTTTTCGGATATCATTGGTTTAGAGTTTTGGAGAATTATAGAAAACTAAAATATATATATATAACATATTATTACATTAAAAAATTTACACTTCCACTCTCTTTACATTTTTTTAAAATATAATCCTTAAATTTAAACTAATGTTTCAATAAAAACACATTCACTTCTTTTAAGATAGATACCCATAGATGAAATATAGACCTTTAAATAGTTTATAATCATCCTTAATCCCAATGAAAATTATTTTTAAACTTAGGATGGTGAAAATAAATCTCATTAAGGGATATAAAATAAATGAAACCAATATTCCTATAAAAAACACGAAAATACAAATGACTTTTTCCCTTCTCTCATAAAAATATTTGAGCTTAAAATAATAACATACTTAATCTTGAAAGGAAATTTTTTTCCTAATTGCTTTCATAAAATATTTTTAAAAAACTTCACAAATGGGAAATTTTAATTCATGAACACTTTACCATGGAAAAAAACAATCACCTTTATAAGACCTTAAACAATCCTTTAAGTAAGAAAATCATTTTTTAAATTTTAAAATCAAAAACATTCCATGAAATCACATTTTCAAGAGTAGAGAAATCTTTTAGGAAACTTTTTGTATCATATATTTCTCATGGAATCACCTAACTAGATAATTACAAAATTCCCTTAAGAGTAACTAGTATTAGTTAATGGAATCATTTTAGTCAAATTGTTTATGTTTGGAAACCCAAAATGAAATACCAAAACTTATTACTAGTATATTGGTAGTATGAATTTTATCTATTTGGGAGAGAGGGTAACTGTGTTCTACTCTTCTAGTTTTCTATTAATTAGGTGAATTTTATCTAAATTTTAGAGTCAATATTTTTTGTTTCAAAAATAAAGCAACTAATTATTCTATTTCTTGGTGAATTTCTTTAGAGATATAGAAAAACAAAAATTTATTTTGATAAAAAATGGGAATAATACATCATAGATGTGGATTTTTTAAGGTTATTTATAAATCAATTTTCTTATCAGGGTGTGTTGTTCATAATAAATAACATCTATGGGTTTCAAATATAATAGAACCCCATTGATCTGGTAAGTTTTGTTTGAATCAACAGAGACCAATTCCTTGGTCTGGAATTTGATTATTATAAATTTTGTTAATTTGATTCCATTTCGAGATGATAAGTGCACCAAAAGATCATGGGTGTACTTTGTCTTAATCCATCTAAATATCCCTATAAATTCCATTCTTGGTCTGGTATGTGGTTTCTAGTGATATTTAACAAGATATTCCACAAGATTATGAGAGAAATATAAATAACAATGATACAATAAGACAATTGATTAATAACCAACCATAATCATCCATAGCCCTAACACATTGTGGATTTAGCTACTCTTGGAGTAGCTAATAACTAACTGATTCTAAATACCAGAATAAAACATTGAATCAACATCAGATTGAAGATCACCAAGAAAGAGGAGTGGCATCACATCCTCTCTAGAATGGCCTTAAGGCCTTATTTTTTTTATTGATTTTTTATAAACCCCCTTTCAAGGGATGGGGGGAACCCTTTAAAGAGATTCCCTTTTTCCATTTCTTCATCTCTCTCCTTTCTTCTCTCGTTTGATGTCTCTCATGTTCCCTTCCTTCAGTTTATAAATTTGGAAAGCCTAACCTTCTATTTATAGTTATTAAAAATATAGGGTGTTTACTATAAAGTACATGGCGTATAACCAAGTCAACTTGACTTGGACCTTCTTTCTCTACTGGTAGGTGATCTACCATACCTCCCTTGACTATGAAGGTGTCAGAGGTCGCTTGGTGGGAGTACATGGTATGTAGCGCCACCCCAATAGAATGTAGTATCGAATTTAGCCACCAACCACATCTAGAAGGGAGGAGATGTCATGTAAAGTGACATACAGGGCATATAAATCATGGCCAGAAACATGGGTGTGTACTTGCCCAGGTCGATCCATGTGATAAGGAAATGATAAATGACATGCGTAATAAGTACACACTATGTATATATAAATTTTGTTTCTGATATTCCTTGATTTGTTTCTTTGACTATAAATTACCTGAAATCATCATGATCACTGAATTAAAGAATTTTAACTCCAAAACAACACATATTTCAGGTGGAACCATGTTTTGAATACTCAATAGAATTTATGAAAATGTATACACAAATAAAAAACATAAAACTCTCCCAGACATAGTCATTTTCTTTGTCCTCAAGCAATATCTCAATATCAAATCAATAGAATCCATACTCAAAAAAGGAAATAATTCAACTAATTATAATTGTAAATACTGTATCCATAGTAGAGTATTTTAAAAGGCACAAACCATATTTCAATTCAAAAGATATTCTAATCATGTCTCATATATAATTCAATTAAATAGTTGCATCCTCTTTCATCCAAATTGTTCAACTTTTCAAAAATAAACATGCCACTTGATGATTTACCTCACAAAAAAGTTACCACACTCATCACTCAAGATCATTTAATCAGATTGGGCCCAATATCAAGTATATGCATTCTATTTATAATATTTAAAGTGTTCTCATTATCCACTTAAAAAGTAAAATAAAACAATCTTTTGGGATTTCAATAAGGTTCTAATGTTTCTAAGGCTAAGGGTTGGAATGCAATGATGTGAAAAATAATCTCAGATGAATAAAAATCCTGTTTGAATTATTAAAGAACAATGCATGATATTAAAAAATATAGCTCAATGAAAAAGTATCCTCAATTATGATCTCTCTGAGGGTATCATCACTATGATATCCACTTTCCGACATGGATCTATAAACCATCAATAATGTGTAACAAATGAATCTGGTCTCTCTTTTTCATTTTTTCAATATTTTTCTTTTTTCAACATGGACCACCAAGAATAAAATGAATAGTGATTTTGGAACCCTTCTTACAAAATGAAAATGTGGTACTCTCCCCCACACTTGAATGCATGGTTTCTCAACAAAATATATAATAAATAGCCAAAATCCCTCTCTAAAGCTCAAATGAATAATCATGAAAATTTAAAAAATAATAAGGGTAAGGAGGGTAAATATTATTTTAATTTGGAATCCTATTATGGTAGTTCATGGTTTCTAATGGTGTCACAAAAATCAAATTTAGTGTAGTTCCCATGGTCAAAGGGGCTGAAAATGATCAAATGCATTAATAATTTTAATGTGATTAAAAAATATTCATGTTTTGAAGAGAAATGCTAGCAATTTCTGGTAGTTATGAATATCCCAAGAATCTCTCATGAAATAGGGTATAAGAATGAATATGTCAATAAGGATTATAAAACCTATTGGGAATGATGAAAAATAATAGATCAATCAGGTCATGAGATGATTACAAATTATTATTATAATAAATGTAAATGTTCAAGAATTTAAATACAGAATCAAACTATATCAACAATCATTTAAAAATACAATTAAATATAAAATAAGAATGTCACTTTAAAAATTCACTTTTATGTACTTAATATTTATAATTATAAATTAACCATTATGTCTCCACATTTTAAAATATTTCAACTATTAATGTTGTCTCCTAGATCAGTTCAAGGGAAAAGACTAGTGTAGTCAGAGGTTCTCCCACCCACTTAATATGGAACTTGGTCCCCCAAGGGAAACACCAACATAGAGGAGATGATATGGGGAACATGGTAGGTCAAGATGTGGGAAAGTAGTGGAATAAGTAAAGCTAAATTACAATGAAAAAAACTCGGAAATAATACTCCCCTCACTCTGATTTTACAAAGATGGAAATTGATCCAAAGAAAAGTTCCAAGCAACACTCCATTGAACCTATGACTAGTGAGGGAAAACGAAAAAGAAACCTATAGAGACATACATCATCATATCACAGGAATAACAATATATATATATATATATAATGGTAACAAATGTTCCAAAAACTAGTCATGTGGTCACCTTAGAAGAGGCATCATCTGTAATAGGGGGATCCACCAAAGTAGGATCCGCTGCAGTGGAAACTGGAGGCAGCAGATATTTGTTACGAGTGGAAGGAACAATAGGAATAGCCGTCATGGTTGGATGAGGAATAGTACTCAGAGACACATCATCAGAACCCATCATGAAGTGATTGACAGTCACATCCTGGGGGGAAGCTGGAGTAGGATAATTTGGACCATCAGTGGATAGGAAAACTGAATCAGTGGACATATTTATCTTTGGGGTATGGGTGGATGAGGGTAGATTAGTTAAAGGAGGAGTAGGGGTTGTGGGTAACTGAAGGACACGATGCTAAAGAATAAGGCCCAACATCTTCTCAAGCTTCATTTAAGACTAAAGGATGGTATTATACTGGTGCTCAAGGATGTCCAGATGGTGGTCTATAGCAAATAGATGGAGGGTGATGGGGAGATTGGCTGAGGGTATGGGTGGAGGAGGGGATGTAGATGGAAAATAAGAAGAAGGAATGGTGGAAGAATATTAAAGAGAGGAAGAAGTAGGGTGGGTGGTGAAGGAGAATCCACTATTGGATGGGGTGGTACCTGCTCAATAACCCCATCAGAAGAAGTTAGGTCATCCTGCACCCCTACTGGAGATGGTGCGTCCTGTATGAGAACAAAGCTATCTCCCCTGCGCTCGACCATCAACATGTGAATAAGCATAAGTAAGTCAAGACAGTGAGGAGAGAGTAAGGGTTTATGAGGGAGATATGGGATGAAAAATACCCAGGTGGTGGGATAATCGGGTGGCATAGAAGCCATCGTTCAGGTTTCCATGACAGTCAAGGACCATGGAATGGAAATAGGTGGCCACAAGATAGGTAAGGATAGGGTAATATCTTTGGACGACACATGTGAGAAGCTCTATTTCTTTCCGAGACATGACACCCATATCCTCATGGCGGGGAAAAAGAATTCAACTGAAGCATCGATCGAGGAAACTAAGGGGAGGGGCTCTTTTGAGATGTCGGGGTGTGACTGTGGTCTGGCCCAATAAGTTCCCGCCACCTAGCGATGGGCTCAGAGTGCTCAGGGTGAGTGAGGGTGGATATGAGAGGTGGGGTGGATGGATGGGGGTAGAACCCTTACCCTTAGCCAACATCATCCATGTTTAGGGAAAATGGCATCTGTCCATCCAAAAGAGAACTGGGGTGTCTATATTGGTGGGTGTCTAGTGGTAGGCTGGCCCATCAAACTCAAAGGTCAATGTAAAATCCAAAAAATAAATCTTCATAGGTTGGAGTACTTATCAGGAGTGTCTTGAGTATATTTTTATGGCCAAAGAACTCCTCAATCTCTTCCTAGATGCCCAAAAGCTGTGGAATGATGATATCCAAGAAGTGTCTTTTCAACTAGATCTCACTTCTTAAAAAGCACCACAATCGGTCTACGGCAGGGAGCCCCTCAACAAAGACCGGGAAAAGATATATCTAAGGTTTAGTAGTAGTTAGATTGGGATAAGGTGGGGTCGTATCTACTAGAGTGGTTGGGCCAGTAGTGGTCACTAGAGGTGGAGCAGCTATAGCCGGAGCAAGCTCAGGTAGGACCATAGAAGAAGAAATCGACTCCAAAGGTACGAATCTAGAAGAGGGAGTTGTGGCACCTGATCTCTCAGAAACAGTAGATGGTGGGGTAACAACTAGAGGAGGATCATCCGTGGTAGGAGTGGGTGTCACATAATTGACCATACTGGAAGATGTTTCTGAGGGAGGTGCTAGGAGAAGTGGAGGCAGAGATGCCAACCTGGGGGGCTGGAAAACTGGGAAATCGAATGTGGGACACTAGAAATTCCAAAGATGAATCTGATGGTGAGGGGGTTTCTTTCCCTCAGTAGCATAAGTGAGTCACTTACACATCACAAGATCATCACCTTACATAGCTAAAAAAAGAAAAATATGAGAAATAAAAGGAAGAAGAAGAAAAAAATGTGAGAAACTTGAAAAACAAATATACACAGTATGTTGATCTAGGGTACATAGCATGTAGTGTGAGCCGGTAAGAACTCGTGTACTCTGGATAGACACGCTGAGTAGGAATAGGATAGTCATGTGACTATTTCACGGTGTTTCATAGAGCCTACATGTTGTGTTTATGAACATGGGGTGTAGCCTGTGTAAGTGCCCTGACACGGCTCGGCTCTGAAGGTTTAGACAATAAAGGACACGCCATGTGAAGGGCATAGACACCATTTTTATGAACATATATTTATAAGGAATGTACGATCTCCACATATATTCCCTAAAAAGGATGGGGGAACCAGCTTATACCGAACATAGGTGCCTTGTGAGAAGACATAGGATGGGGGACTATGTGATAGAGGACACGGGCTCAGCCGGAAGGCCAGGGTAGGCATTGTACACGATTTGTACAAAACATACACTCCATGTGTATTTCAAATTATAAAAAGGTGTGCATGTGGCTGTGTATAATATGTACATGGCATGTGTTCTTCTTCCACTCCATGCACTACAGGTGGAATCCAAATGGTCGATCGATCTGGAAATCAATTGAAACGATATGAAAACTATGAAATAAAGAGTTTAGAAGGGAGTACCTTGACTAAGGATTGAAATGTAGGCGAAATCAGAGTGAAAAAATGAACAAACATTGAAGATTCAATAGAGGGAAGGGGAGATTCATCATGAAGGAGAAGAAAATAGGGGGGGGGGGGGGGTTGCGTGACACATGGTTAGGCCTGGTAGGGTCCCGACCATTATCCCCGAAATACATGGCATTTCATAAAGAATACATGCCCTGTATGAGTCTTTTTAGATTATTATAATAATAAATATATTTATTTACAACAAAATTATTTATATATAAAAGAAAATAATATAATTAAAAAGAAACCAATATATGTAGTGCATCAAAGGATGACACGTCGTGTGTTCCAAAATTTGAAAAAGAGAACTAAAACCTTCGGTTCAGTGCTTGGGGTACTATTCGAGCCCCCGATCTACCGATCCAAAGGCAAGACCTCAACCAATGGAGTGAAATTTGTAGTGCTGCACATTTTTATTTACTTTTAATAATTTATGTATAGGTGTAGTTTTATATGGGACAATGAAAATGCATGGTGTGTGGTTTCAATTTGAAGGATAGTGATGAAGTTTGGATATTATTCGAGTTCGAACCCGAGTCTTTTAAATCCCGGGCTAAGAATCTGCCAATCAAAAAAATTCACCCGCATGAATTTTTTGTTTTGAAAACCATTTAAATTATGAATGAAAACATGGTGCACATGACGTATATCTAAATGCACATTGTGTGGTTTTATTAATATATAAAATGATTGAACTAGGCCAATTTTCAGGATTCTAACCTAGGTCATTTGGATCTGATTTATGACCCTAGAAAGCCAGTCCATCCCCATCATGGGATTTATTTTATGTGGAAAATGTATATTTTGTTTTGAAAAATACCTCACATGATGTTAAATTAAACACCACTTAAAAAGGATTAACCTTGTACCGAATCCAGGTAGGGAGTGATTTGAACCATAGGTGGCTCTAATACATTTTGGAAACCTTACCATCAGCCCAAGAATCATACCTATTTATTAAAATAATTAATATATACTTATACTACTAGTTCTATTATAATATACCTGAAAAAGGAAAGTGCATGTTGTGTGAAAAGGTGATACACGACGTCTAGTCTCTGAGTTGCCTCCTTGGAAGCACATTTGTTTTAGGTCTTTGGCTTGATCTTACTAGAGCATCTTACTGTCTGAATTATATGGTAGATATAATAACCATAATTTTTTTAAAGGCCATGTCTTCTTCAAAGAACAAGACACAAAATATTATTAAAAATAAAAAGGAAAATTACATAAGCCTAAAAGAAGAAATTTTGTTACAGTCTTTCTCATAAAAATGGTATAGCTTAACCAGAAGGTTATCAATCCACGTAATGTCCTGGTTGATTCCCTTGTTGGAAAGACCATCTCCCACCATGTTTTATTCTCGATAGACATGAGTGGTAATGTATCTAATCTCCAATAGCGAGTTAAGACATTTCATCCAACGTGTTGTGAGGTACCCCACAAGGTGAACCACTCCATTCCATATAGCTTGGATAATATTGGTAGAGTCACTTTCAATACAAATGTTATTCCATCCTATTTTATTAAAAAAATTTAATACATGAATCACTACCATCATCTTAGCCTCAATAGAGAAGGCAAACCCACAAACACTGAAAAAACAGCCATGAGAATGTCCAAGATAGTCCCTAAAAATGGACCCACTACCTGCAGGACCTTGGTTTCCTTTGGAAGCGCCATAAATGTTGTTTTTTATCCAGCCAGAGAGCGGGGCTTTCTAGAACACTTCAAGAAAGATCCTCCGATTCTTGAAGATAACTTTTATTCTAAGCCGTCGAAGAATCATTAAATCACCAACCGAGTTATCACAGTGGGATTTTTGAAGCGTAGAAGCATCCTTAATAGCAATACGAATTGTTGCCCGACCTGAATTTAGAATAAATGAGTAATTGTTGTGAATAATTTAATTTCTATCATACTAGATAATGTGTAGGAGCTCTGCAATTGCGGAGAGAAAGAGATTTCTGATTTTTTGTGAGAAGTCCATCTCAAAACAACATTTGATCCAGGAGAAAATATAGTCAGCATGTAACCATCTACAGTCAAAGATGTCAGAAATATAATTCCAAAGAGTAGTGGTCGTGGAACAAGATAAAAATAATTGATTTATGTCCTCCCTATGTTGATGGAATAGGTGACATCTCAAACTAAGCTGGACACCAAATGAATGGAGAGAAACCTTAGTAGGAATACGATTGTGACCGATATTCCGGATAAGATTAAGTCTAGAAGGTTTGATCCAATATTTATCAAACAATTTAATCCACGATAAATTAGATTCATAAGAAGAGAAAAAGTGGTTGTAATAAGTTTTAGAATCAAGAATACCATTGTGGGATGGATCCCAAGAAACAAAATCATCATCATTAGAAAAAGTGTAACCATCGATGACATGCTTGATATGATCCAGGATAATTAAGTTAGGAGAGTGCATCACCTATTTTATAGTGCAGCTTATGGAATCCGGGTATGTATGAGTAGGAAACATAGAATTGAGAGGAAAACTGGTCCAATTTTCTAGCCAGAACATCATTTTAGAATCAATGTTAACCATCCATCTTGAGTTGTGCATGATGTTGATGAATGAATTTCTAATGGATGGCCAGAGAGAAGAATTTACATGATTTAAATTTCAATTTTTATGTTTTTCTTGGATACGATTTTTAAGGAATGAAATCGAATCAGTCTTGTTGTTTATTAAATTCCAACTGAGTCTGGCTTGGAGGGCCTCATTAAAGAGCTTGAGGCTTTTGATTCCAAGCCCTCCTTTCTCGAGGGGTTTACAACAACTAGAACAGGGAACATTTACGAGATTCTTTTGAAAAATATTCCCAGTCCAAACAATGTTCTTAATGTTGGAGTTGATTTTCTTAAGGATACTGATAGACAACCTGTAAATCATTAGTGAATAAACAATTTTGGAAACAATAGATGATTTCACAAGGCATATTCTACCAACCATATAAAGAGATTTTCCTTTCCAAGAGGCAAGTTGATTAATGATTTTTTCATTGATAACATTAAAATGAGAAGATCTAGGATTTCCCCAAAATATAGGAACTCACAAGTAATTAAAAGGAAGAGATCATTCTTTGATACTAAGACTCTTAATAATGGAGGTTTTTCTAGAAGTGGGAAAACCTTTTCCAAAGGGAAAAACGATTTTCTCTAGTTGATTTATTGACCCGAGATCTCTTCATAGTGGGATAAGGCTACTTTGAGATTAGAGATGTTTCATTTAAAACCATTATGAAAAATAATTATGTCATCCGCATAAAGGAGATGGTTGAGAACATTATGTTTTTAGGCAGCATGGATGGGACTAATTTATTTTTTTGAACCATGGTGGCGAGGAGGTGACTAAGGTAGTCCTCTGCAATGGAAAAGTGGATGGAAGAGAGGGTTTCACCTTTTCAGACTCCCATAAAACATTTGAAATAACCCTTAGGAGAGCTGTTAATTAGGATAGAGATGTAGGATGACTTGAAGAGGGAGTTTATTCTACTTATGAAAACATCATTGAATATGAAACCCCACATAACTTTGAAAATGAAAATCCAGTCTATTGTGTCAAAATATTTTCTGATATCAAGTATAATAGCAATGTTACCACATCAGGAAGTTTTATTAAGAGCGTTTGTGGATTCCGAAGCCAGATAGATGTAGTCTTCAATAGACCACCCTTGATGAACCCAAATTGGTTCCAAGTAATGATTTTGTTACAGAGAGAGGATAACCTGTTTTCTATGAGCTTGGTAATGATTTTGTAGAGGGAAATGATAAGAGAAATGGGTCTATACGGATGGATTTCAGAGGCATTGTCCACCTTTGTAATTAGTTTGAGAAATTGAGAATTGAGACCATGTGGAAGGAGACCATTAGAAAAGAAGGCCTTGATAAGCTTACAAACATCCACATGGGATATATCCCAATGGTTTTTAAAGAAACCATTATTGAAGCCGTCAGGTCCTGTCGCACTATCTGGATTGAGACTAAAGACAATATTTTTAGTCTCATAATCATGAAGAGTACTCAAGAGAAAAAGATTTTCTTCCTCCTGGACCAAGGATGATATGATCTCGGGAAGAAGATCCTTGTTAATACAAGTCCCATTGAAAGTATCATTAAAGTAAGAGACCACGTGATTGAAAATGGTGTCCTCATAATCATAGAGAATTTCATTATCCTTAAGAAAAGAAAGGGGATGATCGACTTTCCTAATTATTTGGAAGGCATTGTATAATTTGGTGTTTCAATCACCGTCATTGAGCCATTTAGTTTTGAATAATTGTTTTTGGATGTTATACTTAAGAACCAAAAGGGAGTAGAGTTTTATAGAAATTTTGACCTCATTTTGAGGGTCATAAGAGAAGTCAGAATGGGTGGCATTGTTTTGAATTTCATTGAGGTAATTATCAAGAGAGGATATGTCCTTATCGAGTTGTTTCAATTTAGTGCTACACCAACCCTTGAGACAAGATTTGAGATGCTTTATCTTTATAATACAATCCAAGGCATCCGTGTGATGACTCATAGAATTCCAATAATACAGAATAATTTTTGAGGAGGCTATGTCCTATGACCAGGAATTGTTAAACTTAAAAGGAATAGTGGGCTTACTATGCTTGGAAAGGAAACTAACCAAAATAGGGTGATGATCCAAGAAAAGGCTATATAAGGTAATGCTAGAGATGGTGTCCTAGGCATATAAATCAGGGACATTCACAAGAGCCCTATCAAGTTTACAAGTGACCATCATATTGTAATGCCTTTTGTACCAAGTGAACTTAGCATCAGCTAGATTAACATCGATTAGATTACAATATTATATTGAGGTTCTAAACTCCCTGGAAGAAATATGAGAATGGGAAGGACCAAGTTTTTCACTAGGGGAAAGAATAGAAATTAAATCTCCAATCACTATCCATAAGTCAGAGATGTAGTTAGAAAGATGAGATAGGTCATTCCAGAGAGGCCTACATTCCTGATATCTGTTCTTAGCGTAAAAAATGGAGAAGTACATATGAAAGTCATTAAGAATGAAATCCCAAGTGAACATTTGATCAGAGATATTGTGAACTTTAACATCTTTCTGAGAAGTGTGGTAAAAAACCCATAAGGTTTCTACCGCACTACTATTAATGCAAGTACCTAAAAAGATATAACCAGAGGTACCAAGGTGCATGAATTTCAAAGAGAAATTAACATTAGGTTCAGCAAGTGATTTTTTTAGGTTTATGCATCAAAATAGTTCTTTTAAGAATAGAAATAGTGTCAGAGTTTTCTATGCCCTGACGGTTCCAAAGGATAACATCCATTAAGACCTATTTTTGGAGTGGGGTATCATTTTTTTCTTCTTAGATCTACTCAAGACTTTATTCCTCTTCGATCTCCTAATATTTTAAGAAGAGGCCAGAGTAGTCTTCAAAACCTGTGTGCTCATAGGGGAAACAAACTTGGAATGGTCACGACTATTGGGACTTCAATTTTCATGGAAACAATATCAAACTAGTGTTAAAAAATAGTACCACATCGCCAGGCTAAAATTACTTCCAAGAGATCAGGTTATCATAGACCGCTTTTCTTCTCTATACAGTTTGGCATTCTCATATTCCTCCTTCCAAATTTCATCAAGCTCCATCAGTTGAAACTTTCATTTCTCTTCCATGGCCTTTAGATTTTAATTCATGGACTTCGCATCCCAATAGGCTTTGTACTCAAGTTCCACTGGTAAGTGACATGGATCTCCATAGGTTAAACAGAATGGGTACATACTTAGTGGTGTCTTGAAGGTGGTCTGGTATTCCCATAAGGAACCATCAAGATTCTTGTACCAATCCTTCCTTGAGGTTCCCAATGTCTTCTCGATGATTTTTTTAATTCTCGGTTGGATACCTCTACTTGGCCACTAGATTGGGGATGATAAGGTATCCCCATGTTATACCTCACTCCATGCTTCATGATATATTTTGTATCAACAAATTTTCAAAATGCATCCCTATATCACTTATCAGAACCCATGGAACACCGAATATGCTGAAAATATTCTTCTTCAAGAAGGCGCCAATGTCCTTTGTTGTGTTGAGGGTAGTGGTAGACGCTTCTACCCATTTGGATACATAATACACAAAAAACGAATGTAGGATTTTCCCAATGATAGGGGAAAAGGTCCCATGAAATCAATACCCCATACGTCTATGACCTCGACCTCAAGGATTGGATGTTGAGGCATTTTACCTCGATGTCGCATGTTACATGTTTGCTGACACTTATCACAACGTGCTGGATAATATCATGCATCCTTTCGCATGGTGGTCTAGATAAATCTAGATTGAATAATTTTCACAATAGTTCGGTCTAGACCATGATAACCCCCTAGCTAAGGGGGAATGAGAAACTACATAATTCCTATAATTTATTCTTTCAAAATGAAGTGGAAGATCATCTCATCTCCACATGGGCAGAAGAGTAGTGGGTCTTCATAGAAATATCTTTTTTACTTCATATAGAAATAATTTCTTTTGTTGGGAAGTTTGATCAGGATGAATGACTCCCGTATCCATGTAATTGGAGATGTCGGACTATTATGGGTGAGGTGTAGCATCAAATCAGAAAAGATGATCATCCAGGAAGTCCTCTTTGATTTCACTATCACCATCTCATTTTAAATGAAGTAATTCTAGATGTGAGAGATGATCGGCGACCACGTTCTCACTTCTTTTCTTGTCACATATTTCAATGTCAAATTCTGGGAGCAAAATCACCCAATAGATGAGACGTGGTTTCACGTCTTTCTTGTTCAACAAATATTTGAGTTCTGAAAGGTTAGTATAAACAATAACTTTTTATAGCACTAAATATGAGAGGAACATATCGAATGTGAAAACTACTGTAAGCATTTCTTTCTCTATGGTAGTGTAGTTAATTTATGATTTATTTAGGGATCTTCTTGCATATTAGATAGGTATGAATATATTATTTAGCTGATATCCAAGAATTTCTCCCAAACCATAATCACTTGCGTCACACATGATTTTAAAATGTTCTTCCCAGTTTGAGTCAATCATTATATGAGCTTCAACTAATTGTTTCTTCAAAATCTGAAAGGCTTTGGTGCATGTTTTGACAAATTTGAAGATATCATCTTTTGAAAGGAGGTTGGTTAGTGGTTGAGATATCTGGGAAAAGTCACGAATGAATATTCTTTAAAAATTAATATGCTCAAGAATACTTAGGATTTCGCAGACAAAAGTGGGAATGAGTAATTGTGATATGAATTAAATCTTCATAGGTTCATCTTTGATTCCTATGACTGAAATATAGTGGCCTAAGATGATACCATTCTACAACATAAAGTGACATTTTTACTTTTTTAGAACTAGGTTGGTGTGTTCATCCCATTCCAGGACCAATTCCATATTTCTCATATAGGTTTTGAATGATTTTCCATAGACTAAAAAATCATTCCAAAGACTCCCAAAATTGGCTCTACCATGTCATGGAATATCACCAACATGCACTATTAGAATGTGGATGGATAATTTCACATGTAAAAATACATCCTTCAATAGGAAAAAGTTCTATATGGGCATGTGAAGGTGCTCTTCTCTTGGACTTCAGGGGAAATAGATATTTTATTATATCTAGAATTACCTTCTAGAAAGAAATAGAATTTGTGCCCTACCAGTCACTCTAATATATTATCCACGAAAGGAAGTGGGAAGTGTTCTTTCCTTATGGCATCGTTATGCTTTTGGTAGTCCACACACACTCTCCATGCCATGACCTTTCTTATAGGGATGATTTTATTTTTATCATTGGTAATTATGGTGATAACCCCTTTTTTGGGCACCACTTATAAAGGACTCACCCACGGGTTGTCAGATATGGGGTAGATAATTCCTTTATACAATATATTGATCACTTATTTTATCATGAACACCTTCATTAGAGGATTTACCCATTATTTCAATTTCTGATAGGGCTTGGCTCCCCCCTCAAGTAGCACCTTATGGGTGAAAATGGTTAGACTAATACCTTTAAGATCAAAAACTATCCACCCAATAGTCTATTTTATTCACTTTAGAACCATTAAAAGTTCATGTTTCTACTCTTGAAAGAGAGATGAATTGAGTATAACTGAAATCATGTGTCTATCTGCCAAATTACCATATTTTAGAGAATATGGGATAGGTTTTAGTTCAAATTATAGGGATTTAATAACTGAAGGAACAATCGGTACCACCTTGTCTCGCTCCATATTATTCAGAATAAGTGCACACTACAAATAATGAACACTTTAGCCTATGATGAATTGAATATCCTCTAATTCATAATCAAACAGGATGATCGTGATGATTGGTTCATTCGTGATAGAACAATAGCCTATGTCATCTTCCATGTGGCCATAATGATTGGCCAATATAGTTAATGCATAATAGTCCTCATTTTTCATATGTGATACTTGTTTAAAAGGCTTGAGGAGGTTTTAGGATACTTTTCATCTCCTATTATGAAGATCAATTCACCTTGGTGAACATCGAACAAAACATTCCATGTATCCAAGAAGGGTCTTCCTAGAATAATAGGTGCCTCTTGATCTTCCTATAAAGACCCATAAATTTCAAGGAATTTTTTTCTTTCTTATTTTCTTTGGGATTTTACGAGTGCATAGTTTTAGACAGCACCTGATTCTGAGGCCCAGTGTGCCCAGAATCATTTTCCGAAGATTAGCTCAGGTACGTCAGTGAACGAACGAGTGGGTTTTCCTAACATTCGAACCGGTGCTTGGAATCGAAATCCGAGGGCACCGATGAAACCGCAGCACCGGTAATTACTTAGGAACACCTTTTCCGGAGGTGCGTTTGCTCGGGAGGAGTTGTTACAAATGTAAAGAATAAAAATATAGTTGTTTTAAAATTATATTTTTATTACACTACTAGTGGTTTATGAGTTAAGTAAAAGGAAGTTGTGAGGAAGTTGGGGTGGGGCCCACATGAGCCCCCACTTCCTTAAATTTCCTAACACCCCATTAAACACCTAAATGTGTAACTCCTCCTCTCCCTTTCTTAATTACAAGTCAACTCTCACATTAAATTATTAGATTAAGTTAATCAATGTATTTAATTAAGAGTTGAATATTGAATTCATGGCTTGGTATTAATAAAATAAGGGTGAACCTTATTTTATTTGGGGTTGTGGTGTGCGAACAATTGGGAGAAAATACACAAAACCTTGGGGATCTTCATCTTCTTCATTGGATAACGCGAGGAACGTCAAGACCCCGATGAAGAATGTCGTCACCGCAAGGAGCGATCGTTGTGCCTTTCTTCTCCTCTCTGCAGCAGGTGTGAGACGCCACTCCACCTCAGATGATCTCCATCAACGTGTATAGAGCCTCACCCTGTGACGTAGTTTTCCACAATGCTCACCGATCGTCAACTCGTTATCGAGGTAGGGGATTGTTTTACATTCAAGATTAATTTACGATCTTAGTTGACGTTTATTAAGCCACCTCTTATCCAGATAACGGGAGGAGGTCGGAACACACAAAAACGGCCGATCCTCCTCCCCATTGTTGTTAACTTTTCGCTATAGTTTGGAATGGAGGCGGCTCGGTGCCATCGCACCGTGCAGGAACGAGGGAACCGCGGCTGGAGCGGGCCGCGATGAAGAAGCGTGGCGCCATCGCACCACGCCGAAGCCGAAGAACCCGCGGCCAAGGTCGAGCCGTGGCGGAGGGGCGTGGCACCGGACGAACAAGGTCCGCGGCCTAAGTCACGGCTGTGCAGGGGAGGGCAGCTGGAATCGCAGGCCGCTGGAGCTTTGGAAGGGCGGGACCGCAGGGTCCCGCGGTGGCGGCACCGGCCGACCAACCGGGCTTGCCGTTCGGAGGAGGCCTGGGGTCGTAACCCCCGACGACAGATAGGAGGGCCCCCTCTACATGGGGGGGGGGGGGGGGGGCGTTTCGAGACAAGGGGGCATCGCCCCCCCCCCCCCCCCCCGTTTTTCGCTCGGCCGAAACGGCACAGCTGCTGGCAACGCAGGTCGTGCCTGCGCCAGGCCAACCGGCCGCGCCGGGTCGGACCGCCCGCGCTGGGCCGGGCCGCCCGCGCTTGGCCGGACCCCCGCACTGGCTGGGCCGGGCCGCACACTAATGGGTCGAACTCGGACCCGGTTCGGGTCGACCCGGTTCGTGCCGACCCAGGGGGTTTTGGGTCGGGTCGGTCCAGGCCTAAACCCCCTAAAATTGAACAGATTCGTTCAAATGCTCGTAACGTGGTCTACAGACCTCCGATCGACGTATCGTTAGTTGCAATGAGATCCTTGGATCAAGATGATCGTTTTGGTATATTGAACTCAATTTTTAGGAGAATTTGGGGTACTGCCGGGTTGGTTCGATCACAAAACCAACCGGGCCTTCGGAGCGAAAACACTTATAACTTGAGCTCCGGATGTCCGATTGACGTGCCATTGACTTTATTGGACTCCTCTTAGTGAGACAGTTATTTTGGATTACTCCTCTAGAGTTTTGGATTCAGTTGGAGTACGGTCGGGTTGGATTTGACTTAAAAACTAACTGGGCCCCTGGGACGAAAAAGCCAATAACTCTCAGACCGAGCGTCCGATTGACGCGCCGTCAGTCGCGTTGAGTTCCTATTGACGAGGCAGAACTTTGGGATACATCAAATCCGGACTTCGTGTCAGTTGATGTATCGACCGCCTTGGATCGTGGAGTGGACCCTCCGGGATTCGAGCATGTTGTGTGCGGGAACCCTAAAGCTGGCTGTGACTGTGACGACGATGATGACTGTACTGGGATCTTCCGTGGGTTCAGCAGCGATGATGACCATACTAAAATCCTCTGTGGGTTAGATGGAGATGAAAACTATTCTTGTATCCTATGTGGTTCTGGCAGTACGTGACTACTGTTCTTGTATCCTACGTGGGTCCGACAGTATTTGACTCTCTACTTGTATACTATGTGGGTCCGGCAGAGTGGTTGGTCTTGTATCCTTTGTGGGTCTGATAGATTAGCTGGTCTTGTATCCTATGTCAGTATGATAGCTTAGATGAATCAGTGGGAAAATCTGATCATCTCAATCACCTTACGAAGAGTATACCTGTATGAGTTGAGTCTTGATTTTCAATCAATATCTTCGATATGATTGACTTTCTTTCCTATGTGGATTGGGTTGTGCTTTCCTGTGTGGATTGGGTTGAGCTATCCTGTGTGGACTAGATCGAACTTGGGATCGGATGTCGGAGCCGAACTGGATTTTATGACTTAGGTATATGTATGGGCATATACCTAAGTAGAGTTGGTTGTTACTTCGTGATTGTATCTTTCCTTTTTGGATTATCCTTCGTGGATTCTGGGATACCTTCAAGGGTCTCAGGGTCCCTAATGAGTAGAGTATACTCACCCCTGCACAGGTTATGCCCACACTACATTGTGTTGGATGCATACGACGGACAACGCAGATCAAGGTAGGAGCTCGTGGAGCTGGATGGTACCTGGATGTGGATCACTAGATGAGACGTACACGTAGCGGATGGCTGTAGCCGAGGAGCGAATGAGACGAGCTGTACCCACCCTTCAGGTGGGACTTCCAGAGGATAGCTCGAAGTTGCTGCTTTACTTTTCTGCTGTTGTACTCTCTTTTCAGTTGTACTTTACTTTCAGTTGGGTTTGTATTCTGGCTCATTTACTTTCCATCACTTACTTTTGTACTCAGTTTACTTAGTGTTTACTTCATCTTGTGTACTCTGTGTTGTTTGTTTACCTTATAAAGGCAATGCATTCCCTTTTATCAGGATTTACGCCTTTGGTGTTAGTCACCAGCCCATGTCCTATGGAAGGTGGGCTTGGGGTAGTCACGGCAGGGGCCCTGAGGACGGGTCGTGACAAATTGGTATCAGAGGAGTTCGGTTCTACCATAGAACTCAGGAATCTGATATTTCTTCTATGTGAAGCAATAGTGTTAAGGGTATTGAGTGTGGTTATCAGTCCAGGGAGTCCAGTGTTGGTGTGGCGGCCGACGTATCCGTACACCAGGACCCTGACTTCTGATTTCCGACTTAGTGCATGAAAACACTGATTGCATGTGTGTTTAAAAAGTTTTATTTGTGATTACATTGTGTTAGCTCACCAGGTATACTGTTTTTACCATTCCACACCTATCTCCTTTCAGGATGGCCCCAAGACAGCAGCCAGATAGGGTTCTGAGCTTTGTGCGAGACGACAGCCCACCGAGTGACGAGGCCTCGGTGGAGGGCACTATTATAGCGGAGGCACCTATAGTACCTCTACCCGCCAAGCCACCGATTCCACCAGCCCCAACTGCTGAGAATTCATGTTGCCTTAGTGCACTGCATGAGTTTTAGAATCAGAGACTGCCCAGGTTCCGTGGAGAGATTGACCCTCTGGCAGGCGAGGATTTGATGGAGGCTGTTGTACGAGTTTTTAGGTTAGTAGGGACACCAGCTGATCTCATGGTGATCCTTGCAGTGAGTCTCCTACATGCGGCAACATGCAGATGGTGGAGCCTGATGCTCTGGGCGCACAATGAGGAATCTCTCCTTTGGTCGGACTTCGAGAGCCTCTTTCACTCGGAGTTCATCCCAGCCACCCTCCGTGCGGTGCGCATTCAGGAGATACTACATCTGCGGCAGGGCAGCATGACGGTAGCCCAGTAGTCGGTGAGATTTACCAATCTCTCGTGCTATTCCACGGACATGGTACGAGACCCCTTCTTCCGGGCCCAGACCTTCGAGCAGGGACGAAGGCATGAGATCAGGCCTTGATGATCTCCCTCAGTATTCCGACATAGGCATGAGTAATAGAGAGAGCCCTTCTTGTAGAGAGCTTTCTTGCTGACCCTACACCAGCAGCGAGACCTACCACAGGGCGGCACATAGCTGAGTCTTCTGCAGCTGGTAGCCGACAGATGTCATAGGGGTCCAAGCGGACCAGGACATCGGGCGGACGACCTCAGGACACTGGCTCAGAGGTGCGGGGCACACAGTGCAGAGCCAGTCTTACGAGGAGAAAACAGTGCTATGCATGCGGCGGGCAGGGCCACATGGCTCGTGACTGCACGAATCACCATGCAGAGGAGCAGTAGACGGTTGAGGGACCACCCAGGCAGAGGTAGAGGTTCGACCGTGGCGGTCCGCAGGGATCTGGCGGACAAGGCATAGGAGCAGGATGAGCAACAGGTGGTGGGTGACGCTTTGAGGCTTTACCACGACCACCACCAGGAGGCCCACCCCGACCATAGGGAGCTGGCGGGCAGAGGCAGGCTCAGCTTCAGGCAGTGGAGGCCTATGACCACGGTGCACCAGAGATGATTCTAGGTACTATCTGTGTCTACTCCACCCTTTCTTATGTTCTTAGAGACATAGGAGCGAGTCATTATTTCATTGCCACTACCCTTGTTTTGAGCTCAGAGATTCCAACGGAGCCGTTGGCTCGATCCTTACGGCTAGAGACTCTTACGGGATCAGACTTGACAATTACGCACTGGTGCCGACAGTGTGAGCTTACTCTAAGAGGTGAGAGCTTCGGCTGAGATCTTCTTGAAGCGGTGTCGAGGCCTTACAACATCATATTGGGTATGGATTGGTTATCTGCAGTCCATGCTTAGATAGAATGTATTAGGCGCAAGGTGCAGTGTGTCTGCATCGATGGGAGTAGGTTCACCTTCACCGGTGAGAAGGGAGCCTTTGCAGCGTAGGATGGACTCACGCAGAGGAGAGGACAACTGATCACTCATCAGTTGGCTAGCCTCATCCTAGGAGTAGTTGACGTGTAGAGTCTGAGTTTTCCTATAGTGGTGGATCAATATGCGGATGTTTTTCCTGACGACGTTCCAGGACTACCTCCTCAGAGAGAGGTAGACTTCTATATTGACATGTACCCCGGGACAACCCCGATATCTTCTCCAGCATAACGGATGGCTCCTGCCAAGCTTCTAGAGCTACGGGTACAGCTGGAGGACTTGCAGGGCAAGGGATTCATCAGACCCAGTGTTTCAGCATGAGCTTCCCCGATTTTGTTCGCCAAGAAGGCGGACGGGAGCTTGAGACTATGTGTCGATTACTGTCACCTGAACTAGGTGTCCATGAGAAACAAGTATACGCTACCGAGGATTGACAACCTCTTTGATCAGCTCAAGGGAGCAAAGTGGTTCTCAAAGATAGACCTCAGGTCAGGCTATCATCAGCTCAGAGTTCGAGACGAGGATGTACAGAAGACAACCTTCAGATGTCGGTATAGTCACTATGAGTTCCTGGTTATGCCTTTTGGCATAAACAATGCTCTAGCAGTGTTCATGAGTCTCATGAACAGGATATTTCAGCCATACCTAAGTCGATTTGTCATAGTCTTCATTGACGACATATTGATATACTCAACTACAGAGGAGGAGCATGCCTACCACTTGCGGGTTGTACTGGACACACACCGAGAGCACCGACTTTATGGTAAGATTCCAAAGTGTCATTTCTATAAACGTGAGGTCCACTTCTTGGGACACGTCATCTCTAAGGCGGGAGTTGTGGTGGATCCTGCGAAGATCGAGGCAGTGCTAGCTTGGGGGCCACCCAGGAGCATGACGTAGGTTCGACATTTCTTAGGTCTGGCTGGGTACTACCAGAGATTTCTTCCAGACTTCTCCAGAGTGGTAGCACCACTTTCAGCTTTGACGAAGAAGGGGAAACCCTTCGTGTGGTCAGATAGATGTCATCAGATATTCTAGGAGCTGAGACAGAGATTGACCAGTGCACCCATATTGAGGCTGCCGGAAGAGGGAGTAGGGTACGTAGTCTACTGCAATGCATCAGGGACTGGACTCGGGTGTGTCCTGATGCAGGAGCGGGCAGTGATCACCTATGGATCATGACAGTTGAGGCAGCATGAGCAGAACTACGCTACCCATGACCTGGAGTTAGTAGTAGTGGTCTTCGCTCAGAAGATGTGGCGGCACTATCTGATGGGAGAGTGCTTTACAGTCTACTTTGACCACTAGAGTCTCAGGTACATCTTCTCGTAGAAGGACCTGAACCTGAGAGAACAACGATGGCTTGAGTTTCTCCAAGACTATGACTTTGAGATAGTTTATACTCCTGTAAAGGGGAACGTAGTAGCCGATTCTCTCAGTAGGAGGACAGGAATTCAACTACTTGGAGAGGCGACAGAGGAGCTAGCCACATTTCAGACATCCTTCGTGGATAGAGATGGAGCAGCCTTTCTTCAGTCACTCACAGTCACACCTCTACTTCTTCAGCGGGACAGAGAGGTATAGTGTGGGGATGTTTACTGTGAGACACGGCGTGCACAGATTTCCACAGGACATGCACCTGATGGATTCTCTGTAGGAGGAGAGCACATCATCCTTTTCAGAGGATGTACCATGGTACCAGCTACTTTACATGAGGAGGTGCTGAGAGAGTTGCACAGTTCCCCTTTAGCGGTACATCCAGGAGTGGCGAAGATGTACCAGGATCTCAGGAGACAGCACTAGTGGCCGGGTATGAAGAAGGTTGTGGTAGAGTTCGTTTCTCAATGTCTCACCTACCAGTAGGTGAAGGCGGAGAACCAGGTACCAGCAGGATCGGTACAACCCTTGGAGGTCCCAGAGTGGAAGTGGGATGAGATATCTATGGATTTCATGACTGGACTTCCACATACTTCCAGAGGTCACGACTCTATTTGGGTGATTCTCGAATGACTCACCATGTCGGCCCACTTATTACCCATCAGAGAGCAGGGCTCAGTGGAGATCTTGGGACGCCTCTACATTTAAGAGATCGTACGGCTTCATGGTGTGCCATTATCTATCCTCTCCAATCAATATGCTCTCTTTAATTCTAGACTTTAGAAGGGGTTGCATGAGGCATTCGGGATGCAACTACATCTAAGAACCGCCTTTCACCCTCAGACGAATGGTCAGATGGAGAGGAACATTCAGACTCTCAAGGACATGCTCCGTGCATGTGTCCTTGACTTTGGTCACAGCTGGGAGGCTCACCTACCCTTGGTGGAGATAGCGTACAAAAACAGCTGGCACTCCACCATCGGGATGGCACCATACGAGGCATTGTATGACCAACCTTGCAGATCACCTCTGTGCTAGAAAGACCCTGTGGAGTCAGCACTTGTGGGACTATAGATGGTCCATCCCATGATAGAGAAAGTCCAGGTCATCCAGGAGCAGATGAGGACAGCTCAGAGCCGACAGAAGTCTTATGCTGACCAGAGGCAGAGACCACTGGAGTTCGAGGATGGTGACCACGTTTTCTTGCGGGTCTCACCTCGATGTGGATTACAAAGATTTGGATGGGGCGAAAAGTTATCTCCACTCTTCGTTGGACCATTCTAGGTTCTCAGTAGGATAGGCGAGGTGGCTTATCGCCTGGCTCTACCACCTCAGTTGCACCGGGTGCACGAAATCTTCCACGTATCTTAGCTAAGGAAATACGTGCACGACCCGATGCATATCATCGACCATGGGGAGCTGGACATTGATGACGGGGTGACCTTTGTAGAGGTCCCTGTGGAGATCGAGGATCGACAGGAGCGGGTCCTATGTGGGCGGTCGATTCCTCTAGTGCCCATCAGGTGGCAGCACGGGAACCTCTAGGAGATCACTTGGGATCGGGAGGCTCAGATGCCTGCTCAGTACCCTCATTTGTTCCCCTAGTTTATGATGTATCTTTACAGGGACGTAAATCCCTGAGGTGGGAGTAATGTAAAGACCCGTAAATTTCAAGGGAATTTTTTTCTTTCTTATTTTCTTTTGGATTTTACGAGTGCGCAGTTTCAGACAGCACTTGATTCCGAGGCCCGGTGTACCCGAAATCATTTACCGAAGTTTAGCTCAGGTACGTCAATGAACGAATGAGCGGGTTTTCCTAACTTTTGAACTGGTGCTCGGAATCGAAATCTGAGGGCACCGATGAAATCGAAGCACCAATAATTGCTAAGGAACACCTTTTCTGGCGGTGCATTTGCTCAGGAGGAGTTGTTACAAATGTAAATAATAAAAAAATAGTTGTTTTACAATTATATTTTTATTACACTACTAGTGGTTTATGAGTTAAGGGAAATGAAGTTGTGAGGAAGTTGGGGTGGGCCCCACACGAGCCCCAACCTCCTTAAATTTTCTAACACCTTATTAAACACCTAAATGTGTAACTCATCCTCTCCCCCTCTTAATTACAAGTGAACTCTCTCATTAAATTATTTGATTAAGTTAATCAATGTATTTAATTAAGAGTTGAATATTGAATTCATGGATTGGGATTAATAAAATAAGGGTGAACCTAATTTTATTTGGGGTTGTGGTGTAAGAAGAATTGGGAGACAATACACAAAGCCATGGGGATCTTCATCTTCTTCGTTAGAGAACGCGAGGAATGACAAGACCCCGACGAAGAACGTTGTCACCGCAAGGAGCGATTGGCGTGCCTTTCTTCTCCTCTCCGTAGCTGGTGTGAGACGCCGCTCCACCTCGGACGATATCCGTCAACATGTATGGAGCCTCACCCCGCGAAGTCTTTTTCCGCAACGCTCACCGATCATCAACTCTTTATCGAGGTAGGGAATTGTTTTACATTCAAGATTAATTTACAATCTTCGTTGATGTTTATTAATCTGCCTGTTATCAAGATAACGGGAGGAGTTCGGACCGCACAAACACGGACGAACCTCCTCCCCATGGTTGTTAACTTTTCACTATGGTTTGGAATGGAGGTGGAGTGGTGCCATCGCACTGCGCAGGAACGAGGGAACAGCAGCCGGAGCGGGCCACTGTGAAGAAGCGTTGTGCCGTCGTGCCAAAGCCGAAGAACCTGTGGCCAAGGTCGGGTCGCGGCATAGAGGCGTGCCACCGTCGCACCGCGCCGTACAGACAGGGCCGTGGCCTACGCTGCGGCTGTGTAGCGGAGGGAAGCCGAAATCGCCGACCGTCAGCTCTTCGGAAGGGCGGGATCGTAGGGTCCTGCAGCGGCGACACCGGCCGGCCAACCGAGCCGGCCATTCGGAGGAGGTCGGGGGTCGTAACCACCGACGACAGACAGGTGGGCCCCCTCCACATGGGGGGCCTCCGTTCCTGTTTTCCACTCTGCCGAAACAGCCGAGCTGCTGGCCACGCGTGCCATGCCTGCGCTAGGGCAACCGGCTGCGCTGAGCCCGACCGGCCGCACCGGGCCGGACCGCCCGTGCTGGGCCGGACCGCCCGCCCGGGGTCGGGCCGCCCGCGCTGGGCTGGACCCCCACGCCGGCTGGACCAGGCCGCGCAAGCCGGGCTAGGCCACGCTCTAATGGGCCGGACCTGGACCTGGGTCGGCTCGACCCGGTTCGGGCCGACCCAGGGTGTTTTGGGTCGGGTCGGTCTGGGCCAAAACCCCCTAAAATCAGACAGATTCTTTCAAACACATATAATGTGGGCTACAAACCTCTGATAAACGCACTGTCAGTTGTGATGCGGTCCTTGGATCAAGAATGTTGTTTCGGTATATTACACTCAAGGTTTCGGAGAACTTGGGGTATGAACGGGTTGGTTCTAACACAAAACCAATCGGGCCTTCAGAGCGGAAATGCTTATAACTTGAGCTCTGAACGTCCGATTGACGCGCCGTCAACTTTTTTGGATTCCTATTAGTGAGATGGTTCTTTTGAGTTACTCCTCTCGAGGTTTGGACGCAATTAGTGTATGTTCGGTTTGGTTTTGGCTTAAAAACCTACCGGGCCCCTAGGACGAAAAAGCCAATTACTCTCAGACCGGGCGTCCGATTGACATGCCGTCAATCATGTTGAGTTACTATTGATGAGACATAACATTGGGATACATCAACTCCGAACTTTGTGTTAGTTGATGTATCGAACCCCTTGGCTCGTGGAGCGGACCCTCCCGGATTTGAGCATGTTGTGTGCGGGAACCCCAGAGATAGCTGCGACTACGACGACGATGACGACTGTACTGGGATCCTTCGTGGGTTTAGCAGCGATGACGACCATACTGAAATACTCCATGGGGTCGACGACGATGACTACTGTTCTTGTATCCTATGTGGGTCCGGCAGTACGTGACTACTGTTCTTGTATCCTACGTGGGTCCGACAGTATTTGACTTTGTACTTGTATCCTACGTGGGTCCGGCAGAGTGGCTGGTCTTGTATCCTTTTTGGGTCCGACAGCTTAGCTGGTCTTGTATCCTATGTGGGCCCGACAACTTAAATGAATCAGTGGCGACATCTGATCATCTCAATCACCCTAAGAAGAGTATACCTGTGTGAGCTGTGTCTTGATTTTCAATCAATATCTTCGATATGATTTAATTTCATTCCTATGTGGATTGGTTTGTGCTTTCCTGTGTGGATTGGGTTGAGCTATCTTGTGTGGAATAGATCAAACTTGGGCTCAGATGTTAGAGCCGAACCAGATTTGAAGACTTAGGTATATGTATGGGCATATACCTAAGTAGAGTTGGTTGTTACTTCGTGATTGTATCTTTCCTTTGTGGATTATCCTTCATGGATTTTGGGAAACATTCAGGGGTATCGGGGTCCCTACTGAGTAGCGTATACTCACCCCTGCACGGGCTATGCCTGCACTACATTGTGTTGGATGTAGACGACGGACAATGATGATCGAGGTAGGATCACGTAGAGTTGGACGGTACCTGGAGTTGGATCACTGGATGAGACGTACACGGAGCAGACGGCTGGAGCCGAGGAGCGAAGGAGACTAGTTATACCCACGCTTCAGGTGGGACATCCAGAGGACGACTCGGAGTTGCTGCTTTACTTTTCTACTATTTTACTCTCTTTTCAGTTGTACTTTACTTTCAGTTGAGTTTGTATTGTGGCCCATTTACTTTCCAGCACTTACTTTTGTACTCAGTTTACTTAGTGCTTACTTCAGTTTGTGTACTCTATGTTGTTTGTTTACCTTATAAAGTCAATGCCTTCCCTTTTATCAGGATTTATGCCTTTGCTGCTAGTCTCCAGCCCCTGGCCTATGGAAGGCGGGCTTGGGGTAGTCACGGAACGGTCCCCGAGGATGGGTCGTGACACTTCCTCCATGTCAAGTATGATAAAGTCAGCAGGAAGAATTATCCTTCCCACTTTCACTACCATATACTCAATTAGAACTCTAGGATATTTAATGGAATAATATTCTAGTTGTAGTACCACTCGATTAGTTTGAAAATCATTCATCCCCAAATTCATAAAGACTCCATAGAAAATAATATTGAATCCAACTACCAAGTCATATAGGTCCTTCCCAATATCACAAGATCTACTGGTGCAAGGGATTTTAAAACTTCATGGATCTTGGAGTTTTGGAAGAGGAGAGTTTTATACCACCACTGAGAATTCCTTAGTGAGAATAATGGTTCCCAAATCTTCCATATTACATTTTTATGAGAGTATTTCCTTCATGAACAGCATATATTTTGGAAATTGAAATAATGCCTCTACAAAATTTATATTAATGTAAAGTTTTCAAAATACCTCCATGAAGTTGGAAAACTGTTGATCAAAATTACTCTACTTCATTCACGTGGGAAAGGATAAGGTGGGTTCATAAGGTTTGAACACATATTTCCCATACAATTTGTTGATTCCTTCTCTTTTGATAGGCCTCGTGTTGAGGGGGACTCCTCGATCTCGTTTTCATTATTTGAAGAGGGTATAAGGGGAGCTGTATTTTCACCTTGATTTGCAGTTATTTTCTAGGATAAATCTTTCCCAATTTGCAAAGTGATGGAATTTGCCTCCTTTCGTGGGTTCTTCTTAGTGCTACCTAGTAGTGTACTAGGTTTCCTTGAAAATAGTTTATTGGAGAGATGTACAATTTGATTCTTGAGGCTCTTAATAGATGCCTCTTGATTCTGAAATCATGTCTCAACAATTGTTATGAATTTTGACATCATTTATTCTATCTTTAATGGGTGTTCCTACTGAGGTTGTTGTGTAGCCAGTTGAGGTTATGCCTAGGAAGGTGGTTAAGTTGGATGAGGGTTTTTATATCCTTTATATTGGAAGGATCCCTAATACTGATGTGTGGGATATGGATTTTGGTATTACTTTTGACCATAACCAGTTGGCGTTTGGGGCAGGGTTGAGAATTCTGTTGTTGCTCCCTCTAGCCTATGTTTGTGTTATCCTCCCAATCTAGGTTTGGGTATTGAGGGTAAATATTTGTCCTTATGTTCTGAGAAACATATCATACCTCATTTTTTAAAGGACCGACACTTTTCCCCATGCATTCACCCATTGCATCATTGTCCCCACATTCACTACAAGCTGGGTGATTTACCACTTGAACATGAGATGAATTTTTTAGATTCAAGGCATCAATCTTATTGGACACAACATCAAGTTGGGGAAAAAGAATCATTGTGGAAGCAATGTAATGCATTCCCCTATTTTGAGTACCTTGCTATGAATTCCATTGGAAGAAGTTTTCTAACATATCTTCTAGAAAGTCGAAGAGTTCCTCTAGTTATTTCCTCATCACCATTTCTCATGTAGCTGCATCCACCACTGATTTTTTGTTAGTCATAAGACTGCCATATAATGTTTGGACGTGAATCTACAATGGAATTCTATTATGATAGAACATCCTTAACATTTATTTGAAATATACACAAGATTCATATAAAGACTCTGAATCATATCAGTGAAAATTGGGAATTTCATTCCGAAAAGTCATCATCTTGGAGGGTGAGAAATATTTTGATTAAAATGCCTAAGCCAAAACCTCATACATAAGGTTTGAATGTTGAGAAATTCCTTTAATCCATTCTTTCACTTTATCCCTTAAGGAGAAGGGAAATAAGTGAAGGCGAATCACATCCAAAAACACCCCATGGTAACGAAATGTGTCAAAAATCTCCATAAAATTGAAGGGATGAGTGTTGGGGTCTTTACTTGGTAATCCTCTAAACTAAACCATATTTTTGATGAGCTACATGGTGGATCAGTTGATCTCAAAGTGTTGGGCTTGCACCAGTGGTCTGATAATACCTATATCTACCCCTTGGAATGAAGGAAGAATATACTATATAAGGGTATGGTGTGGGGGCCATTGTTCTTGAGAAGGTGGGGAAACAAATTTCTATTCATGAGAAAAATAAGGCTTATGGTTAGGTTGCATGTATGAAAACCACTCTGGTGGGTACTTCTGATGTTTCTGCGGGCATAGCCCATAACAAATGGTTCTAGTTGTCTTTATTAGTTATGTGTCATGAATGCCATGATGTTTTCTGTTGGATGTTGGAAATTTTCATCCTTAGCTGCTAGTTGTTGGTTCTGGTTGTCATCAAGCATAAAATGTTGTCCAATTCATGGGACATCAGCAGAGTCTTCTTCTTCCTTGTTCACCATGGGAGAATTTTAATTGTGGTCACCCATAATTACATGACATCACCTCAAGATCGTTCATTAAATTTCTGGATCATGCAGAAGGATGTCTAATGACTCGATGCTCTTGGAACGAGTGATTCATCCACTCATGCATTTTTTATATTGCGTAACACAAAATAACACACCAAATGTAAAAGAGGAAGAATATTATAATAAAAAACAGAAATGAGATTAGGAATAAATTTTTTTGAATTTTTTATTTTTATTTTCACTTTAATTGATATAAACTTGATTTCCCAAAACATGTTAACTTTCAATCCCTAGAAACGATGCCATAATTTGGTATCATTTTATCCAAAGTGTTTATGTTGGGAAAAAAAATTGAAATACCCAAACTTATTATTAGTATTGTGCATGTATGGGGTCGATCCATAGGGAGAGAGGGTAACTGCATTCTGTTCTTCTATTTTGTGATTAATTTGGTGAAGTTTATCTGAATTTTAGAGTTGATATTTGATGATTCAAAAATAAAGTAACCAATTCTTGTATTTCTTTATGAATTTCTTTAAAGATAAAGTAAAATGTAATATTTATTTTTGATGATAAATGGGAATAATGTGTTGGGGTTGTGGATTTTTTATGGTTATTAATATATCATGTTTTTTTCATGTTGTGTTGTTCATAATAACTCACACATCTAGGATTCAAATATAATGAAACTTCCTTAATCTGGTAAGTTTTTTTGATGAATAAATACCAATTCCTTGGTTTAGAATTTGATTTCTATTAATTTCATTAATTGCATGCCAATTTGAGACAATAAGTGAACCCAATGATCCTAGGTGTACTTTGTCTTAATCCCTTTGAATATCCATGGAAATTCCATTCTTGGTATGATATGGGGTTTCCATCTATATTTAACAAGATATTACAAGGGATTATAAGAGAAATACAAATAACACAGATACAATAATACAATTGATTAATAACAAAACATAATCATCCACATCCCTAAACCATGGGGGATTTAGTTACACATGGATTAGATAATAAGTAACAGACTCTTAATACATGAATAAAACATTGCAACAACTTCACATTGAAGATCATCAGGAAGGAAGAGCTGAACCACCTCTTGTCTTCTCTTCTCTCTTTCTCTTTCTTGTTCTCTCTCTTTTCTTCTCCCGTTTGATATCTCTAGTTTTCCCCTACTTCTGTGTCAAAATTTAGAAAGAACGACCTTCTATTTATAGTTTTTAAAACTACATGATGTGTACCATGAAGTAAAAAGCATGTAACTAAGTCCACTTGAATTGGAACTTCTTTCTCTACAGGTAGGTGATCTGTCGTGCCATCCTTAACATTAAAGGTGTCGGTGGTCAGTTGGTGGGAGTATTCCTCATATAGAACCTCCACACATGGAATGTAGTATCAAATTCAGCCACCAACCACTTCTATAAAGGAGTACATGGTGTGTAATGTGACGTACATGGTGTCTGAATCTTGACCAGAAACATGGGAATGTACTTAGTCTAGCCGATCTGTGTGTCAGGGAAATGGTACACCACATGTGTAATAAGTACACACTGTGTTTATATAAATTTTTGTTTTGATCTTCCACAATTTGTTTCTTAGACTAGAAAATACTTGAAAATCATTATGATAATTGAATTAAATCATTTTATCTCCAAAAGAACACATATATCCGGTGAAAACATGTTTTGAATACTCAATAGAATGTATGAAAAGGTATACAAAAATTATCCTAATTAGTTAACTCCATCACTTCATAGGAGTAACTTATTATAAGTTAAGACCATCAAAATTCTATTAGTAGTAACTTTAATCTGTTAACTCCATCACTTCATATGAGTAATTAAGCTCATAAACATTCAGTTAGAAGTAACATAAATCAATTAACTCCCTCACATTTCCTAATTTATTTTATGGTTATAACAAACCCACCTACTACATAATATACGTGGTCCTATAAGGGTTTATGTTCCCTCACAATTCCCAAAATGATAAAATGTACCCAAGTGTTATGTTTTAAAATTAAAACATATAATAATATTCACTTTTCATTGTAAAAATCATAAAATTTTGAATTCATCCCATAATAAAAATGATCAGTTATGTCATGAAAATGAGAAGAAATATTCATTTATTTAGAAATCATTCAAGAAAAATTATCATCATGATGGTAAAAGTATCTTATCTGAAAATACAAAAAATGTGGTAGAGGAAACATGAAAATGAAGAAATCATATAATGGTCCAAAAATAAATTTCTTTCTTGTAAATTAAAAGGCATTCTATTTAGGGAAAGGAGGATGGAGGAGAGAGACACTCTCACTTCTCTCTTACAATGATTCCCTAGCGACATGTCGACAGAGACTGCTCCCCCCTTTGCATCAGAGGGGGGAGCTTCACGTTCTGCCTCGCCTGAGAAGGTTAGGCACTCTTTATCTTCATGTGCTTTCCCTCCTCCCCTCCCGAGAATCTGGCTTTCCTCGAAGGTCCCTTGCCTGTTTTGCGATGCACCCATTTTACCTCTTCTTCCGGAGGAGCTCAATAATGCCTCAGATCTTTGTCATCTCACCCTGTTTTTGGCTCAATCATCCATCAGCGGTTGTGTTTGATTAGTTCCTCAATATTGATTGGAATTTGCGTCAACACGCGATTGTTGGTTTGATCGACTGAAAGCACTTTATGGTCTGATTTGGTTCGGAAGAAGACCTGATCATTGCCTGGTCTAGGGAAACTAGATGATGCAGTGGATCCCTGTTCTACCTTTTCTGATAGAGCTTCAAGTTTAACATGAGGCATGGCCCTTCAACGATTGCGACATGGGTAATTTTTCCTGGATTACCCCTTTCCTTTCAGAACCCTTCCATTTTGTGTGAAATTGTGAATATGGTAGGGCAGTTCTTGTGTGCTGATCATCATGCCAAGGCTGTGAGTCATCCAATTTGTCTGTGCATTTGTCTCGAGTTTAATGATGCGAGACCTCCGGTGAACTGAGTTTGGATCACTGATGGTAAGGAGTTTATTTGGAGGAAAGAATTTTTGTTTGAATCCTGGATGCAGTAATGCATGAACTGTTTTCAGTTTGGTCATTTGGAGTTGGTCTGCCATCACGTGAAGCTGAGTCGAAGCCCACTGGAGGGTCTTGAGGTCTATGTGGTCTCTAGTCTAGGTCGTCTGGCGATGGAGGTTATCAATGTGGATGTATTTATGGGAGGGGATCCAAATATCATTGTAGTGGTTGCTGAATCTTCAGCTCCAGTGGGGATGCATGAGCGGTGGTAGGGGGATCCAACAGAGGAGCCCGCGAGTGGTTGTGGAGTGAAGGAGTTGCAGGTGTCTGAATACCCGATAGTGAAGAATGTTTTTGATAGATTGATGAGTGATCTTGGGATTGGGAAGATGTATGAGATGGAGAATTTGTTGATTTCTCTAACTTGAGCTTAGGGATTCACCAGAAGAAGTAGTTCAGTAGTGAGGATCGTGAAAACAGTGGAGTGAAAAATCATAGTTGGGAAGGAAATCAGTTTTCTTTCTTAGAACATGAGGAGGTACCTGTGGTGGCTGAGAGACATAAAGTGGTTGATGTTATGCAGATTGATCCCAGCAATCAAGTGGGAATTGGTATGGAAGAGCATGAGATAGAGCTGCATGATGTTCGTGGACACATGGTGATTAATCATGTTCTTGCACCGATTGATCTTAATAAGCAATATGATATGAGGGACAGTGTAAATAAATCTCCCTTTGTGGAAAGTGATGGAAAAAGGGGAAGTTGATCTGATATAGAAAAAGAAAATATCGACTTTGTCAGGCCGTTTTACAATGACATTGTTCAAGGTAGGCGATGAAAGATGTCTGACAGTGATAGAAGGAGGACTGTGCCACAAAGGCGGAAACCAAGGAACGATTATTCTTACCTGCCAAAGCCAATGGCCACCAGGTCTTCAACAAAGAGAGAGAGAGGAGGGGGGGGGATATTCTTGTTTCTAAAAAAGGTTGAGGAAAATCCAAGAAATAGAATTTATCATTGGAATAACTGAAGCTAAGAGAGAAGTACCCCAATCTTTTGAAGCATTATGGAAAGAATTCAGAGTGGGAATCAAATACTGTAGAGGAAACTCATGATTATAGAGGTGGTGAAGGATCTGAATATTATGATATGTAATTGTCTCAATTATGTTAGATCTGATGGTTGGGTGTGGGCAAGATGTTCACTCACATCCTTTTCTTTCTCTATTGTACTCTTTCTTTCATTTAATAAATTCTCAGGGGTCTTTCACCTCTGGCTCACTTAAATGGTTAAAAGATATTCTTTTTCAGTTTGAAAAAAGACGCAAAAGTGACCCATATGGAAAACGTTTGAAACATTACATCTTAATAAAATATTAAAGAATGTAGAAAAAATTTAAGTTTGACCTTCAAAAATATTTTTTGAATAAATAATAACATTCTTGAAAACATTTATAATAACATAAATATGAATAAAAATTTAAAGGAATAGATAAGAAAAAAGGTTTAATATAAAAATCCCGTAAAACCTTGGTAACATTTGAATAAAAATATTATTGAAGGAAAAAAGTGAAAATGATTTTCAAACCACATTAATTTCAGTAAATGAATAATTAAATTGATTTAAATGGTAGTATATATATCAAATAAGCATTGGGTAAACAATAAATGAGTCTCAATGAAAGGAAATTGAGATGAGAAATCGATTTCCATGAGTCTGAGTCACCACACACATTATTTGACCCCTATATAATAAACTTATATTAATTATTTACTTCATTAAGAACCTTTTTAATGTAATTTTTTTTTATCATCATCCATTTTATTTAATTTATTACCATTTATTATATAGCTACTAAGTCGATTACTGTAATGTTAGACATTTTGTTAATAATATCCTAAAACATTTGATGGTTGACCAAGGACAAGGGGTCATTATTCCATAATATAAAAAATATTAATAATGACAGAATTAAAATGTTTATGCATTGAAAACATTTTAATATCCCACAATATATGGTAGACCTTAAGAATAAATCATATCGCTTCATGCACGTGGTAGTCTATATGTACACAAGAGAGACACGATTTTTTAAAGAATAAAAGTTTGAGAATTCAAATAATATATTATATTTTTTTGTGTAATTATTATGTAATAAATTTTATATATATTCACATGATTAATCATTTTAACCATCCATGTGATCCAGGGATGAAAAATAAAACACAACGCTTTGTGGAGGTGGTAGTCCACAGGTACACATGAGCGACAGTTTCATATCCATTTGGATGGAAAAAAAGATCAAAAGGAATTGTTTCATAAAAATAATAAAATTAAAATATATTTAAGATACTTATTTTACCATGTAATATTGTTTATGTAATATTTTAATTAGTTCTATGAAGAAATATATATGAAAACACTTTATTAATAATTATTCATCTTCTTTGGAAAACATCTTTTGGCTTACACCTTAAGCCTTATAGGTTGGTATTTTGTTGAGAAAAAAAACTATAGGACATGAGGAGGAATATTGGAAAGGGATTTTTAAGATATTATTCAAGATAAATCTGTCACGATGTGTGAGGAAGACTGGAGAGGAGGTTTCCCATTTATAAGTGATATGGGTGGCAATCTTGTAAATACATGAAATATTAATATATAATATGTGTCTAACTAATTTAAAATGGATCCAAAGAACCATATCATAGATTATATGGGTAATAATGTTGAAATTATTTCAAAAATATATATCTACGCAAGTTTATGTGTCATTTTTGAACTTATAATTTGGTTTAACCCTCTCTTTAACACTGGTTAACCTTAATAGTTGTAATAAAATTTTCCATATTTAAGGGTGATGAATGTAATTTTAAAAATGAAAAGAAAACAAATCATGAACCGTTAATGTTATAATGTAAAATTTCACATCTATTTGAGTAAATATAGGATTTTTATGACATTATATTTATTTAAAATAATAATTAAATTTAAATTCGTTTTTAGGACCGTTCAAAAAATTTGAATTTAAAGACATCATGACAATAATATAAATAGATTTGAAAATTATTTACCATCACTTATTCATTATAATTATACAATAAATTATTTTAAGTCATATTTTATAATAACTTGAAACCCATAATTACATGATTTCTACCAAGGGTTGAACTTTATTATATTTCCGGGATTTTTTTTGTTTAGACATTTAGAGGTTTTGGAAAAACTCTTACAAATCAAACCCTTATAATACATATTTAAAACATCCACTCAATGCCTATTTTTTTCAAAAAAAGGATTATTGAATTTAAAATCACGTTTTATTCAAAAAAATATCATATTCATTTAAGGTGGATCCACATAACAGAAAGATAGAACTTGATACAGTACATACACATCTTGAAGCCCTATGAATAACATTCAAAAACATGGTATAAGAATAAAAAATCTCTATAATAAATAAAAATATAATGGAAAATCATTAGTTCTTTGAAAAAATGAAATCCATATAAAGTTTTTACCTTTATCATAAAAATCATTGAGATAAAATTAATCACTTACTCTTGAAATAATCTTTTTTCCTAATTTTTTTCTTAAAAAATTATATAAAAAATAATAATTTAAAAATAACAATCCAAGAAATATTTATTATAAATACAAACCTATCACCTATATAAGATCATATACATTATTTTAAATGATAAAATATTTTTTTACCTTTTTAAATCAAAAAAATTTATTCAAATACCATTTGAAATAATAGAGAAAACATGTATTGAACTTTTTTAATTATTCTTTCATCATGGAATCACCTAAAATGATAATTACAACATTCTCTTTATAGTATCTAATATCAATTAATTTCATTAATTTATACACGTACATTATTTCAAATTAACCCCATTCACATTATCTTGGGAGTAAAATCCATCAGTAAATTCTATCACATCATAGGAGTAATAAACAATTCCCATAATTTATTAGCATTAATTTTTATTTATTAACTTCATCAAATTACCCATTTCATTAGAGGGATTTAATGAACCCACATGTCACATAATTGACATAGTCCTATAAGGGGTTGGTTTCACTCACCATTACAATATTTAACAATATCTTACAAGTGTTATGTTTTAAAATTAAAACATTTTATAACATTTATTTTCAATATAAAAAAATTATAATTTCATCCCTAAATAAAAACAAATTTCCCCTTTCTCATAAAAGTGGATGAAATGTCCCTTTCTATTGAAATGATTTAAAATCTAAAAATCCAAAGGATAATTGGAAAATTTTATTAATTAAGAAAATAGGGAACATTTTAGATAAATATTTATAGTGAATAAAGGACATGATAATGGGAAAATACAGTTATGATGCATAAATTAAGAAAACATTATTGTGCACTAAGGTAAAAAGTGTCAAAAGTGACCCATATCAAAAATGATAAAAAGTTTCAATTTTAATTTTTTTTAAAGACCTTCAAAATTTTTTCAAATTTACCTTTAAAAATATTTCAATAATATATAAGAATATTATTTAATCTATTTATAATATCATGTACATGGGGAAAAATATTTTTGAAGGAATATTTTAAAATAAGGTTAAAAGAAAAACCTCCCACCACTTCGGTATTTTTGAATCAAAAGATAATTGAAGGAGTTAAAATTCAAAACAATTTGTAAAACACTTTAATTTTAGTTAATTAAAAATAAAATAAATTGATATCAAATTATATACACCATAAAAAAATAAAACATGGTTTGAACATGGCATGAGTGTAAAAGAAAGTTAATTTACTTGAGAAATCCCTTACATCAAGTCCGACTTACCACACACATTATTTCACTCGTATAAAATAAAATTCTATTAATTATTTAGTTACTTAATAGAATATTTTTAGTTTATTACCTTATAATAATTCATTTTTTTAATTTATGACCATGGATTATAATGTTACAAAATCGATTAAGGTCATTTCAGATGTTTTGAGGATGTCCAGTTCATATTCATCAAACAACAATGATAGGTTGACAAATGATATATAGTTAATTATTCCATAAAATCCATATTACTAATAATTAAATAATTTTCATTTTAATACATTAATTTTTTTAAAACAATCCTTCGATGGTTTCTTTGAAAAACATATAACATCACTTCATGGAGGTGATAGTCTACACGTATGCTTGAGCGATATCATCATTTTTTAACGAAAGAAAGGGTAAGAAATTATATAATATAATACCTTTATAAAATATTAATTATGTTATTAATGTTATATTTATTCATTTTATATATCATTTTATCCTTACATATTAATTACAAATGAAAATGAAACACATCGCTTCGTTGAGGTGGTATTCCACATGTATGGTTGAGTGATTTTTTGTATTTCCCTTAGGATGGTAAAGGAGACTGAAAAGGGTTTTGACATCAATAAAGTAACATAATTGTATATGGAAGATACCTATGTTTTATATAATTATGGTTATATATTATTTTATATAGTTGAAATTAGAAATATAAATGAAAACACTCGGTTAAGAGTTATACCAATTATTTAAAAAACCTCATTTAAAATACAACTTAAGACTAACAGGTTGTTATTCTGGAAATAAAAAACCTATAAGATATGGAGAGAAAGTTAGGGAAGATATTTTTTTATATAATTTACAATAAAAGTTTCTCAATATGTGTGAGTAAGAGAGAGGAGGATGTGAACTTTTATAAGTTAGGTGTGTAACAATCTTGTAAATTAATGAAATAATATTATATAATATATGTACAACTCTTGTAAAATGGATCCAAAGTGCCATAAATTTAAATATAATGAGTATAAGGTCCAAGTTAATACATAAAATAAAAATTTAGTTAATTTTGAGTGTCATTTTAAACCTTATAATTTGTTTTAACCCCCTCAATAGTCTGGTTTAACATTGTCTATTATTACAAGTTTTTTAATATTTAAGGGCTAAGAAAGTAATTATAAAAGTTAAAAGTGGTGCATAAATAAACCATTAATTACATGATCGTCATTTCTCATCAATTCTTATTAATATATAATTTTTATTAATTTAATATGATTTAAAAATATGTCTAATTTTTTTTATACCATTGAAGACATTCTCCAGACTATTCACAAAATTTAACTTTAATGTCACGAAGATAAAAATATATTTTTAATATAAACACTTTATCCATAAATTATGCATCATGAATATAAAATAAATTATCGATATATAAAAATTAATCCTAAATATATTACATTTAATGTTTTTTAAAATAATCACTTACCTTTTCACCTGCTTTCATAAGCGATGTGTTAGTATTTCGTAAACGTTCAATGTAATTATAATATCACTAAAAATTAAAAATAAATTAATATCATAAAATAATATATTAATATTAAAAATATTCATTTATAAACTTTAATAACTTATTTTTTTTACATCTGTGAAAATATATTAGAGATATTAAAAGAAAGAGAGTGACATTTTGTAATTATCCATTACTTGAAATTATATAAAGGTAAAAATCATTGTAAAATAGAACTAAAATGGGAAAAAATATAATCTAGGATGTCTATAGTATAAATAAACCCATAAAATTAAATAAACTGAAGTTTATGATTCACTTTTAGACCTTATACAATAATTGTAACCCTATTTACCCCATTTTACCCATTATTGTGGTGATAAACATCTATCATGGTAACTATTCACTTTGAATGAACTCTTTACCCAAATAGAATAAGATAATTATAAATATGGAATCAATGTTTTAAATATTAAATTTATTAAATTTTTAGAAATTAAATTTATTATAATTTTACTAAACACAATGAAAAACTATTTAGAGAAAAAATATTGATTTTATAACAAATTCATATATAATGTTTACTACCATATAATTATTTGAAATATGAATTCAAAAAACCAAACTAATGTTACTATAAAAATTATAAAAAATTGTAACATTAAAATACTTTGATTTAAAGATAAAAAGTGATAGTTTTTTGCAAAATGAGTATATTTTCACTATTCACTAAAAATGAATGTTTTTTAAAAAATTATAAATAATTATCTTATGGTTATATTAATATGACTAATTTATAAACTATTTAAAATTTATCAAATTAAATTTTATATAGTGTAATATATTAATCATAATATTAATGCAGGAAATGTTATATAATTTTTCTTTGAATAAAAAAGTATTTTTATGGTATAAAATGAATTTATACTCATTCTCTATTTAATAAAAATAATTTTATAGATGTTATTTTTTAAAAATATATGATATATAAATTTAATTTAAAAAATTCATCAATATCGATTAACTTAATTTACATTGATATAAATGCATTGTCCATATAAGTTAGTTTTTAAAAAAATATATTTTTAATCATATATGATCTTATTTAAAATTATGTTCTTATTTACTAAGAATTAATTAATAAATTTTTATTAAATAAAATTAACCTATATATATTTCATAATTTGGAGACTCTTTTTTATATACCCCATGCCATAAAAAACCCATAATTACATGATTTATAAAAATGGTATCTCTATCTTATATTTGAAGGATCTTTTCGATTTAGAGTTGATGAGTATTAAGAAAGAAATGTTATATTTAAATTCCCTACAAAATATTGAATACACTTATAATAAATTGTTTTTTTTCAAAAAAATATGATTTTTGTGGTAAATGACTGGTTTAATTCAAGAAAAAATAGATTCATTCAAGGGAAATTTCCTTAATTAGGAGATAGAATTCATAATAGTTCTTACTGATCCTTATGTCTTGTAAAAAACATTTGAAAACATGGGATGATGAAAAAATTATTTGTAAGTAATATAAAAATAAAGGATCATCATTAATCCATTTTAAAATTAATTAAAACCCATAACAATGGTTTCCTTGTTTTTTATACACATTAAGCTCTAAAATATTATTTACATACCCAAGAAATGAACTTCTTTCCCCAAGGTTTCATAAAATATCTCATAATAAATAATAAAGAAAAAAACATAATCATGAGGGTTTCATGAAAAAAATATGATGCCTAATGAGTAACATTCTTTTAAAAACAATCATTTTACCTTTAAAGTGGCCATTAAATTTCCTTATAAAAATAATCTCATTTTATAACCTTTTGAAATAAAAATATTTCATTTAAAAAAACTTTTTAAGAAGATAATTTTGGTGCTTTGGGAAAATATCCTTTCATTCACCCTTATAATAACCCTTAAAATAGAATCACATAATAATATAATTACAACATCTCATAGGAGTTACCCATCACAAGTAAACTTCATCGATTTAAATAATGAATTGGAGAGAAATATCAGGTTCACCTTTCATCTGAGCAATATCAAGCTCACCTTTCATTCATAAAAACTATCCAAGAACCATAAAAATAATAAAAAAAATTAAAATCAATCATTTCCATCATTAAAACACTTAAAATATATTTTTTAAAACATATGTAGAAGCACTTCCTGGTTTCATGTAAAAATAATGATAAAGTACCTTTTACTATGAAAATTCTTAGAAGAATGGTAAATTAAATCATCTTCAGAAAAATATAAAAAATTATATAAGAATTTTATTATATAATATCTATTATGAATTTATTAAATTAAAACCATGCCATATATGTTAAAAAACATTTTTTTACTTCAGTAAAAAGATTCAAAAGTGACAAGTACAGTAAATGTTAAAAGATTTATTTTTATGAACTTTTAAAAAAATTGAAATGTTTTTGAAAATTTTAATTAAAAATATTTTATGTATAATAGTTAACATTATTTAATCATGTTAATGAAATTAAACCTAGAATAAAATTATTTTAATTAAATACTTTAAACTAAGGTTTTAAAGAAATCCCTTACCTAAAGTCTCATATAGATTTTTATTCTCTCCTAATCCTAAATAATAAAATTATAATAGTTTTATACATGAGTAGGAATTTTTTTATAGTCATTGATTTATAATTATTCCTTTCATTACCATCTTTTATTTAGTTACTAAATCAATTAAGTCCATGCTATACGTTTTAGGGCGTTTAGTTCATAATCCCTAAATAACATTGATATGATGACCTAGTTCAAATGGGTCATTTTTTATATCATATATATAATATTAATAATTAAATAATTCTCATTTTTTCTATTAATATTTTCAAAATCATCTACAGAAATAGGACATGAAAGAATAATAAAATCGCTTCATTTTAGTGATAGTCCACACAAACGCACAAGAAAACTTTTCTTTTTTCAACAGATAGAATGGTAAAAAGGTAAATATTATTTATCTTTATAAAATCACAATTATTTATTAATATAAATAAATAAATATATATATATATATATTCATTATATTCAAAATATTAACCATCCATATGAGTGACTGATGAAAAACAAAGCACATCGCTTCGAGGAGGTGGTTGTGCACAAGTACTCATAAGGGGTGTTTTTATTTTCATTCGAATGAAAAATGAGATAGAAAAAGGTTTTCCATAAACATATTAAAATTTAATTATATTAATGATAATGATTTTATCATTTAATTATGGTTATATAAATATTAAGTTGTTGGATGAATAAATAAAAATAAAAACTCTCGGTTACGAGTTATACCTCTTCTTTGGAAAACCTCATTTGGATTACACCTTAAGCCTACTAGAATGGTATTTTGGTGATAAAATAAACTCTAGGAAATTGATGTATTTTTTAATGGATTTTTTTGTTAATAAAATGTCTCAAGAGGTGTGAGGTTGATAAGAGAGGAGGTTCTGTTTTATAAGTGAGGTGGGTGAAAATATTTTAATTAGTTGAAATATTAAAAAACAATAAGTGCATAAATCATATAAAATGGATCTAAATTGAAATATATTTAAATATAAAGAATTAAAAGTCAAAATAAATTTAAAAAATAAAATTAAACATTTTTATATATCATTTTAAACTATATCATTTGGTTTAAAGCCAATGTAATTCTATTTAACCTTAGTAGATGTAACAATTTTTTTCAATATTTAAGGGCCATGAAAGTAATTATAAAAATGAAATGTATAACATTAATTAAAATTTAAAGATAATATATATAATTTAACATCCATTTTATTTAATATAGTGATTTTATAACTTTATAATTATTTAAAAATTATTCTTAACCATTAAATACCATTAAAAATCATTTTTAAGATAATTTAAAAAAATTAACATTAAACGCGTTAGGATAGAAATATAATTTTAATATTAAAAGAATAAGAAAATATTATGCATTAATTTTTCCAATTAATTTTTTAATATAAAATTTCATCCAAAATATATTACTTTTAAAGTTTTTTTAAATATATTACTTACTTTTTCTACTACTTGAACAAGCTTTGTGTCAATGTTGTGTGAATGATTAATAAATTTATACCATCAATAAACACTAAAAATAAATTAATATCATAAAATAAATTTATTAATATTAAAATTAAACATTTATTACCACTAATAATTTTTTAATCTCTTTGAAAACATATTAGAGATAGTAAAAGAAAGAGAGTGACATTTTGTAAATATCCTTTACTTAAAATTTTATGAAGGTGGAAATAAAAGGAATTTGTCACAAAAATGACATTAGATCAACTCTAGTATTCTTTGTGTTGATAAAAATTAACCAAAGGAATAAGATTAGGCTTTCAGAATTTTTTTTAGACATTATTCCAAAATTTTAACCTTGTGTAAACCATTTTAACCTGTACCATGGTGATACGATTTTATGATGGTTACAATTAATTATGCATGAAAATGTAATTAAAATTATAAGTAAATTTGACTATTATGATTCCAAATATGGAATAAAATTTTAAATATTCATTTTCTGTAAGTTTTAGAAATTACTTTTTTAATAAGTCCTCAAAAAACAATGAAAAACTTTATTTATAATTTTAATCATAAATATGATTGTTTTCCAAGATCATGTGTAATTTATATTAAAATAAAATTAGTTGACTTTTTTATTAAAATTAAACTAATTTTAAATAAAAAATCCAAATATTAATGAATTAGTGATATTTCATTGATAAAAGATAAGAAATGATAGTTTTTTTTCAAAATTATTATTTTTTACTACTCTCCCAATAATCAACCTTTTCATAAAATTACAAAATAATTATATTATTTTTTATTTTAATTTATTATTTAAAAAAATATGACCATTTTATCAAATTCAATTTCTAAATGTTTTATAAATTAATCATAATATATGTGGATAAAATTCATTAAAAATCATTTTTGATATATAAAATGAATTTATACTCAGTCTCTATTTAATAATCAATATTATATAAATGTTACTTCATTAAATATATGATCTATAAATTTAATTTATATAATTCATAATCTATTATTAAATTATTTTACCTTGATAAAAATATGCCACAGACATAAGTAAGTTTTCTAAAAAATATCTCTTTTAATCATATATGTTCTTATTTAAAACTGGTTTCTTATTTCTTGTGAATTAATAGGTACATTTATATTAAATTAATATTTCATAAAAATATATCATAATTCATTTACTCATATTAATACTCATATTCATAATTTCCAACCAAAATCAAGGTTATAACGATAATATTTAAATAATAATATTTTTATAATATATCATAGTTATTTTAAGATAGCTATTATATATTGTGAATACAATTGAACCTAATATTCTTTTTATACTAAAATTTGGGGTTTTAATAGACCTTCCATTACTTATATATTGGAAAAATTATTTTTATATTCTACCAAATTATAATTCAACCTATTTTACCAATAGATTGGTAAGGGGTTTGAGCTATTTGGGAGAATTCATTTAGAATTATCTAGTAAAAAATAGTATTACCTAAGGTGCTTTGAATAAATTTTTTCATTATTAATTCTTTTATATCCTTGATCAATTTTATGGGATCAAACTTTATCCCATTTTTATAAATATAATATAAAATAGTGATTCTATATTTCACCATGATGTGACACTTCTTTTAATTGAACAAAATGCATGTCTCTTCACATTTTTCTAAAACAAAGTTGTTATTTGTAATAAATATCACAAAGTAAAAATTATAGAATTAATTATAATCCATTAAGTCTTTAGTAAATTCATTTTACATCACATAAAAATTATATTTCATGCATCGCTAAAACGTGGAAGGTTTATTACACATATTGAATGACATGTGTCTATACGAATGTTTTTTATATAAGCTTGTAAATATTGTATTTTCTTGATCATATGGTCCCAATGTAAATATTTTTTACCTATAATAGACATCAAAAAAATATTTGTATTTATTATTGTATAGTTTCTCAATTCTTTTATTGATAAATGGGAGGGGGAAATAGTTATTCCTTGCTTCACCTTTGAGATTCTCATAATTAGAAAAAACTGTCCATGCCATCACTATTCATTTATAAATCATATCATTTTCATTATTCAATATAGATATTATACTTATCCCAAGAGATGTTTTGGAATATTTATATTTCCATGAATAAGAATTTATCAATTGATGATGATTTTGAATGGATATGATTAATGTGTTGTATTTGTTTTCAATGAATAAATCGAGTTAAAACTCAAGTGTTTCATGACATTTCACTAGATATGTGGTTAATTACAAGTTTATTGATGTTTACAAGTACTAAAAGGAGTTCTGATGTTGAATAGTGTTTTGATGTTATTTTAGGTTCGGGTGAGATTACCATGTCATGGTAGTAGATGAACTAATCATGGGAAAGTTTTGGGAAGAGAAAATGATTTTGATATTCCAAACATGATCCTTTTTGTTGGGTGTGGTCTAAAAAAGATATCCAATCTATGATGTGATGTGATGTGGGATTTAATATAATAAGGTAAAAAAGGAAAAACATTTTAGAAATGGGTGTTTCGATGTGAATTTCAGTTAATAAATTTTCCTATGGGAAATGAAGAATCTCATTTCATCTATTATAGGAATCCATAGTGACATTCATGTGGTTCCTTAAAAGAATAAATACACAATAGACCATTATATGGTATATATCTAATGGTATTTTTAGCTGAGAAGATTTTGTTTGATAAATAGTTAGTACATATATTCCATTCATGTTGTCCTGGAGGCTATCAGGAATAAAACTGCATAGAGCACACAATGGTTCAGTTTTAGAGGATTTTTTGCAGTATTTAAAATATAAATGATGTTTGACTATAATAATGTGGAATGTAATTGGATTTTTTTCATATTATTGAAATATAGTAAAACACACCATGATGTATTTTTTAGTGTTTGAAGAGAATTTATATCTAAAGGAACTATGGGGGATATAACATGGTGAAAATAATTTTTTAGTCTAGTTTTATATTGGTTAGGAGAAGTTAGAATGAAACAGTGTTCAAAATTTTGTGGTGGTGGTTGTGGCCAACATAAGTTTCCAAAATGACATAAAACACATCATGGTGAAAGGTTATTGTAAGATTATTATTCCAAATTTGAGTGGATATGATGATGTGGATCTTTTATGACTCCAGGGGATACTATATCAATTCTTTAATGTTTTTAAACCAAATTAATAGTGACTAAGAGGTTTATTTTTATCTAAGGAATCATAAAACCCATTTTAAGATGAATGGTAGTTGAAAAGAGTTGGAAATTAGTTTTTAAGGAATTATTATTGTGAAATAAAAAAGTAAGAAAGAGATAAGTGTGTGACATATAGAATAATGGAGGATAATATAGGATTTAAAGGACACATACTATACCTCAAGTAGAAGAAGAAACAAAAGAATAAAAAACCAAAGAAACAAAATTATGGAGTTTTACTCTGGTAGAATACAATATTTTTATTGAAATAAAATCATATTTTTGGTATTTGTGTGGGATCAAATTATACTCTCAATAGACATTGGTGTAACAAAAGTTTGAGGATAAATCCCACTCATTATAATACACATGTTTACACTAGTACAATGTATTAAATAGGGTGAATATCAATCATCCCAAGGTTTATACTTCTCATTTTTGGGACATGAAACTTATAAAATCCATTGTTCCCTTTGTTTGTGTGTGAAAGTTATCTACATAATTGCTTTAACTAGTGGTGGAGGTTATTTCAAGAAAGAAACACCAAAAGGAATTGTAATCACCCAATCACCCCATAGTGATTTCAACTAATCATTAGGGTATTTTTCAAGTGGTATGAGAGCCAAGATTCCTTTTTTTTATATTTTATTTGAAGATAAATATTTCATCTATATTTGGATATCTTATACCTGAATTTCTACTATATAGATGGATAATACAAATTCAATGAATAAAAAGTGGATTCCCACCTTTCATAGGAATAGATATTAAATTTGGAATTATTAGATACTCCCTTAACTAGTTTTAAATGAATTTATATGTATTGACAACTATAACATATGGTTTTACTCCATGTATTGTAAATTTTTGTATGACAATAGTTGATTAAAAGAACATATAAAATTATGGTCATGCTCATAATTCCATTTTGAGATCATTATGAGAAAAATAAATTAAAAAGGTTAAATGAGTTAATATAGATAAGGGAATATCGGATAGGGAAAAAATATACATGAAAATAAGAAAAATGTAAAACAATCCAAACTACAAGATTTGTGTTTAATGTATGAAGAATTTAAAAAAATGGTAGATAAAACTATGGATTATTTTTTCATTAGGGTAAATGAAATTATTATCATAATTTTAGGTTTTGGTGAAAAGTTGGGGGATATAGTTATGAAGATGATTTTATATATTCTACTTGATAGGTTTGATGATAAAGTATCAGCTCTGGAAGATTATGATTTGTGTACACTCCCTTTCGATGATTTACACAACATTTACGTTTCTTATAAGATGTAGAAGGGATGTATTTTAAGAATAAATCCAAGGTAGAAATGTAAATTTACTTGAAATATTTTATGAAATAAAATAATAATAATGAAGTTAATTATCAACTAGAAAGTTTTTTAGAATTAGAATATGAAATTGATGAAATTTTTGACGAATTTCTTTCTATTATATCTAGAAGTGTTTGAAAATAAAATTAAAGGTTTAAGGGAAACCTTAAAATAATGTGTTTCAAGAATAGATCCATTATAAATATTGTGTAATAATATCCAAAATTAAATGAAATAGAAGTTAGTGAAGATAAAGATGAGTCTTTTTAGGAAGAAAGTTACAAAATTTTAAAAAAAAATCTTCAAAAATAAAGAGTAAGAATTTATATAAATAAAAAATTGAATTTTTTTTATCTATTTTGGTTTATTATAGAAATTAATTTAATACTTCCAATTATATTGATGAAAACTACTAATTTCAACTGTAAATGAGGAATAAATTACTATAGATGAAAGTATCGATGTTGGAAGTGATAAAAAAACTCAAATAGTGTTTATAGTAAATAAAGAATTAATATATATTAATTTAAATATATCAAACTTGTAGGATTTAAAAAATTTTAAGAAATATAATCAATATACAAAAAAAATCCTGCTGAATTATTACCAAGTTTGTTGGGACCTTTGTTTTAATGATTACAAAATCAAGTCTATTATGTTATTAATGAGTTTTATGTTTTATGGAGGCATTTTATCTTATGATGTAGATTGGAAAAAACTGGGTATGTGAAGGGAAGACTCATCATTATACATGAATCACCGTGGATGTTGATTTATCGCTAGAAATGACTCACTGTTGGGGAAAACTCACCATTAGTGTGAAAATGTGGACATGTTTTGAGAACACTCACTGTTAGAATGGAATTATGGCTACGTGTTGGAAAAACTTACCACTAGTCATAACTCATTATTGAGGATGAGAAATTTGGATAAGTGTTGAAAACACCTACCATCAGAGATGACCGACCACCATATGATGACTTACTATTTGTTCGGAAATTTGAAAATGCATTGGAATGACCTACCCATGAGATGAGTCACTATTGGCCTAACTCAACACCATCTCAAGTCGCCATTATGATGACTCAAGACCAAATTTGTCTCAACATTCAAAGGATTCATCATCGCTATTCATATTTATTTTGAATAAAATATTTCTAATGGATATATTATCAAATTTAATGCCGAAAACTATTTTAATGATTTATATGAAACTATTACAGAGATTCATTAAAGTATATGTCATTTTTACATTATAATAAAAAGAGGATCCTGATGATTCTTCTTTTAAAATAATTTTAAATGAAGGATAAGATTTCCTCATGCTGATACACACATAGAGCTAATAGACAAGTTAATACACATAGAGATATTTATGTAGATGTGTAGTGTGGAACTTATTGAGATCTTACGCAGTGCCTCTAGTCTACACTCATCTATGAAGAAGTTAATCATAAAGAACACATAGAAAATCTCTAAGAGTAAAAACAAAAAAGAGGTCATAATAGTATATTCTAATGCGTTTTTTTAGAAACTGAACTCAAGATTTAGTTCAAGATACATTCATGGAGTCATAAGCTACAAATCATATCAGCCAGGGAAAAATAGACTTTCTACTTATTTTTTTCTCTTTCTATATATTTTTTTACATTATGATCAGTGTGGTTTACCCTTTATATTTAACCCAAACCGAGTTTTACACTCTAACTAAAAAATACTAGATATCTCCTCAAACTCTCTTTACTTCTTTTTTTCCAAACATGTTATGTATGTTTCCCCTGTGTGGCCTGTGTTTATTTAATTCTCAAGGGTGTTGTGGAAGATGTCTCTACATGTCCTATATATATTTGTTTTTATTTACCCAATATTGGTTGTGGATTAAAAATTATTTTACATAATCTTTCTAAATGTATGTGATTTCCAATTCAAGAGGTTTAGGTATTGGATTGAGGATGAACCTAATCTATTCATTAAGATGTGTGTTTGGATTTGTTTTTTTCTAATCATTAAAATTGATTCCATTTTAATCTATAGAAAAAACCACTACTTTGATAGTGAGCCATAATTATCATTTATATAAGGTTTTGATTAAGTAAATTTAGTTCAAAAGATAAATTAATTTTCATAATTGTTTTAAGAGAGGCTTAATTGATATTTGAAATATTAGAACTTATATCAATATTCTATTTTGATTAACTTGGATCTTATAATTAAATGGGTGTATTTTCTCAAAACATATTTTAGATTGAACCTTTTTTGGGTACTCAATTCCTGCCATCTTAAGTCTCTCACTCCAACCAATATTTGGTATCAAAGGGTTTTTAAAAACTTTCCAACTATGATTTTAGTTTTGTGTTAAATATCTTAAATTTCTATCAATTCTATATTTATTTATTTCAATGGATAATAGACAAGAAAGCTTATACTACAAACATACATCCCTTTTTAATGGAAATAACTTTGATTAGTGGAAAATAATGATTAAAATGCATATAATTTGTTTTGAAATTTTGTATCCTATAGTGGATAATTATGAGTTACCTAAGACAATAATAAATACTTGGGATGATAAAACTAAAAATTCTAACAATAAGAATTTAAAATCCATTAATTATATTTACTATTATTTAAGAAATGAATAATTCAATAGGTTATCTTCTTGAAAAATTTCTTTTGAAATTTCGGATACTTTAGCCATTTCTCTTAAAGGGACTACTAATGTTAAATAAATGATAGTGAAAAACTCTAAATTTAAATATGCTACTTTTAAAATGAAACATGTTGAGATAATTTGTGATATATAACTCAGGTTTAATGAAATAGTTAATACAATGAGCTCCTTGAGGAATCCAGTTTCAGATAAAAACTAAATCCTGAGAATGTTGAGATGTATTTCAGAGATATGGAGAGGGACTCAGTTTCTATAAGGGAATACTATGACATAAGTAAACTAAATATTGAGGAAATTCTTAGGAAGTTTATGATGTAATAATAAGATATTAAATTAAATCATCAATGGGATGATGAATGAAAAACAAAATTTATAGAATTTAATATAACCGCATAAAAAAAGGTGCATGTTGAAATCTCTAGTAATGAAGAATCACCAGATGATAGTGATGAAGAATTTTCCCACTTGGACATAAGGTTTAATAAGTTATATAGGAAGATGAAAATTTTCAGGAATCCAAGTTATAAAGGAAAGTATGATAATAGTGTAACATGGAAAAGGGACTTAAAAAAAACTCAAATGAGATTACCTATAATGTTTGTAATCAAAAAAGATATGTTATGTCAGACTATCATAAGATGAAATACAATAATTAGTATGATGAAAAATATTGAAAATATAATAAATCAATTAAATAAACATAGAGTGCCTATAAGGGAAGCTTTTAGTAACTCAGATTCTACACATGAGTAAAATCCTGATACAAAAAACATGTGCTTAATGAAAAACATATTTGAGGTACCAATTGTAACTCCTATAATTAATTATAATCAATATAAAAATTAAAATGATGATGATATGTCTAATGATGAAATGTGAGAATATTTAAATATTCTTGAATATACTTTTAAGGAACTCATTGACAAATAAAAATTTATAAATAAAAAACATGATTTATCTACTTGTGTTAAAACTGATCTTACTATAGAGAAAGAGAAAAATACTCAACTGATAAAATAAAATACTGAATTTGAATTTTCAAATGATCAACTAAATAAATATATAAAAATATTTAAAAATTTAAGAGAAAATAAAACTCATATATTAGGAAAAAATTATGCAATGTACTTGTGCAGGCTATCAACCTAGATAGAGAAGAGTTATTAAGAGAACATTTGTTCCTAAGTCTAGTTCTAAAAAATCTATTGCAAGTTATCTGTCAAATAGAAAAAATTTAGTTTTTATTTCAAAATTTTTATTGTTTTATTATAGGAAACCCAATAAGAAAATGTGGGTTCCTAAATCCTTAATTAAAAACATATCTGGACACAAGAAAATATGGGTACCAAAATAATTTCAAGTATAAATGTTACTTTGTAGGAAAAATTCTTAAATAGATAATATTAAAATAAATGGTATATGGAAAATGATGGTTCCAAGAATATGAGAGGAGACTAATCTAGATTTAATAACATAATAATGATTGATGGTGGTCATGTCACTATTTGTGGCAATTCTAAAGACAACATCATTGGCCTTGGCCAAATCTGTAACACTAACATAGTTTTAATTTATTAAGTAATTTTTATTGATGATTAAAAATCAATTCGACTTATCATCTCACAATTATGTGATGATGGTTTTCTTGTGCAGTTTCAAAACAATGCTTGCAATGTAATTAATTCTTAAAATTATTTAGTATTTACTACATTAAGAAATGAGAATGTGTATACTATTAATCTTGATTGTTTGATTTCTCAAAATGTTTCTTTCTTAAGTTCCTTTCATAGAGATTATTGGATTTAGCATCAGAGATAACGACATTGTTACATTCAATCACTTATAATGCTTACTACTAAAGGGTTGGTAAGAGATCTACCCAATCCTTAATTCCCAAAAGACAAAGTATATTACCCCTGTCTAAAAGGGAAACATCACAAGATTTATTTTAAATTAAATAAAAATGTTTTTACTTCAAAACCTCTAGAGTTGGTTCACTCGGACATGTTTAGACTATATATAATTTCATGTTTACATGGGAATCGCTATATTTATGTACTTGAATATGGTTGTTCAATGTATACATGGATATTATTTTTTATCTCGCAAGATTTAATCCTATTCTTATTTAACTATGTATGATAAATCTGTATAAAACCAAAGTGGACATAGAATTACGACTTTAAGAAGTGAAAATGGATATGAGTTTGAAAAATAAAGGCTTTGAATAATTTTGATAACAAAATGTTTATAGTCATAACTTCTCTAATCCAAGGACCAATCACCAGAATAGAGTTGTAAAAAGAATAAATAGAACACTTCAAGAGATAGAAAGGAATATTATTAAGGAATATGACTAACCTATCCACTTTTGTGTAGATGTTGTGAATACAACCGAATATTTAATTAATATATTTTTAATTATACCTATCTTGAATAAAAATTGTTATGAACTTTATAAATTCTAATGTTAATTACTTTAGTGTTTTTGCTTGCAAAGCACTTATTTTTAATAATAAGTATAATATTGATAAGTTTGGATTTTAAAATTGGGTAAGGAATTTTCTTGGGTCATTCTATTTCAATTAAATCCTATAGGGTTTTAAAATAAATAACCAAGACTTTGGATGACTCTTTTCAAGTCAAATTTGATGAGACAGATCCACATGAATCGAAGAACCCATTAGAAAAATTTGAGTAATATTTATCCATCTTGAACAAAAATTACAAACCTTTAGATTCTATAATAAAAACTATAAAAATCATCTAGTTTTGAGAAACTTCCTATATTTGATCCTATTGGAGACTATGAGGTGACCATCCCTTCTTTTTCTAGAGATAATATGAATATTAAATACTAACCATTAGATAATTTTCTTGGAGACTTATAGAGAGGTACAAAAAAAAATATATTCTCTATGAAACCAAGTTGAACATCAAGCATTCTTTCCACAAATTGATCCTAATTACATCAATGATGTAATTAATGATGAATTCTAGCTAATGGTTTTTTAATAAAAACAAAATTAATCTGATAGAAATAATGTTTGGGAACTTGTTTATAGACCCAAAAAAACCTTGACTATAGGCACTACATTGGTGTTTAGAAACAAGATGGATAAATCTGGGCCAATATTAAGAAATAAGTAGAGACTAGTTGCATAAGGTTTTAGTCAAGAAGAGGGTATAGAATATGATGATAACTTTAAACCTATAGAAAAACATAAAGAAATGTTATTACTAATATCCTTTGCAGCACATCTAGATTAAAAACTATATCAGATGGATGTTAGAAGATAATTTTTGTGTGGGTATATAGATAAGGATTATTTTATTGAACAACCCCTATATTTAAAAATCCTCATTTTTCAAATCATGGGTTCATATAAACTAAAATATTTATATAGATTAAAATAAACTCTTAGATCTTGGTATGATATGCTCAAATCCTTTCTTATTTCAAAAGGATTTTCAAAATGTATATCTGATCCTACACTATTTATAAAAATAATTTAAATAAGTATTTTTGTTTAAATTTTTGGGGAAGATATTATTTTTGGATATTGTAAAAATTAATTATGTTCAAATTTTTAAAAAATGATGCAAAGTGAATTTTAAATGAGTTTAATGGTTAAACTGAAATTATATGTAGGTTTTAATATTTTTCAAAATAAATATAGAATTATTTTAAACTAAATTAAACATAATAAATATATTTTAAAACCTTTTGGTTTTGTTAAAACTAAGAGTAGTGATACTCTTATGAGAACCACTTATAAATTGACCTTGATAAGCTGGGAAACTAGTGGATCAAACCATTTACAGAGGTATGTTTGGAAGTCTTCTCTACTTAATTTATAACTACTCATACATTATGTTTTGTGTGTATATGTATGATCATTTTCAATAAACACCAAAAGAGTCACAAAGATTTTCTATAAAAAAGATTTGGAAATACCCCAATTATACTACCAATTTATAATGGTTCTATCCTATAAGAAAATAATTTGATCTAGTTACTTATTCAAATAACTATTTTGGAGGTTGTAAGCTAGATAGAAAAATAACATCTAGAACATTTGTAACAGCCCGAACCTAGATTCCCAGAGTTGGTGCATTACTTTAATACGTTGGAATAATTACAAGGAATCAAGTCCTAAAAGACTGATTTTTTAGAAGTTATAGAAAATAGATTACATACATGAACATCACATTACACTTTCTAGCATACAAAAAAAAATCCTTTTAGAATTGCATTGTTCCCTTATCTTAACCCTATATCTCAAACATAAAACACTTCTGGGGATCCTGGGAAAAAAAACATAAGAAAGGGTTGAGCTCAGATGCTTAGTAAGGGTAAATAATTTAGTAAAATCTATAAACACTTAAGGAAAGATTTTTAATAAAAACAATAGCATTTTTAAACATAAACTTGAATATAAAATGGCAAAAATAAATCAAATAATTCCATTGACCTTTTCAAATGGATATTATACTAGACAAAAAATCACATGTAATAACTAATTTCTTAATGATGGAATGTATATTACCAGACTTTAATTTCTGTGTCAAGGCCTTGTGCCAGGACGTAGGGACTAACTGTAACCGGACCCCATCCCAGAGAGCCTCTGTAACCGGACTCCAACCTGGAGAGCCTCTGTAACCAAACTCCAACCTGGAGAGCCACTGTAATCGGACTCCAACCCGGAGAGCCTCTGTAACCGGATTCCAACCCAGAGTGTCTGTTTTAACCAGACCCCAACCTGGAGGGCTTACTTTTACCAGTCCCTAACCTGGAACATACTATTCCAATACATTCATCTTAAGAAAAGGTTGAAATATAACGTAAACATTTGTATTTATAATAGTATAAGAAATGTAAATACTTTAACCATAAACCATGAATGGCATAAAAATAACTCACCCATAGTCAAACATATCACAAAACCTTAAATACAATATGGGAGATTTCAATCATAATAAATCAACTTCAAACAAGTGTAAAATTTATCACAGGATGTTGACATAGATGAAATCAAAAATATTTGAGAGAAATATCTCTTTCTATTTTGAATTCATTTAAAAGTCACATAATTATAAAGAAAATATTTATTTTGAAAATATTCTTATAAGCTTGTAAGGGAATATTCGATGATGTTATGACAGTGGAAAATAGCCACACCTGCCGTATAAGTTAAGAAAACATTCTTACCGAAATTTTGTTGAAAAGGTCATAAGGTACCTTGTTTCGAAAATGACAGAAATATTCATTTAAAACCATTTTATAAAAAGTCAAAAAAATGTATAAATAAATTTAACCCATAGTCTAGTAAATATTAAAAATGTTTTCGAATACATTTTTAAGAAACATGGACGTGGATGATAAAGAGGTCCCAGTAGATACTTATGTAAAAACAATCTTAGATGATAAAGAGATTGTGAAATTAACTGTAACCCTGTACTTTTCCTTGGTCAATGGTACATTAACCTCTTGTGTAATATTTAAATCATTGTTATTATATTATACAATAACTATATACCTAATTATGATATCATATATAATCTTTTAATAATTCTTTGTTAATAATATTTTATTATTATCATCATTTCGGGTGTTAAATGATTCGTTTTCATTTATATTATTTAGTACATGAGTCATGTATTTTATGGATGGGATGTTTCTTATTAATATCCAGAATGATATCAAGTCTTTAAATATTATTTTTAATCATCAAATGAAAATTAGTCTTGAATGGTTTCGATGGGGAATGAATCTTATCGTGTTCATGGAGACGGTAATCTGTACGTACACATGAGCGACAAGATCATTATTTTGATATTAAAATCGTATATAATTGGATGGTATATCATATATACAGAATCATTAACATGTTATATTTATTATTTACATCTATTATACATCATTATTATACCTATCCAAATAATAATGTATTGAATAACAACTACACCACGACGTGGAGATGGTAAACCATACGTATGCACGTATGGTGACATGTCATTCATAGGATGGATAGAATAATGAATACAGTCGTACCATATTTATAATAACATAAATGTATATAGAAGATACTGGAGTTATTGTTTCACAATGTAAACAACAAGGACAGAAGAAGTGGAAGAAGAAAAGAACTTGAAAGAGGTGATGAAACATTTACCTCTTCTTTGGGTTATTCCTTTTTATTTGATCAAAAGGGCTCCATAGGTTAGCTTTCTGACCAATGTAAGGCCTCTAGGATTAAGGGATGATAGTTGGGAGGATATTTTGGTAGGTTTTGGCTAGGCCAAATGGATTTGGAGGTGTGAATTTGAGAGAATGAGAATGGCCCTTTTTTGAGAGGGGTGAGGGGCACCTTAGGAAAAACATAAAATAATATTTTATTATAAAATCATTTCCAGTTTATAATAGATAAAAATTGATTTATTTCGAATATAAGGTGGGGATGGTCGAAATCCTCTCATCCAATAGGTTTTAGACAAGTTTAGGTTACCATTTTGACCTTATCTTTTAGATTTAACTCTTTGTTAAATAGTTTTACTTTTACTTTGTCTTGTTGTATTCTTACACTATATGGTTAATAAAGTTACTGTAAACATCTAAAAGAACCTCAAGTGGTTCATTAATGACATATATAATATTATATATGCCCTTTGGCCGAACATTAGATTTTTAGGAATATTATATCAACCAATAATATAGTATTTGTTTTAAAAATTGATTTATGTCAATTTTGACACTATTTAATAGTTTGTTATTGTGAAAGTAATAAAAGTTTTATAACATCAAACACAATTTATATAATCAACCCTAACATGTCAAATTAATCTATAAAATTATTGGAAATCATCAAAAGTTTCAAATTACATTTATTTGGATATTTATAATATCAATTATTTTAATATCTCATTAAGAAGGTAATTACTGCATCATCATTGTGCCATATATAACATTAATTATTTTAACGTCTTAAAATTATAAATAAAAACCATTGTGTATTAAATCTTTTGATCTTTATAATGAATATTTATAGTAGAATTTATCTTTTGTATAACCTTATATTAAAAATGATTTAGTTATGAAAACAAGAATTTAACACTTTTAACTCTTCTTTAAATTAAATAATAATAATTGTCTAATCTAATCCAAGTGAACCTAAAGGATAAAATTTTATTCAGAAGGCTTCTTTTGGTCGAATTACAGTATCCAATAGAATTTGGACATGTGATAGGGTAATTATAATATCATTTTAAACTTAATTACCCTATTTTCTTTTTAACTGTGGTAAATAAAAGTCAAAAGTTACTCTTCAGAAAAAACTATTTTCATCTTATTGAACCAAATTTTACTTAATGAGGTTTACCGGGTCTCTCTTATTTTTGAAATTCCACTCATAGAAGTGGTAAAATTATGTTTTATGCAAATTTTGAAATGCTTCGAGAAGGTGGGTAAAAGACGGTAAAAAGTTTAATAAAATTTTATATATCTAAACTTATTATAAAATTACTACAATGAATTTAATTGAACATATATAGGTATTATGTATATATTTTGACCTAAAAAATTTAAATAAAATTATTAATTATTTAAATTTAATGTTGGTTTTAAACAATAACGCAACATTTTCACTATTCATCAGAAATTGAATGTTTTCAGAAAAATACCAAAAATTCAACCTAAGATAATTTTGATATTATGAATTAAAAAATTAATTCTATTTTACCAATTTCAAAACATAGAAGTTTCATTAAATACTATAAAATTAATTCCCGTTGTCAAAACCAAAAAAAAGGTTTTTAAAAAAGTAAAAACTATCAAAAGATTGACATGTGTTTACGTCAAATTTAAATGAGAAATTACTTATAATGACCAAAATTTTATTAAATGATAAAAATATAATCTAATTATACTTCTAAACTATTTTAATTTTTAATTTAACACAATAAATTATTTTGATTAAAAAAGTTGTTTTCAGTTAAAATTTAGTAATTTTCAATATTCACCCAAATATGAAAGTTATCAGAAAAACACCAAAAAATTATCGACACTAAATTTTTATGTATTGATTCTAAAGAAGAAGTTTATTTTTTCAAATTGAATATATAAAATTTTCAAATATTATATTTAAAAATGGTTCTCCATTGAAAGTCGGTAAAATTTCATTTTTTGGAAAATATTTCTTTTATCTAAAAAAATGAATTTGATGTTATATTATGTCTAAGAAACACATAATATGGATGTTAAAATTATATAGAGTATATAATATTCAAAATGAAATTAATACTATTTATAACCGCTTTTTTAACAACTTGTTTGGTAATGTTGTGGTGCGCTTGAACTCGGTGTTGCATGTAGTGCAAGCTATTAAATTACATTAATGAGATAACGTACTATGAGATCTTGGGGTGTTACATTCTCCCCTCCTTCAATAAATTTCATCCTCACAAGTTGAAATTTTTCTTATAAAATAAAATTTTAAAAATATAGAAATACCTTTTTGGAAAACCCACATCGGAAATTGGGTTAATAAAATTTAATTTTAAAAAGAGGGAAAGGGAAATGAAAAAGTTACCACCAAATTACGATATCGATTAGGAGAACATTGGTGGAAATTATAGAAACATAATTGGAGGGAAAATGTAAATATTTATAGGGAGTTATTGAGGTCATCAATAACAATATATCATTTAAATATATTGACATAAAAAATCCATTATCAAAACCATTTTCAATTCCAAAATATGTAAAAAGAGTATATAGTATTTATTTTCTTTTTTAAAAAACATTTTGTCTTGTTAAGGAAGCCAAAGATCAAAAAAACTCACGGCGACAGAAATTTCATTGTCAACGCTTATGTTAAAATACATTTCTTTTTTTGTCGTTTAGTAAAATGCTTCGTAGAAAAATATTCCCCTTGAAATGAAAAGTGAAAGGGTTTTATACACTGTATAAAAGAAAGTTGTTTAGAAATAAATGGATGCCTCAATGAAAGGAGATTGAAAATATGTCTCTTAACTGAAGATTAAGAATTAATTTAGTCATAGAATAAGAGGGATATATATATATATATATACTTAACAAGTAGAGTTACATCCTTTAACTAATTCGTACAATAAGATCTTCTTTCACTACAAATGATTTCAAAAAAATATTCTATTTATACTAATCATTTAGGGTTCCAAAAATAATGAATTTATAATTCACCTTTCAGACCTTTTAAAAAAACAATATTATACAATCTAGGACATCACGTAGGTCGGTGGTAGGTGATGCACCATTGTCACCCTTTGGTTGCTCGTTCAAGTCTCGTGGCCTTGCCGGATGCGACTAGTTGTCGCCCGACCTCTGGGTTTTCCTTTTTATGAAAATCCAAAAATAACCTTAACAATTTTATCCAATTCTAAACTTAATCCATTCCAACCTTTAGACTTATCCAAAATACTTCTATCCAAACTCACAGTCCAAAATTTATATGGAAGTTAAACACAATGATGATCCTTTTTTCCCATTAAATAACATGTGAACACCTTCAGCATTTATTATTTTAAAACATGGTAACACCCTTAATTACCATAAAACCTTATTGATTACATTCATGCTTCCTTATTATTTATAAGAAACTGGATATATTCCTTATATGCATAATTTTTGAATATTCCAACAATGATGACATAAACAAACTATTAATCACATCTAAAGAAGTCAAGAATATCCAATATAATTTTTCCAAATCAACCATATATTTTTCCCAAATCACTACCTCATTATCAATACCACATTAAGGATTATCTTTCCTTCAACCATATATTTTCCAAAAGGTGTAGCTTACTATTAAGTCACTTTTCTTAGAATCATATAATCCCAAATCCTCAATAAAATAGTACTACAATACAATACATATTTATCTCCATAATTCATATAACCAGTATATTGTTGATACATTACTCAAATGAAATAATTCTATAATAACAACATAAGAACACTAGTCATTATTTTTCATCTAAGGTCGTATAATAACATGATTATTATCCAATAGAATCATTTGCAGTATACTTTGATGACTAGGACATTGATTCACGTAGTGTCCCAATGCCTTGGAGATGAAGCATTTTACATTTGAAACCTTTTTCTTACCCTTGAAATCACATACTTGGTGTCCTTTTTCTCCACACTTATAACAAACTACCATTCCCTTCAAACAGTTGCCAAGGTGATTCTTTGCACATTTATCACATAAGGGAAAACCCGTCTTTCCCCTCTTCTCTTTATCCATCTTTATCTCTACCATCCTTTTCTCCTCTTGCTTCCATTCAGAACTATATGACTTAGAGAATTGTTTACTTATCTTATTAACACATTATATTATTTCTTCTTATTTTGAGAATACATAGGAGACTATTTCCCTTCTAAATGTTGGATTAATACCATGAAAGATACGACCCTTCTTACTTTGGATCATATGTATTTTTGGAGTTCTCATTCCTTCTAATATGCACCATTTATAAACAATGGAATACACTTTGATAATTTATGAACTACAGTGAATAATTAAAAACTTTTAAAATACCTAATGTAAATTGAGAAGTTTATGGATTTAATACATAATAATAAAAATGTTTTCTTTAAGGAAGTATTTAAACCTAAATCCTTCATAATCTCTTGTAATGAAAATGTGAATTATCCTAAGCATATCCCCCAGGAGTGCCGTAACCAAGAGTGCAGCAAGGCCCATTGTCGTGCACCAGTTCTCGTTCAAGTCTAGCTCAAAGCGGTGTTTTCAGGTTTTACCTCTAGGTACATCTGTGCCCGAGCCACCTCTACCTGATCGTATCTAGGCAGGTATGTATTTCTGGGAAAACTCACAAAACATATACATTACCAAAATTCTAAGAAATTCATCTATACTAATCCTCAGATTCTATCTTAGGGTAACATGCTCTAATAAGATTTAATCTAAATCTAGTTTCCAAGGTTATTACTAAACATCTTGTAATACCAAATATAACGCCCCGACCCTAGATTCCCAAAGTCAGTGCATTATTTTAATAAATTGGAATAATTACAAAGAATCAAGTCCTGAAAGACTGATCAGTTTAGTAGTCCTGGAAAATTGATTACATACATGAAAGTTGCATTACAATTTTTAACATATAAAAAATAATCCTTTGAGAATGCCATTGTTCCCTTAGCTTAACCCTGTATCTCAAACATAAAACACTTCTTGGGATCCTGGGAAAATAAAACATAAGAAAGGAGTGAGCTCAGATTCTCAGTAAGGATAAATAATTTAGCGGAAGCTATAAACTCATAAAGAAAGATGTGTTATAAAAAAAATAGACTTTTTAAACATAAACTTGAACAGAATATGGAAAAAATAAATCTAATAATTCCATTTACCTTTTCACATGGATATTTTACTAGTCAAATAATTACAGGTAATAACTAATTTCTTAATGAGGGAATGTACAGTATCAGACATTAATTTTTGTGTCAAGGCCTCGTGCTACGACCTAGGGGCTAACTATAACTGGACCTTAACCCAGAGATCCCCTGTAACCGGACTCCAACTCGGAGAGCCTCTGTGACCTGACTCTAGCCCGAAGAGCCTCTATAACCAGAATCCAACCCAAAGAGCCTTTGTAACCGGACTCCAAACCAAACAGTCTTCTATAACCAGACCCCAACCCAGAGGGCTTACTTTTATCGGTCCCGAACCCAGAACATACTAGTCCAATACATTCATCTTATGAAAAGGTTGAAATATAACATAAACATTTGTATTAGAACTAGCATACGAAATGTCAATACATTAACCATAAACCATGAATGGCATAAAAATATCTAATCCATAGTCAAAAGTATCACAAAAACTTAAATACAATATGGGAGATTTTTATAAGAATAAATCAAATTCAAACTAGTGTAAAATTTATCCATGGATGTTGACATAGATGAAATCAAAAATATTTGAGAGAAATATCTCTTTCTATTTTGAATTCATTTAAGAGTCACATAATTATAAAGAAAAAATTTGTTTTGAAAATATTATTATATGTTTGTAGGGGAATATTTGATGATGTTATAATGGAGGAAAATAGCTACAACCGCCGTATATGTTAAAAAAACATTCTTACCTTAATTTTGTCGAAAAGGTCACAAAGTACCTTGTTTGGAAAGCGACAGAAAGATTCCATTAAAACCATTTTATAAAAATTCAAAAAAAGTTATAAATGACTTTAACTCATAGTCTAGTAAATAGTAAAAATGTTTTGGAACACATTTTTAGGAAAAAATGGATGTGAATGATAAAGAGGTCCCAGAAGATACTTATGTAAAAACAACCTCAGATAATAAATAGATTGTGAAATTAACCCTTGATTAGTAAATTTCCTTGGCCGAGGATATGTTAACCTTCTGTATAATAGCTAAATAATTGATATAAATTTATACAAGAACCATATACATAATTATGATGTCATATATGATCTTTTAATAATGCTTTGTTAATAGTATTTCAGTATTGTCATCGTTTCAGGTGTTAACTGATTCGTTTTAATTTATATTATTTATTACATGAGTCATGTTTGTTATGTATGAGATATTTCATATTCATATCTAGAATGATAACAAGTCTTTAAAAATTATTTTTAATCACAAAATGAAAATTATTCTTGAATGGTTACGATGGGGAATGAATCTCATCATGTTTGTGGGGACGGTAATCCGTACGTATGCATGAGCGACAATATCATTCTTTTGATATTAAAATTGTATATAATTGGATGGTATATCTTATATAAAGAATCATTAACATGTTGTATTTATTATTTAAATAATTTATACTTCATTATTATAACCATCAAAATAATAATGTATTGAATAACAACTACACCAAGGTGTGGAGACGGTAAGCCGTACGTACGCACGTATGGTGACATGTTATTCATAGGATGGATAGAATAATGAATATGGTTGTACCATATTCATAATAAAATCACATTATATAGAAGGTACTGGATTTTTATTTTTGCAATGGAAACAACAAGGAATGAAGAAGTCGAAGAATAAAAGAACATGAAAGAGGTGATGAAATATTTACCTCTTCTTCGAGTTCTTCCTTTTTATTTGATCAAAAGGGATCCTTAGGTAATCTTTATTGAAAATGAAGGCCTATAAGATGAAGGTAGGATAATTGGGAGGATATTTGGGTGGGTTTTTGCCGAGCCAAATGGATTTGGAGGTGTGAATTTGAGATAATGGGATGCGCCCTTTTATAAGAGGGTTGAGGGGCACCTTAGGAAAAACAAAAAATAATATTTTATTATAAATAAATTTTCTGTTTATAATGGATCCAAATTGATTTATTTTAAAAATAAGGTTGGGATGGGTTGAAATCCTCTCAACCAATAGGTTTTAGACAAGTTTACGTTATCATTTTAACGTTATCTTTTAGATTTAACTCTTAGTTAAATAGTTAAACTTTTATCGTGTCTTGTTGGATTCATACACTATATGGTTAATAAACATACTCTAAACTTCCAGAATAACCTCAAGTGGTTCATTAATGACATATATAATATTATTTAAGACCTTTTTACAATCCTTATATTTTTATAAACATTATATCAACCAATAATATACTATTTGTTTTAAAAATTAATTTATGTCAATTTTGACACTATTTAATATTTTGTTTTTTTGAAAGCCATAAAAACCTTATCACTGAGAAAAAAAATTATCTAATAAAATCTAACATGTCATATTAACCATGGAAATTAGTGTAATTCCTCAAAAGTCTCAAATTACATTTATTTGGATATTTATAATATCAATTATTTTAATATCTCATTAAGAAGGTAATTACTGCGTCATTATTGTGTCATAAATAACATTAATTATTTATTGTCTAAAAATTATAAATAAAATACCATTATGTAGGAAATAGTTTTATATTTCTAATGAGTATTTATAGTCGAATTTATGTTTTTTATAACCCCATATTAAAAAACTTTTAGTTATCAAAACATGAATTTAACACTTTTAACTCTTCTTTAAATTAAATAATAATAAATGTCCTAATCTAATCCAAGTGGAGCTAAAGGATCACATTTTATTCCTAAGGTCTTTTTGGTAGAATTAAACCTATCCAATAGAATTAAGACAAGTTTTAGGCTAATTATAATATCATTTTTACCTTTAATTACCGTATTTACTTTTAACCGTTGTAAATAAAAGTCAAAGGTTACTATTCACCACAAATTATTTCATCTTATTGAACAACATTTTACTTACTGAGGTTAACCGTGTCTCTTGGATTTTTGAAATTAAAGTCACATAAGCGGTAAAATTAAGTTTTATGCAAATTTTTAAATGCTCATAGAAGGTGGGAAAAAGACGGTAAAAAGTTCAATAAAATTTTATATATCTAAACTTATTATAAAATGACTCCAATAAATTAAATTGAATATATGTAGGTATTATGTATCTATTTTTACCTAAAATAAATTTATATAACATAATTAATTATTTAAATAAAAAGTCAGGTTTAAACAATAATGCAGTGTTTTCACTATTCATCAAAAATTGAAAGTTTTGAGAAAAATACCAAAAAACCACCCTATGATAATTTTTATATTTTGAATTCAAAAATTAATTCTATTTAATTAATTTAAAAACATAAAAGTTTCATTAATTAATTTAAAATTAATTTCCGTTGTGAGAACAAAACAATTATGTTTTTAAAAAAGTAAAAACTATCAAAAGATTGACATGTGTTTATGTCAAATTTAAATTTGAAGTTACTTATAATGATCAACACAGTATTAAATGATAAAAATATAATCTAATTATAATTCCAAACCATTCAAATGTATAATTGAACACTATAAATTATTTTGATTAAAAAAGTTGTTTTCAGTTAAAATTTAATAATTTCCACTATTCACCCAAATATGAAAGTTATCATAAAAAACACCAAAAATTTATCGAAACTAAATTTTTATGTCCCAATTCTAAAGAAAAAGTTTATTTTGTCAAATTGAATATCTAAAAGTGTCAAATATTGGATTTATAAAGGGTTCTCCATTAAAAGGCGGTAAAATTTCATTTTTTGAAAAATACTTCTTTTATCTGAATAAATGAATTTGTTCTTATATTATGTATAAGAAACACATAATATGAATTTTAAAATTATATAGAGTATATAAGATTCAAAATGCAGTTAATATTATTTATAACTGCTTTTTGAACGGCTAGTTTGGTAATGTTGTGGTGCGCTCGAACTCAGTGTTGCGTGTAGCGCAAGCTATTAAATTACTTTATTGAGATGACTTGATATGTGATCTTGGGGTGTTATAACATGTCAACTTTTGGGAATGTCTTTAGTTTATTGGTGTAGTAAGAAACAAAATTTTATTGCACATTCTACTGATGTAGATGAATACATAGATGTTGGTGGTTGCTATACACAAATTTTCTGGATGAAAAATACATATCTATACTATAGACATAAATTGTGATATATACCTATAAATTTTGACAATAAAATTGATATAAAATTTTATTAGAACATGTATCTCAATCTAGAAAAAAACTCATTGATGTAAGACATCACTTTTTGTTAAATATTTTTCCAAGGGGTGATATAACTTCGGAATAAATTGGTAATAAACATCAGATTACTGACATTTTTAATTAGCCTTAGAATTATGAGTCAATGAAAAAAATCAAAAATGAATTATGTATGATTAATTTTGGCCAAGTTTAATTTTATTGGACACACCATTTAGTTTTACCCACCATTGAGTTTTACTCACCATTGAGTTTTATCCACTCTTGAGTTTTACCCACCGTTGATTTTTACACGTCATATGAATTACTCACCCTTGTAATTACACACCTTTAGAATTACTCACCATTTAAATTATAATCCATTATAATTACTCCACATTTTAATTACTCACATTTGTAATTACTCACTATTGAGATTTAACTAACATTGGGAATGATATGAAAATTTTAATTTCTTATCTTTGTTTTTAAGTAACCGATTCAAATTTATGTATACAATTTGTTTGTTTAATTTTAAATAATGTTTAAATATTTTTTTATTTTTATTTTATGAATTCCCAAATAAGGAAATTATATAAATTAGATATTTTTAAAATTCCAATGCTTACTACCTCATGCATTTTCTCTTGATCCTTATTGCATCCTTTTCTCTCTTGACCATCAACCTTCTTTCGCCTTTTCCTGAACCTCCCAAGACAATCACCATTATTAGAATGAGGAGAGATTCTAAATCTTCTATGGATGATTTTTGTTCTTCAAAGAAGTGGGAGGTATAGTCATTTCATCCTACTATAGTTAAGCAATTGAATCCAAATCTATCTAGTCAAGCCATCATACCCAAAAAAAGTGTACAATGAGTGGTTACACCCAGGAATGTATTTAGTGGTCAAAGTTCTATAAGAACACGGATGGTTGGTGTAGTTTTTGTCTAATGAAATACCATTCTATCAGATATTTTTATACTATCTTTATCTAATTTTTTATTTTAGTTTCATATAAAATGTGTATTGGGTAAGAACTTGAATAAATGGATGAAAATTTGTTTTCTTTCGTCAAGACAATAAGAATCTTGTTTGATAATTCTTCATAAAGGAGTTGGAAACTACTATCAAAGAACTATTATAAATGACAGTGGTAATTTTGTTTATGAATATGCTTTAGATTATTTGACTTGTGATGGGATTTTGAGATGTCTAATTTCTACTGAACTTGGTGGTGAGTGCCAGTTTTTTTTAAAGTTTATCCAATATATACTATGTACAAGAAAAAATGGCTTTTCCATGATGATGTGTCATGATGTGTCATGATGTTTATCTTTCATGTCTAATGAAAAGAGTTAAAAATATCAACCTGTGAAGACATATAATGGATCATATAATGGATATGTGAAATACATCTTAAATATCAAATTACTTAGTCTATTTGATGTTTTTCTTTACCATGTTGGAGGAAAAAGGTCTAATTGATTAAAGAGAAGAAACTATTGGAAAGTGTAGAGGTTTTTCATTTCAAGAGCAACTTGAAATAGTGGATTAATGATAATGAAAGGATTTATGAATAATTAAATCTAATTGATCATCCTTCTATAAAAAATATCCATATGGATCATGGATTAGATCCAGATGAAGTCATTGAGTATTATTATGACGAATAAGAAGATGAAACTGCCACTAATGATAAGGAAAATAAATTGTCAATGGATGAGGGAAGTGACCCATATTTACCTCAGATCTCCCCAGCTTTATCTTTTGGTTCTCCTATTCCACCATCATCTCTAACCACTTGATATAAACTCTTAAAATAAGTAAATGAGGAATAGTAGACTAATTTTAATGGCGAAGAAGAGTTAAAAATTTGTCCAATGTATTTTGAGATAAATAGTGAGAATAGTGATGATGATGAAAAAATATGAGGAAGATGCAGATGAAGAAAATGGAAACAGATATAGATATGGGGATGGATATGGAAATGATATTGATGGAGGTTTAGATAGTCTTGATGGATGAATTTTAGATGAGAATATTGATATGCCTCAACCACTTTTCTCTTCTCTAGAACTTTCAGTTGTCTCTAGATATGAAAGAAGACACATCTATGTTAGAGATGTTGATTTAAAATCTGGATAAGAGAAGGAGGAATCAATTTTTGGGGATAAATAACCAAGTTGGGATATTCACCTAGTTGATACTATTGTTGGTGGAGATCTTAGTGTGTTTATATAAGATATTCAAAAGGATGCTGAGAAGATAGTTGTTGATCAATCTGTTGTTGAGTAGATAAAAGTTGAACCTTCTATTGTTGGAAAAACTATTTATTTAGAGATTAGATGTGTAGTTTAATGTTCTACCTACTATGGTTAAATCTATAATTAATTGATCTTCTATTTTTAAATCTCATTGTAATTATTCTGTTAGTTGGCTAGACCAATTTTTTGATGAATGGGATAATTTTTCAGGTAAGGATGGAAGTCCAGAAAAGAAAAGTAGACCTGATATTCAAGAAACAATGGATCTTAAGGGATGGTTTGTTGATAAAATTTATTCTACTTTTCAGTTTCATAGGATTTATTCTGATGGTTTTTTGTGCTTTATGTTCTTTTAGTACTAGTGTATGTTTTCACAATATGTGACTTAGATTTTTTTGGAGAAAATATTCTCTCTGATTTTGGTTTGTTGTTGAAAAATAAACATTTCTTTTTATCCAAGCAAGGTGATAAGGAGGAAAGTCATTTGTTATGGATCATAATTTAGAATATCTATCCTTAGATGATACTTCACATTCAAGAAGTGTAGGTGGAAAATTATGGATTTGAAAATGAGATTGAAGATTTGAGAGCAATATTGGATGAGATGAAGTCTTCATTTACAGTTTATATCACTACTTTAATATAGAGTATGGAGAAACATACTTCATTTGAGATCAATAGTTGAAGAGTTTAAGTATTCATTTGTAGTTTCTATGGGTTCCTTACCATAGAGGATCGAGAAAAATTCTTCCATGGATTTTTTATCAAGTGGTCCTCCTATGGATGTTGACTTGATTAGATCTATTTTGAGAGAAGAGATTTTTGTTGTAGCAGCTGCTTCTCATGATGTTCTGGCCCTGACTTATGATTTTTTTGAGAAATCTTAGACCCAATAGATCATGTTCAAATTAAGTTCAGGTAATGTATGGAAGATATGATAGGGGACTGAGAAACCGTCACAAAATATATAAAATATTTCATCTCATAGATTTACACAAATCATGATCTAAACACTCATTTCAGGTTTATGTGGATGCCTCTAGTCGCACAAGCATTTAAAGAGATGTTGAATCAGTTGAAGGTAATGAATCAAGTAATGTAGATTTTGATGGACGATAAAGAGGATTTTTTAGTGCAATGAAAAATTAGTGGAAACATTATCATGGATTTCATCAATTTTATGGAACAATTTATCTATGTTTCTAAAACTACTGCGGTGGCTCAAGATTCCATTCCAATTACACTTCATCTAACCCCTCTAGTTTCCACTATAGAGTTCTTTATACCCTGTGTTACCATATATCCTACTGGACCATTTCTGTCTTTTTTTCATCCCTTAATCCCGACTAAAAGAGAATAATTCCATAATATATGGTATATCATTATTTGAGATTTCCCTTTTCAGACTGATGTTCCTATAACCATTACTCCCATTAATTTAGGATCTTCTATTGATACTTCTTCTTCAGTAACATTTAAGGGTAAACCAACATTTATTCTTTATTCCTAGCCAAAAAATCATTGATTTTTGACTATTTTTATTCTATGGTGTAGTTTTTGGATGACTTTTTGTTGAATTTTTTTGGATGAAGTTTCATTGAATTTCATAATGATAATTCTCTTCATTATGTTTTTCGCAAGCATTTCCTATTTTATTTTTACTTTTTGATAATCCCCCAAGGGGGAGCAGTATCTATGGAAATTATTGAATTTATATAGTCATATTCATTAGATATGATTCCATTGATAGATACCATTTTTTTGTGATTCCATATCTGTTTAATTTGTTTTTTTCTGTTTATTATTAATTTTTTTGATACCGTGTGTTTCTTCTTTAACTTTCATGAAATAGTTTTTAAAATTCTATGTTTTGTGACCATATAAGAGGATGAGATTATTGGAACCCTTGTTTTAATGGTCACAACATCATATTAATTATATTATTAATGAGTTTTTTGTTTTATAGTGGCATTTTATCAGATACGAAATATTGTAAAAAACAGGCTAAGAGTTAGAAGAACTCATTTCTCAATAAGAAACACTATTGAGGTTGATTTACCACTAATAATGACTCAAAGTTGGGTAAAAATCCCCATCAGCGTGAAAATATGTATAGGTATGAAAAATACTCACTGTCAGAATGAAATTTTGGCTAAGTGATGGAAAAAAATATCATCAAACATAACTCACCGTCGAGGATGAGAAATTTGGATAAGTGTCAAAAACACCTACCATCAGAGATGAACCATGTAATTTTGACAATGTTTAGAGATAACCAACCACTAGAGGATCAATTACCATCAGGGTGGAAATTTAGAAATGTGTTGGAATGAACCATTTTCAAGAAGAGTGGCAATTGGTCTGACTCACTGCTCTCTCTAGTCAGTCTTAGGATGAATCACCACTAAAGGTGTATCAAATTTAAAAGGAGAAACCACTACTATTTCTATTTATTTTGAATTAATTACTTATAAAAGATATTATATAGAATTTAATATTGAGTGTTATTTTAATTATCACTCTTAAACAATTATAGAGATTCATTAAAGTCTGCATCAATTGTCCAGTGTGAGGAGAAGAGGATCTAGATGACTCTTCTTGAATGTTTTTGTTAAATGAATAATCCTAATTATTTAAGCTAATATAGACATATATCTAATAAGCATATGAATACACACATATATATTCACATAAATTGAAGTGTTCCACTTGCTGAGAGTTTACATGCTGCATCTTTTCTATACTCAATTAAGTAGAAGTGTATCTTAAGGAACATTTAGATCTTCTCAAAAATCTAGAACAAAAAGTCATCACAACACTTTTTATACAATATTTTTAAAAAACTCAGCTTAAGATTTAGTTCACGATACATTCAAGGTGTCAAAAGCTATAGATAATATCAGAAAGTGAAACACAACCTCTATACATATTTTATTTCTCTTTTTATATATTTTATTTACATTATGAGTAGTGTGGTTTACTATATTTATTAAACCCACACTAAATACTACCTTGTAATTGGAAGAGAAGAGATATATTAAAAAACCTTCTTAACTCGTTTTCCCATCTATTGTGGAAGAGGTCCCTATGTGTCCTATATTTATTTCATTCCTATGGGTACCATGGAAGAGGTCCTTATGTGTCTTGGATAGATTTTATTTTGTATACTAAATCCAGGTTATCGATTAAAGATTATTTTATATAATCTACTTGAAAGTAATTTATTTCCAAGTAGAGATGATTATATCATGGATTGAGACTGAACGACTTGTATTATTTCCGCGATGTGTTTTGTATTTTATTTCTCAGCTTTAAAATTGAATCTATTTTAATCTATAAAAAACCAATACTTATATAGTTAGTCTTAATTAGTGTTTATATAAGGTTTTAGTTAAGTAAATTGATTTCAAAACATTAATGTAGTTTTCATAATTTTTTTAATTGATACTTAACTAATCTGTGAGAAATATTTTAAAAGATCATAACTTATATTGATCTTATATTTTGATTAACTGGGAAATTTTAGTTAAATTAGTAAATTTTTTTAGAATCTTTATATAGATATTTTTATTGGGTACTCAATTTATCCCCACTTCAGATGCTAAATCTAACCAAAAAATGTTATTAAAATATATTGATAAATTGAAGAAGCTTCTTGTAGAATAGAAAACTCGAAAATGTTACATGGAATAAAGAGTTAAAATAAATTAAAACGAGAATAAACTTGTTCAAAAAAAACTAGTTCATGTTGAAAAGGAAAAGAATACAAATCCAATTTTAGAATTTAATTTAGGATGTTATAGAATTTTTAATAATATATGATTCTAAAGTAGACTAGAAAAAATCTCCTTTAAAGGGTTAGAAATATATTGTTAGTGATAGTTGAAAGATTAAATTGAATACACATGTGATAAAGACCATGTTTCTATAAAAACCAAGGAACTCTTATAAATATAGAATTTATGGGAAAAAAATTGAAAATAAAAAAAGATAAAAACAGTGACAAAAATTGTTAGAAATAATTTAATGTTGAAGAGAAAGTGTTGGTATTCTATAATAATTTTGGTTCAAAAATATGATCCAAGACTAATGACTAAATAAGGAAAGAAATGTGGTTTTCAGTTTATAGAAACCGGGCTATTTTTAGGGTTAAGTATTCTTTTTATGGATATTATTTTCATTTTTAAGGTTACGAGAATACAAAATGTATTTGATATTTTAATTGAAAATATCATAATTAGTCTAGATGGGATGGAAGGAAAATTTTTATGGGGTCAACCTTATCAAAAGAGAGAAGTTCAGAAAAAGTATGAATTTTGGTAGACCAATGATTGAGAATATATCTCAAGAATTAGAAGAATATTGAAGAATATGTGACCATCCATGTCAGAATTATGATTTTTTTCACAATGATACCATATTAATTGATTATAAATTTTAATACAAAGAAGTATCAAAAGAATAAATTCAATGGAAAATAAAAAAAAATTCAAATATTAATATAATATCTCCAAAGTGTAATGTGAATGGATTCATGATAATTTATGTTCATCACCCCTGAATGAAGGTTTAATCTCTTAAAAGATATATAAAATTTATATAATGGCTCAATGGACTTGGGAAATGATGGGTCACTTAACATTAAAGGTGTTGGTTCAATAGTAATTATAAAAGATAAGTTGAAGTTTGAGAACACTTTATATGTTTATGGGATGAAACAATAGATGTCAAGCCTGTATTATCAATGCATTGGAGGTAATTAATGTTGGTTAGATATAAGAGATAAAATTAAAAGAGGTAGGGTGAGTTACCCTTTAAAAACATAATGTAAACATAATCCAATTTATAAAAATTTATTTTCAAAAGAATAAAAGTATGAATGAATTGAAATTGAAACAATATAATTAAATATAATAAAAGAAGAAGACAAAAACAACTGAGTCTAATTTCCCCTATAAAACATTGAAATATTTTACGCAATATTTTTGGATCTAGGTGATGAGATGACTTTATATTCTGAGGCTTAGTGATCCCTAAATTAATTTTATAAAAATATTAAATATATTTTATATTATGCATATACAATTTTTCATTAATAATGGAATATATCCGGAATAAAGTCAAAAAATAGAAATATGATACCATGGTCGAATATGGAAGATAGGGTTTACCCTAAGTGCAATCTATATTTGATCGGTGCTAGTTGTTTGAATAAGGAATCCATTGGCAGGTACATTAAGTGAATAAATTTATTTATTAATTTATTTCATTAATTTAATATCCATAACCATTTTTCCTCTATAAATATCCTATTATGGTGAATCTATAGGGTTATCCACAAAACTGTTTTTTTCTCGACAAATATCCTATTATGGTAAATTAATTTATTAATTTTGGTTTCCTACATTGATTAAAATATTTATCATGTTTTTTCCTATTATAATTTGATATGCGATTAATTTAATCCTTCGTATGAGCCTGTGCATCGAATTAAATTATTTAATCTTTATTATTCCATGTTTATCACCCTAAATATTCTAATTATATGATTATTGGTCAATAAATATAGGACAATGATTGATGATCCATTATTATTGTGCCTTTCTCTTACATGTTCTTCACATTCATCGTCATTGGGATATGGGTCTATAGGTATTCATTTTCATGGGGGGCATGTTTAGAATCTCAGATTCATGGTGTATATGAACACATTGATTGGATTTGGGTTTTGTAGATATATCAGATTGTATTGAAAGTATTTGTGATGGTTTCATGGATCCAAGATCCAAATAGGTGGTTGATGTGGAAATAGGATCGAGTGATGGAAACACGAGATCCCCTCGAGTGTAAGGGTGGCCAGAATCTAGTCACCAAAAATATATCAAGTGTGAATGACCATGTATCCATGATCTATGATGATATTATTAGTGAAATCGGGAAAAATCACTGGTGGAAGTGGTGGATTTGGGATACGTAGAGAAGAACATATCTTTATGTGAAAATTATAACAACATAGTGTGTACTGGGATCAACACATGTCATGTAGTTTCATGTATACAGTTTATAGGGTTTTCGGTGGAGATAAAGGTTACACACCATGTCATTCCCCCACATATCATGTGGTCCAGTGATGGTAGCATAATTTTTAGTCTGTAAGTATACAAGCACATGCATGGACAAACACATGGACATGGCTTGGTACAAAGGCTTAGACAATCAAGGTACCTCGGCTGGGACACAACTAGGTATATGTATAGGTTCATGGTCCTATTACTATGTACATAGAAATATCCAGAAGGACACTAGAAGATCCCAAGAGGCCAACACATGTTCTGTGGACCCCGTACGCATCATATAATGTTACATGTCCACTATGAAGTGCCCATAAAAGACACATACAGGTGATGATGCCAAGACTCATGCTATGTGGACCCTAATAGACACTATGTACTTCCCTCTATAACATCTACATCTCATTTATACTTCTTTTTTCCTTGCATTTTTTCATGTGAGTATCTTATCCTGAGTGTTTTCAGCATAGAACATAACAATGTCCTTTGTAATGGCCTTTGAGATATGATTTGAGATGTTACAAGAATTATGATTCTTCAGGAGACGGTTGATTATGGAAGTGATTGTGCCGGATTATCAAAGAGTTTTGATGGAGACAGTACTCCTATTCTACACTATGGTGTGATCCATCCATACACTTTCCTCAGGTATATAAGGTACTCCCCTTTCATACCAAGGTGAAGTTACTCAATATATGAAGATGATACTCTCTTATCATATGAGGTTTCAGGTCCTCTAAATTCATTGTTTAGATAAATATAACACTCCCCTACATCACTAGGGCATGATTCTTCCACACTCATTATTCAAATAGAGACGGTTCACCCCTACTACACTAGGGTGTGGGTCCTCCATACTCTTTTCTCATGTAGTGTGGTAGTCTCCTATCATACCAGGGTGTGGGTCCTCTATACATGGAAAGGATAATCCCCTATCACACCAGGGTACACGTCCTCTGTACATGTTGTTCAAATAGGGATAGTACACCCTTATTGCATCAGGGCATGGGTCCTCATTCCACAGAGATGGTACTCCCGTATCAAACCATCATGTTGTTCCTCTATATTATTTTCTTAGGTAGAGGCAGTACTCCCCTATCATTCCAAGGTGTGATTCCTCTATCTATGGGGATGGTACTCCCCTATCACACCGGGGAACAGGTCCTCCACAATCATTATTAAGGATATAGATATGGTACTACCCTAAATGGGTGTGGGTCCTATATGAATTTCGATGATACTCCCATGTTGCACCAGGGAATGAGTCCCTCTTATTATGTATATAGATATAGAGTCTATACCTCTCTACATGGGAACATATCCTCTATCTACTAAGTAGAACCCTTGTATTGTAGCAAGGTGTGGGAACATTATCCTTTGGATATTTCACTACCTTAAGATATGTATTAGTGGTGAGGTGTGATCCCTCTTTATGATTTCTCCAAGCTTCCACATGAGATTATGGGGAACAATGATGGATGTTTGGAGCTATATGAAGACTCATCGTCGTAGGTTAGGTTATGTCACGGAGATCTCATTTCTCTCTCATCTAGGTTTTTATATGATTATATATATATATGTATATATATATATATTTTTCAGTTTTGTTTCATTTCCATCTTTATTTGGGTTGAGATAAATACTTCTATCATGTATTATATTTACCCCCCTTCAGTTTTTGGGGTATCCTACTGGGTATATATATACTCACCACGAAATGGGATTTTCCCACACATGTTATGTCTTATGAAGATGATGGACATGTCAATAGTGGAATTGGTGGATCTTAGGGATACTTGGGTGCATTTGACCACTTACGGTGGTCACGGTTTGGAGATTAGGAGCTGGTATCTCTTTATTATATTTCATTTATAGTATTTGTTAACTTGAGACATATTTTCTTTGTGGGTGTTTGTTTTTACCATTACTTTTTAGATTGCATAATTACACTATTTTGTTTTCCTTAATGATTATTTAATTCATGGTTTTACTCTAGATGTTACTATCTTTTATTATTATTCCTCTACACTCCTTTATGGATATGGTTGGGTGCACACATACATGTACTATAGGTAAAGTCCTTCTATTTTAGTTTTGCCTTATCATTGCTTGTCACAGGACCCAAGCATATAGTGATGGGCTTGTGGTTGTGTCGGCTCAGTGATCCATTATCTAGGTGGGCCTGAGTGTGTCAATAAAATATATAATGGTATTAGAGGTGGTTCAAACATAGGATAGTGTTTGGAGTTTTTCCCATTATAAGTTTTGGTTGTGAATTTAGTGCAATGGTTTCAAATTTTGTTGAGTACAAATTTTAGGCCAGGGAACCCAATTTTTGGGAAACAACTGACATATCCACTCACTATGACTCTGATTATCTATTTGTTGAATCATCATACCGAGACTTTGGTTTCAAGTAATATTAGTACATGTATCATATAGGATTGGGTTCTTTGACTATCCTTCTTATGTAAGATCCTCATGTATATATATGCACATGTAACTATGGTACATCTTGATTACTTTTAGGATGATACATGAAGACAACCATCCAGGTTACTTATTCCAGATCATGATGAACATGTTATGAGTGATATGTCCTCAACTCGGAGTCCATATTAAAATATCTTATCTCCAGGAGGTCATGTAACAGCACCCCCACCTATCAAGAAGAAGATATTACTAAAAGAGTAGGTTAAGGTTGCATGTAGTCTTAGTGAACTCCATGACTTCCAAATATAGAGGTCATTGAGGATCCATAGTGAGCCAGATCCCTAGGAAGTAGATGATTGTATTGAGCTAGTGATATGAGTTTTTAGACTTATACAGACATCAAATAATAATATTTTTTTCTTGGAAACAAGTATTTTATATGTAAAAGTGTAGTGATAATGGATTTTAGTAATATAGTTGAATGATGATTCAACACTCTCATGGTCTTAATTCTAGAAGCTGTTTCATGAGGAGTATTACCCCTCATGCATGTGATTAGTTTGTATTTAAGAGATTTAAAAGTAACAAAATGGACTGATGATAGTTTCTAATTATTCCTTGATGTTCCTTGAACAAATACAGTACTCCCTTGACATGATATGGGATAGTTACATCTGATCATAGAAGTAAGAGAATGGTCCCTATATATACATTAATGATTGTTTGGAACCCCTATGAATTCATACATATAATATAGTTCTAGAGAGGCCACTAGTTATGGAGAGATTTCTATATGAGAGACACCATGTAGCTAAAGATATTAGTAGGTATCCCATGGCTAAGTTATTATAGTATCTAAAAGATTACTGGTGCCTAAAAACAAGAGGCATACCCATGATCAGACTTTTCCTGGTGGACATGCATATCAGGGATAATTCATTGGGCTTGGGTAGCACATTGAAGGGAGATTTTATAAATGTTATAGGATAGGTCACATGGCACATGATTGAATGGCCTGGCATGATTATGATGGAAGGAAGGTTATAGATAGACCAACATGACAAATGTAGTGCAATAATCATGTTTCTCTCATGCATAGAAAAAGTGGCCCCATGGAAGGTGATTCCGGAAGAGGGATCGAAAAATCCCTATTTATATAAGATAATTGTGGTAGAAGATGGTATGATCTACTTCCTCTACCACCACCATGTGGCCCACATTAGGTTCTGGGAGTTGGTGGTCAGGGCCATGGGTAGCTGCAGGACATGGAGGCTTATGACCTGGCTTCTCAAGAGATGATTAATTGTACAATATGTGTTCATTATAATATTGAATAAATGCTTTTGAACAAAGGTGTGAGTCATTCCTTCTTCTTCTTACCCCCTGTGTGATTGATGGAGATCCTAGTTGATACATTATCCAAACAACATTTGCATGAGGTTTCTATAAGGAATTATTCTTTGATATCTCTAATCTACCAACATGGAGACATATCACTTGGTGGAGAGGGTTTCTCATGATTCCAATTTTTCATCACGATGAGACCATATAAATTCATCCTTGGTATATACTAGTTATCAATGGTCTAATATGAGAAGGAATGTCTCCAAAAAATAGGTTATATTCCTTCAAACAAATGGGATGGAATTATCATTTGTGTGAAAGAGATATCTTCTAGTGATGCGAGTGGGTTTTCTATGCTAGAAGATACAACCATGGACCCATAAGTTGGAGAGTTTGGACCTTGGAATAGTGGGATCTTTAGTCTTTAGGGTTTCTTCAATATTGGAGGATTATATGGGTGTCCTATTTGAGGATATTCCCAGACACATCCAAAATTGGATATGGAATTTTATATTTAATTACACACTTGATCTACTTTAATATATTCTATGGTGTACTTGATGGGACCTATTGATCTCTGATATATGAGGGTGTATTTAGAGGACCTTTGAGATAAGGGGATGATCAAAACTAGTTTTTCCCCTCGGAATCTTTGGTTTTGTTCATAAAAAAGGAGGATAAGAGCTTGCATATTTTTATTATTATTGTCACATGAACTAGTAAATAATAAAGAACAAGTACCCCATTTCAAGGATTTATATCCTATTTGACTAGTTGAGAGGTGTGATATGGCTCTCAAAAACCCACTCATATTCTCTATATCAGAGGAGTATCATGAAAAGCACTTGAGGCTGGTCCTGGAATTGACTCATGAGCACTAGTAATATGGTAAGCTCTCAAAGTATATGTTTTGGATCCATTAGGTTCAAATTACAGGGAATTCCATTTCTAAACATGGATTAGTTGTGGAAAAGATGAAGATTTATATAGTTATTACTTGGGATCCCCCCATGAACATGTTAGAGGTGCAAAATTTTCTTGTAATAGAGGGGTAATACAGGAGGTTCATGGAGGAATTCTCTAGGATTACATCACCTTTGACCACTATAATGTCAAAAGGGAATATATATACATAGAATATGTAGTGTTATAGATCCTTTGAGGAGTTTATGTTGAGTCTGACTTGTGATTTTATTTTCAAACAACCAGAGGAGGGTGTGGAGTACGTAGTATACTATGATTCATCTGAAGAAAGGATTGACTGCATGTTTATGTAGAGGTAAGTAGTGATAGAAAATTGGTTGAGGAATATGAGAACCAATAAGAAAAACTATGAAACTTATTACTTAGAGTTAGCAGTGAAATTCTTTGCTCCGAGTTTTAAGACACACTATCTTCTGGGAGAGATCTTTGATGTTTACTCAACTCATCAGAGTATCAGTTGTGTTTTCACATAAAGCGATTTGAATCGGAGATAGTGGGACTAGTTAGAGTTACTATAGGACTATGAATTTGAGATAGTCCATACTCCAAGTAAAGAAAATGTGGTGGCATATTCCCTTAGTATGGAGTCTTATTATTGCATGGTGGATGAGGCATCTAAAAAATTAACTTCTTTATATCTGACACTAGTAAAAGAGAGTGGTGTAACTTATCTTAAATAGATGGTGTTTAATGCTCCACTTATCTTGAATGTGAGGGAGGATAAATTGGTATATATTTACTATGAGGTATTACATGACCAGATATACTTAAGATATTCACTATATTGATTATTTTGTGGAGACAATCAGGTCATCATTTTCCATGAACGGACGTTGGTTTCAGTCATGTTTTAAGATGAGGTGATAAGGGAGTTTCATGATTCTAATTTGGTTGTACATCCCGGTGTAGGGATATTATATAGATCCCGTCATTGGAAGTTTTGGTGGGACAAAATAAGGTAAAGGATGGCGGACATTGTCTCTCAATGTCTAAAATTATAGTAGGTAAAGGATGAGAACCATGTTTTGGAAGGTTTTTTGCAGCCTCTTGAGACCCCATAGTGGAAATGTGATGGCATATCCACATACAATGTGATAGGGATTTGGCAGATAGTGAGAGTCTATGACTCCATAAGGGAGATAGTTTACTAACTTACCATGTCAACAAACTTCTTTAATATGAGGGAATAGAGTTTGGTAGAGAGTTTGGGGAAGTTTTACGTATGGGAGATCATTTTCCTTCATTGGGTTCCCAATATGATTATCTTTGACCATGATGTAGGGTTTACATCATGGTTGTTGAGCGGCCTACAGGAGTAACTCAGGACCCAGTTATGGATGAGTACATATTTTCACCCCTAGAGATATGGGTAGACTAAGGGAACTATTTAGTTGTTAGAGGATATGCTGAGGGATTGCTTGTTAGATTTTGAATAGAGTTGGGAGGATCTCTTACCTTTAGTAGAGTTTGCTAAAAATAATTTCTATCACTCTAATATCGACATGGAACCTTTTGAGTCCCTATAGTGGAGACCCTACAGGTCACCCTTATGCTGGACTGAGATAAGTAAGGCATCACTTGTTAGGATAGAGATGGTTTTAGTGATGATAGAGAGGGTACATGTGATCCATGATTGGATGGGGATAGCTTATATAATGAATAAAACTTATATAGATTGACCTCATAGGATCATAGTGTTTGAGTAGGGAGACCAAGTTTTCTTATGAGTCTCCCCATGATTAGTATTTCAAGGATTCAGATAGGGATTAAAGATATTCTCATGTTTTATTAGTTTATTCAATATTTTATAGAAGGTTGTATGTGAGTTTTACCACCTCACCTTACCCACAAAGTTGAATTGAGTGCATGTCGTATTTCATATGTTGTAGGAGACGATATATGTGCATGATCTTACACACGTTATTTACTGGGGAGAGATAAATATTGAGGATGGATCCACCATCACCAAGTACACAGTGGTGATCAAGGACCGGTAATAGATTATCTTATTAGGATGTACCATTCCCCTGGTTTGCATGCTATGGAATTATGAGAGAATATAGAAGAGATCAAGGGATTAGGAGAGCCAGTTGCAGGCTCAGTATTCACACAATTTTATTTAGTTATTCCACTTTAGGGATGAAAATATTATATGGATGGAATAATATAGAGACAATTTTTCCCTTTTATGACTTTTAAATATATGAAAGAATATTTTTGGATCCAGGTGTTGAGATGACATGAGATTCCAAGGCCCAGTGAGCATGAAATTAATTTTATAATTTTTTAAATATATATTATTTCAAGCGCAAGTGGTTTCTAAAAAATAATATAATATCTCTTAAACATATTCTAAAACCAGAAATATAAAACCATGGTTGAATCTAGAATGTAGGGTTTACCCTAGGAATGGCCTAAAGTTGGTCAGTTCTATATGTTCAGATAAAGTACCCGTTGATGGGTATGTTAGGTACATTAATTAATTAATTAATATAATTAATTAATTTAATATTTATAAAAGTTTCCCTCTATAAATATCCTTTTAAGGAAAATATCCAGGGTTTTCCACAAAACCATAAGTTTATTGAGATGAAGTTTAATTGTTCTTCATTGGATGACCGAGAATAAATTGTGATTGGTGATCATATCAAGGTGAATCAACTAGTAGAAGATGTATAAAATTGACCTCATTATTGGAAAACACATTCTTCACAAAATATTGATCCAATATTGAGGCAGGGATCAACAATTTCAGTTTCCAACCATGATTACAATATTTAGCATGTTCTGATTAACTACTTTTTGATATGTGATTAATTTAATCCATTTCATGATCCCAAATATCAAATATCAAATTTTATTTAATTTATTATTGATTATTCAATTTTTTTCAGCTTAGATGTCACCAATATGTGATCATTGTCTAAAAATGATTGTACACTGATTGATTCATATTTTTTCTTGTACCATTCCCCTACCTTTTCTTCACATTCTTTATCATTTGTGTATAGGGACATAATTGGATATTTTTAGGTGGGTTTGAGAGCGATGAGACCCCTGAATTCGTAGTGGATATGCACATAATGACTAGATTCCTTTTTCTGGAAATATATTTATGTATTGCAAGAAACAGTTATGGATCTGTTGGTCTAGGATCCAAAGTGATGATGGAGACAGTAATTGGACCGAGTGATGACGACATGATATCCCATCGGGAAAACGAGTGGAAAAATTCCAACCACTAAAAGTAGATCAAGAATGAACAGGCCTAGATCTACATTCTTTGGTGAGATTGAAGGTGGGATCATACTGAATTAGAAGTTAAAGTGGAATATCTAGGATCCTTAGAGAAGAACATAACATTCTAAGAAATTCCTATCTACATAGTGTGTACTAGGATGAACACACATCCTATAGTACCATAGATATGGTGGCTGGGATTTCTATGTAGAGATATATATCACATATCATGTGGGACCCCCACATGCCATGTGACCTCGTGTTTGAAGTTCTGATTGTACTCGGAGAGTAAACAAGAATGGGCATGGCCAGACACATAGACACACCTAGGTACACATGATTGGAAATGGCTAGGTACCTAGGCTAGGACATGCCCATGTACATGTCTAGATACATGGGCACAATTTATTGTACACAGAAATGGCTAGAAGAAAATGGGTAGGTACCAAGTGGCCAAGACATGTTGTGTGGGTCCCACACACACCATTTATGATGAAATGGAAACAAATTTGTGTCAATAAAAGGCATAAAAATATGATTATGTGGGGTCACATGCTGTGTGGACCCCCATATACACCGTTTAATTCCATCTACAACTTCTACTTCTCATATCCCATTCATTTTGACAATGATTTTATTCCATGAGTAGCCTATCATGAGTGTTATTACATGAAAAATGTGATGGTGGGATTTTTAGTGGTCTTTTAGATATTATGTGAGATGTTCTAATCATGAAACTTATTTAGTAAATGGTCAACAATGGTAGTGATCAGACAGGATCGTCAGAGATTTTAGATCGAGATGGTACTCTCCAAACGATCTAGGGTGGGGAACCTCTATACTATCTTCTTATGAAGAAGCGATACTCCCCTATAATACTTGGGTGAGGGTAATCCATCCATAGATAAAATAATCCATTTCTCACAAAGTAATAAGTCCTCTACACTTCTTTTTCAAATGGAGACGGTACCCACATACAACACTCGAGTGTGGGACCTCCATGCAGTTTGGTCAGGTAGAAGAAGTACTCCACTATCATAAAAGGGCTTAGGTCTTATATCCTTGTAGATGGTACCCCCCATATCGCACCAGTGTGTGGTTACATTATACTTTTATTGATATATAGGTGGTACTCCCTTGTCAAATTAGGGTGTGGGTCCTCTATCCACAGAGACGGTACTCCCCTGTCGCACCAAGGTGTGGGTCCTCCATACTATTTGTTTATGTAGAGGTGGTACTCCCCTATCATACTAGGGTGTGGTTCTATATCTATGGGGATGGTAATCCCCTATATCATCATGTTGGAGGACCCCCAAACTCATAATTATAGATATAGCAATGGTACACACCAACAAAGGAACAAATCCTACTTCTATGGGGGCAATACAGCCTTATTGCAGTAAGGAATAGGTTCCCCATACTGTACACATAGATACAGATATGATACTTTAATATTTGTTTTCAATCCCTATATCTATTGTGCTTCATCCCCCCATCATACCAATGCATGGTTACTTAATCCTTTGTTGATTTCACTCCCTCAGGCAGTGTATTAGTAGCAAGGTGTGCACCCTCCTTATGAATTCTTCAGAAAAAATGATATGTTGAACATCAATGATGGACCTTTGTAGATATAGGCATACTATATATATTGGGATGGGATGTGATATAGATACCTCCTCCTCACTCATATGGATTTTTTATATGAGTATATATATAAATGTTTTTGGGTTTCATTTCCCTATTTCTTTAATTTGCACTGACTACTTTTGTCATGTCTTATATTTCCAATCTTCAGTTTTTAGGTCACCCTATTAGGTATGTTTATACTCACCCCTACGAGGTAATTTCCCACATGTTTATTTTCTAATATTGAGGATGGATAGGTTGGTGGTGGAATTGGTAGAGATTAAGGAAACTTGGGTGTATTTGACTATGTATAGTGGCCGAGGCTTGGAGATAAAAAGTTGAGCACCCTCAAATTTCTTTATTTTCAAGTTATTTTTAGGTTGGGACAAATTTTATGGGTTGGCATTTATTTTTATCCATTAAATTTTAGATTTACTAGTCACACTAATTTGTATTTCCGAGAGATTGTTACATTCATGGCTTTATTCTAGATGTTACAATGTTATATTATTATTCCATTACACTTATGTATATAGATGGTTGGGTACATATATATAGGTACTTTAAGATACGTTTATCCTTTTTTTATTCATTATCATCATTTGTAACCATCCCCCTGCCTATATAGGTGGGCTTCGAGTTTTGGTGGCCTGGTCTTCCACCATCTAGTCGGGCCTTAATGTTTTCAATCATTACAAAAATGAAGATTGATTCAAATATAAATCGATTTGAATGTGTTTAATGGATTAAGATATTTTATCAAAAAACAATTTAGGTGATAAAGAATTAATATTATAGAAATTATATAGAACAAAATATTTTATAAGGATATTCATTAATAATACTCAAAGGTTCCCCTACATCTAACAGCTTCATCTATTGAGGATTTCATTAATTTGTCCCTGGTATTTATTGGTAAAAAATATACCAAAACTAATCAATTATTTTAATTTTATAGAAATAATCACAAAAAAATAGACACTAGATATTTAATGGAAAATATAGAAACGTCAAAAAAATAGTCCCTTTTCTTTCTAAGAGAAAACATAAGTAAACATTAGTCACCAACTTTAATGGTTGTAAGAACTAAAAAATAGAATAATGTGGAAGAATATGTTCTTTTTAGCTTATTCTCAATTCTCCCAAGGAATATGAAAAAAAGAGGGGAATGAAAATATTTTAAGGTAAGAAAGATGTAATAATTTTTACACACATGCATTTAAGGAATAAGTATATTTAGAAATTTAGAGATTGGAGATCTTAAAGAATAATTGATCTTGTTGACAGAATTGATGAGAAAGCTTATAAATATGTTTCATAGTTTTTGTATAATCTAAATGCCTCTATTTATGGCATTAAATTACTTAAGAAATGTTTTAGAATCATTTGGTTCATTAATTCATTGAAGCACACATTCCATGGATCTTGAGAAGAATTATTTCTTTACATGCCTCAACCCATTAGAATAGAAATAACTCACCAAAACCTAGTGATTCGTTAAGAAATTAAAATTAATTATAATAATAATAACATTATAGGTATATCAAGGAGATATAAATATATTAGAATTTTTATTTCAAAATATTTTAACAATTAAATATAAATTTAAATAACATCTTTAGAAATTTCAAATCAATTTCATAATAAAAGTTCAATGATATTACAGAAATATAACATTAAAAAAATTAACATCCTATTTTAAAAAATTGGTCATATAAATATAGAAAGATACATCATTAAAACATAAAAAAATGTTTGAATAACTTCATTTAGATTAAAAATTAATTTTGGAACAATATAATCATAAAAATCAACTCAAAATAATAATTGAAAAATTTGAGTTTATTGCTAAAAATATATGCCTAAATGAATAACATATTTAATATTTATATATAAGAGTTTATAAAAAATTAAAAATACTTCTCATAATATTTAAAAATTTAATATGAATTTATTAAATCATTGAAACAATTTAAATACCTGAAATTAACATTAAAAATTCAATATATTATAAATATTGAAAAATAGAGTAAACTGGATGAACTACTTAAGGAGGGGGGGGGGATTACATCCATGTGTAATGATACAAAATAAATTCCATATGGTGTGTAAAGGTAAAATAAATTTTATATATGCTGATGAAAGGAAATATATAACACCACATATAGGTAAGAATCAATTTACTAATATTGCATAAAGGAAAAACATGCTCTGCATAAGGGTAGAGAGTGATTTCAATACATTGCGTGAAGGTGACATGTTAACTGTGTAAGGTTACATACAGTCTCATATTAAATTAAATAGAATTTATATAATCATGCATAAGGATAAAATAAACTTGTTTAAGTGTAAAGAGTAAATACTAAAACTCATTTATGGGTAAGAAAATACAAGCATAAAGGTAAATGATATTTATCTTGGGCTAAATGTAGAGTTATGTAATGGTATATAGAAGTTGTGTAAGGGTAAAAAAAGAACTATAGATTTTATAAGGGTAAAAATAAACTCTTAATTTGTGTGTAATGTTATAAGAGGCTTACGTAAGGGTAATATAAAGGCTTAAAAATTATTTTTCCTAAATAAAGAATAAAAAAATCATACGGAATAAAATGAATAAAAAAATAAAAGAGATGAAACTAGTAAAAAATAAATGTGAATTTTTTTTTAAAAAAAATAAAATAATTATATTTTAGTTATTAAATTAATAAAAAAATTGTATGAATTTTCTTTATCATTAAAATTTAAGAATGGTGATAAAAACAACAGTCTCTCCATTTTTTTTAATCACAAACACTTGAATAAAAAATTAAATTATTCATGTGTAAAGAAAGAAAACTTCTCCTTCTTTGGGATTATATGTAAAAACATCCACCAATTGAGATAATCATAAATAATTTGTCCATGGGGTTAGATAATAAAGAGATAAGAATTAATTGTTTTTTCATTATTAATGACCATTTTAGAGAGACATAAATTAATGTTTTTAAAATATCATGAAAAATTTAAATATTTTTAAATAAGGATTTTCAAAAATGAATATTTTTTAAAAAATATTTAATGTTTTAAAATAAAACATAATTTTATTTAAATATGAATAAAATTGAAAAAAATGAATTTGAAAACAAAAAAGATTTAGAGAAATATATGTCTCTTCGAGGATAATTTCATCATTAACAATATTATATCCCCCTAAATTTATACGTCAAGAGAGATTAACAAGAACAAATCAATTAAAAATAAATAAAATTAAATAAATAAATGAATTCAAAAATATATGTTGAAAAAAACATTTTCATTATATTTTTTTAGCAAATATTGTATTAATAAAAAAATTCTTTAGGAGTGTCAAATGAGATGTATAGTAAAGGGCCACTCACTATTCCCAAAATAGAGAACGGTTTAAAAAACCCAATAAATTATTTTGATGATAAATATATAGGAGAATATATGTCAGAACCAAATCCTTTGTTTGTATCTAGATATGAATATTCTTCTTGTATTATGATAATCAATTCACTTTTCAAAAAGTGTGAAATTTTTTTATTTTTATTTAAAAATAATTTTAATTCTATTTTGGAAAATAGTTTAAAAAATATATTTACAAAAAGAAAAACTTATGAATCCTATCACGATATCAAGATATAAGCATTACAATATACGAATACCCAACTCACCTTTGATGAAATAAAATCATTCAAGAGGAAGGGTTTGGTGAAGATATAGGCATGTTCAAGGTTAGTGAAAAAAGTCAAAAATGATATCAAATATTTTAAAGTGATGTTATAGAAAATGATTTATTAAGTTAGTAAGATTGGTGAGAGAGAAAATCTTGATTTCCAAACACATTTAATACCAACATTCTAGTACGAGTTTCAGATTATAATTCCCAGAAATCAATCTCAAGAGGATTGTATTTGGAATGAATCCAAGACTTCCGAAAAAAGACGATAGGGTTTCAAATGCATCATCAATTTTATTCTAAGAGTGTGGCTTTGTAAGGATAAAAATATGTTGGTCAACATCATTATCACTTTGGGGAAGTGATTTAGGAATATTCTAATGGAATTTTATATTAATTATCTATTTTAGGGTATTAGTACTCTAATTGATGTCTAAAAAAAATTTAATTAAGTTTGAGTAATCAAAGAATATTACTAAATCCAATTTAGAATTACACATTATAAATTATACTTGGTATCAAGAATATAGAATTTATAATTGAAGACGTAAATGAATAATTTTTTTTTAATTTTTTTCCTTTCCAATGTTTATAAGGAGTTTTTCCTATGATGGGGTTTATAAGGACATAGTTTAGGATAAAGCAAGCGATATTCATAGCCTCAACCCAAAAGTATCGAGGAATGGAAAAACAATATGCAGAGTCCCAAATATTAATCATAGGATCCAATTTCATCTTTCAAAATACCCATATTTTTAGTTGGGTTTGTATAGAAAAAAGAGTGATGATAACATTGAGAAGCACAAAACTCATCAAATTCATTGTTATCAAATTTTCCACCACGATCACATATAAGGGAAAATATTATTTAGTGTTTTTCATTTTCAAATTTCTATAAAAAAAATTATAAAAACATTATAAGACCCAATATTATGATCTAAGAAGAAAACCCATAAAAATATTGTAAATTCATCAATAATTACAATGGTGTAATTTCCACCTCTCATACATGCAACTTGTGTTGATGAAAAAAGATCAAGTTAAACTAAATCTAGTGGTTTTAGAAGAGGAAACATTTTATTTTGATTTAAATTAATATATATGTTTCTATTCATGTTGGAATGTTTCATAAACTAAGTTATCATTAAAATACAATTATGTGAAATCTCATAATAGTTGGTTATTGGTAAATTTGACAAGAGAATGAATATTATTATGAACTTGGTTTTAGTTCCAAATCTCAAAATAATTATCTTCTATACTTAAACAGTTAACATTTTTCCTCAATTAATATTTTAAATATATAATATAAACATTTTTATGAATTAAGGTGGTGAATAAAATCACTCATTCCTAATTAAAAATATTGAAAAAAATAAAATTTCAAAGTAATTTTAAAGCCTCCGTCACATAATTGACTTATACTTATCAAATAATGCTTTAGGAATTTGAAAAATAAAACATATTTAATAAGAATATAGTTGGATAAGACAATTGTAACCATACCAATAATTTTTTATTTTCAATTATCTTCAAAGGCAACTTTTCCTCCATCAAAATCTTCGAGATGATTGAATTTTGAATGATTAAAACACATATTTCTTGAATACTCACTATATATATACCATATAGCTTCCCGATACTTTGTCATTATCTTAAAAATATTATGAAACGTTATCTTTTGGTACCCTTATATTGGGTCCACTTAAGTTGGATAATAAATATTTTGGAATCCAAACTTTTTATAAAATTAGTTTCCATTTGAAATATGTGAATAAATATGAATGTGTTATGGTCTACTATATATATAATATTTAAAATTTTATTTTTAAATTAAATAATGATATTTCATGAAACAATTAAATTATTTATTTTGAGAAATACCCTTCCGAAAAGTAGTCTTTTTAGAGACACTGGAAAAACTATATTGTTTTGAAAAACAAAAACCATCGTGATTTTAAAAAAAATTATTAACCAATATATTATTTCAATTTTTATCACCATGGTTGAAACTAAAAAGGTAGGTCTAAATATATATAAATTGAAATTCAAAATTTTCAAAATTTTCTTAATCATTAAGTTATAAAAGGTAATCCCGTTTTTATTTTAAATGTTTACCTTTTTTTAAAATAACATGCTTTTGTTTATTTTTAAGATCATGGAATTTTAAAAGAAGTTAAAAAAACACATTAGTATTAAATTTTATCATTTATAATATCTTTATAAGTTAAAGAAGAGGGAACAAAGTAAAATAGTAAGAAAATTAATGAGATGAAATAAAATTTATAACTAACCTCAATTCCATCCATGGAATATTTAATGAGACACTTGATTCTTACTTAATTTGATTTTTATATTGAAATGAAATTCCCTCTAGTACTCCATATTAAGACTTTTAAATATTTATTATCTTGGTTCTTATATTTTTACTTTTTATTGTTCAAGGGATAATATGGTTTTATGTGTCCCTTATTTTTATAATGAAAAAAATTTACCTATAATTCTTGATTTTTCATTTTGAATTGATTAGGGGATCTGTCCTTTTTATTATACAAGTTCACTATCTTATTGAAGTTTGAATTCTCAGAGTCACTCTCGGTTGAGTCATCATTGTTTCCTTTGAAGGAAATTTTTATTTTAGTATTATTTCCCACCATTTCCTCATCTTTATCTTTTATATTCATCTTTATATAATATTTATTGAGAGAACCTATGAATTATAAAACTTCTATATTTTTAACATCTTTATCAACATACATTTTGGTGACTTTTGTGGCCAATATTCTTATTAAAACCTAAAGGATTTTATTGGGTAAATTTTCTATAGATAGAGAATACACATGATATTTAGTCAACTACAAAGTGTATAAATATATAAAACACATGAGTGATATATATTTTAGGATTTATAAAGAAACTCTAAAATTATTGAATAAACATGTCATACATAGTATCCTTAACATTATTAATACCTTCTTGTGTTTCTAATAACAATTTTCAGATTTCATGTCCGGTATTACATGAATAAATTATATAAAACTCATTAACATATAAACCACAATTCAAGTCATTCATATCTTTAACATCTAATTTGGAAGTAGAAATATCATCTAAGGTACATTTATCTTATTTTTTGTACTATTGGTGTATATACATGATTGAAAATATTATAAATAAGATACCCAATAAATATAATAAAATTAGACAAGAAAGTATTAAATGAATCTCAAGAATATAAAAAAAAATTAAATAAGAGATAGTTTCAATATTTAAAGATGATTCATTAAAAAAATAAATGAGAATATTTATATTAAAAATTAATTTATAAACAACAAAATAAAATAAATCAACTCAAAAGAATTAAATTGAAAATTTTCAGTTTTATGATGAAAAAAATGTGTGAATGAAGAACATATTTAATCTACATATAAAATTGCTTAAAAAACTATAAAAATAATTTTTATTAGATCCAAAAAATTAATATGAATTTATATAATCATTAAAACAATCTAAAAACTTAACATGGTGTAAATAAATATATCACCATTATGAAAAAATAGAGTAAACTAGACTATCCATATTTATATAAGTGTCAGATTTCAGGCTTGTGTAAATATCAAAAATAAATTCCCTAGGTAGTGTAAATGTAAACTGTATTTTATAAATTATTCATAAAGGTAAGAAATAACAACATGTAATGTTAAGAAGAAATTTAGTCATACTGTATAAAGGTAAAACATGCATTGTGTAAGGGTAGTGATAAATTTTATCACACGATGTAAACGGGACGCATGCACTGCATAAGGGAACATGCAGTCTCATGTAAAGGTAAAAATAATTTTTATAAGAATTAGTAAGGGTAAATATTTAATAATAAAACAAACTTAATGTTTAGAAATTACAAGAATATAGGTAAAAAATATTTATGAAAGGGAACATGTAGAGTTATGTATAGGATACATGAAAAACCCAAGGCTTCGGTTTTTGAAAAAATAAACTACTAAAATAAGAGTAACATTATAATAGGACTTACATAAGTATACAATAAAGATATGTAATTACTTTTTTCAAAATAAAAAATAAAAAATAATTATATATGAATAATAAGAATAAAGAAGGATAAAGGAAGAAATAATTAATAAATAATAAAATTAGACAAAATTATTATTATAAATGAAAAATGATATTTTAAATTAATAAGATAATAATAATAAAAACTTTAAGAATATTTGTGATCATTAAAATAAATTTATGGTGAGAACCATGACAATTAAGTGATATTTCAAAAATATGGGTTATTGGTTATGAGAATTAAATATGGATGTGTTATGAAAATGAGATAGTGAACAATGGGAAAAATGTTTTAAGTTGGAGGTATTGGAAATTAATGATACCTAAGATTTACAAAATAAAATTAATTTTTTCATTAGGGACTTGTTTATCTGGGAAAAACATGATAAAGCTAACTTGAAGAGAAAATGTACATGATGTTCATTTCTTGAAAACAGATAGAAAGAGAATTTGCTACAATTTTCAAAAGGATAATATTATTACTTATTTAAAAAAGAAATTTTATATTTAAATAGCTCATCTATAAGTTCTTATCCAATCAAACATTTTTGGGCCAATGAGGAAGAAATAAACTAATGGTGAAAAGGAATTTTTTTACTTTATCAATAAATTTTCACAAACCACTTGTATTATGTTTATAAAACATAAATCAAAGTCTCTAATAATGTTAAAGAGTTCCACAATGAGTTCTACTAATATGTATGGTTTCCCTATGAAGAAGTTATAGATAGAAATGGATGAAAATTAACTAGTGGAAGAATTGATGATTATCTTCATAATCTTGGTATTTACCATGTGATTAGAAAACAACAAAGATGACAAAAAATGGTGTTTCTAAATAGTGGAACAAATTTTTAGTATAGATAGATCAAACTATATTGATAAATCTTGATAATTATTTGTATTATGGGTAAAATATATTAATGAAATTGTACCCATTCAGAATTATTTCTTATAAAGACAAAATTTAGATATGTCAATATATGAGATATATTACAATAATTCTCCAAGATTTAAATATTTAATGGTGTTTGATAGCCCATGTTCTATCAAAGTAAAAGGTGAAAGTCTTGGGATGTGGATCAAACTAAAATTTTTGGATAATATTTGTTTCATCAAAATGTGTGTTATATTATTTTGTACTCTACATAAATATATCACTTTAGTAGTGGAGTGAGTACATTTTGAAATTTTGTCATCATGTTTTGACCATTATATGACCATTGATCATTAAGAATATTAGAAACTATACTCTTAATAATGATTTTGATGTTATAATTATTGTTTATATGTAGAAATGAAAAAAGGAAATTAATGCATAAAGAAGAGTTTATGGCCTTATATAATATATTTGTGTCATAAAAAGCCTATTTGTTAGATCTTGGGAGGTATTTAGCATCAGCGGGCTTAACTATCGACCAAGCCCAATCTAAGCTTCAACATGTTAGTCTTGAATGAAACTACCTACAGTATAAGTTCATATTAGTGGAAATTACCACTAAGTTGATGTTATCCGAGATGCCCCAAAAATCTATCACCATATCACACCTCACACTTAGTTCATATGTAAGAGTTATAAGGGGTTATATGTCAATTCCTTAGTCACCTAATTTTTAATACATTTTGATATAAAAATGGTTATTCCATCAATTTCGTTTCAAGAATAGTTTTCTTTAAAAATATGAAGAATTTGATAAATTGATTTTTCAGACAGAGATTATACTTTTTATAATAGATATAAATATTTATAATAAACATATATATTATTAATAATAATTATTATATTGAAATATTATTATTAAAAACAATTATTTAATTTTAAATTTTAAAATATATTTTTCCTATGTGTCAGAAATTTTACTATGCATTTTTATCTGATATTATTTTTAATAAATAAGGATTTTTATATATAATGTTAAAATTTATCATACATATAAAATTATTATTAAAAAATAAACCAAAATTTTCAAATCATAATGTCCAAATTAGGTTAGTGTGAATTAATGATGATTTTCTAAAATATTTGTTTTTAGTGAATAGTAAAACTATAGTTTGAGTTTTTTGATATGTTTAATAACAACATAATGATGTAATATGTAATATAAAAGGTTGTTCTACACTTTTAGATTATAATAAAATACTATTTGTCCCATGTGTCCAATAGAATGGGAAAATACCACGGTCAAGCCTATGGTTTTGAATTTACCACTACCTAGGTGTCCAAGGAAACTATTAAACAAATCCTCCCATTTTTCTATAAATACCCACCCATTTATCCTTTTACTTTCACTTAAAATTCATCCTCCATGAATCTATAACATTTCTACCTCCCAATGAGTCCTCAAAAGTCATTCTCAATCCCCCAAGGTATGAATCTTAGTGTTTTATGAGTTACTCTTCAAGGTAAGGGAAATCTCAACTTCTCTTTTCCTTTCATCTTTCCTTTTTTTGTTGTATTCCTTTTAAATTACCAACCTTTTTTATTATATACATTTTAGTATATCTTTTTATTTTATTTATATTATTTTATTAATCATATAACCTAGCCCCTTATATTTTTTTAAAACCATGTTTTATACCAGTTATGCTACCAAATTTTCTCCTCCAAATTTCTCTCTTTTTCTCAAAAAATTATATTACATTATTTTGTGAATACCCAAAACACTTTTTTTATAAGGAAACTCACCAATATGTAAAAATAATATATTTTTAATCTGGTATTAACATAAATTAAACCCACTTTCCTTTTTAGTGGGTTAATAATGACATAAAGATATTGTCTTTAAGCACTTATTTTTAAAATGCAATGTTTTTTTTATATGAAATATAATGCCCCGACCCCAGTTACCCAGACTCGGTGAATTATTACATAACATTGGAATGATAAAAAAAGATCAAGTCTCGAAAGACCGATTAGTTTAGTAGCCTTAGAAACACTAGATATATTCATAATCTTACATTACATCATAAAGTAAAACAAAACTACACCAACATCTTGTATTCATATCCCCTCATACTATCCCTGTAGGTCATTCATAAAATAATTCTTCACATCCAGGAAAATTAAAACATAGAAAGGGGTGATCTCAGATGCTCAGTAAGGATAATAATACAGCGGAAACTTTCATAAATAAACATAATCATTTAAGGCAATGTATAACTAAAACAAAAGCCTTTTAAAATTGAACTTCAACAAAATATGGAAAAAAATAAAATGAAATAATGCCATTTAGTTATTCACATGGATATTATACTAGTCGAATAATCACATGCAATATCAATAACCACTTTCATAATGATGGAATGCATAATTCCTGACTATCATAACCACATAGTCAAGGCCTTGTGCCAAGACTACAAATAAGATTTTGTCAAGGCCTTGTGCCAAGACAGTAGTTTGTCTCGTGAGACCTACCGATGCATCGGGAAGCTATAGCAGGCTCCACACATCACTTATTAATTCCAATGCATTCCTTATATGAAAAGGTTTAAACATATCATAAACCATAACATAATCGTATCACATAAAACATGCATAATGGAAACATAACATTTCCACATTTCAATCACAATATATCAATACAACACATTGATATAATAAAAACATTATCACAACCATTTTCAATACCAAAATAAAAGAAAATTAAAACATGGTATTTATTTTTCATTTAAAAAAACGTTATGGCTTGTAGAGGAAGCTGAAACTCAAATAATGGTCACGGAGGTGGATAAGTCGTTGTTGCCGCATACGTACGACAAAAAAACATTCTTTTTTTTCATTTAGTAAAACGATTCATATAAAAAATATTCCTTTTGAATAAACGTAAAATTCAAAGGGGTATATACACCATATAAAAGAAAGTTGTGTATAAAACAAAATATGCCTCAATGAAAGGAGACTGAGACGAAGTCCCTTACCTCGTGTCCGACTTTACTCGATTGTTCTTTAATCTCCTAAATAATAAACTAGAGTTAATATCTACATTCTTAAGAATATTTTTCAAGTTTATTATACCTTTTATATCACTTATTACTATGTAATTAGCATTATGTATTCATTTAAGTTAATAACGGCCATTTTGTGGATCTTTGGTACTTGAGTCAACAATAAATTTCTTACAATTACAAGTTGTTCATGTGGCAAAGTATCCATTATCTCCAGAATTATATTCATGATATAGAAATCATATATATAATATATATTCAGTATATGCCTGCATTTATAATATTACATAACATTTAGAGGTAATAAATGAAATGCACCGTTCATGGAGATGGTAAGTCGTACGTACACATGAACGCTATATTCATTTATATTTCATATATAATGGAATGAAATCATAATATATAAAGGTATATTATAATTACATTATAATATAATATATAATATCAATAACTCCATCCTTTATACGTACCACATATGGCATTAACGATTCAAATCACTTTGAGGGGGTGGTAGTCCGCACTTCCTAAAATGAAATTATCGTGTTTACCTATAATGGAAATCATAAAGTTATGCTATAAATACAAGAGCATAAGGAAAAAAATAAACATAATATATATCATATATGTAAATAGTTTCATCATAATGGCCACCATGAGAGGTGCTAAAAGAATATTGAACAATCATTGTTTCGTGAGGCAGTAATTCACCACCCACAAGAACTATATGTTCTTTAACCATTAGACGAAGGTGTGTGTAAGTGTAAATATAATCCTTCTCATAACAACATCCTAGTATATTTAATATACTGGTTTTGTTACAAAATAAAGGAATAAAAAGAGTTTAATGGGTTGGAGAAGCAAAATAAAACAAAAGAACATAAGAGAAGACATTACCTTAAAATCGGGTAACTCTGTTTGATTTGAACCAAAGTATTCCTTGGAAAGACTAATGACCAAAGTGCGGCTTCTAGGAGTAAGAGACAAAAGTTGAGAGAGTATTTTTACAGAATTTGGCCGATCCAAATGGCTTTTAAGGTGTGAATAAGGTGGTAGACGTGGGGGCCTTTTATAAGAGGAGAGTAGGGGAACTCTTGGAAAGTCATGAAATGTTACATTATTATGAAATGATTTTTGGATTTTAAAGGTCCCATAATGATATATTTCGAGGATAAGGTGATAAGGGTTCTAAATATACCCATCCAATTTTTTTATACAAGTGTAAGTCTTATATTTTACCTTATCTTTTCATTTTATTTAAATTGTTCATTAATGAGGTAATCACTGCATCATAATGGTGTCATTAATAAATTTATTTATCTAATGCCTAAAAATTATAAAAAAGTCACCATGATGTTGGAAATCTTTATATATTTCCAATTAATATTTATAGTCGAAATGATAACTTATATAACCCCATGTAATAATTTTTTTAGTAAAACAACACATGTTTGTGACAATTTTATTTTTACTTTAAATAAAAAGTTATTAATGTCGTTTTCTTACCCAAGTGGCTCCATGGGGTCCCCAAGTTGACCCATGGATTGTCTTGGTCGGTCATGACTCATCCATTAAGAGTTGGACAAGTGTAAAGGTAATTTGATATTATTTTAACATTATATTTACCTTAAATTACACCAATTACCTTTAATCACGATTAATAAAACATAAAAGTTACTATTCACCAAAAATTATTTTCATCTCATTGAACCAAATTTTACTTACTAATGATAACCATGTGTGTCGTATTTTTGAAACTAAATTCAAAAAAGTGGTAAAGTTTCATTTAAACAAAAAATTAGTTTTTTAACTACCACTTAGTGGTTTCACTATTCATCAAAAATTTAAGTTTCTCAGAACAATACCAAAAATTCACCCTAAGCTATAATTGATATTCCGAATTCAAAAATGATGTATATTTTACAAAATTCCAAAAATATAAGTTGCAATCATTAATTATATAATTAATTCCCGTTGTCAAAACAAATAGCATGTTTTTAATAAACAATATCAATTAAAAGATTGACAATTGTTTATCTCCAATTTCAAAGTGAAATTAATTATAATGAACAACATTGGATAAAATGGTAAAATTATATTCTAATTATACTTTAAAAACACCCAATATTATAATTTATCACTATAAAATATTTTGATTAAGAAATTTGTTTTTAATTATTTTTTTACTATTCATTGAAAATTGGATGTTCTCAGAAAAATTCCCAAATTTCAACATAGGCTAATTTCGATATTTCGAATCCAAAAATGAAGTCCATTTTGAAATATAAAATTTATATAATTTCAAAAAGTGTTTATTACTATTCATAATGGCTACTTTGATTGGTCGCGGTGTGTTAGAATCTCAAACTTGCGTACAATGCAAGCTATTGCATTATTGAAAGAGATGCGTACCTTAGAAGATTGGGGTGTTACATTATCACCTCCTTCAATAAATTGTGTCCTTGAAATTTGAAATTGTTCTTCGAAAATAAAAGGTGGAAAATAGAAAATACCTTTGTGGAAAACCCATATCCGAAATAGGGTTAATAAAATTTAGTCTTAATAAGAGGGAAATTGAAATGAGAAAGTAACCACCAAATTAGGGTTTTGAATAAGAGAACATTGGTGGAAATTACAGACAAATAATTAAGGAAAAACATAAATATTTATAGGGATTGATTGAGTTCATCAATCACAAACAAGTGTAAAATTGAGGGCCTCAAAGCCATCAATCTATGATGAGAATATCATCAGTTCAACAAAACATAAGGTATTAAGATTACACATTTTTGTTTTAATTTCCCTTCACCGAAGTTTAAGAATTAATTTATTCATTGAATAAGAGGGAGGTATATATATATTTGACAAGTAGAGTTTCAACCCTCAACTAATTTCTACCACATACTCATCTTTCACTGAAAAAGATAATAGAACTCAAATATATTATATTTATCCTAATCGTACAAGGTTAAAAATATTTAAACAAACCATTTAGATTAGGAAAACTATTTTGTATTAACCAGGGACATACTATAGGCTAGTGGTAGGTAATAAAGGCATGTCGCAGTATGGTTGTGGGTTCAATTCATATATCTTTTTCCGATGCGACAGGTTATCCCCTGACCTGCAGGTTTTCCTTTTCCTAAAAATATAGTATTATAATATTCCAAAAATAATATTCAGAAATGTTTTAACCTTAAACAATACTATCCAAAGTTAAACTTAATCCATTCTAACCTTTATAGTTATCCAAAATACTTCTCCTTAGACTTTCTATAAAAGGCCTCTAAATTCCAAAATCAATTCATCAGATTCCCCAAAAAAATTAAAGTTTCTCTTATTGTCACATACTAAAAATATGATTACCTTAATAATATTAAAACCTTACTGAAAACAACAAGTACTACAGTAAAATCCTTATATATATCACATTATTCTTATAACCATAATATAGTTATTGAGTCCAAAAACACAAATACAAAAATTATTCCACTTCAACCGTAGTAACAACATAAGATTGACCTTGTTCCCTTATCCTTTTCTGAGGTAAGTTTCCTTGGCGCTTAGGGCATTCATTTTCATAAGGCCCCATTTCTCTACAATTGTAGCATTCAACATTGATGGCCTCTTTTTTCCCATGCAATCACGAGCCTGATGACCTTTTTCTCCACATTTATAAAAAACTCTCATTCCTTTTATGAATGTACCGGGGTGATTCTTCCCACAATTTTCACATAATGGAAAATCCTTCTTTCCCTTTTTCCCTTTATCTGTCTCTTGTTCCACCGTTATCTTCTTCTATTTCTTTACTTTATTGTCATAAGATATAGAGAATTCCTTTTATATCTTGATAGCACACGAGACTAAATCTTCGTACGATGAGAAGGATTGTGATACTAAAGCTCGACGGAGAAATGGTTTTAACCCATAAAAGAAATGATCAATCTTACTTCTTGGGTTATGTATATAATCTGCACCATGCCTCGCTAACCTTGTAAAGTTAGACTCATACTTTGCAACATTCTCGTCCTCCTTTTGCCTCAGACTCAGAAATTGTCTTTCTATATCCGCCCGATGGTCATGAGGAACGTATTTTTCTATGAAAAGTTCTTTTAAATCCCTCCATTCCATATTTTATACTTCATCATCTTCTTTTGTGTTTTTAATCAATGACCACCATTGATCAGCATCTCCAGTGAGGTGGTAAACTGCCATGATAACCTTTTCTCTTTCACTACTCCCCAAGGCATGAAATATTTTCTCTAAGGAATTTATCCACTACTATGTTACTAAGGGATTTGTACTCCCATTGAATTTTGGTGTTTGTTTCCTCATGAAGTGATCTAACATTGATCCTCCATGTTGCAGACCAGGGTGCTCCATACGAGTAAGGTTATTATTCATAACCAGAGTGAGTTGTCCCAGTATGGTGATAAGCTGATCAACACTAGTTGTATCACCAGCTCTATTATAATTATCTTGAGCAAGAGGGAAATCCCTACATAGAGTGCGTGCATTGATATAATTTCCATTCCTTATACTAGGAGCCATTTTTAAACAATGGCATAAACTAGATCAGTTTATGAATCAAAATACATAATTTCATACTTGTAAAACACTTAACAAAAATTGAACTATTTATGGATATAATCCATAATCATAAAGAATGTTTTCTTTGAGGAAGTATATACTCACAAACCCTTCATAATGGTTTGTAAAGAAAATGAGAATTATCCTAAGCATATCCCCCGAGAGTGTCGTAACCATGAGTGCAGCAAGGCCCATTGTCGTGCACTAGTTCTCGTTTGAGTCTAGCTCAAAGCTGTGTTTTCAGAATTTACCCCTAGGTACATTTATGCCAGAACTGCCTCTACTTACTCGTATCCAGACAGGGATGTATTTCTCAGAAAACTCACAAAATATCTATAATACCAAAATTCTAGGAAGTTCTTCTATACTAATCCTCAAAGTCCATCTTAGGTATATGTGCTCTAATCAAAGTTTATCTAAATCTATCTTCCATGGTTAGTACTAAACTACCTCTGATACCAACTGTAACGCCTCAACCCCAGTTACCCAGATTCGATGCATTATTACGTAACATTGACATGATCACAAAATATCAAGTCTCGAAATAATGATTAGTTTAGTAGCCATGGAAACACTAGATATATTCATAAGTCTTACATTACATCATAAATTAAAACAAAACTAAAACAACATATTTTCTTCATATCTTCTCATACTATCCCTGCATTTCATTCATAAAACACCTCTTCAGATCCTAGAAAATTAAAACATAGAAAGGGGTGAGCTCAGATGCTCAGTAAGGATAACAATACAGTAGAAACTTTCATAAATAAACATAAACATTTAAGACAATGTATAACTAAAAAAATACTTTTAAACTTGAACTTCAACATAATATGGAAAAAATAAAATGAAATAATTCCATTTACTTATTCACATGGATATTCTACGAGTCGAATAATCACATGCAATATCAATAACCACTTTCATAATGATGGAATGAATAATTCCAGACTATCATAACCACATAGTCAAGGCCTTGTGCCAAGACTACAAATAAGATTTTGTCAAGGTCTTCTGCCAAGACACTAGTTTGTCTCATGAGACATATCGATGCATCAAGGAGTTATAGCGAGCTCCACCCGTCACTTACTAAGTCCAATTCATTCCTTATATGAAAAGTTTTAAACATATCATAAACCATAACATAATCGTATCACATAAAACATGCATAAAGGAAACATAACATTTCCACATTTCAATCACAAGATTTCATTACAACACATTGATATAATAAAAACATTATCAAAACCATTTTCAACACCAAAATAAAATAAAATTAAAACCTGGTATTTATTTTTCATTTAAAAAAAAGTTATGGCTTGTAGAGGAAGTCAAAACTCAAATAATGGTCATGACGGCGGAGAAGTCGTTGTCGCCGCATAAGTATGACAAAAAAAACATTCCTTTTTGTCATTTAGTAAAACGCTTCATATAAAAAAGATTCCTTTTTAATAAAAGTAAAAGTAAAAGGGGTTTATACACCATATAAAAGAAAGTTGTGTATAAAACAAAATATGCCTCAGTGAAAGGAGATTGAGACGAAGTCCCTTACCTCGTGTCCGACTTAACATGATCATTATTTAATCTCCTGAATAATAAAATAGATTTAATATAAACTTTCTTAAGAACCCTTTTCAAGTTAATTATTCCTTTTATATCACTTATTACCATGTTATGAACATTATGTAGTCATTTAAGTTAATAACGGTCGTTTTGTCGATCTTTGGTACTTTAGTCAACAATAAAATTCTTATAATTATAAGTTGTTCATGTGGTAAAGTATCCATTCTCTCCAGAATTATATTCATGATATAGATATCATATATATCATATATATATAGTATATGCATGCATTTATAATCTTACATAACATTTAGTGGTAAGAAATGAAATGCACAGTTCATGGAGACGGTAAGTCATACGTACGCATGAACGCTACTTTCATTTCTATTTCATATTTAATGGAATTAAATAATAATGATATAAAGGTATATTATAATTACAGTATAATATAATATATAATATCATTAACTCTATCCTTTATACGTCCCACATATGGCATTAATTATTCAAATCACTTTGAGGGGGCGGTAGTCCGCACTTCCTAAAATGAAATTATCGCGTTTACCTATAATGGAAATCATGTAGTTATGCCATAAATACATGAGAATAATGAAAACATAAACACAATATATATCATATATGGAAATATTTTCATCATAATGGTCACCATGAGAGGTGTTAAAATAAGATTGGACAATCATCGTTTTGTGAGGCAGTAATTCGCCACCCACAAGAACAATATGTTCTTTAACCATTAGACGAAGGTGTGTGTCAGTGTAAATAAAATAATTCTCATAAAAACAACCTAGTATATTGAATATACTGTTGTTGTTACAAAAGAAATGAATAAAAATACTTTATGGTGTTGGAGAAGCAAAATAAAACAAAAGAACATAAGAGAAGACATTACCTTAAAATCAGGTAACTCTTTTTGATTTGAGCCAAAGGCTTCCTTGGGAATACTTTTGCCAAAATTGAGGATTCTAGGAGTAATATATGGAAATTGAAAGAGTATTTGGGTAGATTTTGACCTAGACAAATGGATTTGAAGGTGTGAATAAGGTGGTAGAGGTGGGGGCCCTTTATAAGAGGAGAGGACGGGTACTCTTGAAAAGTCATTAATTGTTACATTATTATGAAATTATTTAAGGATTTTAAAGGTCCCACAATGATATATTTCTAGGATAAGGTGATAAAGGTTATAAATATACCCATATAATAGGTTTTAGACAAGTTTAAGTCTTAGATTTTTCCTTATCTTTTCATTTTATTTAAATTGTTCATTAATGAGGTAATCACTGCATCATCATGGTGTCATAAATAAATTTATTTATTTAATGCCTAAAAATTATAAAAAAATTACCATGATGTTGGAAATATTTCTATCTTTCCAATTAATATTTATAGTCGAAAAGTTAACTTATATAACCCCATGTAATAATTTATTTAGTAAAACAACACATGTTTGTGACAATTTTATTTTTAATTTAAATAAAAAGTTATTAATGTCATTTTCTTACCCAAGTGGCTCCATGGGGTCCTCAAGTTGACCCATGTATTTTATTTGTCGTCCATGACTCATAAAATAAGGGTATGACAAGTGTAAAGGTAATTTCATATTATCATAACTTTATATTTACCTTAAATTACACTAATTACTTTTAATCGTGATGAATAAAACTTAAAAGTTAGTATTCACGAAAAATTATTTTCATCTCATTGAACCAAATTTTACTTAATAATTATAACCATGTATGTTAGATATTTAAAATTCAATTCACAGAAGTGGTAAAGTTTCATTTAAATGAAAAAATAGTTTTTTAACTACCACTTAGTGGTTTCACTATTCATTAAAAATTGAAGTTTCTCAGAACAATACCAAAAATTCACCTTAAGCTATAATTGATATTCCAAATTCAAAATTGATGTGTATTTTAAAAAATTAAAAACATATAAGCTTTATTAATTAAATTTATAATTAATTCCCGTTGTCAAAACAAATAACGTGCTTTTAAGAAATGATATCAATCAAAATATTGACAATTGTTTATGTCCAATTTCAAAGTGAAATTAAATCTAATGACCACCATTGGATAAAATTGTAAAATTATATTCTAAATATAATTAAAAACCACTAAATATTATAATTAATCAATATAAATTATTTTGATTTAAAAAGTGGTTTTTAAGTATTTTTTTACTATTCATTGAAAATCAGAAGTTCTCTAAAAAATACCAAAATTTCAACAGAGGCTAATTTAAATATTCCGAATCCAAAAATGAAGTCCATTTTGAAATATAAAATTTATATAATTTTGAAAAGTGTGTATTACTATTCATAACTGCTACTTTGATTGGTCGCGGTGTGTTAGAATCTCGAACTTGTGTATAATGCAAGCTATTGCATTATTGAAAGAGAAGCGTACCATGGAAGATTGGGGTGTTACATGAAACATGTTTCTTCTATTTTATAAAGCTTATTTGTGTAATGTTCTGTTATGATCTATGTGACTAAAATCAATTGATACATATTTAGTGTGTTCCCTAATAACACTCCAATGCATTTGGTAAAAAATTTAATCTCCATAGATGACAAGTTTTATGATTCCTTATTGAATAACCTTGGTAATTTTTATGAAACATCAGTGAAAATCCATGGTGATATGATTATAAATATATAAAATAAATGTTTTAGCAACATTGAAAAGATAGGATTCATTTTATATTATATATTATATGACTCTTGTTCTATTTTTCATTCCATAATGGTATTCTTCAGGTTCTTATTGAATTTTTTCAAAAACACATGTAAATTGTTTCCCTTTCTCTCTCATATAGGGCCTTATACTCTCCCTTTCCCTTAATGTATGTCCCCGGGTTTTGATATGTGTTAATTATACTTAGGATAAACCTTTTATGAATCCTTTCATGTGCAACGTAATAATATTTCATGTTTTCATGTATTATATTCCTTATTTCCAAGAAATTGAACATTAAAAGATCCTATGTTTTATACAATGCAATGAAAGTTTTGTAATAAAAAGAGGAGATTTAATAGTTGATATTATAGGTTGGTTTAGTTATTTATGGAAATTAAAATTTTAAATCCTTAAGAAGAAACATACAGAAACATTTAAATATAGGAAAAATATCTTGGTATTTTGGTGACATATTATGTATGTGGTCTCTAAGAAAAGAAATGACTATCTAGATCCAACCAAGTGTATGTGGATCTAGAAAATATGTACCTAGGGTTAAAAATTCTAACAAGGTGCATTGGACCTAACTCGGTGTAACCTAGTACAAAAAAAGAGACTTGATTCAGTCCTTGTTTGACACTCCTAGGGGATATTTTTGGTTAATCAAAAGCTTTTTATTAACCAATATGAAGGATTTATAGAAAATATAGTTGTTGTTAAAGAATAACATATTTATGCATAATAGTTTAAGACATTAAATTTCATTAGATTTATATTATTATTAAATGAAACATGTTTCTCACTGAGTATTTCATCTTTTAGAAAATGGAAGGAAATAGGAGAAACCTCATCAATTTTGAACATAATAGACCAGGTGAAGACTGCCTTCTAATGGAATCCAGAATGGGAAACTTCATGAGACTGATGAATCAACAGTCATGAGTGATGATAAATAACCTAAATCAAACCAAGACACTAGATTCACCTCAAAGGGAACTACTTTCCGGGGAGTCCTTTATGTGTCAACGACCACCATCATTCTATGGATCTACCAACCAATTGACTGATAAAAAATGGATAATCTCTATAGGAAATATCTTTTATGTACTCCATTATTCTGAATAATAGAAAGGCATCCTAGATGTTTATCACTTAGAGGGAGAAGCTAATTAATGATGGAAACTAGTTATAAACACGAAGCCAATAGTAGATATTTAGGATATGGAGTGGGAAGAGTTCAAAGGATCTTTTTTCAAAAAATATCTCCCATATTCAATGAGAATGAAAATAGAGAAGGAATTCATAGAGCTGAAGTTTAAGGAAAATGAATATGTGGGAATCTAGGAGGAGAACTTCACAATACTTTCTCGTTACACCTCTAGATTTTTCATGGATCCTAATGGGAATCTGATAGATTATTTGATGGTCTAAGACCCAATCTATGAAATAATATAGCCAATATAGGAAATGAGATTTATTAGGAGATCATTAGGAGTGTTATGAAATTATAAATGAAGGTTATAGAGATGAAGTGGTCCCATATATCTAATTTAAAGAAGATATATTTGGATCCAAACATGGGGAGGATCTTTGATAATGGAAGAGGATGAAAGAAAGTTAAACTTTAAAAATATAAGTAATGTGGGAATAATCATTCTAGGAACTGGTTTCTTGGAAGTGAGAAATGTTATAAGTGAGGAAGATAAGGACATATGCCTTGAAACTATCGTAGTGAGGTCGGGCCTCTACTTCTCAACACTAATAACAAAGGGAAGATGGTACATGCCCTACCTGAAGTCTAATGATTCATGTGTGTACATCTTGGGCACTATTTTAATAAATATAAAAATATGAAGTTAACGGAGTAGAATCACCATAAACCTTAGCATAGGCCAAGGGAGAAAGGTCAAGATTTTTCTATCATGACAACTAATGTTGAAGCTCCAAATGATGCGGTGACAGGTACTCTCGTTGTTCTCTCACAACTAGTAAGTACTTTTTTATTCTAGTTCTTGGTGTCATATTATTTAATAAATGTTTGAAAAGAATATAGAACCAATACTTAAACATATAGAAGTATTACTATTAGTCAAGACGATTGGAGGTATTATCCAAAAATCAACTATTTATAGAAACTCTAGTATTCACTTTGGCGAGCTCAATCACATCACAAATGTAGTTGTCATTCCCATGATGGAATTCAATGTTATACTAGGAATGTATTGTATCTAAAATTATAATGCTAATATCAATTTCAAAATCAAGTAAATACCATTATACTTCAATGGATAACAAACAATTTTTTTTAAAGGAGAGATTCCTTGACCTGATCTTTGTCTAGAAACCCCACATGTAGAATTATTTATGGAAATGATCAGTAAAGATGAAGAATTAAATGATAGTATATGAATAGAGAATCTCCCCATCATCTATGAATATATTGATGTATTTATTGAGGAGTTACATGTTAATCCCCTAGAAAGATAGGTAGAGTTCTCCATGAACTCATTCCTAGATCCAAGCTGATATCAAAGACCCCATATAGAACAGAAAATGTGGAGGTGAAGGAATTAAAGAAAAAACTCAAATAACATTTGGATAAGGGTTTTATCCAGCCAAGAATGTCTCCTTGGGGAGAACCTATTCTATTTTTAATGAATAAGGATAGATCAATGCAAATATGCATTGATTTTAGGGAAATTAACGAGATCACAATGAAAAAAATTTCCCTCTTCCATGAATTGATGATTTATTTAAACAGATTCATGAAGTTTAATTCTTCTCTAAGATTTATCTCTGATCTGGTTATCATAAATTTAGGGTGAATAAAGAAGATGTTCCAAATACTACCTTCCAATCAAGATATGGACATTATGAGTTTTTTTATGCCCTTTATCTTGACTAATGCTCTTCTTATATTTATGGATTTGATGAATAAAGTCTTTAAGAACTACCTTGATAAATGTTTGGTAGTTTTTATTAATGATATTCTAATATATTCTAAAATTCATGAGGATAATAAGGATCATCTAATGGTTATATTACAAAATATGATGAAGGATAGGTTTATTGGAATGTTCATCAAATGTGAATTTTGGTTACAAAAAATTTATTTCTCGAGGCACATTGTAACCAATGAAGGAATCTCAGTTGACCCTACAAAGACCAAGGTTGTGGAGGAGTGGCCTCATCCTAAAATGATAACTGATATCTTTAGTTTCAATGGATTTTTAAGATATTAGATTATTTTTGTGAAAAAAATATCATTGAACTTATAATCCACTAACCACGTTAACTCGAAAAGGGGCCAAGTTCATATGGATAAAGGAGTGTAAAGAACGTTTCCAATAGCTAAATAAAAGATTGGTTATTGCACCCATGATAACTCTAACATATATAATATAAGGGTTTTTTATTTTTAGAGATGTATCTATGAAAGGTATTGGGTGTATCCTTATGAAAAATTACAAGGTGATTTCTTATGCATCTCGATAGTTGAAGCCTCATGATCAGAAAGATCCTATGCATGCACTGGATATGGAAGTGGTTTCTTTTCTCTTATGATATGAAGGTTCTATCTATATGGGTGTAAATGTCATATATATAGAGACCATAAAATTTTGAAGTATATTTTCATACAAAAGTAATTGAAAAACTAAAGGAGGATATGGTTGGAACTTCTTAAAAACTATTATTGTTCAGTTCATTATCAACTTGCACTACGGCAAAAAAAGCATTTAGCGGCGGTTTTTTTTTCGTTTCGCGGTGGTTTAAACCGCTGCTAAATCGATTGGCGGCGGTTTTCAAAAACCGCCGCTAAATCGTGCGTCGGGAAACTATTCGCGGCGGTTTTCAAAACCGTCGCAGAACGTTTCGCGGTGGTTGTTTTATTTTTTTAATTTTTTTAATTTTTTAATTTTTTTTTATTTTTTTTATTTTATATATATATATATATATATATATATATTTATTTTATTTATTGATTTTTCGTATTTATTTATTTTTCGTATTTATTTATTTATTTATTTATTTATTTTATTTATTTTATTTCGTATTGATTTTATATATTTATTTATTTCGTATTATATTATTTACTTTATTTATCCATGCATGCCCATGCAATATAAAGAAATTCTGCGTTTGGTGAGATTTGAACCCCTAACCTCTTGCATATTTTCCAAAGACTTTACCACTCCAGCAAGCTCGCCATGTGGTTAATAAACAGAATTTAATATAGTTATATATATTAATTGAAAAAACAAATAACACATAAATAATAGATATAAACTCGATAATAATAAATAAAAAATAAAAAATAAAAAATAAGGAATAAGGAATAATAAATAATAAATAAAAATTAAAAATTAAAAAAAATAAATAATAAATAATAAATAATAAATAATAAATAATAAATAATAAATAATAAATAATAAATAATAAATAATAAATAATAAATACATAATAGATATTAATAATAAATAAAAAATAAAAAATAATTGATATAAATAATAAATAATAAATAATAAATAATATATAATAAATAATAAATAATAAATAATAAATAATAAATAATAAATAACAAAATATACATAAAAAATAAATATAAATAATAAATAATAAATAAATATAAATAATAAATAACAAATAATAAATAAATATAAATAATAAATAATAAATAAATATAAATAAAAAATAATAAATAAATATAAATAATAAATAATAAATAATAAATAATAAATAATAAATAAAGATAAATAATTAATAAATAAATAATAAATAATAAATAATAAATAATAAATAATAAATAATAAATAATAAATAATAATTAATTAATAATAAATAAATATAAATAATAAATAATAAATAATAAATAAATATAAATAATAAACAATAAATAATAAATAAATATAAATAATAAATAATAAATAAATAAATAAATAAATAAATAATAAATAATAACTAATAAAACATAAATAATAAATAATAAATAAATATAAATAATAAATAATAAATAATAAATAAATATAAATAAATATAAATAATAAATAATAAATAATAAATAATAATTAATAAATGAATATAAATAATAAATAAATATAAATAATAAATAATAAATAATAAATAAATATAAATACTAAATAGTAAATAATTATAAATAATAAATAAATATAAATAATAAATAATAAACAATAAATAATGATTAATAAATAATAAATATTAAATATTAAATAAAGATAAATAATAAATAATAAATAATAAATAATAAATAATAAATAATAAATAATAAATAATAAATAATAAATAATAAATAATAAATAATAAATAATAAATAAATATAAATAAAAAAATAATAAATAAATATAAATAATAAATAATAAATAAATATAAATAATAAATAATAAATAAATATAAATAATAAATAATAAATAAATATAAATAATAAATAATAAATAAAAAATAAAAAATAATAAAGAAATATAAATAATAAATAATAAATAATAAATAAATATAAATATAAATAATAAATAATAAATAAATATAAATATAAATAATAAATAAATATAAATAATAAATAAATATAAATAATAAATATTAAATATTAAATAATAAATAATAAATAAAGATAAATAATAAATAATAAATAAATATAAATAATAAATTATAAATTATAAATTATAAATAAATATAAATAATAAATAATAAATATTAAATATTAAATATTAAATGATAAATAATAAATAATGAATAATAAATAATAAATAATAAATAATAAATAATAAATAATAAATAAATATAAATAATAAATAAATAATAAATAAATATAAATAATAAATAATAAATAAATATAAATATTAAATATTAAATAATAAATAAATATAAATAATAAATAAATATAAATATAAATAATAAATAAATATAAATAATAAATAATAAATAATAAATAAAGATAACTAATAAAAATTAAAAAATTAATAATAAATAAAGATAAATAATAAATAATAAATAAAGATAAATAATAAATAATAAATAATAAATAATAATTAATAAATAATAAATAATAAATAATAAATACATAGTAGATATAAATAATAAATAATAAATAATAAATAATAAATAATAAATAATAGATATAAATAATTAATAATAAATAATAGATATAAATAATTAATAATAAATAATCAATAATAAATAATAAATAATAAATAATGAATAATAAATATCAAATAATAAATAATAAATAATAAATATTAAATATTAAATATTAAATAAATAAATATAAATAATAAATAATAAATAATAAATAAATATAAATAATAAATAATAAATAATAAATAAATATAAATAATAAATACTAAATAATAAATAATAAATAATAAATAAATATAAATAACAAATAAATATAAATAATAAATAATAAATAAACATATATAATAAATAATAAATAAATATAAATAATAAATAATAAATAATAAATAATAAATAAATAATAAATAATAAATAATAAATAATAAATAATAGATATAAATAATTAATAATAAATAATCAATAATCAATAATAAATAATCAATAATGAATAATAAATAATAAATATTAAATAATAAATAATAAATAATAAATAATAAATAATAAATAATAAATAAATAAATATAAATAATAAATAATAAATAATAAATAAATATAAATAATAAATAATAAATAATAAATAATAAATAATAAATAAATATAAATAATAAATAAATATAAATATAAATAATAAATAATAAATAAATGTAAATAATAAATAATAAATAATAAATACATATAAATAAAAAATAAAAAATAAAAAATAAAAAATAATAACTAATAAATAATAACTAATAAATAAATATAAATAATAAATAATAAATAATAAATAATAAATAATAAATATATATAAATAATAAATAATAAATAAATATAAATAATAAATAATAAATAAATATAAATAATACATAATAAATAATAAATAATAAATAATAAATAAAAAATAAAAAATAGTAAATAATAAATACATAGTAGATGTAAATAATAAATAATAAATAATAAATAATAAATAATAGATATAAATAATTAATAATAAATAATAAATAACAAATAATAAATAATCAATAATGAATAATAAATAATAAATAATAAATAGTAAATAATAAATAATAAATAATAAATATTAAATAAATAAATATTAAATAAAAAATAAAAAATAAAAAATAATAAATAATAAATAAAAATAAATAATAAATAATAAATAATAAATAATAAATAATAAATAATAAATAAATATAAATAACAAATAAATATAAATAATAAATAATAAATAAATATAAATAATAAATAATAAATAAATATAAATAATAAATAATAAATAAATATAAATATAAATAATAAATAATAAATAATAAATACATATAAATAAAAAAATAAAACATAAAAAATAAAAAATAATAACTAATAAATACATAGTAGATATAAATAATAAATAATAAATAATAAATAATAAATAATATATATATAAATAATTAATAATAAATAATCAATAATCAATAATCAATAATAAATAATCAATAATGAATAATAAATAATAAATAATAAATAAATATAAATAACAAATAAATATAAATACTAAATAATAAATAAATATAAATAATAAATAAAAAATATAAATAAATATAAATAATAAATAATAAATAATAATTACATATAAATAAAAAATAAAAAATAATAACTAATAAATAAATATAAATAATATATAATAAATAATTAATATATATAAATAATAAATAATAAATAATAAATAATAAATAATAAATAATAAATAATAAATAAATATAAATAATAAATAATAAATAAATATAAATAATAAATAATAAATAAATATAAATAATAAATAATAAATAATAAATAAATATAAATGATAAATAAATATAAATAATAAATAATAAATAATAAATAATAAATAAATATAAATAAGAAATAAGAAATAAGAAATAAGAAATAATAACTAATAACTAATAAATAAATATAAATAATAAATAATAAATAAACATAAATAATTAATAAATATAAAGAATAAAGAATAAAGAATAAAGAATAAAGAATAAAGAATAAATAATAAATAACCAGTTACAAATAATAGATAATAAATAAACTAAAGTATATTATAAATAATAAATAATAAATAATAAAGGAAACACATGAAAAAGTTTGAAAAGACGTGATAATGGATGAAAAATCCTGAAAACGCATTAAAAAGGATGGAGAAACATATAAAGAATGAGGCATTAGAAAGAATGAGAACGCATGATAACTCGTGACAACTCTGAAAATCTCCTTAATAATTCAACATAATCATCATAATAACCCACAAAAAACCATTGATAAAGATAACAAATCATGGAAACCCAAATGAACAGTAATAAATGGAGCTACCGTTAAAACCTGTCAAAACGGTCATAAAGAGACAAAAACATTGGACTCACATTAACGGAGATAACTTATGATCCGAGAGTCCGTTTTAGATCCGCAAGCTGTCAAATCAAAGATCCTGAAACGATCTTCAACCTGAAAGGTGAAAGTGTCCGAATGGATAGGCGGATCAGAAGTTACGACAATTTTAAAAAAAATCTGATGGGGAACAGGTGCTAGAAACGAGGCATTGAAAAACATAACAAACCCGATACCCACTAAAAAGGTCATAACATATGATCTAGGAGTGCATGTGGGTGCCGCGACCAGTCAAACTGAAGCTCATGGAACGAGCTATGATCTGGCAGGTGGAGGAGGCTGAAATGACACGCGGATCGAAAGTTAGGTCCGTTTGAAGACAAGTTCGACGGGACACCGGTGACAGAAACGGGGTTTTAGAGGCCTTTGGACGGGTTTTGGGGGTCAAAAAACATGACGAAAGTTTACTTCTTTCGATTTGGTGCGTATCTATCTTCGCTGGCTTCGATTTGATATGTGGTAGAGCCCAAACGGACACCCGGAGTGAAAGTTATGACCGTTTGAAGTTGGAGAACTTTTTTCAAATTTCATATAAATCTAATATCTTCCGCATCTTAGACCGTCTCACGGTTTTGATTATATGTGACTCTATATCTCTTCATGAGCTTCGATTTGACTGGTCTTGGCGCTTCAACGGACGCCCGGATCAAAAGTTACGGTCGTTTTAGTGATTTCAGGGTTTCTCGTGTTTTTTTATTTTTTCATTTCATTTCGCGGCGGTTTTACTGAAACCACCGCTAATCATCAAATAAAATTAAAAAAAATATAAAAATAATAAATAAATTTTTTTTTCCGATTAGCGGCGGTTTTAGAAACCGCCGCGAAAAAACCACCGCTAAACGGCGGTTTTCTGGTAGTGTTGTAAGAGAAAACAGATTAGTTGATTCATTAAGTAGGAAAGACACTATTATTTTGTAAATGATGAGGATTCGAGGATATCCTTTGATCAAAGACCTAGTAAAATAGGACTTGGGAATTTTAAGGGAAGGGAAATCATCAATATATAACCCTCAAAGTGGGTGACACCCTACCATTAATACCCCCATTTAATTTTCTAAAAGGCATTTAATTGAGGGGAGACCAAAGGATGGTTAGGGAAGGATATAAAATGGGATCTCCTCTAATAGTTTCCATCATCAGATTCAGAAGAATACATCTTCACCATTGTGTATAGTATTTTGTCAGGTGTTTCTCCATATTTTCAAAAAATAATTTCTTAAGTGTTTTCGTCTTGTAATTGAAAGAGTTTGTACCCATATTTTACCCTAGTAAAATCCTTCTATTTTCCCATGGGTTTTTAAACCATTCATTTAGAGTTTTTTCACGTTAAATCCAATGTTAATTTTAATTCTACATATTTTCACTTCATTTTTATATCACAATTTTCATTGTACTGAAGGGACAATTGTTTAGGATCCTAATAGCTTTGGGTGTGGGAAGACTGTGGTGCAATAAAAATGGGGGAGTGGAAGGATCGAGAATCATGCATAATGAAAGGCGACACCGAGTTCAAATTTTTGGAGGGGTGAAATGATTCCAATTTTTTTTCTTTAACTATATTTTTTGTCACCTAATATGGATTGATCTAGACACACAATGGATCGTATAATTTTTGGAACACTATCATGAGATTCATCCCAAGTGCATCTTTGAGTTTTGCTCTAATTGGGAGGCTTTTGAGTTTATAAAAAAGTATATATGAGTGTGTCTACAACAACAGCTTCCATTAGAGTATTCTAATAGAGCCCTATGAATCTCTATATTGTAATCAATGTATAATTCATACTTTTTTGATGAAGATAGTGAGATAAATCTTCGTGTGTCTAATCTTGTGCAAGATATTATAGAAAAGATTCAGTCCATCCAACAACACATAATGGTGTCTCAGAGTCAATAGAAGATCTATGCTAACAATCGTCGAAGAGACTTGGAGTTTGATGTGAGAAACAAATTATTCCTTCATATTTTACCTCAGAAGAGGGTCATATGATTTGGAAATAAAGGGAAGCTCAGCCTCAGGTACATTGGCCCCTATGAAATCATTGATCACATATGAACAGTGGCCTATAAACTTACACTTCTTCAAAATCTAGGTCAAGTTCATGATGTATTATATGTATCTTAAAGAAGTACATAACTGAACATTCACATATAATTAAAGATAATGTTGAATAATTGGAACAAGAACTCTCTTTTGAGGATCATCTGGTGGAGATCCTGGACCGTACAGGTAAAAATCTATACAACAAGACTACCCGCATCATTAAAGTAGGGTTGAGAAACCAAAATTATGAAAAAACCATGCGGGAACTTGAGGATAAAATGAGGCAAAATTACCCACACCTTTTCTCAACCGAGGGAATGAGTTGAAATTTTGGTGATGAAGCTTTTTAAGTGGGGAAGAATGTAATGACTCGGACTTTTTGAATAATATTTGTTTCATAAAAAGTTGTTTTATATTATTTTTTAGTCAACATAAATAAATCTATTTAATATTGAAGTGTTTTTTATTTGAAATTAGACCATTGAGTTTAAACTTTTATATTTCAATTGATCAATTATGACCATTGTTCAATATTAACACAGTAAACTGTACGCTTAATAATGATTTTAATGTTATAATTATTGTTTATAAGTAGATATGAAAAAGAAAATTAATTCAGAAAGAATAGTAGATGGCCCCATCCTGTAGATTCTTGTTGTACGAAGCCCATTTTTCATAACATGAGATAGTGGTAGTGTCGCTGGGCTTCACTCTTGACTAATACCTAATTAAAGCTTCAACGTTCTAAGCTTGAATGAAACTTCTTATGGGAGAAGTTCATGTTAGTGGAAATTACCACTTGGGCGATGTTATCTGAGCCACCCTTAAAATCTATAACCATTTCACACCTCGCCCTTATGTCATATACAAGTGTTATATGGGGTTATTTTCTGATTCCTTAGTTATTTAATGTGTAATTTCTTTTTATAAATAATTTTTTTATTCCATCAAATCAATTTTCAGAATAGTTTTTCATAAAAATAGAAAGAATTTGATAAATTGATTTTTTGAACAAAAATAAAACATTTTAGAAAATATATAAATATTTATAATAAAGTAAAATATGATTAATAATAATTATCTAAATGAAATATTATGATTAAAACAAACTTATTTAAATTTAAATGATAAATTTTTTTCAAGAGTCAAAAATTATACTATACCTTTTACTATGAATCTTTCATCCGCTATTATTTTTAATAAATAAGGATTTTTATATATAAAGTTAATTTTCTCATACTTATAGAATTTTTATGAAATAATAAACATTAATTTTTGAATCATCATGTTGAAATTAGGTTAGGGTGAATTTATGATAATTTTATAAAATATTTTGTTTTTCTATAAATAGTAAAAATACAATTTGAGTTTTTTAGAACGTTTTATGACATCATAATGATGTAATATATAATGTAAAATTCTGGTTGATGTTTGTAGATTAAAATAACATAATTTCTGTCCCAAGTGGCCAACACCAAGGGAAATACCTTGGGCAAGCCCATGGTTTTGAATTTACCACTACTTAGGTGTTCAAGGAAATTATTAAACAAATATACCTCTTTTGATATAAATACACACCCATTTCTCAATATCCATTCCCTTAAAAAACATCCTCCATAAATATTTAATATTTTTACCTCCCAAGGATTCCAATAAATGTTTCCTCCATCCCCTAAGGTCCCAATCATTGTGTTTTTGGAGTTAATATTCAAGGCAAGGGAAATATCAACTTCTCTTCTCTTTTCAAGTATCTTTTTTATGTGTTATGTATTTCAAATTTCCAAGCTATGTTCTTATATCCATTTTATTCTATTAATTTACTGTATTTAGAGTCATTTATGATTGGGATACCCTTTTCCATTATCTTTTTAATTTTTTATAAAACCATGTTTCATTCCTGTTATGCTGCCGAATTTTCTTTACAAAATTTCTCTCTTTTTCTTAATAAATTCCCTTTTTTTTTGAATATCCAAAACACTTTATTTTCCAAAGATATTCACCTATATTTCATAATTATATATTTTTATTCTAGTATTAACATATATGAAAACCACATTCCTTTTTACTGGGTTATTAATGACATAAATATCTTATTCTTATGAACTTATTTTCTAAATGAAATGATTTTAATATCAACCCCATTTCTTTTATTCTCCATGGGTTATTTATGAAATGTTTTATTATGATCTATATGGATCAAATTAATTAATACATATGAATGTTATTACCTTAAATCACTCCAATGTATTGGGTAAAGAATTTAATCTCTATAGATTACATTTTTAACTGTTGGGAAAAAATCCCTCAAGGCATCATTGAAGCATTTTTGAGGTGATTGTGTTTGCTGAAAAAGTGGGCCTTAATGTTTTTCTATTGACAAAGAAGACCCTGGTGTGTGAGTGTGTTGAAAATGGGGGTTTACATGGTGATTTTTAGGGTTCAAGGGATGCTTCCAACAATCCATGATTGATTGAAGAACCTCGACATTGGAATGAACAATCTGGATGTGGTACAAAAAGAGTAGATACGAGGTGGCGCCATTTTCCAGTGTTTGCCAAATATTTTGGGCCTGAAAATTGGAAAATGGAGATATGTGTTTTTGGCAATGGGCGTTGAGCGCAAAATCAGAGTGGTGTGCAAATAAATAATGTGTTGCGCGAAAAATCAGCGTGGTGCGCAAAAATTATAATGGCGCGTGAAAAAGCATCGGGGTGGGTGAAATATCAGCGCAGTTTTTGGAAAAATAAAGTGTTGTGCGAAATATTTTCTGGTGCATGAAAAAGGTAATTTATGCATGAAATAGTGTGATGAATTTTTTCTCTCAAGAGATGTTTTGAGTTCCGAAGCTCGAAAGTTTTCCAAGGCATGGGGTGCGTGAAATTTTGGAGCAGTGTGCGAAAAATGGTGTAGCATGGAAGATTTTTTTTCGTTCTCGAAGTGAAATAGACGCTCAAGGAGGGTTTTTTGTGTGAGGTCGATTTTGCCTATAAATATGAATTGACCCCCTCCATTCGATATAGATCAAGACATAGAGAGTATATGAGCTCTAGCATGTGAAATTGGTTTGCACAAGTGAGTTGTGTGAAAAGAAAACTGTTGCATGAAAAGTGAATTTCATGCCAAAGATGATAATTCCGTGAAAGGTAGTGTAGAGGCTTCCCGTAAATGTTGTCGCACATAAAATAATTCGTTGCGTGTAAAATGGGTGATGTGAGAAAAGGGGATTTCACATAGAAGAAGAAAATTACATGCAAGGTAGTGTAGAGGCTACGCGTAAAATTTGGTGGTGGCGAGTAAAAGTGGAGTTGCATAAAAATTTTATTTCACGCAAGGAAAGGGAATTTAGCACAAGGTGTCATAAGGGATGCACGTAAAAATTGGGGTTTCCCGGTACATCTGGAGCAAAGTGAGATTCATCTGCAGGTGAAAGTTGAACGTCAAAAGAGCATCTATCAACAGTTAAGGATGTAGATTTCATTAGAGATAATGAAGAGACCTACATGTCTATAAACTATGACTGGATCCCTTCCAAGTGCAGTGAGAAAACGAAGAGGAAGATGGTTATCCATTCTACAAATAGTGAATCTGAGAGAGAGGAACAAGGAGTGACCCTTTGGAAAGAAGTGTGATGACCCTAAACATTGTAAAGGTAGTGAGCCTGGGCATAGAAGTGATCTAGCCTGAAAATTATTAGAAGTGAGATTTAGTGGATTTGGTATAGCGGTATATCTCCATTGTATGCTTCTTGGACGTAGCCCAGTGAGGGAGAACCATGTAAAAATCTCTATGTCCGCCTCTTTGCTTACCTGCATTGCATTCAAAGAATCATCATTAGTTAAAGAAGAACAGAAGTGATCATAATAAACACATAAGTGAAAACAAAGTGACCCTTGTAATAAAGAGGTCAAGATCTAGTGGGGTAGGATGAATTTTGAAAATGAATATCCATACCTTGATTCAACTCCCCCCCCTCAGGGTATATATGCCCCTATTTGTCCTAACATTAACCTTACCTTGGTGAATAAACTCGGTATTTTTTATGACACCTCGGTGAAAAACCTTGGTGATATGCTTATGAATATATAAAATAAATGTTTTTGAAACATTTCCACATTATTATTCATGTTATTTTGTTTATTATATTCCTCATGTTTTCTTTTTTACATGTCATAATGATATTCTTTATATTCTTACTGGATTTCCTCAGGATCACATGTAAACAATATCCCTTTCTTTCCCTAATTGGGACTTATGCTCACCCTTTCCTTTGATGTATCTCCCTAATACATTAGATACAATAATTTTATTTAGGATTAATCTATTATTAATTTATTCAAGTGGAATAGAAATATATTACAATTTTTCATATATTAGACAACTTTTTTCCAAGAAACTAAACTTTAAAGGATCTTTCATATTGTTTAATGTAATGAAAAAGATATAATAAAAAGGCGAGATGCAATAGTTGGTATCAGAGTACAGATTATTTATTTATGGAAATTAGGATTTTATTTTTTTTGGAAAAACCATATAAAACATTTAAATATATTAAAAAATCATGGTAATTTGGTGAGATAATAATTAAATTGGTTTTGGGAAAAGAAATCTTTTTCTGGATACGAACAAGTGGGTGTGGCTCTAAAACATATCTACCTAGGGGTAACAACTCTACCAATGTGAATCAAACCAAAAATTGGTGTAAAATGGTACATTAAAACATTCCATAGTGTAGTTCTGGTTTGACACTCCCAGGGGATATGTTTGGTTAATCAAAATATTTTTAAAAACCATTATGATGGATTTTTAGAAAATATAACTGTTGTTAAAGAATAACATATTTAAGCATGATGTTTTAAGAAATAAAATTTATTTAGATTTATAATATTATTAAATGAAAAAATTTCTTAATAAGGGTTTATTCTCTAAAAAAAGGAGTGAAATAAGAGAAATCAAGTAAATTGTGAGCACAATAGACCCAACGCTAACGGCCTAATGATGGAAGCTAGAATGGAAAACTTCATTATAATGACGAATCAACTAACATGAGTTTTGAGCAATAACTTGAATCAAGATGAGAGACCAGATTCACCTCAAAGGGAAGAAATTTCCATTGAGTCCTTTATACATCAACGACCACCTTCATTATGTGGATCTACCAAACCACTGATTACTGAATATGGATAATCTCTATAGAAAACATCTTTTCTATACTCCATTTTTCTGAATAAGAGAAAGTCACCATGTTTGTGTACCACCTAGAGGGTGAATCTGGTCAATGGTGGACACTGGTTAAAAATATGAATTCAAGAGGAGATATTGAAGCTAATAATTGGAAAGAGTTTAGGGGAACTTTTTTCAAAAAAAATATTTTCCCCATTCAATGTGAACAAAAATGGAGAATAAATTCTTAGGGTGGAAGCTGAAGGCAAATAATTTTGTGGGAAGTTGTGAGATTAAATTCACAAGAATTTTTTAGTATACCTCTATCTTTGTAATGGATCCCAATGGAAAGGTTTATAGATTCTTATGTGGACTAATACCCTAGCTATGGATTAATCTAACCAACCAAGACAATGAAAACTATGATGAGATCATGTGAAGTGTTATGAATGTTGAACTAGAGTCTGTAGAGATGCAGTGGTCCCATAGATCAAATGAGAAAAATACATATTTAGATCCAATCATGGGGAGTAATCAAGAAATAGATGGAATGGAAGTGAAACTTTCCACAAGAAAAAAATTTGGGACGAAGCTTTCGGGGAACTACATACTTGGGGGGGGGGGTGTTACCAGTGTATAAAAGGTGGCCATATTTCATTGTACATTAAAATTGAGGTGAAGCCTTAAATTATAAACACAAACAACAATGAGAATATGGGGTGGGCCCTACCTGATGTCCAATGCTTCAAGTGTGTATAGCTAGGTCACTTTTCAAATCACTATCAAAATCCAATGTTAATAGAGGGGAATCACCATCAACCTCAGCATATGAAAAAGAAGCAAGGTCATGATTTTTCTATCATGATTGCTGATGTTGATGCTCCAAATTATGTGGTGGGAGGTACTCTATTTTTTTTCTCATATCTATCCAGTACATTGTTCGATTCTGGTTCTACACATTTTTTTATTTCCTCCCAGTTTTGAATGAATATATAGTTAATAATTAAACTTCTAGAAATATAAATATCAGCTAAGACTCCTAGAGGGGTTATCCAGGCATCAACAATGTATGTAAACTCTTTGATTCACTTTGGAAAGAAAAATCTCATCACAAATATAGTAGTCATTCCCTTGTTGGAATGTAACATTATAATAGGGGTGGACTATATCACAATTTATAATACTAATATCAACTTTTAAGTAAGGAAATATGAGTAGTCTTGAATGGACAACCAACTATTGTTTTTAAAAGGAGAGATATCTCAAACTGAGCTTTGTCTACAAGCACCAACCATAGAATTCTTAATGGAAAATATCATTAAAGATGAAAAATGAAATGAATGTACATGAATAAAGAATATCCCCATCATCCAGGAATATATTGATATATTTTATAAGGAAAGAAATGCACGGACGATTGCCTCCTATCGACCAGCCAAGGTTCCGATGCTCTGCTAATGTGTATAGCAGCACTCGGGTCGAATCCTCAGCGATGATTCATTGAAATAGTCATTTGTATTATGATTGGGGGGGGGGGTTGTTTGCAAAGATTAATTGAAATGGCTAATTCATTATGATTTATTTAACAAATTTATAATTATTGGGGTGAGTTCATCATTAGGTTGGTTAAGCTTGTGATATCTTTGAGCTTTTCTTTATATTTCATTTAAATTAACACCCATGTCACAAGTTGACGTTGATTTGAATTCCCATGTGTTAAGGCTTTAATCCAAGACTTATCTTAACTCAGGGTTCTAATATTGATCATATCTTTTTTATGGTAGTGTATTTATGGTTCCAATAATCCATGGAAACCACACATTAAGCGAAACAAGTCATTAATCCATGACATGCTAAGTCCAACATACATAATGTTAATTCAACGAATACTCATCGAGAAAAATCTCTCAATCGCTTTACATAACTAAATTAAAAATCAACTCAATGAGATATTTACTCAACCATTAAGATGGTTATTAATCTGGTAATATAATTTTATGGTGACGAATTATAAATAGAAGAAAAAGAAAGGGACAATATAAGAGTAGTGCGCCACACACACACACGATGAATAAATGGTTAAATATAGAATTTAGATTGAATGAGGAAGAAAAACAATAGAATGTATTTTAACTTGATTTATGCTATTTTAATAAAATTAATATTAAACTACAGATGGTGTGTGAGAGTAAGAGATATTGAATAAGAAACATTCATTAAAATAGAATTACAAAACAAACACTTACAAGATTTAAAATGAAGAAGAACAAAAAAGTAAATGAAATGAATGAGAAGAAGAAGGGTATCTCAAGTGAAAACATGTGTTTTAAATGTACTCACATGCCTTCCGCCGAGCCTTGGTCGTGCCAATTGATCCTCTTCTATTCTGAAATTCCAACCCCCTTGAAGGAGAGGAGGGGGATGCATTTATAGCCCAAGGAAGTGGACAGTTTTCATTACCAATCTTTCTCTCCACTAGAATTGACATGTTTTATATTCATACATCCAAATATCGAGATATAAAATTATTCAAAGTTGCAGATAATAAAGTTGGCCGAACTCTCTCCAAATTTTGAGTCATTTGGACCTATGGAGAAAATGTTATGGCATGTTTATTAAACAATTTTAAACTGTCCATTTCAATACAGCCTTTTTTCCAAAATATGATAGGTTTTTGGAATAGGAAGATGCCCTCAAATAAAAATAATTTCTTAAAAAGAGTTATCCGAACATATCTCCTCTTTCACACTGCAAAATCTGAGCTCAAATGGATATCCAAATCCAGAGGAATGTCATTATTTGTGTGCTACTTTTATTTCTCTGCTAGAATGGTGGGCTGTATTGCAATGCATAATTTGGGCCCGCTTTTTCTTAGATTTGGGCCCAGAAATATTTATACTGGGCTCCTTAAATTATCCCCTGAACTATGGTGGAGAATAATGTAATTTTTACTTATGTATTTAGCCCAGTAAATCAATCTTCATGAATAGACCAGTTTCATCATAGATTCTTTAGTCTTGTTTGTGAGGACCATATGACCCTTCAAATGGCAGAATTGGCTCATGGTAACTTCTAATGAAATGTTTTATATTTAATGGAGAATACTAAAAACAAGAACCACACAATTTGGATCAGTATAGTGATATTTATAAATAAAATAGTAAACTAAATCAATTGGACTACTTCTAAAAATGATCAAAATTTATACTTAATATTAAAACCTTAATATTTCACATAAATTATGGACAATTCACATAAAATCAGTGAAGGGAGTATTTAATAAGTAATGAAAATATGAATAACATCAACTCCCCCACACTTAGTCTTGTGCATGTCCACATGTGCTACAAATATAGAAACATAACAAAATCATTTTCACTCACCAACAAATATTAAAATTTTGTTTTCTCCAATTAGGGGAGGTTTAGACTATTTCACTCATCCATTTTGAATTCCACCCAAATTTGTTACAGAAACAATGTTCCAAAACTAATTCATTATTTCAGGCTCAAATTTGGAAATGGAAAATGTGGACACTCAAAACTCACACCTCTCAAGATGATAAAATTCATTTATGGAGGTTCGCTCTTTCACCAACCAAAAGTAAAAATCTTAGAGTTTGAAAGAGCTCTCAGCTTACAATACCTATCCAAAGTGCAAAATAATCAAGAGGCCTTTTTAGGAGGTTTTTCTATGGCAATGGTATGTTAGGAATATAATTTCCAAGAGAGAGAAGAAGAGGGGTAAAACACCAACATAGAAAAAGCAATACACATTTTTTTTGAAATAAAACATGGAAGGAAATGAAAATACATATTTACAGGGGAATGACTGTGTGATGAAAGACACAATAGAGGAACAAAATTTGAAGGGGATGAGAAGATGAAATATTTACAAACCACAAAACTTCTCCCAATAAGAATATAATGAAAGTGTTCTTTTTTTTCTTTGTTTTTTTGAAAGTTGACCTTGAAACAGATCTCACACTCATATCCCAACCCCTGTTTGATCTCATCATGACACTAATTGTAATAGTTATAACAAGATCTAAGGTTGAGGAAGAGTGATTTTTGACCTACCTAAGACACAACCCATATTTTTCATTTGTTTTTGATTTTTTTCATCATTTTTGATTTTTTTGAACACTTGTCAATAACATTTACCAAATCACATAAATGTAAGTACATTACATTCCCCAAAACACACTGAATGACAACCTCTCCCCCACACTTAAATGGATGCTTGCCCTCAAGAAGATGATAACTCATTGAAAATCAATAATAGGGTACCCAAACAATGAAATACATTCCCCCACACTTAAATTTCAAAAAATTATGCAATGAAAATCCATGTTGATATTGGGTGGGAAAAGGTATTGGTCTTGTAATGTGGGTATCAAGGAAAAGGTTTTCATAGGCTCGAACGGGCTTTCAAAAGGAGGATTAATGTAAGGGAAATGGGAGGCTATTTTGATATTGTGATTCTCATGTGGTTCAGAAAATGCCTCTATCATATTAATGCACACTAAGTTAATAAATTTAGCTTGAAGGTCCACAAACTCAAGACTCACAAATGGGGGGTGAAAACACACATTTTGAAAATATGGCCATAGATGGACTTGTCCTGGAATCAAATATTGTTCCTTGTGGTTTGGGAAAATCATTTTCCAAATAAAAATTGAGCATTCAAAATGTTTTTTTTTGACACAAAATTATTTACCCAAAGTCATAATGAAAATAAAAAATTTTTGAGATGAAAACATGTCTTTTGACTCCCCAAAAAGGTTGGAAAAATTTCAAATCTAAATGGTGAGTAAGCATGACTCTTGATTTTTTTTGTATATATATATATATATTTATGATTTTTTTTAGATTTTTTTAGTTTTTAATAAAGACACACTCACACAAAAGGGAAATAAAAAAAAGTGTTTTAAAAAGAAAGTGATAAATAAAATGAAAGAGAGAAGAAGAAAAAGAAATAGGTAGAGAGAAGAATAGATAGAGAGAGAGAGTTAAAGGGAAGGAGGTGCACCCTGGTTTGGATTTGGCGGGTTTCCATCTCCATCTAGTGGCATGTCAACTGCAGAAGTTGGTGATCCAGTAGAATTCGATGTTGATCCAGGATTGTGTGTCCTCTCATGGTGAGGCTTTAACCGATGTCCATTAACCGTGAATGTCCTTTCAGAAGAGGGGTCTTGGACTTGCACTACACCAAATGGGTAAACATGAGTAATAATAAAAGGACATTCCCTATGAGAATTAAGTTTACCTGGGTGAAGCCAAAATCTAAAATTGAAGAGAATTACCTTTTCACCATCATGAAATACCTTTATCTGAATGTTTTTATCATGGAGTGCCTTGGATTTTTCTTTGTAGAGATTAGAATTATCATAAGAATCAATTCGGAGCTCCTCTAATTCACCCAATTGCAACAATCTTTCCTCACCAGATTTCTCAAGATCAAAATTACAAGTTTTCACTACCCAAAATGACTTAAGTTGGATTTCAACTGGAAAATGACATTATTTACCCAAACAAGACTAAAAGGAGACATCCCAATGGGTGCTTTATAGGCAGTTTGATAATCCCAAAGTGCTTCACCAAGTCTTTCAGGCCAGACTTTTCTGGTGGGTTTTACTATTATCTCAATCACTCTTTTCAGTTCTCTATTAGAAAGTTCATCCATGCCATTTGTTTGGGGGTGATATGCTGTTGAAGTCTTATGTACAACCCCATTACTTTTCAAAATATATTCCATGGTTCTATTATAGAAATGGGTTCCTAAGTCACTGATCAAGGCACGAGGCATGCCAAATCTATGGAAGATGTGTGTCTTTAGGAACTCACTAACAGTATGTGAATCATCATTTCTAGTGGGTTTGGCCTCGAACCACCTAGAAACATAATCAACTGAATGAAGGTTGTATGGGAATCCATTGGAAGGGGAAATGGTCCCATGAAATCTATGCCCCAAACATTGAATATCTCGCAAAAAAATTAAAGGCTTTCGAGGAATTTCATTTCCCTTGAAAATTGTATCAAACTATGGGCATGTGAGACATGATTTATAGAACTCATGTGAGTCCTTGAGGAGTGAAGGCCAGAAGGATCTAGAGTCTAGGACATTTCGGTAGGTCCTTTGTGGTCCAAAGTGTCCACCCACATGAAGTGAGTGACAAAATTCTAATATGGAAGAATGTTCATTTTCATCCACACATCTCATTATTACCATGTCAGCCCCCGTTTTCCAAAGTTTATTTTCATCCCAAAAATAGTATTTTGAATCACTTTTCAACTTCATTTTTTGTTCTTTTGAAAAAATTTCATGAAAAACACCAGAAGCCAAGTAATTTACAATTGGGTCATACCATGGTATTTTTTGAGTCGGAGATGAAAGGTGCAGATTGGTGAATTCAGGATCGATGATTTCAGAATGAGAAGAATTAGAAATTCTACTCAAGTGATCAACCACAAGGTTTTATTTTCCTGGTCTATCTTTGATTTCAAGGTCAAAGTCATGGAGCATTAGGATCCATATTATCAGCCTCAGTTTGGAATCACTTTTCTTGAGTAAGAACTTTATAGTAGAATGGTCTGTGCAGATGATGATTTTAGCACCTAAGAGATGGGGCCAGAATTTATCTAAGGCAAAAACCACTTCTAAAAGTTTCTTTTTGGTGACAGTGTAGTGAGATTGAGTTTCATTCAATGTTTTTGAGGCATAATAGATGACATGAAGAATATTTTCTCTTCTTTTACCAAGAACATCCCCAACGGCTCTATCAGAAGCATCAAACATCAACTCAAAGGGTAAGGACCAATCTGGGGGTTGGATTATCGGGGCACATGTAAGAGCAGTTTTGAGTTCAATGAATGCTCTCTTGCAAACCTCATCGAAATATAAAGTGACATCATTTTGGAGCAAACAAGTGAGTGGGAGGGAAATTTTACTAAGTTTTTGGATGAGTTGCCGATAAAAACCGGCATAACTGAGGAATGAACGGATGTCTCAAATAGAGTTGGGTTCAAGAAGTGATTAGATCACTTCAATTTTTCCAGGATCAACTTCACTACCATATTTTGAAACTATGTGCCCTAGAAAAATCCCATTTTCCACCATGAAGTGACATTTTTCAAAAATTAACACAAGGTTACACTTGACACACTTTTTAAGGACTGGAGAGAGTGAATTAAAAAAAGATTCAAATAAACCACCATAAATTGTAAAGTCATCCATGAAGACTTCCATGCAGTGTTCAATGAATTCGGAAACGATACTCATCATACACCTCTGGAATGTTGTAGGAGCATTGAAAAAGGAAAAAGGCATTCTTCTATATGCATATGTTCCAAAGGGGCATGTGAATGTAGTCTTTTCTTGGTCCTGAGGTGCGATTGGGATTCGGAAGTAGCCGGTGTATCCATCAAGAAAGCAATAGTGTGACTTTCTAGCTAATCGTTCTAGAATTTGATCAAGGAGTGGAAGAGGGTAGTGATCATTTCTTGTTTCAACATTCAATTTCCTATAGTCGATGAACACACACCATTTGTTTTTCACTCGATTTGTGACTACCTCTCTATGTTCATTTGTGACAATAGTTATCCCACCCTTCTTAGGTACAACTTGAATTGGACTGACCCATTCACTATCATAAAATGGGTAGATAATACCAGCTTGAAGAATCTTAGTGATCTCTTCCCTAACTACCTCAATTATGAGTAGATTGAGTCCTCTTTGTGGTTGTCTAAGTGGTTTGTAAGACTCCTCAAGATGGATGTGATGCATGAAAAGGGCGGGGTTGATTCCCAGTATGTCATCTAGGGTCCAACTTAAGGCCTTTTTGTTTTCCTCTAACAACTGAACAATTTTGGACTCCTCAGTTTCAGTAAGTGAAGATGAGATAATGAAAGTATATGAGTGGTCATGGAGAAGGAATGCATATTTCAGGTGGTCTAGAAGAGGTTTCAGATCAGTCTCATCTTTTATTTGTGGGTAAGAAAACTCAGGAATGGAGGAAGGGAATTTAGTTGCATCAAATTCATTCTCCTTAATACTTTCCAAGGTGAAACAGTAGAGATTAGAGTTGATATGGGATTTAAGAGTGTTTTCAAGTTCCATTAGATTGATGGAGTCTATGAATGAGAGGTCCACATCAACTTCACCATTTTCGACTTGGTTAATCATGGTGCAGATTTCACAAGATCCTTTGTCATTAGAACATGAAGAACATGGTGGAATGGGGTTCAATTGACTCTTAGAAGTGTCCTCAAAAGCATGGATTGAGAATTCAGAGTGATCCTCAGATGGGTATCGCATGGCTTGGAAAATGTTGAACTTGACCAGTTGGTCACCAAATTCCATGGATAAGATGCCTGAATGAACATGAATCTTGGTTCTCGCTATCATTAGGAATGGTATTCCTAGAATTAGGGGAGATTGAGAAGAGTTCTTCCCACCTTCCATGTCAAGGACATAGAAATCATTAGGGAAGACAAGATCATTGACACGAACAAGGACATCCTCAATTATTCACTCAGGACTAGCTGTGCTTCAATTGGTTAATTGAATGAAAACACCCATTGGATGTAGGGGACCTAGACCAAGGTTGGAGAAGATGGATTTGGGAATGAAATTAATTGAGGCTCCTAGGTCTATGAGTGCATCATAAAAGTTGGAACTTCCAATTTGGCATGGGACTGTAAAGGTCCCTGGATCCTTGCACTTTATGGTAATAGACTGCTGGGTGGAAACATTTTCGAAGGTCCTAAGTTTCTTCTTGTGGGTACACAACTCCTTGAGAAACTTGGCATACTTAGGAATTTGTTTTATGGAATCTAAGAGTGTAATGTTGACTTCAACATGTCGAAACATGTTAAGAATTTTAGGATTAGATTCAAAGGACTTCTTTGGCTTAAAAATGGCTTGAAGAAAAGGAATTGGGTTCCTAAGTGTAATTGAAGGAGATGAGGGAATTTTTTCGGGTTCCATTTCAAGTTTATTTTAATTTTAATTTTCTAGGTAAAAATTTAAGGGGGGGGGGGGTTGAAGGACTTATCTTGAGGCATAACAATTTGCTTCTCCGATCTAAGTGCAATTTCAATTACATTGCCCTTGGGGTTGGGTAATGGTTGAGCTGGGAGTTGGGAAGAATTGGATGGTTGCTACAAACTAAGGTGGGATGAAAGTTGACCAATTTGGGTTTCAATGTTCTTGAGGCTAGAACGGGTGAAAGAGTCAAGATCTTCCACTACACTTTCCCATGGTGGCTTGGAAGAGGAGGCTTGTCCCGAATTGGGATTACCTTGATTTAGGTTCTTGGGAAAGCGATTGTATTGGTTTTGGAATTTGGAAGGCTCAATAGGATAATGGAATCCCGGAGGAGGATTGTTCCATTGAGGTTGAGGAATAAAAGGATAAGGTTGTTGGAAGTTACCAACGCCTTGACCATATTGAAATTTGTTTGGGTTTTGAGGAGGTAATTGAGGGGTATGAGATATGGGATTACCATACCTAAGGCCTTGGTTATAGGAAGAAGATAAGGGCTCAGAGTGAGGTTGGTTGAAGTTTCTAACAAAATGACCTAATAGTTGAGGGTTGGTGTTCCTCTAAGCATATGCTGCATTGAGCTACCTTGGTCCAGATGAATCAGATTTATCCTCTTGAAGTTGTGGACATATGTCAGTTGGATGAGATGAAGAGTTTCATATTCCACAGTTTTTTACTGGTCTAGGAAAGATTGATTGTGGAGAAGACGAGGTTGGGGATTTGGACGCCACAACTAGTTGTCGTACAAGGCCTGTAAGTTCACTGATCCACTCGGTCATCTTGTTTGGATCAATTGATCGATTATCTTGGGATTGTTTGACTTGATCATGTGCTCGAGTATGGTATTGTTGTGTGTTCGCAGCCATGTTACTTATGAGATCTCTTGCTGCTGTATGATTTTTATCTACAAGAGCACCGCCACTTGAGGCATCAATGATAGTTCTCTCCATTGCCAATAACCCCTCATAGATGTATTCAATCAAGAGTTGGTCAGGGATTTGGGGGTTTGGGTAGGTTGGAACAAGCTTTTTGAACATCTCCCAATATTCATGGAGTGATTCACTTGGGAACTGACGGATACCACTTATTTCCTTTCGGATAGAAGCAGTACGAGAAGCAGGAAAGAATTTCTCCAAGACGATTCGCTTCATTTCATTCCATGTGGTTATGGAACCAAGAGGTAGGTGGTAGAGCCATGACTTAGCAGTGTCATCTATGGAGAAATGGAATTCTTGGAGTTTTATTTATTCCTCAGAAACCCCTTAAGTCTTCATGGTAGAGCACACTACTTGGAACTCTTTAAGGTGGAGATATGGATCCTCACCGGCTAGCCCGTGGAAATGAGGGAGAAGATGAATCAAACCCAATTTGAGTTCAAAATCAGCCACTATTTTTGGATATTGAATACCAAGAGGTTGGTAATTTATATCAGAGGCAGAAAGTTCTTTAAGTGTTTGTTCCCTAGGATTGGCCATATCTAATTCAATTGGTTGGACAAGGACTGGTTCTTGAATTACTTGATTATCTCTTATATTCTCCCTAAGTTGGGGAAGTGTTAGCTCAATTTCAAGGTCAATCAAATCCGAGGTATTTTTTGGGAGGCTATGGAGAATTTTGAGAGATGTTGGAAGGAAAAGGAAGATGGGTTTTTTTTTGTGTTTTTTCTGTCTATGATTTTTATGAGAATACGGGTTTTTCTTCGTGTTTTTTTTCTTTTTTTAAATTAGTTTTTTTTTGTTTTTTTAAAATAACCAGAAACTAATGAATACTTAAAGAACCATCCCCGACAATGACTCCATTTGAAATGCATGGCTGATTGTCACATATCGACCGGTCAAGGTTCTGCTGCTCTGCTAATGTGTATAGCAGCACTCAGGTCGAATCCTCGACGATGATACTTTGAAATAGTCATTTGTTTTTAGTTGATTGTATTCTCATTGGGGGGGGGGGTTGAAGATATTAATTGAAATGAATAATTTATAATGATTGATTTAACAAATTTATAATTATTTGGGTGATTTCATCATTAGGTTAGTTAATCTTGTGATATCCTTGAGCTTTGCTTTATATTGCATTTAAGTTAACACCCATGTCACAAGTTGACGTTGATTTGAATTACCAATTGTTAAGGATTTAATCGAAGCCTTAACTTAACTTAGGGTTCTAATATTGATAATATATTGTTTATGGTAGTGTATTTATGGTGCCAATAATCCATGGAAACCACACATTAAACAAAACAAGTCATTAATCCATGACATGCTAAGTCCAACATACACAATGTTAATTTGACGAATACTCATCGAGTAAAACCTCTCAATCGGTTAACATACCTAAATTAAAACTCAACCCAATGAGAGATTTACTCAGCCATTAAGTTGGTTATTAATCTGGTAATATAAGTTTATGGTGATGAATTATAAAGAGAAGAAAAAGAAAGGGACAAGATAAGAGTAGTGCGCTGAACACACACACAAACGATGAAGAAATTGTTAAATATAGAATTTAGATTGAATGAGGATGCAAAATAAGAGAACGGATTTTAACTAGATTTAGGATATTTTAAGAAAATTAATATTAAACTACATAAGGTGGGTGATAGTAAGATATATTGAAGAAGAAACATTCATTAAAACAGAATTACAAAACAAACACTAACAAGATTTCAAATGAAGAAGAACACAAAAGTAAATGAAATAAAAGAGAGGAGGAAGGGTATATCAAGTGAAAACTTGAGTTTTGAATGTCCTACAAGGCCTTTTGTATAGCCTTGGTCGTGCCAATTTATCCTCCTCTATTCTGAAATTCCAACACCCTTAAAGGAGAGGAGGGGGATGCATTTATAGGCCAAGGAAGTGGACTGTTTTCATTCCCAATCTGTCTCTCCACTTGAATGGCCATGTTGGATATTCAGAAAGCCTAATATCGATATTTACCCTTCTAAAATGTTGTAGATAATAAAGTTGGACGTCTTCTAGAAAAATATGGAGTCATTTGGACCTATGGAACCAAAGTTATGGCCGGTTGATTAAACAATTTTAGTCTGTCTATTTCAATCCAGTCTTTTTTTGTTCCAAGATATGAAAGTGTTTTGGAATAGGAAGATGCCATAAAATAAAAATTATTTCTTCAATAGAGTTTTCCTTCTATATATTCTCTTTCACAATGAAAAATATCAGCTCAAATGAATGTCCAAATCAGGAAAAATTTCAATATTTGTGTGCTGCTTTTATTTCTCGTCCAGAATGGTGGGCTGTATTGCAATGCATAATTTGGGCCCCTTGTTATTAGAGTTGGGCCCTAAAAGTTTTATCCTGGAATCCGTAAATTTCCCCCCGAACTATGGTGGAGAATAATGTAATTTGGACTTCTGTATTTATCCCAGTAAATCAATATTCATGAATAGACCAGATTCTTCACAGATTCTTTGGTCTTGTTTGTGAGGACCATATGACCCTTTAAATGGAAGAATTGGATCATGGTACCTTCTAATGAAATGTTTTATATTTAAAGGATAATCAGACAAAACATAAACCAAACAATTTGGATCAGTATAGTGATAGTTATAAAAAAATTGTAAACAGACTCAATTGGACTACTTCTAAAAATGCTCAAAAATTATACTTAATATTGAAACATTAATATTTCACATAAATTATGCACATTTCATATATAATCAGAAAAGGGGGTATTTAATAAGTAATGAAAATATGAATAACATAAAGGAGTTACCTATAACACCCCCTAAAATAGAGGTAAAATTATCCATTGAACTCATGCCCAGATAAAAATTGATATCAAAGACACCGTATTAAATGGAAAATGTGGATCAAGAAGAATTAAAGAAACAACTCCAAAATATTTTAGAGAAGAGTTTTATCTGGCCATGTGTGTCTTCTTGGGGGGGGGACCTATTCTATTTATGAAGAAGAAGGATAGATCAATGTTGATATGCATTTATTATAAAGAACATAATAGGATCACAGTGAAAAACAAATACCCTCTTCCAAGAATAGATGATAAATTTGACCAGAATTGTGGGGTTCAATTCTTCTCAAAGTTTTATCTTCAATCTGGTTATCATCAATTGAGGTTGAAGAAAGAAGATATTAAAAAGTTTGTATTCTGATAAAGATATTATCATTAGGTTTTTTTATGTCTTTTGTATTGACTAATTCTCCTGTTATATTTATGGATTTGATGAATAGATCCTTTAAAAACAACCATGATGACATTTTTGTAGTTTTATTTGATGATATTATGATATATTCCTAAAGTCTCGGGGAGAATGAGGGTTATCGAAGGGTTATATTTCAAACTCTTAGGAAGGATAATTTATTTAGAAATTTCAAAAATTGTGGATTTTTATTACATTAAGTTAATTTCTTGGGGAACATGGTAACCAATGATGGAATTTTAGCTGAACATGCAAAGAAAATGGTTGTGGATGAGTGGCCACATCCATCAATAGTAACTCAGATTCGTAGTTTTTTTTGGATTAATGGGATTTTATAGGAGGTATGTGAAAAATAATTCACGACTTTCTAATCCACTAAACATGTTAACCTGAAAAGGGGCTAAGTACATCTGGGAAAAGGAGTGTGAAGAGTGTTTTCAATTGATAAAGAAGTGATTGGTTACTACACCCGTGTTAACTCTACCCTCTATCAGAGAAGTATTCATTATTTTTTGTGGTGCATATCTAAAAGAGATTGGGTTCATCCTCCTGAAAAATGAAAAGGTTATTGCTTATGAATCTTGATAGATTAATCCTCTTGAGAAGAACTATCCTACGCATGACCTAGAACTGGTAACGATTGTTAAGTATCTAAAAATAATGAGGAACAATATATATGGGGATAAATGTGATATATAATCAGACCATCCAAGTTTTAATTATATTTTCATGAAAAAGGAATTGTACATGAGACAAAGGATATTTTTGGATCTTCTAAATGACTATGATTGTTCAATTCATTTTCATAGAGAAGGTCACTGATTCATTATGTAGGAAAGACCCTATTGTGTTGTTAATAATGATGATTCAAGGAGATCCTTTGATCAAGGAACTTGTAAAACTGGACATGGTAATCACAAGGGATGGGAAATCATCAATCCTATCCCAAATGATGTAGAAACCATATTTACTAGAGAATATCAAGAAATATCAAATAGAATATCCTTTATTACCAAAGAAGATAATGGTTTTGGTGAATGAGAAGTTTCCTAAGTTAAATATTGATCATGAAGGTGTACTGAAATTTTATACAGGGATATATGTTCCATATTTTAGAGAAATAAAGAAGGAGTTGATGGATGAAGGTCATAGTTATAATTTATCTATAATTCCTAAAAGCACAAAAATGTATATGGACATTCATGATCATTTTTTGGGATAATAAGAAATGGGAGATTGCCAACAACACTATAAGATTCTTGGTGTGTTAACAAGTTAAGGAAAAGAGATAGATTCCTAAATGGGAATTACAACCGCTACCCATATAGGCATGGAAGTCGAACAATGTCACTATGGACTTTGTCACTAGTATCCTGAAAAAATCCAAAGGAAACAATGTGATATGTGTTACAATGCACCGTCTCACCAAGACTGCCTATTTTACATCAATTTTGGAAGATTAATCTATTGACCAACATGGAAAGATATATACACAAAGGAAGTTGTATGAATGAATGGTGTTCCACTTTATATCATTTTTTATCATGATCCATGATTCACATCAGAAATATAGTGAAGTCTTCAACATGATCGGAATATTGAATTGAATTTCAGTATGACCTATCACTCTCAAACTAATAGTCAATCTGAAAGGAATAATCAAACACATGATGAAATTTTGAGAACATTCTCAATGTAATTTAATGGTGGATGGGATAATAATATCTCATTAGCAGAGTTCCCATACAACAATAACTTCCATTTGATATTAGAGATGATCCTGTAAGGGGTGACGCGGTCGAGGGCTTCCTCTTGCTGTCGCCTCCATCCTTCGTTCTGGACCGACTTTCTTCACCCCCCATGCTCAGCTGTTCGTGGTGGCGGATCCTCTGTCATGGTGGTTCTTTCTGGCTTGGCCGTCTCAGTGATTCGCATCATTATCCATCCTTCTTGCTCGACTCCCCCTTTGATGGGTTAGGGTTTCTCGGCGGCGTGGTGTTGGACCATAGGTTGAGCTCCACTTCCGCGGTATGAGGGAGATGATTTTTCCTCAGATTCAAGCATTTTTTGGTTGGGAGTGGCCACCATGGGATTTATGTATGGAAGTAACGAGATCATGATTCGGTTTTCCTCTGTGTTCTCTTTCGGTGTTCTGTGAAGGTTTTATTTGATATTCGTTTTTGCATCTGTTATTCCGCTGTGGATGGATTTTGGGATGACACTTTGTGGGCTTTGATCCGACGGTGGTGCTTCGGTAGAGGCAGGGTCAACTTCCTCTTATCATCAGTGAAGCGCATGATTCTGGTGAAGTTTTTTTTATTTTGGTTTATTACAGTTTGGGATGATTTGGTTTTTGGATCAATATTCTGTTCTTGGATATTTTCTTGTCGTTTGGTGATGATGGATGATGGTGAGTTCACCCGCGCTTCGATTGATGCAGATGAATATGTTTGTTGTTTGGTTCAAAGCAATCTGTGGATCGTGCATCTTTGTTTGTATCCCCAGTGGACATGATGAAGGTGGTGGTTTGACAATGCTTCGACAACGATGACAGCTGATGGTCCTACCAGCATCCTGCTATTAATGGTGGCGTGTGGTGATGGATTCCGGATCGAGGCAGGTGCGCAGTTAGATGGTAGGTGTGCGGCTCGATGCATCTGTCTCATGATTTCTGTTTTGGAAATTCGAATTTTTATTTTTATCTGGATGTTTTGATATGGAAAATTGGCAGTGGTGAAGTTGTATTGGGTATCAGCAACCCTTAAACCGGCTTTTCGAAAATGGAAAAAATGATTTTTAGTCAATAAATTCCATTTGAGTATTCAAATAGAGCCCTATAAATCTCTCTATGAAAAGAAATGTAGAAATCCTACTTGTTTGGAAAAATCTAGTGAGAGAAAGAATATTGCGCCTGATATTGTGTAGGAGATTATAGAAAATGTATGTACTATCCAAAAACTCATAAAGGATTCTCAATGATGGAAAAAGAGATATGTTGACAACCGTCAAAGGGACTTAGAGATTGATGTTTTGCAATAAATTATTTCTGGAAATTTCTCCTTGTAAGAGATTCATGTTTTTTGGAAGAAAAGTAATATTAGACCTTTGTACATAGGCCCCTACGAAACACATGATCGCATAAGATCATTATCCTACCATCTAAATCTTCCTTCAAATCTATCTCAAGTTCATGATGTATACCACACATCTCTATTGAAGAATTAAATACCTAACCCTTCACATGTACTGAATCCTGAAGCGGTACAACTATAACATGAACTTTTTTATGAGGAGAATCCAATATAGATCATGGAAGATAGCGACAATAATCTACTTAGAAAAACTACCCACATTATTAAATTGTAATGGAGGAACCAAAAATATGATGAATCCATGTGGGTACCAGAGGAGAAAATGAGGAAAAAGTATCCACACCTTTTCTTAACTGAGGAAATTAGTTGAAATTTAAAGGATGAAATTTCTTAAGTGGGGAGAATGTAATGAACCAAACTATTTTAATAATATTTGTTTCCTTAAAATGTGTGTTATATTATTTTGTACTCAAAATAAATATACCTCTTTAAAAATGAAGTGAGTATAATTTGAAATGTGACCATCAGGTTTTGACCATTATATGATTGTTGTCCAATTATGACCATTGGTCAATATAACTACTGGAAACAATTCTCTTAATAATTATTTTAACGTTAAAATTATTGTTTATAAGTAGAAATGACAAAAGAAAATTAATGAAAAGGGAAGATTTGAGGGCCTCATCCTATAGAGTCATATCGTACGAATCCCATTTATCAAAACTTAGGAGGGAGGTAGCATCACTAGTCTTTTCTCTTGACCAATCCCAAGCTGAGCTTCAACATGTTAATCTTGAATGAAAATTCCAAAGAGAGATGTTCATGTTAGTGGAAATTACACATTGGGTGATGTTATCTGAGTTGCCATAAAAATATATCACCATTACACACTACAACCATAGGGATTATATGGGTGTTATAAGGGTTTATGTGTTGATCCCTTAGTTAGTTAATGTGAAATCCCTTTGTATAAAATAACTTGGTATTCCATCAATTCTATTTTGAGAATGGTTTTTCTAAAAAAATATGATGCATTTGATAAATTGAATTTTCGGAAAGAAGTTATACTATTGAAAATAGATATATAGGGTCAGCCCAAGGGTGATTCCCATAAGCCCTTGAACTAGGGACACCCATGGGAGGGGGAAACATACAATCTTATCTCTCCAACCTTTATTTTCTGGAAATAACTTTTCAACTTCTCCATGCTCCAGCACCACCCATTTATCTTTTCATAACTCCCTTCCTTGTACTTCATCTTGATCTTAATCTTGATCTTTGCATGATTTTTCAATTTCTTCGCCAATATACCATGCTTCCCCCCACCACTTTCACTACCGCACTCATCATTCTCACATTAGTGGGTGTCAATATCTGGGTGACCACTTTGATGTTGCAGCCACAATCACCTACTTGGGTCCATTTCCTCATGGTCATCTCTCGCAGTGCCACCCCACTACGTTGTTTTCCTATGATGGATGAAATAGTTCATAGAATCATTTTTAGGGTGTTTTGAATCAGTGGTGCATCATTCTAAGGTGTCTTTTGGCTCGTTACTGATTACGTTGTTCCCTCCTGAGGCAGTTGTAGTTGTTTGGCGGGTAGGACGTATTCACAGTGTCCCAAGGGGCGATTCATCGAAGACAAGTTGTGATCCACTGAAATCCTGGATAAATTCAGGTTATTTTATTTTATATTTATCATTATTATGATTTTCCTTTTTTAAATATTTGATAATTCAATATGATTATCATTTTTTGGTCTTTTAACTACCTCAAAGGGAAAAAATTTCATTGACGGTCTTGGGCATTGATTTTTTGTGGGTCGGCACTGAAGATGTAAAAATTTATAATAAAATAACATATTATGAATAATAATTATTTTAATTAAATATCTTAGAAAACAAACTTGTTTAAATCTAAATCATTAAATAATTTTATTTTTTTCACGTGTTAGAAATTCTACTATGCATTTTATTATGCGTTTTTGATCTACTATTATTTTTAATAAATAAAGATTTTTATATTGAAGTGATAAATTTATTAGAATTATAGAATTATTATGATAATATAAAAATAATTTTTGAAATCAACATGTTTTAATTAGGTTAGGGTGAATTTATGATAATTTTCCAAAATATTTTTTTTCAGTGAATAGTAAAAATACAGTTTGAGTTTTTCCATATATTTAATGACATTCTTATGATGTATTATGTAATATAAACTTTTATTCAATTATTATGGATTATAATAACATAATAGGTGTCCTAAGTGGCCAATACTCTGGGAAAATACCATGGTTATGAATTTACCATTACCAAGGCATCCAAGAAAATTATTAAGAAAATCCTCTAGTTTTACTATAAATACCCACCCATTTATCCATTTAATTTAACTTAAAATTCATCCTCCACAAATATATGATATTTTTACCTCCCAATGAGTCCTACCAATGTGTCCTCAAGCCCAAACGGTCTCAATTATAGTGTTTTAGGTGTTACTCTTCTAGGTAAGGGAAATCTCAACTTCTATTTTCCTTTCATGTTTCCTTTTTTATGTGGTATGTATTTTAAATTTCCAAGATATACTATTATATTAATTTTATTATATCATTTTACAGTATTTATATTATTTTACAAATGGTATACTTATTTCCATTATTTATTTAATGTTTTATAAAACCATGTTTTATACCAATTTTGCTGTCGAATATTCTTCTAAAAATTTAACTCTTTTTTCTGAAGAAATTATCCTATTTTATTTTGTGAATACTCAAAAATATTTTTTTTCCAAAGGAATTAAACTATATAGAAAATTATATATTTTTATTCTTGTATTTACATACATGAAACTCACCTTCCTTTTTAATGGGTTAATAATAACATAAAGATATTGTCTTTAAGCACTTGTTTTTTAAAATGCTATGATTTTTTATGAAACTCACTTATTTTATTCTTAAAAAGTTATTTATGAAATTTTCTACCATTATCTGTGTGGATAATATTGATTATAACATATTATGGGTGTCCTTTGATATATATCCAATACATTGGGTAAATAATTTAATCTCTATAGATGACATGTTTTATAATACCATGGTGAATAATGTTGGTAATTTTTATGAAACCTCGATGATATGATTATGAATGTCTAAAATTAATGTTGTATCCAAATTTCCAAGTTATTATTTAAGTTATTTTATTTATTATATGCATCATGATCTCTTTTTTCATTTAATAATGATATTAGTCATGTTCATATTAAATTTCCTCATGATCACATGTAAACTATTTCCCTTTCTATTCCTTACCAGGAATTATGCTCACCCTTTCCTCTGATGTATGTCCCTAGGTTATGATATGCTGAAATATTACTTAAGATGAACCTTTTATGAATCCTTTCAATTGGATGAAATTTTTATTTTATTTTTCATGTATTATGTAACATTTTTTCCAAGAAACTAAACATTAAAAGATCTTTTGTTTTGTACAATGTAATGAATGTTATGTATAAAAAGGCGGGGTGAAATAGAAATATTGAGAAGAGAGGTGCTAATTGTATCTTCCTAGGTTATCTTCTAAATAAGAGAATAAACCATTATTAAAAAAAGAGATTAGAAATATCTTTGATACTATTGATGCGGATGTTCTAAAAAAATCAGGGAAAAAATTTTTCATCAGAAAGAGAGTTTGATAAGTGACAATAAAGATTTATTTGTTTATAAGTGGGATGAATTTTTATGAAATGATGAAAAATTTAAATTTGTGATGGTTAAATAAGATCATTCATCCATTTCTAGTGATGAAGAGAAACCTCATTCAAAATATCAAATTATATGAAATAATGTTCGGATCGAAAATATTATTATAGAACAAGAAGAGTGGATTTTGTCTAGGAGAACATTGAGGATAACAAAACATAACAGACATCATTCGTATGTTAAACCTATAGTTTTGAATGATGGATTAGAGAATAAAGAGTGGTTTGATACTATGAATTAAGAATTAGTTTTGATAGAAAAGAATAAAATGTGGGATTTCTTACCCACGTTTGAAAATATTAATGTTAATAGAATTAAGTGGGTGTTTCAAAACAAGTTGAATGAAATGGAAGAGGTTGTTCAAAACAACAAAATAATAGTTAGAAAAGGATATTCACATGTTAGAAGAATTTATTTCAATGAGATATTGAAACTATTTTCTAGAAAAAATACTATAAGTATATTTCCTTCTATTGAAGCACAAAGGTAATACAAGATTTTATAAATGGTTATTATGTTTTCCTTCCTTAATAGAGAATTGGATGTGAATGAATACATTGAGAAACCTATTTGTATCTTTGTTGGAGAATATGATTGTTTTTTTATTTTTCAATAATGCTCTATATCGGTTAAAAAATACCCAAGATCATTATATTCTTAGTTAGATACTTTCTTGAATAAATTTAATTTTAGGAAAGGAAGAGTGGAGAAAAATCTCTAAATTAAAAATGAATAAGTCGTATCACTTATTTTTATTGTTCACGAAGTTAATATGATTTTTTCTAGAAATAATGAAGTAATTTTTGAAGAGTTTTATTTATAGATTAATAATTTTTTTTGAAATTATCATTCTTGGTGAAATGAGATATATTTTTGGTTTAGAAATTTCTCTTTGTAAGGTCCCATTTTTCGTTATCAGGATAAGTATGCTAAGGAGCTTACAAAGAAGTTTGGAATGGATTATTCAAAACTAGTTTCTGATCCTATTTTGGTGAGAACCAAACTATCAAAGGATGATATAAGAAATAAATATGACTGAATATTATACTAGATTCTAATTGGATGTTTTTTTATACATTACTACTTAAAGTGCAAAAAATATATAGTTTTGTACATTATATTCATGGTATAAAATTTCAAAAAATTAGCCACATTTAATGTCTTAAAAGTGGATTATGTGGTACTTAAATGGAATGATATACAATGGGATTATGTATGGTAATATTTTAAAGTTGATATGTTTGGATACATAGATTCATATTGGGCCGAAAATATAGATGATATAATTTCTACATTTGGTAAAGTTCTATTTTTGGGTAAAAGATGTGTATATTAGCACAAAAAGTAGATATTTTATATGGAATTGAGTATTGATAAAGAAGGATATGCAATTCCATCTTAAGAAAAAACCAAACTAATGTGGATGAAACCTTATTTGGAAGAGCTCAGGGTGAATGTAAAATTACCAAAACTTGTGGGTTGTGACAACTAATGAGTAGTAAATTTATCAAGAAATCATATACACAATTTAATTTTAAAAAAATTGATATCAAATATCATTTCACCAAAGATATTGTGGTGAAAGTTCATTTAAGTGTGATTTTTTTGATATAGGTGAAAATAATTAATGTGTTTACTAATGAATTTCTAAAGGATTAATTTCAATGAATTAGGTTAATGATAGAATTTAAACCTCATTCGTACCAAGGATAAGTTATGGAGATCAAATACCCTTATTCATCTTTTTATTTGGATATTTTTGTCTAATTGGGAGAAAAAGACATATATAAATCTCTTTAATACTTATTCCATTATGAATTTAAATAGGGGGAGATAAATATTTTAAATAATATTCATTGATATGTGTTTTACCAAACGTGATATATATATATATATATATATATATATTATCAAAGGAGAGTAGGTATTTAGAGAGTGTTTTTAAAAGGGAAATTTTATGAAGTTAGTATCATTTTATTGTATAAGTATTTATGTTTTTGTGAACTATTGTAATAGTTTTGGTGATAGTATGAATGCAAGAAAATTGTTGTTTATTGGTTCTTTGAATGATTTATAAGATGTGAAGAAGATTTTAAGGTTGATATCATCTGGTATAAAAGATTTATAAAAGATTCTTTTAATTCATATATTGTAGATAAAGGGATGTGAATAGGTGAATGTAATTCACTATATTATGGAAAAATGATATTATTTTTCAATATTTTTTTCCTATCCAATTTTTACTCAAATAGAATTAAAATTCTTGAATGTTGATTTATCACTATGTTTTTTTATTTTGAAAGTAATCTTTGTTCCTTGGTTTCCAAATAAAATAAAAATGAGAATACTTTGTATACTAGGATATGGTTTAGCATGTTTTTGATCTCATGAAGAATAAGGTAATAATTAATATAGTGTTAGATTAGATATTAATATTGTGTTTTATTTTTTAAACACATAAATGATGTTCAGAATCTGTTGTTTCATGATTTTTCAATTGAACTAGAGTTTATTACATGTTTTTGAGTATTTAAAATAACTTGGAAGGAGTTATTATATTTAAGGGTTGTGTTTGAATATTTTTGTGGTGTAGGATAGATTACCACATCATGGTAGAAAAGGAAACAGGCACGAAAGGATGAAAAAACAAGGATATTTAGAATGTGGGTGTTTTATTCAGTCAATTTATGAAGAAGATGGTCTGTCCATATTATATAATTATCAAGGATTCAACATAACTAGAAAAACAATGATGCAATTTTTTAAATGAGTTTTTCAGTGGGAATTTCAGTTGTAAAATTTCCCAATAGGAAATAGAGGGGATCATTTATTTTATGGAAGGTGATAATGGTTACTCTAAAGTTGTACCTTACGGGAAGAAACAAAGAGTAGACCAAGTTTATTTAAAAATTATATAAGTGTTTTAATTGAGAATTTTTTCTATGAGAACCAATAAGTATAGATATTCAATGGTAGTAGTTGTGGTGGATATATGGGAAATCAAAATGGAGCAGACTATGTTGTTGTTCAGTTTAGATGGCCATTTTTTGATGGCCTTGAAATATTTAAAAAATTTATTCGTAGAGATGAGAAATGGGCATGGAATATGGGAAAATATTAAAATGGGTTGAAACATTCCATGTCACATACCATGGTGTTTGAAAATAATTCATATCCAAAATGGAAAAGGGAAAATATGTCATGGTGGAAGGAAATATGAGAGAATAATCAAATAAAATCAGTGCAATTGTAATGAAATGGTGTAAAACGCATCATGGGGGTGTCTATGATAAATAAAATTTTCCAAAACAAAATACAATACACCTTAGTGAATTTCATGTTTAGAGAAGTGTTTTATATTTTAGTGTATCTAATAATATAAAACTTTTATGGATTAAGAGAAAACTTTACTTGAAATAAGACAAAAACCTCATTAATACTGACTAAAAGGTAATTGATGATACAAATGATCAAAAATAAGTTTGAGAAGTTTGATTATTGAAGAAAGAAGTTGGAAATTTTATTTTGAATTTTAAATCCAAATTTTGATCAAAATTTTAGTTATGTTTATTTAGGAAGTATAAAAGAGAGAAGTGTGTAACAAAGAGAAAAATATAGGATAATAGAGGGAAAATATGATACTTACTGTAGCTCAAGTAAAATAATAAGAAGATGAGGAAGGAATAATAAAAAAATAAAACATTAAAAAGTTCTCATGTGGTAGATAACACTCTTTTTTGAAATAAAATTTATCTTTCTTATATCGTTACACTTTTGGGAGATATTGGTGTAATGTGAGTTCAAGGATAAACCCTACTCATTGTAATATACATGTTGATACTAGTGGACCATATGATCTTTAGTGATTCTAAATTATCCCAAATAATTCAATTCTTCTTTAAAAAGGTCATACCCATTAAATCTATTGTTCCCTTTGTGTGCATGTAATTGGTTATACGTGAAAATGATCTAAGTAATCACACTAAAAGGTGGAAAGGTTATATCAGGGAGAAAAATTAAAATAGGATTTTAACCAATGACTCATCCACAGACTCTTAATAATTTAAAATTATATTGACTGTCTTTTCATATTCCTCCCTTGTTGGGTGTGACTTGTATTGGGAATACCCAACTACCACCAATCACCCTTTTAAAAGTTCACCAAAAAGAATTTAATAGTGTGAAAAAAGAATTTTCTTTCCTAAGAGCCAGTAAAGGGGACCCCTTTATTATTGCTAGAAAATCACGAATAGAGGGGGACCTTTATCAGTTCTCTTTCTATTCCTGATAAAGGGATCCCTTTATCATCTATTTCATTAGTGTTGATAATGGGGCATTTATCAGAACATGAAATAGTTATGATAACGACCCTACTTCTATAATGTACTGTTTGAATTATAGCACACTCTAGCAGCAATATGTATATAGAAAAAACTTTTATATGTAAAATTCATAATTTAATTGAAATAAAAATTAAATAAAAAATATATAAAATCACTATATTATATAAATTTCAAACAATTTTTTGCATAATTACATTAATAACTACAACAAAAAAAGTTCAAAAAGCTCAATGATTCATTTCATTTGGCACCCAACCGCCACTAAAAATAGCACGATCATGGTATTAATTTCTAAAAAATAACACGAAGTAAAAAAAATCACCTATATAAAAAAAATTCTTATGGTATTAATACTATCAAGAAATAAATTAAACACAAATATGAAATAAAACATTATGAAAATGTCAATTTTAAACTGAATCCACACCCTTTGAGTCTTATCAGATACACCATGTATTAGATTGAGGTATGGCTGATTCCTATACATCAAAAATGACATATGGACAATTTTACTAATATATCAAAATAATACAAATAAATTTTATAGGTTTTGAGTATGCCACTTATCTTTTTTCTAAAATGTTATTTTAATCTGAAAACAAATAGTTTTAGTCATACTGGTCATCTTGTGTGTTTTTTATGTGAGAATCATTCATACATATCAAAATATGACTTATGAATCATTTTCCTAAATTATCAAGACAATATAGGTGTGTTTTTTTTATTTTTAGTGATTGACTCATAAATTTAAACTAAAATGTCAATTTCAGACTAATTACAGACCTGTTGAATCATACTGAACAAATCGTGTATCATATTGATGTGTCTCTAATTACTAGATTTTAAAAAGTACTTATGGATCATTTTAATAATGTATAAAAATAATCAGAATTGATTTTCTTAGTTTTGATTATTTCACTAGTTATTTTTACTGAAATTAATGTCAATTTAAAATATAAATTCAAAATTGGATTCATACCGATCACACCGTGCGTTAGATTGCGGTATGTCCAATTCCTACAAATAAAAATCGAATTATGGATCATTTTTCAAAAGTATCAAAATAATACAAATGTTTTTTCTTATTTTTGAGTATTCCACTTTTTTTTACCAAAATTTAATTTTAAACTAGAAACATGTACTTTCAGTCATATTAGTCACATTGTGTGTTGGTTTCATGTGAGACTAATTGATATTCACAAAAAGTGACTTATTAATAATTATAAAAAATTATCATGACAACCATAGTTTGTTTTCATAGTTTTTAGTGATGGATACATGTTTTGAACTAAAATGTCAATTTTAAATTGATAACAATCACTTTGAGTAATACAGGTCACCCCATGTATTATATTTATGTGTGACTGATTTCTATACATCAAAAATTACATATGGATCATTTTTATAGTGTATCAAAATAATATGAATGAGTTTGATCAGTTTTGAGTATATCAATTGTGTTTTATACTAAAATATCAATTTTAAATTAAAGATACCCTTGAAATCATACCAGCCACACCATGAATTAGATTTAGGTTCAGATGATTCATAAACATCCCAAATTACATACGGATACTTTTCCAAAAGTATAAAAAAAATATGAATTCATTAATTTGGTTTTGAGTACGTCACATATATTTTTTTCCAGAAATTTATTTTTAAACTGAAAACACACACTTTGAGTCTCAGAGTTCACATTGTGTGTAAGTTTGACATTAGTAAGATTAATAGACATAAAAAATGACTCATGAATCATTTTACCAAATTATCCAGAAAATTAAAGAACGTTTTCTTAGTTTTTTATGAGTGACACATGTTTTGAACTAAAAAGTCAATTTTAAACTAATTACGAACAATTTGAGTCATACTAGGCTGAAAATTTATCAGATTAAGGTGACGATGATACCTTAACATAAAAAATGACTAATATATAATTTTCCTAAAGCATCAAAACTATTTGAATGCTTTTTCTCAGTTTTGAGTATGTCACTTAACCTTTTTACTAAAATTAATGTCAATTTTAAATAAAATACATACATGGAGTCATATTGACCACACCATTAAACTAATTGTGGTGAGTATGATTCATAAATGTAAAAAATTACTTATGCATTGTTTTCCAAATTTATCAAAACAATCTGAATAATTTTTTTCATTTTTGAGTATGTCACTTGGGTTTTTTTTCTAGAATTTCATTTTAAACTGGAAACAGACACATTGAATTATAACAGTCACACCATGGGTTAGTTTTATATGGGACCATTTCATACACAAAATATATGACTTATTAATGGTATTCCTAAATTATCAATAAAACTAGATAATGTTTTCTCAGTTTTTAGTGACTAACATATATTTTGAAATAAAATGTATGTTTTAAAATTATAGTGGATAATTTGTGTAATATCTTGCACACCATGAATAAAATTGAGGTGTGGATTATTCCTACACATCAAAATTGACTTAGGGATAATTTTTTTATTGTATAAAAACAATATGACTAAATTTTATTAGTTTTTCTTGTGGAACTTGTGTTTTTTCACTAAAATGTCAATAATAAATTAAAAGACATACTTAGAGTGATACTAGTCACATCATGCATCATATTGTGATGAACAATGATTCCTCAAAATCAAAAAGTGACATATATATCATTTTCCTGATGTATCAAAAAAATCCTAATTTTTTTCTTAGTTTGTAGTATGGCACATGTGTTTTTTTTACTAAAATTTCATTTAAAATTGAAAACATGAATTTTGAGTCATAATGGAAACATAGTCTGTTAGTTTTATGTGAGACTGATCCCAACATATCAAAAATGACTTATGAATCATGTTACCAAATTATCCAGACAATATGAGTAATTTTTATTGATTTTTAGTGAGTGAAACACTTATTAAACTAAAATGTAAATAATAATCTGATAACAAACACTATTAGTAATACCAGACAGAATATGTATCATATTGAGGTATAAATAATTCCTATACATCAAAATTGATTTTTGGATCATTGTACTAAATTATCAAAACATTATAAATGTTATTTCTCAGTTTTGAGTGTGTCACATCTCTTTCTTACTAAAATAAAAATTTTATATAAAAATACACACTTGGAGTAATATCAATCACACAGTGTGTTAGATTGTGGTGTGTCTAATTCCTACATATCAAAAATGACATATAGATCATAGTTCTATATTTTAAAAACTATATGAATGTTTTTTCTTGATTTTGAGTATGTGATGTGTTTTTTGAAATAAAATGTAAATTATGAACTACAAACATACAGTTCGAGTCATACCGAGCACATTATTTTTCAGATTGAGGTATATATGATTGTGTTCGTGATGTTCAGTTTTCTTTAAACTATATAAAACAAGACATAAAAAATAAAACATGTTTCATTGGTATGGAAGAGGAAACCTTACACTAGCTAATACACTTCACATTTTAGGAATCATGGGGTTTCCTCATCAATCCAAATGCAACATGTTCTATCTTTTTTTGATTACTAAGGATAGTTGAAAGAAATATATGACTTAAAAAAATACCTATGAAAAAAATAAATATGCAATAGATAAAAATTACAATGAAATTAACTTAAAAATAGAAGATAAAATGGTGACAAAATTTACTAAGTAGTTGGAATTCACATTTTCATGATGTTTTTATACTTTCTTAACCCATTCCATTGTTTCCATTATCTCAGTTTCACACTTGAAGTCCTATCACTCACGAGCATGAGAAGATTCGAATAAACCACCCCAAATTGAGCCAAAGAATCCACCTATATATGAAAACAATCATCATGTTAGTAATACTATAAATAAATAAATTAAACATAAATATGAAACAATACATAAAAAAAATCAATTTTAAATTGAAACCATGCTATTTGAGTGATACTCAGTACACCATACATAAAATTAAGGTTTGATTTATTCCACCATTTCGTTTTATCCTAAAATTCATTTAAAATTCTAGGTTATCTAACAATATTTATGTTTGATAACCCAGAACATTGAATTCATTAGAGAATAAAAAGAAAGTTTCATCATCATGAGAGTATCATCCTTACTGAGTGTGTGATCATAGTACACGAGTGAACCATCCACATTAATAAAGTAATTTATTCATTATCTTTGTGAAAATTAACAAAATAACTATGATATAAATTTTATATGGAAATTAACTAAAAAAATTATACCAAATGAGGAGAAAATCACCTAAATAAGTAGTAAGAAGTCACATTTTTATGATATATATATATTCTAACACAAAGCATGCTACCCAAACATTAATAAAACAATTTATTTTATATAATGAATACAATGACTTAAAAAATTCGTGGTAATATTAGAAAAATATAAATACGGATATTATTAATAAATATTTTAAATTAAATAGTAATTATCTTAAAAAAACTTATTTTGGGATACTCGTATATTGATGGTATATGATATCTCTTAGGAAGTTGAAAACAAAATAACCACAATATTTTACATTACTTTGTTTCATACACTAGATCAATATTGAAACATTATGTAATATGATTTTATATGTGTTTTTATAGTGAGATATTATAATATATACCGTAATACATATCCACTGGTAGAAAATGATGGGCTTCGTGTGTGCATGGATAGTCATCATGGAATGATTTTTATTATATTTAAACACTTCACTATCCTAACATAATTATCATTAAAAAAGAATTTAATATATATAAATTGAATTTAGTTATCAAACATCGGATGTAGGGTATTAGAAATTGAAAATTTCCATCACATGTGCTCAAATTATTGAGTATCCATGAAGTGAATACATAAATTAAACATTTTTAGTATCAAAATTGACTACAATTAGTTAACATTGATTGTTAGAAAAAGTAATCTATAATGAATAATGTGAAAATATATTTTAAATGATTAAATTGTAAATTTTTACCCCATAATCATTGGTAATTATAAGAGTCTGTCATTTGTATGTTTTCTTTAAAACATTGTGGCCTATTTTTTATATTATTGCATCAATTTGGTTTGAATATAATGAGGTTAGTTATGTAAAAGTGATGTGAGGACTAATGAGTCCATATTTATGTTAAAATGGTTTTTCCTTATAATAGTATAGATATAGACACCTATAAGAAATATGAATTGTATTTATTCATACTCGACCTAGTAGATTACCTGTTGGAAAAAAAATCATGAAATCACACCTCATGTATAAAATAACTACCAATTTGTAAAATGGTATTTTCAGGAACCTTTAATGTTAGTAAATGTAGATATTAAATGGGTGGGGTAAACTTTCTTTGTGAATATATTTTCAATTTTTTAGTTGATCATTTATTTAATGTTGATTCAACCTTTCACTTTACCCCTTACCTTATATACTAACATTCATCGGTTTAGACCATTTTTTAAATTCTTATTGGTTTTTTATGAAAAATAAAATGGAAATGAATACATCCTTTTCAAAATATTTTTTAAAAGATATAACAACCATTTTATGAATGCTCCAATAGACTTCATGACCATATGAATATCTTCATCATCAAGTGGAGCTAGTATCATGGTGCTTGGATCATGAACTACATTAATCCCTACTCTCACATGACCTATTGAAAGATGTCTATTTTATAGAATATCTTCTCAAATATTGACCATGATAACCCTCACTATAAGGAAATGGGGGAGTGGATATATATAAATCAAAATCATTTTTACCCTGTATAACATTATCATAAGAAAGTTATCATTGTCTACCGAATTCATATTTCATAAAAAAATTATGAAAATATTAATACCCTATCTAATACATCACTTTGAGGGGAATGGCTCACATCAATGTCGGTGGGGGGGATCTCCATGCAGTGGTTGTTCATATGTCATTTCACATATTTTCTTCCATACCATAAAATTTTTAGAAACTCTGAATACCAATTAAATGATTATTCATGAGAAGACAATAATTCCGACAAATCGCCAATTTTAAATATTCACCCCATGTTCATTTATTCTCTAAAAATATGTTTGGGGTGTCACCCCAAAACCATCACCTATGATGCAACCGTACTATTCTTGTAGCTTCAAGGCCACTGATATCCATTGCTCATCCGGTATAGCTGATGATGATTCCTATGACTAAGTAAGATAAAAAATATAGAAAAATAATTAATCATTGTTATGTAATAATAATTTAGAGGGGGGAAATATTATTTCATATTTACACATTGTTCCCTCACTTTTTATGTGTTTTTATCTATTAGTATAATATTTTTATTTACACACGCCCCCTTTTATAGAACATGAAATGGGATGGAAGAGGATTTGAATTTTAATTCATCAATATAAATATACATAGAGGAACATAATTATGTATTTTATTCATTTCACATAAAATAATACATTAGATTTAAAATATAGACCATTTTTTTCAAGTGAAGTGTACCTCATCCTTGATTTATATTGAGGGTACATTGGTTTTTCTTCTGATTTATTATTATCATCACATAGTTAGTATTCAATAAATTAAAAGTTCTTAATCAACGAAATTAATGCAAGTATTTTTATACAATATATTACCAACCACAATTTACCTAAAAATATGTCTCATCTCAATGGCCCAGAAACACATCCCACACTTTATGGATTATCATATGTTCACACATCTATGGTGGGTGAACGTTTATTTTCCCTTCAACATCTTTTAGATGAAACTTCCTATGAATTATGTAAAATCCACTATGGGAGTTTCCATCAATCATTAATAAAAATTTAATTCAGGATCCATCTACTACAAATGCACTCTATAAGGGATTATGAATTGTAAGGTAATGTTGCATTATTTTTGTTTTTTAGTAAAATAAAGAATTTATATCATAATTTTACCCTAATATCTTCTAAAATCAGTGTCTTAAGAAAAGACACAACATTTTTCAATGAATCTATATCAATCTTCATACGCCTCCAAGTGGTGATCCCAATGAAACTATTTAACATGGCCATGTTGGCGTTAACATACTAGCGTTGTGCATTCCATAAATCCTCCGATTTGACATCTTTATTTCTCAAAATAATAATATTTTCTAATACCATCATGATATAATGCTCTTATTTTTTTTATGGGTCATCAGTTTTTCTGCTATATATAATTTCCTCAAGATCAACCTCATCCATATTTTGTTAATTCAGATTGGTTGCATCATCATGTGCATAAGGTTTTTATTCATATGTATTGGGAGAACCATTGGGTTTTAAAAAATTCTATTCATATCAATTGGGTTCATCAACATGTGCATAATTCATTATCTATATAAGTGGTTGAAAATTTAATTTTGATTAAAAAATGAAGAATTGAACATATAATAATACTAGGTAACACAAGGTATATTATAATTAAAATATAATCAGATTATTGAATTCCAATTTTTTTAATTGATGAAGGGAATTTACCCCTTTATCGAGTATCTGAATATCTTCATTGTAGTCTCATCTAACATTTTATACCCTATCTATATTGGGGCCACAATAAAATTATTATTATTTCAAAATGAAATGGTCATACTCAATTGAATTTTCATCTAACTCATCAATGTTGTTGGTCGATAATAGAATAATTGACCACCTTCAGATTATGTGATTTAGAACATAAAACACTTGTACTACCTGTGATTCTATTATAAATGTTTTGTCTTTGTACCCTTACATACTAAAATACACTTTAATGAATCAATATTCAATCATTTTAACAACACTACTATTATTAACCCAGTTGCATTGAAAAATCAGCACTTGGAATGTATTATAGTCCAACTAGAATATTTTTTAGATGATTTCAATGTTTGATATATTTTCATAAATTTTATTTCTATCCTTAGAACAAGATAAATGCATTGCTTCAACAACATGTGTAACTCCACTATAGTTTATGTCACTACATTTATCATGTTCTTTTGTATAGAACATATAACCATGATTACGAATGGTTAGGGAACTGGAACTAAAAAACTACAAAGAAATATGAAAAAGTTGGTCCCCTTTATAACCATAAAATTCATTATGAAATTGAATATGTATTTTCAGATAACTCCATAAAAATATTATCTCAAAACTATCCTATTAACTATTGATTATGTGTATTTGATATCCATATTTCAACCCATAATGGATTCAAATGAATAATAATTTCATTGTGTGTTTCAACATATAGTGTAACCTCTCAACTGTTATTCAAATTGTAATGGTTGTACTGCTCTCAATTGTTAATAGTGATTGTGAAAATATCTATTCTAGAAATTCCATCTCCTAAATTCTACCCAATGTGACTAGATTTTGATAGAATAATGCTTTCCTCACTTAATAGGTATTCGGTACAGATTTTGATGTCTTCCTCAACAATATATTTCTCCATAATAAAAACATATAGACAACTTTTATTTTTACATACCCTTTCAAAATATTCATATACAATTCAATGGGGGTACACCCATTTATAATGTATATGACCACACAGTCAAATCTATCATACTAATTGAATTGTCAAGTGAAAATTCATATCAAAGAATTTCAGCAGGAAGAAAATTTTCAATTCATATAATATGATGGAAATTTAATTTTCCATTGTTCAAAATTCCATAGGATCTATAACTTTGCTACATATCAATTTCATAAAACATTATTTGGTTAATGTATGATGGAAATTCATGGGAAAAACGAAATGTAAAGCTATAACCAATAGATTTTTCATCAAACATGACAATCATGTGATTTCAAACCCTAAATCATTAATTAATTCATTGAAATTATATTCTTGATTTTCAATAAATACCCTTCTTGATCTTTTACATCATTCAAGAAGATTCCCAAATGATATATATCATACATGGAAAGAGTGTAAGAAGATGGAGGAAGATAAGTTCATTTCTCACCATTCACTGGTGCCAACTCTTCCCATTTTCCCATGTCAATCATGTATAAACTATGCTTAATATTATCATTTTTTCTTATGGGTGTATTTAGTATCATTCCAATGACACCACCACATTAATTTTTTCAACATGAATAAAATAAAGAAAATTCTTAGCATTCAAACAATTCTAGTATGATAAATCTGAAGAAACTGATCTCTTTTCCATTCTAGTTTTCTTGAGGTTTTTCAAAAAAAGGTTTACCAAAATCAGTTTTTATATATTTTACTTTCTCAAACAGTTGATCACCTATTACTGGAGACCATGTTGAATGTTCTTATAAACTCTCATCGAATGATTTCATTTAATATTAGCACTAATATCACCAGGGTAAAAAAATGTGATGTCCTAGAAACACTGTCTTCAATGAATGTCTCATCATAATTGACTATGTACCTTGTTCTCAATTGGGAAATTCTTGAGTTCCTTTAATTCTATATCCTGAAAAATTTACATAAGTAGGAAATTCATTTAACATCCCGTAAAACATGGATCTCAATTTGAAATATTTATTTCTATAAGCAATATATAACATAACACCTAAATCCCATAATAATTTAAAACCTTCAATCAATGGTCCCATATAAACATCAATATCATTAACCAGTTGTTTTTATCCTTATATAAGATGTGAGAACATAATTTATTTTTATTTAATTTATACCCATGTTTTAAAGTTATAATTTACCAACATAATCATCCATGTACCATGATTGGTACTTTGAAAACCAAAAGGATCCACTCCATTTGTAGATAGAGCAAGATGAAGTTTTCTCAGCTCATTTAAAAATTCATGATACTCATGATCAATTATCTTATACTGAGGAGAGTCTTCTATGTGATGATGTTTCCCATAATTATTTCTTGTATCCATGTTTCACATCAATTTCCTTTCAGTCTCCTCGCATTCATATTAGTGACTAGACCATATAATAACTGTAAATTACCACAAAACATTCATAAGACCCGATTCATCATTCATATATCAAGAAGCACCAAAATTTGGGGATATTAAGTGTTTTTTAGTTATTGGGAAACTATATACAATTATTTTTAAAACCATTTATTCTTCCCTATATCATACCCATAGAATGTAGAATTATTTTATGTAACATCCCATACCCGGATGCCACACAATAGTTCCACAACCTGATTGGCTACATGGCCTCATGCGTATCTCCCTAAACACCAGAATCTATTTACAAGAATTAAGGGACTAGGTGAGTCATTGGGGAGACTATTCACCCATTACTATAGTATATCATAGTGAAATTCAATAACATGAAAATAGCATAAGCAGGTAAACAACCATGAAACTAAAAATTACACAAGGCAAGGATGTATAAATAAACTAGAAGTGTCTCATATATAATGTACAAGATGATCCACATATCTAGAAAGAAACCAAAATAGGTAAATGACAATAAAATACAACACACGTCTCCAAAAATACAAAAAGAAAAAAATGTCCTAGTATCATTGCAAATCTCATCTTAGTCCCATTCTCCCATACTCCAAAGCCACAATCAAAAACCTGTATTAAGGAACTTTCCCCTATAAACACCTATAATCATATAATCTTCATGGGCCCCTAAGGAGGTCCAAACATGGTGTGAGATAAAATATCCCAGTACATAACCACCCAGAAGTCTATACAGTTCTAAGAAGCAAGATTCAATAAGATAAACAAGTGTAGGTAAGCAATATTATATGTTTGAATGCCCAAGGAATATGACTACTAAAAACAAGAAATACCAAACACCCTCTTAAGGAACCTTATAATAAGTTTTATCTCCTAACAAGTTATATTTGAGATATGTAAAAAAGAAGAATGGCCACATATTACATATATACATATACTATCCACATAGATTTTCCATATAATAAATCCATATAAAAAACCCATGACCATTCCTAATCATGAAGCATACCATAAATTCTGTGACCGTGCTATATAAAGAAATGAATCAGATTCCCACGGGCATGACGTAATAACAAAAGTTTCATATAACCTACACTCATTCCCTATATTGAATTATAGAACAAGAAGGGTTGAATCAAAGGTGTCGAGGACCAATACATCCTCCTCGAGTCCCACTAACATCTCTATAGAAACTCGGTAAAGGAACTGATTAGGTTCCTAGGAGCATGTGTACCAACATGTCTTATGTGAGTCAAATAAAGCCATATCCAAGGGGTAGAAAATCCAAAGGCATCACATAGAATCAAGAACCAAAAAGCATCACTACCCATGGTGTCCAGTACCATGTTCTAGATCCATGGAAAGTGATCCATGGAATCTATACAAAAAATAATCTATTTCAAACCATTTATTTATCCAATTCCACATGAGTCTACCCACTCATATAAAAATTTTTATTTAAAACCATAAAATGAGTATACCCACTCATATAATACATTTAAACCAATCACAACTCATGAGTATACCCACTCTTGTATTCCCTTTCCATTAATCAAGTCACATAGGTTTATCCACCAATTTATCATCAATTTCAATTTAACATATCTCATGGGTATACCAACCCATTCATTAAATTTCACTCAATCAATTTGATCAACTCATGCATGGAATAAAATATTAGCATAGGTAAAGGAGGTAGTACCTCTCCTAAAATGTAATCCAATACCATTTAATTATAATTGAGCTTCTTTAAACTAGGATAACTCAAGAACATACCCATAGGGTGGTTTATCAAAGTTTAAATCCAAAAAAAGGCTTGGAACACC